>JAWNFN010000012.1:0-638198 GCA_037042985.1 Sporobolomyces phaffii | reverse complement strand
ACCCTAACCCTAACCCTAACCCTAACCCTAACCCTAACCCTAACCCTAACCCTAACCCTAACCCGAAGAAGACCGTTGAGAGTGCGTCAGAGAGTCACACGTGTTGGCGAGAGAGGAGAGTGAACCCGAGAGCGCGTCAGAAACAAAGAGAACCCACAGCGGTACACCGTCCAAGTCAAAGGCGGTCAGTTTGGAACGCCAGTTGTGGCGAGTCGAGTTCAGCCAACAGGACCGAGAGCGTAGTCGGAGACAGTCGGTCAAGAAACGACAACGAACGGTCAAGAAGCGGTCCAGTCGTCGTTTACAGTTGCGGAGAAAGAAAGCGAACAAGCGAGCGCGTGGGTGCGTCAAGTCGTGCCGAGACAAGTTGTTTTAAGTTGGAGTTGAACAGTGCGCACCCGAGGCAGTGTTAACAGGTGAGAGGGAGGGTCAGTACGAGTGAGTGCGAGTGACAAGTGGCCAAGTTGAACCGAGACCGCACGAGCAACAGAGCGAGTTGTAGACGTGACAAGTTACGCCGGAAAGTGACAGCAAGTCCGTCAACGCAACCCGAGTGCAAGCGCGGTCAAAGCGAGTCGAGCACAGCAGCAGTTGACAGCAAGTCGGAGCCGCGTTTGACAGAGTCGTCGAGACGAAAAAGTGACGGCGGAACGAGAAAGTCGTCGCGCCAAAGTCACGTGTGACCGACCGAGTCCGTTCCGACCGAAGCGACCGAGTGAGTTAGCAGTCGAGAGGGGCGTCAACAAGAGTGGTGCAAGGACAAGAGCAAGAGAGTGAGAGCAACGCGTGTCGGACGCAGGACAAGTGCGAGCAAACCCGAGGTCGCGGAGTACGACGCCGGGCCGTTGCCGACAAGTTTCCGCGTCGAGTTGTTTCGAGTTTTAGTTGCGCAGCGGGCACCCGAGACAGTGTCAACCGGTGAGAGGAAGCGTCAGTACGCGTAGGAAGTAGCCGAGTGGAAGCGAGACCGGACGCGAGAGCGCGAGAGCGAAAGAGCACGCACGTGACGAGTCACGCCGTCGAAAGAGACACCGCGTCAGTCCGTCACGACGACTTTGAGTTTGCTTGGAGCGAGTCGGGCACGGCCGCAGTCAACAGCGTGTCAGGTTTGCGTCTAACAGGGTCGAGACGAGACAGCGAGAGAGTCGTCGCGCAAAAAGTTACGCGTCAACAACCGAATCCGTCCCGACCGGAGCGACCGAAGCGACAGAAGCGACCGAGCAAGTCAGCAGTTGAGAGAGGGTGTCAAAAAGAGTGTGGCAAGTACAACAAGAGCGAGAGAGAGAGCAACACGCGTCAACGTGAAAACAGTAAGAGTGAACCCGAGACGCCGCAAAACGACGACGGACCGAAACAGACGAGTCCGAGTCGAGTGTTCGAGGGGCACCGCGTGAAAAGAACAAGGGTTAGACAGAGCGAGTCCGCACACGCAAGGAGCGCGCCGGTAGAGTTGGCAAGGTAGAACGGAACAGTCGAGAGCGGAGAAAGCGAGCGCAAAAGGAAACGAGTCTCGAGTCGACCGTTTTCAGTTTTGTTCAAGTTGCGACGCGAGTCGAGGTGTTCCGTACGGTGCGCGCAGGAGAGCAGAGAGCAGGGTCTGTCCAGAGCAGCCTTGACTCGCGACTGGCATTCGAAAGGAGGCGTGTGTGGGTCCGAATGGACGAGTTCTGCTTCGCTCTCGTGACCCAAATTGACGACATTGCTCGCCCGCTCAACCAAGACAGCACAGTCGCTTCCGTACGCCAGAGTGCCGAGCGAGCGACTCTCTGCCTCGTCTCGGCTGACCTTGAGCGACTCTCGGTCCCGCACACGTCACTTGCTTGTCCCAAGGCTCGTCGTCTGAACGCTGGCTCTCTCGACCGACTCAGGTAGCAATACGGCTCTCGACTCTCGACTACAAGTACAAGCATACGCTGGCAAAGGGTGATACGCTCGCTGTGCACGTGCCGCCAGCCCAGAATCTTCCCATGGCCACGTCTCGCTTTCTCTTTCGCTCGACGACTGTCACCGTCAAGTGAACAGGAACAGAACAGCAGAACAGAAACCTGTGGTCTGTGACGACTGTGTCTGTGCTGATGCTGATGATTGATGCGCGATTTGGCGACATGTGCCACGGGCGCTATGCCCGTCCCAGTTCCGAAAATACGATACGATGCACGTGTGTTCCGTCCCGCCGCGTTCCACCCGCGAGTCGCCGAAAAGTCGCCGTCGCTGAAAAGGCCAGTGCACCCGAGGGACGTGCGCCGTGGTGCTGGCCGGCGCCGCGGAACATCCGTGCAATGACGACGAGGACCATCTGGCCGCGATGTGGTCAGACCCAAAACATATGTTTTGCGTTTTGCTTCGGATCCCATGTTCTGGGTCAGATGAGGCTGACCCCAAAACATATGTTTTGCGTTTTGCTTCGGATCCCATGTTTTGGGTCAGATGAGGCTCAGACCCAAAACATATGTTTTGCGTTTTATGTGGGGGCCGAAGGCGTCTTCCTCATTCTCGGCGAGATGTGGGGAAAACGCAGAACATATGTTTTGGGGTCGGACCCAAAACATGAGATCGGAAGTGAAACGCAAAACATATGTTCTGGGGTCGGACCCTCTGGGGGTAGGGGGAGGGGCCATTTCGGTGTGTGTCAAACCATGTATACTGAACAAGAAGAGGGCGACAAAGAACCGCAAGAGGGCGGACAACAAAGCCGCAAGAACAAACGACAGCGAAGCCACAAGAGCGACACCGAGACCACGAGAGCGACAACGAAGGCACGAGCAGAGCGCGACCAGCACGAGGGCCACGCAACACGCCACACAGAGCGGTCACGGCAAGAGCTGAAAGAGCTGAAAGGTGTGAGGGGTCGAAGAGAACAGAACGAGAGGACCACGCAAACAGGAAAAAGGGCGACAGCGAAGCAACTCGAACAAGGCGGACCACGACGAGGCGACTGGAGAACTGGAGAAGAGGCAGAACGCGAAAGCGGGAGCAGGAGCGCACGAGGTGAGAACCACAGGCAAGACTGGCGCCTGGCGCTGGCGAGCGAGCGGACTTGGCGGCACGGACGGGCTCGGACTCGGCTGCTTGGCTGAGACCGGACGCTGGACGTTGAACGGGCTGACTGACGGGTTGGCCAACGGGCTTAGCTCGACCTGCGACCGGTGACTGGCGACGAGAACAGACGAGGGAAACGAGCGGAAACAGAGTGGCGAGAACGAACGAGAGGTCGAGCGATCGAGTCGGAGAAAGGGTGAGTCGTCGCGTCGAAAGGTTGGGGTCGGGAGAGCAAAGGCAAAGGAGACGAGGAGAAGAACGAGACAAACACGAGACCGGTAAGACCCGAACCGAGCTTCCTGACGAGAAACAGGCGACAGGCGACAACCGACACGAGACGACGGTGCTCGGTGAAAGGAAAGACGACAAACTACAACGAGACAGCAAGGTGCGAGCGTCAGCAACGAGGCGAGACGGGCGTGGAGAGCGCAAAGAACAAAGAACGCAGAGAACGGCGACGAAGGACGAGCACGCGACAGCCGGCACCAACGAAGCGCCGCAAACGACGCAACATGGCATGGCGAGATGACGCATACGAGACGGACCAACGGTGGGGCAGAGCGGAGTCAGGGTTGGACGGGTGGGAGGGCCAAGGGAGAGAGAACGAACCAGAGAGCGGGAGACCAACAGACCAGTCTACACGAGTTGGGATCCGAGTCGGGCTCGAACTCAGGCAGAGAGGTCGGGGAGAGGGGAGAGGGTGAGACCACGGGATGGAAGGGTGATGAGACGTGATGAGACAAGACGACGCGATCGATCCATGTGATTGTGATGAGTGACGATGCTCGTGACTGACGACGAGGCGAGAGCAGCAATCGAATTGAGGAATCGAGACCAGGTGTACGGGCCCGATAGACGAGGTCGACAGGGTGAGAGAGCGGATGGCAAAAGAAAAAGGTGGGGCGAAACGCGTGCGAGAAACAGCAAGATAGACTCGGCAAACATCCCGCACACGTCACTTGTCCCAAGGCTCGTCGTCTGAACGCTGGCTCTCTCGACCGACTCAGGTAGCAATACGGCTCTCGACTCTCGACTACAAGCATACGCTGGCAAAGGGTGATACGCTCGCTGTGCACGTGCCGTCAGCCCAGAATCTTCCCATGGCCACGTCTCGCTTTCTCTTTCGCTCGACGACTGTCACCGTGAAGTGAACAGGAACAGAACAGCAGAACAGGAACCTGTGGTCTGTGACGACTGTGTCTGTGCTGATGCTGATGATTGATGCGCGATTTGGCGACATGTGCCACGGGCGCTATGCCCGTCCAAGTTCCGAAAATACGATGCATGTGTGTTCCGTCCCGCCGCGTTCCACCCGCGAG
This sequence comes from Sporobolomyces phaffii, assembly GCA_037042985.1. Classification (NCBI taxonomy): domain Eukaryota; kingdom Fungi; phylum Basidiomycota; class Microbotryomycetes; order Sporidiobolales; family Sporidiobolaceae; genus Sporobolomyces; species Sporobolomyces phaffii. Next base: position 633,840 of record JAWNFN010000012.1, on the reverse strand, counting down.
TCGCCGAAAAGTCGCCGTCGCTGAAAAGGCCAGTGCACCCGAGGGACGTGCGCCGTGGTGCTGGCCGGCGCCGCGGAACATCCGTGCAATGACGACGAGGACCATCTGGCCGCGATGTGGTCAGACCCAAAACATATGTTCTGCGTTTTGCTTAGAATCTCATGTTCTGGGTCAGATGAGCCTGACCCCAAAACATATGTTTTGCGTTTCATGTGAGGACCGCGTGCGTTTCAACGAGCGCGACATCGCATGCGCCCCAAAAATCGACGCGTCGGCACCGACTAAACGAGGACGCGAGACGAGGTCGAAGGTGCACGCGGCGCGCGAACGAGATGTCGCGATGGGTGAGCATGTTGGGTGAAAACGCGAGCGAGAGAAAAAACAAACATTAAAGTCGTCAAACCACGCGCCCTTCGAACTCTTTTCACCCTCATTCTCCCCTCCCTCGACAACCTTCAACGTGCAACAATGTCGACTCTCTCGACTCATGAACGACAGATGCCATCCGGAACCACATGGCTCGCCGGCATACGGCATTACCTCTTCCCTGGCTCCCGGCCGCGCGCGGAATCGACCCCGCCCAGCATCTCGCATTCGCAGAGACAGCTACCGGCTGCACTGCACGTACCCATTCCGTCCGTTCCGGACGACGTCCCTCGTCCTCCTCCTCACCCGCTCGCCGACCCGCAAGCCTCAGACAGCGAGTCCGGAACGGATGGAATGGGTACGTGCAGTGCAGCCGGTAGCTGTCTCTGCGAATGCGAGATGCTGGGCGGGGTCGATTCGGCGGCGCGCGGGCAAGGAATCGCGCAATTGTCGTAACGCAGAGGCGAATGCTACCGGACTCACCTTGAACAGCCCCTTTGATCCGCCGTAGCAATGATGATCGTGCTTCAAGAGCAATCTCTGCTGCGCATTTGTCGCCTTCTTCACCCCGTCTTGCAGAAGCTTGGCCTGTTCCTGCTCGACTCAGACACGATCAGGCGATCCAGATGTGAGCCAGCCGCAAGTCACGTGTGACCGACCGAGTCCGTTCCGACCGAAGCGACCGAGCAAGTCTGCAGTTCAGACTGAGTGTCAACAGGAGTGTGACAAGTGTAAGCGACAGCGAGAGAGGGAGCAACACGTGTCAACGTAGAACAAGTGCGAGTGAGCCCGAGACGGCGAAAAACAACGGCGGTCCGACTGCGACAAGTTTCGAGTCGAGCGCCGAGTTGAACCGCGCGAAACAGAACAAGGTCAAGTCAGCGCGAGTGAGTACGTACACGCAAGTGGCGCGCCAGTAGAGACGTCAAAGTGGAACGGAACAGTTGAGAGCGAAGAGAGCGAGCGGAAAAAATGAGGGAGAGCCGGGTCGGCCGTTTTCAGTTTGTGCGAGTTGCGACGCGCACCGACTTGTTCCGTACAGTGCACACCAAAGAGCGAGGTCAGCAGCAGTGTCAACGCGTCAAGTGCGAGTTTGAACAAGAGCAAAGCCGTCGAGTTGCAGCAACGAGCGAGAACGAAAGCGAGTGCACGTGACCAAGGAAACGACGGAAAGCGAGACCGGGTCCGTCAGCAAACCGAGTCCGAGTGCGGTCAAGCCAAGGCACACGTGACAGCAAACAGTGTAGGGTTAGGGTTAGGGTTTGTACGACTCAACTCGAAACAACTCGACTCGGCACAATTTGTCGCGCTCACTCGCCTGTTCGCTTTCTTTTTGAAACGACTCGACCGTTTCTCACTTGCTTGTTTTCGTACCTTTACGGACTGTCTTTGACTACACTCTCGGTCCTGTCGGTTGAACGCAACCCTTGCGGTCTGAACCGAGCGACTGTGACGCGCGCGGGTTCAACCGGTGTCGTTTTCCGTCGTTACCTGCTCGTTCCCGGGTTTGCTCGACAACAACACGTTTGACTCTCTGACGCCCTCGCAACGGTCTTCTTGACGTTCTCTCTCCCCTGCGGTCGCACTTGCCAACTCGCGCGGTCGGTTCCGCCGAAACGGTTTTCCATTTTCGGATTCTGTATTTCGCCTTCCGACTCTCGTTGGCTCCCTTCTCGCTCAACTGCTTCTCGACTCTCGTGTACGACGTTTGTTGACGTATGCTAACGACTTGTCTTTCAGCAAGCAAAGAACTACATCTCACGGCAGTTCTGCCCAAGTCCCGTATTCCTCCGCCAAATCTCGCTCGCTCTCGCCCAACTGGATCCAACACCGACGGTCGCCGGCGGCGGTGAGACAGAGCCGCCCGCGACGTGAAGCAGCGTGAGAGCGCTCGAATGAGAGTTGGGGACGTACGCCTCGGGGGCCTCTGGAAAGGCGACAGTACCGGCCATCCGACGCGTCGACGAACATGTCACCGGAGCCACGAGCAACATAGGAGCTTCAGAAGCTCGCCCGCCCGTCCATGAGGAGACTCGGGTAGTCTGATCGGACAAACGCGTCGGGCGAATTGCGAACTGCGATCAGATCGAAGCGCACGAGAGTACGAGCTGCTAAGCGAGGACGTGCACGCGTGAGGTACGGGCGAGTGCACGAAAGAGAGGAGATTGGCCGTCGTCGTCGTCGAACAAACCGCGGTCGACGCGCGCTCCTCGTCCTCTCTTCCTCCCCCGCACCGCGTCTCCAACTGCCGCCCACGTGTTCCTCGACGCGCAAACCGACTCGTGTATCGATACCCCACGCGACGACGGACTGAACGACTCGGCCGACGACACCCCGCGAACAAGGACGTGAACACGCGCCTCTCTCGCCTCTCGTCCACACCCACTCACGACCTCGGAGACGGCCATGTGTTGCACGGGTGCACAGTGGAAACGAGAGGTCGTACCCGACCACAAGGTACGTACGAACCATGACCCCCCCGTGTGCTCTCTCGTCCGACGACGCACCGTACAGAGCTCATTCCCTGACCCGTACAGTTCGACTTTATCGACGTCAAAGAGTTCCATTCGAGAGGCTGCGGCACCCAACTTCAGCAAGTCGCACATCCCACCGCTCGCTCGCCCGAGACCAAAATCGAAAACTGACCCCCCGTTCCCGTCGCGACGAAAAACAGATACGGGTGGCTGTGGATCCTGTTTGTCAAGTCAATAGCGGTCTACATCGCCGACATCTACACGCTCGTTGCCCTCCTCGCGTCGAACCGCTGGGCCGCGTCCATCTTGCAGTCCGAGGCAGCCCAAGGTTCCGGCGCCACGAGTAACGTCCTCGAAGTCCCGTTCTCCGTGAGTCCAGGTCACCTCCTGTGCGTGCACGAGGGACGGCGCACTGATTCACTCGCTTCGTCCAAGCAGATCGGCAAATGGATCTTCTTCGGCTGCATCATCTTCTCGTTCCTCCTCCTCTTGTGGGAAGCTCGGAAAGCTCGCGCGATCGTCAAATCGCGCGACATCTCGTACGCGTTCACCAACGTCATGTCGCAAAATTGGTACGCACTCCGGAGCTACGACCACTTCTGCTTCTTCTGTCAAATCGACAACTCGAAGAAGAAGAAGGACGAATTCGCATTCTTCATCTTTTTCACGTTCAAAGGTTCGCCCTCGTCCGCAGATCTTTTGCAAAGGGTCCCTGCTGATCTGGCACGTCGTACACACAGGATGGAAGCGGTTACTCCTCGCCGACGCGCCTCGTCAAGTCATCAACGCGATCACGCTGTACTCGTTCGGAAAGTCGGAAAACTTTACGACCGACCTCTCGGTCTACTTCTCTGGATCGATCCTCCGCGACGGCGTTATCGTGACGATGGTCTTTACTGTCGTCATGTGGATCGGATCGGCCCTCTTGCTCTTGATCGCCGCGGTCATGTACGTTCCGCTCCTTTGCTACATTCAAGGAAACTTGAAAGAGTACTGCTGTCACAAGGTCGACAAACGGTGAGTTCGAGCTTTCCCTCCCGCATGCCACACGCGCCGTGACCGGAGCCCTGACGTGGAACAATGAACAGTATCGCCGAGTTGATGAAACGCAAAAACCGGAAACGACTCGCGAAAGAAGCCGAGATCGCGCGGAAAGAAGCTCGAGGAGACTTTTCGCATCTCAAAGACCGGAAAACGGGCAAGCTGCGACAGGCACCGCTGCCACAACCGACGCTGCCCAAGATTGGCCTCCTCGATCACGACGACCCCTACTCGGACTCGGGTTCGATTTCGCACTACCCGCAACACCAACACCAAAACAGCGCCGGTCCGTACGGGTACCCACCTCCTCCCCTGTCGCAATCGCACTCGCAGCAACACCTCTCGAACCGCAACATCTACCCCTACGCCTCGTCCGATTCCGAGTCGCTCCACTCGATCCCTGCGTACCCGCTCCAGGCGTCGCACCGGAACCTCTCGTACGCCGACTCGGTGCACTCGACCGACGGACTCACCTCGCTCGCCGCTCCGCTCGGGTACCAACACCCCTATCACCACCACCACCAAGTCGGTTCGGAATCGTCGCTCGCTGGACCGCCGCAACACCCGACGCGCGCGCCGAGTTACCGCACGATGCCGAGCGAACAGTCGTTGACGAGCGTGTTCGCGTCGTCGCAGCCACAACAACCAGGTGGCGAATGGGACGAGAAAGCGGGTTCCTACTCGACCGAGTTTGACCCGAGTCGGAGAGGAGGCCTGGGCGCGGACGAACCGTCGTCGGCGACGGCGGTGAACGGGAACGGAAACGGGGTCGGGTACGGCTACGGGATGACGTGGGAAGAGAGCTATGGACAGTCGTATGGAGGGGGAACGAACGTTGTCCCGTCGCGGAATCCTTCGAGAGGACCGACACAGGACGGCGGTGCAAATTTGGCGGGGAGAGGGTGGGGAGGGGGCTATGGTAGGTGAAGGCCTCGAACGTTGGCGATTTCTGGGACAGCCGAGACTGGTTCCTTCTGTCCTCGGCGACCACGTTCTCGCTCTCTCACCATTCCTTGTATTCACTCGCACTCGCTTCTTCTCAACGTTGTTTCCGTATCGTACCTTGTAACTCTATCGTCGTTTCCAAGCACTCCGAGACCGACGAGACGAGACGACAGGGCTGCCAAGAAATACGAGACGCGCGACTCGAAGAAATAAGCATGCGAAAAAAACGGATACCGAACAACACCCGCAAAAGATTGAAAGACGAAAGGAAGGCTCGGCGTCGGCGATAACAAGAGATCATTGTTGAGTCTGGTGCTGCAAAACGCGGTCGAGTTGATCGACTCGCTCTTGTCTTTGGTGAGCGCCCTCGATTTGAGTCTCTAGCGACCTGGAGGAACGGACGAGACTCGCCCGACGGGTCAGTCCAGTACTCAGCACAACAAGGCGAGAATGTGACTCACTTGATGACTGATCGTAGCTCGTGTACGCGCTCTTTCGCGCCTTGTCGCTCGCGCTTTACTTTTTCCTCGGCCGCGCGACACCGCGCCTCGAGTTCCCGGAACCTCGCCTCCCATTTGTTCTCCGCTGTGCCAATCTTGGCCCGTGTCTCGCCGAGCTTGTCTTCGGCGTCTTTGAGTTGGGCTTGTGTCGCGGCGAGTCGACGCTCGAGCGCACCGGCGCGAGATTGAGCCGAAGCGAGTCGGGTCTGCAGCGCGGCTTCGACGGCAGGATTCGGCGAGCGAGGGATCGTTGGAGATCCTCCGCTGATACTGGCGGGATTCGGCGACCGGCGGAGCTGGACGAGTTGTTCTTGCAGATCGGCGACAGTGGCCTGAGATCGACGACCAATGAGTCACTCGGACGCGCTACCGTTCTCGATCGCCAAGTGAAAGGGACGTACCTGAGCTTGTTGCAACTCGAGCGACCGCTGTTGTACCCGCGTTCGCCACTGCTTTTGACTCTCCGTCGCAGTTTTTAATCCCGCCTCGAAGCGATCGATCTGTTTCATCCTGCCCTCCTGTTGCTTCTTGAGCGACCTGGGACACGGACGAGGCGGGTTCAGATAACGTTGTCAGGACAGTAACCCGGCGTCTGAACTCACGAGAGTTGATCGGTGAATCGATATTCGATCTGTTTGACGCGCCGTTCAAATGACGCCTGTATAATCGACACGGCCTTGAGTCGATCGAGCAAGCGATTGTGGAAAGCGTTGAAGTCGGAGAAAGGTTTTGGAGAGTCTTGAAGCGACGGGGACGACATCGCGGTGCGCTACGGAAGGGACGCACGCAGCAAAGTCAGGCTTGGACTGTCGGCGAGTACGAGCATGGAGAGCGCTCACCTTGTCCGACCCAGCAGATATCTTGTCCATGTACTCGTACACGGTGAGCAAGAGAGTGTTCCGCTCGTTGACCATGTCACGGAAACCGTTCTCCGTCTTGTTGAGTGCGCGATGATCCGTCGAAAGTTGATCTTCGAGCAGCCGTAAACGATCACGAGCGGAAGCGAGTTCGGTCTGAGTCTCCCGAAGAGTCTAAGCGTAAACGATGGTCAGCGTCAGATCGCATCTGCAGTGACTCTAGAGAGCAGAACGGAGCGCACCCTGGTCGAAGAATCGTGTTTGTCCGCCAGCGCGAGTCGGGTTTGGGTTTGCGATGCGACTTGACCCGTGAGCTCTCGGTTCTCAATTTCCTATTGAGGCAGGTAAGCGTCAGCGGTGTCTCGAAACCGACAAGATCCACGACAGAGAGAGCTGCTCACGAGGTTCGAAACTTGCATTTCCAGTCTCCTCACCTCCGCGATCTTGTCCTCCAGCTCCTGTCGCAAGTCTTCGACCTCGCGCTCGACTCGGGCAAAGTCTCTCTTGGCTCGGTCGACTTCGAGATCGAGAGCAAACTTGTCCGTGTTGGCATTCTCGCCTTGTCGACGAAGCGAGTTGAGCGCGGTCTGGAGCGAGTCGAGATCGGCTTCGCGAGTCGACACGAGCGAGCGAAGTTGCTTGACGTCGTGTTGTGATGCTCGGAGATCCTGCCAAGTGCAGATCGGTTAATCGAGTCCGACACGGGAAAAGGCAAGGCGCGAGCTCACGGCGTCCATCTCTTCCATCTCTTTCCTGAACCTCTCGTTGTCTCTCCTGTACCTCTCCTCGTCTGCATCTCGCTCGTCCTCCTCCTTCTTGAGCGCTTCCATAATTTCTTCGGCTTCTCGCTGAAGTCGCAACTTTTCCTCTTGGTCTTTCCGCCCTTGTTCGACAAGTCTCGCGTTGTGGAGGGCAAGGTCTTCGACTTTGGATCGAAGAAACGTAGTTTCGGTCGTCGCTGACTCGTGTTGGATCGTCACGTCAGAGAGCTTGAATTTCGACGTCGCGAGTTTCTGTAATTCCGAAAGACGCGGATTAGTTTCTCCGCTATCGATAAGAAGTGGACAAACTCACGTCTTTGAGAGTGACGACAACTTGATCGTGTACCGACTGTTTCTCCTCGAGTTGCTTCTCGATCGCTTTTAGTTCACTGTCAAGATCGGCGACCTCCTTGTCCTTCGCATCGAGTTCCTCTTCGAGCGTGAAAATTTGAGCCCCGAGCTATCGCCACGAGAGATCATAGATGAACACATGTCGGTCAATTGAGGGTAAACGATGACTCACCTTTCGGAGGTCGTGGGTCAGGGCGTCGATTTCTTCGTCGCTCGTCGCGAGTTCGGCTTTGCGCTCCGTCAACTCTTGCGCGAGTTGTTCAACCTTGTCAGCGAGTTCCTGCACGTCGGCTTCTCGCTCCTCGAACGCCTAATACACATACGTGAGAGCCGGAGCGGTCGTCAACTTGAGAATAGTCGGCCGAATTCGCAATATCGAGGAAAGGCTCACGTCTTTCGCCTCCTTCTCAGCCTGTCGCGCACCCTCGACCTCGTCGCGCCATTCCTCGTCTACCCTCGCCGCGACATTTTGTAACTCGTGGTCCTTTTCGTCCAACTCTGCGATCAGTTCCTCGATTTCCCGTTCCTTCTCGTCAAGTCTCGCTCTCGTCTCTTCGAGTTCGAGGGAAAGGGACGTAGAGCGATCTCGGTATGTATCCAGCTCCTGTTAGTGAGCGACGTAAGTCAATCGGACGGGGATAGGACGGGAGCATTGGGAGAGGGAGAAGCACGAACCCTTTCCAACTCTTCTCGGCTCATTTCCCCGACCCCTGCTCCCTCGGTGCTTCTCTTTCCTTCGCGTCGCTCGATCCTCGTCATCGCATTCTCCAGCTCGTTCTCGACGGCGACAAGGTCCTGCTTCAAGTGCTCGACTTGGTCCCTCAACGCGTCCTTCTCGTCGTTGCGGGTCGAAAGCATGGTCAACTGGGCCGTGACTTGAGACCGGAGTGTCGCATTGTCCTGTTCGAGTTTCTCAACTTCGCGGCGAATGATCCCGCGCGTGCGGTCTCCGACGACCGAACCGGACAGGGATTGATCGGCTTGGTCCGCGAGTTCCCTCCGGAGTCCCCCGGCCTCGTCGCGGACTTCGTCCAGCTCATCGGTCGCGTCCTGGAGATGCCGCCTCAAGTCGTCCGACTCGGCGAGCGCGTCTTCGAGCTGAGCTTGCAAATTGCCTCGCTCGTCCTGCAGCGCCTTCTCGAGTTCCCTCGCCCGCTTCTCCCACGCGTCCCGTTCTTCCTTCCGCCTTTGCAGCTCTCTCTCCAACTCTTGGTCCCTCGACGCCGTTGCAACCCCGCTGCCTCGCGCCCTCCCTCCTCGGAGCTGCTGCTGTTTCGCAACCTCGTCGCGCTCGTCCGTCACTCGCCGGAGCGCCTTGTCCCCCTCAAGCAAAAGCTTCTTGTAGCGCTTAAGTTCGGTCCGGAGCGTCTGAAACTCGACTTTGAGCTGGATGTTTTCCCTGAGCGCTTGCTCGACCGAACTCGGCGCCATCTTTTCGAGCCGCTGTTCGTAAAAGTGCAGTTTGAGCTTGAGCGAGAAGTTGTCCTTCTTCAACTCGTCAATGACCTGCGAGGTTGCATCGGGCCGTCAAGAAACGCGGCGAGTGAGTCCTTGGCGGCACAAAAAGTAAAAATAAAATCCCCATTTCGAGCGCCCGGGCGGGATGGTGACGCGTGGTGGCTTCGACAACTCACCTTCTCCTGTTCCCGTAGAGTCATGTTTTGACCGTTGCCGAGGTTGCCGGTCGTCGCCGAACCGCGAGACCCTCCCGAGCGAGTCGTCGCGGTCGCGGTCGCTCTCCGCAAAAGGGCGCTGTCGTCGATCTCGTCGCCACGGTCCAACGCCGACGACTCGTTCGGGAGGGTCTCGCTGAAGAGTTCGGTGCGGTCACCGTCGCCGTCGCCGTCTCGCGAGAGGTCCGTCTCTGTCGATCTCGAAGGCTCTTCTCCCGTATTGTCCGCGTCGTGCGAAGAGTCGACGAGGGACGTCTCATCATGGTGGTGGTGACCGTGAGCATAATCGCGGTACGACACACTGTCTGTAGTGCTCGTGTCGGTCGTCGTGGTTGTCGTTGTCGTCGCGGTTGCGCGAGGTGCGGCGCGGTCTCGACGGAGCATGTCATGCCAGAGGTGCTCGTCCACGCCGGGAGGAGCGGGTTCGTAGTCTTCGGACCTGAACGACGGCGCGACGGATCCGAGGGTCAAGTGCTCCTCGGCCCGCGTCGCGTCGTACGAAGACGCGCCATCGAACGACGTCATCCCACGCGCGTAGTGCCCGTCCACGGAGCGCAAGATCGAGGCGACTGTCGAAAGTAGCGTTCAACTCGATCAACAAACAAACGTTGTAATCCCATATTGTTATCAATTCGAATTATCTTGAAATTGACGCGAGATTTCCCTTTTTTTCGCTCCTATTTTGCACTCTCGCACACCAGATTCGATAGGAAGTTTGCAACAATCCTATTAAGCAAGTCAGAACAGTGGTGAGGGCTGACTGGAAAAGACGTCATGCGCGCCATTTCGGACGAAAGCGACTCGCCATCTTCTCATTAACGCGTCTCGCCCACTCTCCTCACTCGCCGGTACTCGCCCTCTCTCCGCGCCTGGCTCGTTGCTCAGCCAATTCACACTTTCCTGCTACTGCTGCTCTGGGCGCCTATTTGATCCCGCTGCTTCGCTCTCCCTCTTGTCTCTCTTCTCTTCGTTCTCATCTCAAACTCACTCGACGTTGACCGCTCGACTCGATTCTGATTACTCGACGACTACCACCATGGTTCAATCTCCTTCAACCTCGTCCGCACTGGTTGCGCTCCTCGCTTTGACGACCGTTCTCTCGGACTCCGCAACTGGTGCGTCTCTCTCCGTTCCCCGCGCACCCCTCGCCGTCTGAACTACCGACTGACTCGTGACACGTGCTCGTACCTAGCTCTGCCTACACACCGCTCGTCTTCGGCCATCACTCGTCGAGCTCACCTCGCTTCGCACCTCGACGCTCCCGCCCTCCTCAACAAGCGCACCAACCTCGGTGACCACTCCGTCTACGTCGACGCATCGACGTCGCAACCCGGAGGCACGGGAGGAGTGCGCAACTCGACCATCAACCTCACGGTCGTGTCGAAACGCGACTCGACCCTCTCGTCCTTCTCTCGCGTCGTTCGGTCCTTCTTCCGTCGATCTGCGACGACCCCGACCGCCGTATCGCCCGACCCTCAGCTCGTCGCACTCCCGCAACACACTGCCGCACCGTACACAAAGGGACACCGCACTTCCCGACGCCAACACCAAGCCGCCGCTGCCCTCTCGCGTCGCAGCAAGAACCGAAAACGCTCGCTCCCGGACCACCCGGCCCCCCGAATCGGTGTCGTCGTCCCGCCTGCCAACGCTCGACCCAAGAACGTCAAGCGCGCGCAAAGTCAGTTCGCGAAACGACAAAACTACGACGGCGGTAACGAACAAGCCTCGATTTACGCCGCCGCTGTTGCCGCGATCGACTCGACATCGACATCGCCCTCCTCTCCTACCCAAGTCACGGCCGAACCCGTCGTGCTCAACGCCAAGGCCGCCGATTCGTCAGCGTCGCTTCCACCGATCACCGTCACCATGACGCTCGTTCCGTCCGGCCCGAATGGCGAATACGTCGACGCTGCGACTGCAGCCATCCCGACTGCGACCCTTTCCCTCTCTGCCCCTGCCGACTTGTCGTCGCTCGACTCGTCTCCCGTCTCCGAGACGGCTTTGCCCAGCGCGACTCCTTCCCTCCTCGCCGACAAACTCCGTCAACGCCGCTCGACGTTTGCCGACCGCCGCAGGACCGAACGTCGCGACGTCGCGACTCAGGACAAGGCGAAACGTTCCGAGCTCGCGAGCGACGAGGAGGAGCAATCGTCGCGCGACACTTCTCGGTTGAACCGACGCATCAACCCAAAGACTGGCGCTTTGGCCCCTTCCCCTACCGCCACCACCATCCCAAGTACACCTGCTAGTCAGGCTGCGGGCTCACAAGTCGAGACACCAGCAGCTCCCCAGTGGACTGTCGTCGCTCACTTCTGAGGAGAATGACGCATTGCATTTCTCTCTCCTTGCCAACTCCCTCTCCGACAACGAATAGAGCTAGTCTCTCTCTCGGTCCATCCTTCGTCCTCCCCTTTAGTCTGTGACTACAACCACAAGACGCCAGACGTCTGTTGTTGCATTCGAGGTTGAACCTCGCTCTGCCCTTTTTTTTTCTCTTTGATAGCGCGCTAGTTCCGCAGCTCCTCTTTTTCTTTTTTTTTGCTTTTTGAGTAGATCTCAAATGCACTCGGCCCCTTTTTGGCCGTGCTCCTAGATGGAACCAATTTTCAAAGTGCTCTCTCTCACTTTCCCGCCTTCACTCGCGATTTGTCTATGAGAGGTCGAGCGAATCGGCACATCTCGCCAACAAAAGGGGAAGACGCTCTTCCCGGGTTGCCCCGAGTGAGTTACAACAACACGAGACAGCGTTCCAGCATTTCGGGGGCGGGGGGGAGAGGATTACAAGATAACTAAGGGACTCGGGGAGGGCGCGGAAAAAAAGCAAAAGTTGACCATGTCCCCGAAGGGAACTTCACTGTGTCGCGGTCGTTGGCGCAGTAGAGAAGATTCCTCGGACATCGGTTCGCTCGGTTCGGCCTGATATCGATTCCGACCTCGTCGGCGTCAAGGTCGTCGGTGTCGTCGTCGCTTTGCGAGAGGGTGACGACGCAGGGGCGGGTAGCGCGGCGTCGATGCCTGTCGTTTCACTAGGAGAAGACGAAACCGTCTCTGTCAAGCCAAAGACTTCATCACAGCTAGAGGGGAGAAGCCGAGAAAGAAAAACTCGTCAGCCCAAGCGGGCGGGGCGAGACCGGAAGAGAATCGGTGAGCTTACTGGTCGATCATGACTTTGAGTACGCCTCCGAGCGTGTTGGTCCCGCGTCCTCCTCCTCCGTGAGAACCAAACGACGACGACGACGAAACCGTGCCTCCCATGTTTGCCATCCCTGGCACCCTGATCGTGCCCATGACCTGTTCCGCCGTCACTCGAGCCGTCCCATTCCCATTGCCGCCAACTCCACTGCTGACGGCAGCGAGACCGCCGACCAACGCCGGGGCGAGACAAATGACGAGGTTCGCGCTCGTCATCAAGTTGTCTCGACTGTGGCCCGCAACGGCATGCAAGACCTTGACGAGTCGTTCCAGCACGTTGCGCTCGTCGCGTCCAATCAGAGGCACGATCTGAGTCCGCACGTACTCGACTGCGGTCGGCGCGTCGGGGAGGGGACATTTCCTCGCGACGTCGGCGAGCGTCTCGGCGGGGAGGACGGGTTTGGGAAGCTGGCGGAGGAAGAGCTTGACGAGCGACGCGGCAAGGTACGGCGCGTCCGGGTACGCCGCGAGCGTGACAGCGTGCCCGCGGTCGTACGCGAGCTCGAGCACCTTGACGGTCGCCGCCGAGGGGGACCGACGGAAGATTCCGACAGAATCGGGCCCTACAAGTGAACAAGATCAGAGCGAAGTCAGGAGATGCTCCCTCCGGGAAGTGTAACAGTAAGCAAGGCACGCGTGGATTTACCTTGGGACCCCAGTACGGCGAGACAGTCTTCGAGAATTTGAGGAAATTGCGTTCCGTCCGGTCCACAAAGCTGGTCGCGGATCGTGCCCCGGAACAAGGGCTTCAGCACAGTCTGCAAGTTACGAGAGGGAGAGAAGAGTCCTGCGCACCTCTTTCAGCGGCACGCCAAAAACGGGGCTCGCTTTCTCGTCGTCGGTCGGCAACTTGATCTCTCTGTCAAGCTTCGCGTTCTCCCTGTTATCACGAGTCAGCGAGCTCTACGAGCAGGCCTGTTCCTCTCAACTCTTAAGTGCTAGGAAGACACTCACGTATAAACCTCGAGCGGAAACTCGATCGCGGTGAACCGTTCCGTCCCCAACTCGGCCGCCAATTCCGTCAGCGTCGCGCATTGGACGACTTTACGCTTGTTCGATACTTTGAAGCTGACCAATGTCGTACTGAACAACGTCAAGATGACCTGTATTAAACCAAAATTCAGTCAACCATCTTTCGTCCCGGATGTTCGAGCCGAGGACCGACCCGAGTCCACCAGCCACCTCCGACGATCCACAATTTCCGAAGGTTTTTGCGCGTTGTGCGGGAGAGCGAGAGGTAAGATGTCACGAGTTGTGGCGTTGATGGAGGAAACGGAGTTGGGTTCGCGAGGAGGACCTGACAACGCGAAGTTCACCAGGCCACGAGTGTCAGGATTTGGATGAGAGCGATAGCCCAGAGAAGTATGACGAGCCGTACGATCGAGTAGGATCCAGCTGCAGCAAAGTGTTCCAAGCGAGCGACGAGTTTCTCGAATAAACGTGCGTTCGGTTTCGACAGCGACGGGTCGGGCAATTTCGAACACGCCAGTACGAGCAAAGCTCCTTGCAACGTTGTGCCGGTGTCGTTTCGGGATGGCGCGTCAAGTCCAGCCTGGAGTAGCGAACCGAAATCGGAACAAAACGAAACCGCAAAATCAACACTCGCTCCGTATCTTTCGATACAACGCAACCTCGTTCGCCGTCGACGTTGCCTCGTGTGAGAATGAGACGTACCTGCCAGAGAATCGTGTCGACCACTTTGTCCGCCTCGAGCGAATCTCGCACCTCGTGGCTGTCCTCGGTAGCTCGCCGAGCCGTTCCTACTGGGTCACTGGGTTCGTCGTGCTGCTGTGCAGGATCCCACGAAGGTAGTCGCGCCCTCGGCTTGGCCTTGCGAGCGAGTCCCGCACCCGGAGGCGAACCCGCCTCGTCTGGTTGCCGAGTCGCTGTCGGTGTGCCCCCGTACCCAAACAGAGCCGTCACGGTTGACCCCCACGAGGAAGAAGTGGCCATCGACCGGGTGGAGAGGTCGGTGCTCGGTGCGGTCGACGTCGACGTGGCGCGGAGGAGCGACTCGAGCGTACCAGTGATAGAACGCGACTCAGCCATGGCCCATCGGGTCAGACTGCGGTAGGGGCCACGGTTGGTCGAGGTCGATACAGGAGGTGCTGCCCCTTCGCGCCGTTCCCGCGGCCGTCACTCAGCTGCAGTCGACGTCGCAGACGCACGCAAATGACGTGTCGGTCGCTCACGTGACAACTTGGCATAGGCCAGTCGAGACTGCCACGAACCGCGCCTCCCGAACTCTGACTCTCTCGACCCGAGTCCCTTCGGGCTCGTCGGCGGAATGACTTTCGAATCAGAGCCGCTGCATTTCGCAACCCGCGGTTCGGCTTCCCATTCAAGCTCTTGCTCCTCGAGCTCTTTGCCGGCTACTGCATTCCGCCCAAAATCCGCCGAACGGTCTGCGAGTGGTCTGCGCGTCTCGCTCTTCCCGAAGACCAGTCTGCTCTTCCAGCCCACACCCGGCTCACCCGTACGCGACCCGGATTTTCTTTTGTGCTCGCTTGAACCGAGATGAGGGTCAATCTGAGCCCCCGGAACAGTACAATACGTCTTCCTGGACGGTACGATGGTAACTACGGCGGTCAGATGTTCTCTGGCATTTTTACTGACGTGCGACTGGTACCAGCTCAGGAAGAGGAAAAAAAAGAACGAAAAACGACATCATCGTTTCCCTCTCTTCTGACTCGGTCTTCATTATTGAGCTGCCCCAATCGATCGAAAGAGAAAGAAACAACCCTCACGCTCGCACGTGTCGAACCATTCGGTGATCGGGGGACAGAAGAACCCAGAACGAGAGAAGGAGTAAAAAAGATCGTGCGCGAGTTGAGAAACCTTCCTATTCCGATCAAAAAAATTCCCTCGCGTGAACTCCTCCTCGTCGTCGTCATCCGCTGCACGGGGTTTATGATCGGCGTTGACAAAAAGAAAGAAAGAGAGAACTCAATCGGAGTCTGCTCCGCCTGCGCGGTCGATGCGAGCCTTTTCATTTTTCCTCACCGACCGATACCCTTTGAACCAACTCTCCGGAATCGGTGTCCTCTCGATTTAATTATGTACAGAACCGAAGGCGAGTTCGCCGTCGCGGAAGGGGCAAGGGGAGGGGGACGACAAAGAAAAGAAACAGAGTTCGAATTTACCCGCATCTCGAGCGAAAGAAGGCAGTGCAAAACGTCCGTGCGACGCTGGGGGGTTGCCGCTTTGAGCCTTCTCTCCCGTTTTGCTCCCAAATGGAACTTTCTACGAAATGCTTCCATTTCGTTAGAGTTCGAGCTAGTCTCGAAACTGTGCTGTTCCATGCGAATTGCCAACTTCCACTACCTTTGACCAAAGTCGCAATTTCTCTTTTGTCGCACTTTCTCTTTCGTCGCAGGCCTGAAGGCTCGCTCAGCGTGCGTGACGGCGGTGTGGCCGGTCGTATGGATATGAAGCTTATCAATGACAAATCTTCAGTGCGCGTGCAACGTGGATCCGAGTGCCATTATCTCACGTGAGATTCCGCACGCTGGGCTCCCGTCCGCGCATCAAAGCTCATGCCATGTCCGCTCTCGCACCGCTTTAGAAGTCACACCGAGGCCTTCCGGGCGTGTCGATGGCTTGGTCTAAGATGTCCGTGTCAACGCCGTCCAGAGTACAGCCTCACAAGCAACACAAAATGATCGCAGTTTTGGACGCACGCTCCCGAGCTAGGCCGCGACACGTCACACTGTTGTCCACATAGGAGCACAGGTAGTCCAACGACCTGTCTGAGGTCGCGGTGACATTACTGTGCTATGCTGCCCAAAGTTCGGGTGGAAACTTCAAGTTGCTGCGGACCGAGCGGGCAAAAACGGAGGTGGGGACACTCGGACACGAGCAGCAAAAGAATGTGAAGCTCTGATTTGATACACGTGTCCCCCTCTACGAGCGCTAGCGAGACTCTGTCGTCGATCCCTCGCGAGGATCAGGGTTCGTTCGCAGGAACTTTTGTGCAAGTTTGGTTCTTTTTCGGGCCGAGTTCGTTGGCTCGCATGGGTAGATCAGGTCCGCTGCTACACTTTTTCCTGCTGCCGTTCTACCAGTCGCGCTCGGTGCACCCTAGCATGGGAGAGCGTCGGGCACGGACGTCAACGAACGGAAGAACTTTTCGAGCGGGTCACGAAGTAATACCGGAGATCAATCGAGACCTGAGGCGTACAGAGTCGGCGCCAACCCCGCGCAGTGCGAAAGGGGGATCTCTGGTGATCGAGGAAGGGAAACCCAAGGCGAGGGGAGATGGGCGATTGTTGGAAGAGAAAATTTCCAGATCCGGGTTGCGAAAAGCGCTGCGATCACCGTCGACGTTCTCAAGACGGAAAGATAGAAGCCGTCCTGATTCGTTCTTTGCATCTTGCTAGATCTGGTTAGGAACAATAACGCCAATCTCCGACGGCCATCCTAGAGTGGGAGACGTTCGAATCGGGTCAGAGTCCATTCTCGCAGATATTCCGCTGTCCGCATCAGTTCCCCCTTTTGTTCCGCTTCCCTCTTCGTCGTCGTCTCTTCTGTTCCGCCTTGCCCGCCTGCTCGACTGCTTCTTCTCGCCTGCCCTCGCAACGTACCCCCGGCGCCGACGCAGTGCACTCGCCGAATCGATCCCCGCCGAGTCGTTCAACCTCTCGACGCTCGTCTTTGCTCACCGCCTCGATCCGCAGTCAATAGTCCCTCACGTGAGTACTGTCCTCTCTCCTGACTGAGTGCGCTCGACTCGCGCGATGGATGGGCGCTGTCGAGCAGTGCAGGACGAGTCGATTCGGTCATCGGTCGCTGACCTTCTCTTTTTCCAATTTCCCCCAATTTTTTTTTTCCGTTCTTCCCCTGGATGCCCCAAATGCAGCGAGCCGGACCCGCGTTTTAGTTCATCTCGAGCGACGTTGCGATAACCAGCAAGGAACGCCCCTCTGGTTGACAATTGAATTTCATCTTGGCAAGCCACGCGTGAGTTTTTTTTCCCAGCCATTTCGACGCGTCTCGACGCCCGCCCTCCTGCCATCTCTCCAAACCCCCTCGCTCGCGGCGCGCCAACTAACTCTCCCTGGTATCGCATCCACTTTCAGACCGACCGCCTCCTTTCATCAAGCCCTCTCGCATTCGCATCGCGCGCTCACTCGTCTCCCCTCGATTCGTCGTCCTCTCCTCCCTCTTTCTCTCACTCACTTCATCTCGACTCTTCCTTCGCCGCCTTCTACTACACTCGGTCGATCTCATCCCTCTTCTACCTCTACTACTCTGACGCGTTAAGACACACGTGCCAATGGCTTCGACTTCGACTTCGGTTCGCCGTCACCCGGCTTCGCTCCTGCCGAAGAACCTCCACGATCCCGCTCTCCTCGAGTTTGTTCGCGCTCCCGTCACGCAGGACATGATCTGTACGTCTCTTTTGACCTTAGTGACGCGTCTCGAGCGCGTGCTGACCATCTCTCGTGGTGGTTTGCACAGCCTACCTCGCAGAGAAGGCAATCGAGGTGATTCAATGCGGTCCCCCTCCTGCCGCGCCCCTCCCTTCCCCACCTGCGACTCCGACCAAGGCCGGGTTCCAACAGCAGGGCGTCGATGCCCAAGCTTCGGCCATCCCTTCGCTCGAAACCTTCATCTCGATCCTCGTCGAGAAATCAAACGTCCAAGTCCCGACGTTGATGTGCACGCTCGTGTACCTCGACCGCCTCAAGACGCGTCTCCCCAAGGTCGCCAAGGGGATGCACTGCACCCGCCACCGCGTCTTCCTCGCGACCCTCATCACGGCCGCGAAATACCTCAACGACTCGTCGCCGAAAAACAAGCACTGGATGCGCTACGCCGCCCTCTTCTCGCCCGCCGAAGTCAACCTCATGGAGCGACAACTCCTCTTCCTCCTCGATTACGACCTCCGCATGGAAGAGTCGGATCTCGTGACCCACTTTGCGCCGTTCCTCCGTCGCGCTTCTCCCGTCGCGTCGACTTCCCGCTCGGCGTACTACTCGCAACCTCAACAACAGCAACAACAACAACTCGCGAGTCCGTTGTACAACAAGCCCTCCACTCCTCCTCGACGAGCGTCCGGAGTCGCCGTTGCCGACTCGACGACCGGCTACCTCACTCCTCCTCCTTCCGCTCGACGACCCTCGGCCGTCCCGACCACTTCGGCTGCTTCGTCCCGACGACCCTCGCGACAACATCACCAAGTGCCACCTCACGCACGACCTTCACCAGCGGGGTCGAGTTCGTCGGGAGGAACGCTGTCGGACGTCGACTCGTGCGACGAGATGGAGTACGAGCAGCACCGCCACCGATCGACGACGACCGTCGTCACTCCCTCTCGCTCTTCGACTCGCCAACGCACCCACTCTTCCTCGTCTGCGTCGCAATCGCAACAACGCCTCTACGTCACGCCGACACGGAAATCTCCTTCTTCCCTGCCCGTGACTCCGACCGACGAAGTCTCGCCTTACTCGGCCGCTCACCCCCTCTCGTCGGACCGTCGATCGAGTGAACCGACGTCTCAACCGCTCCGTTCCCAACGCAGTGGGTCTTTCCTCAAGATGGCGTGGGAACAAGGCAAAGGCATCGTTTCGAGGAACAACCACCACCACCACCAACAAGGAGGCGTCAAGCACGCTCCTTCTCGAGTCGAAATTGTCGGACAAGACCAATCGCTCGATCTCCTATGAACCTCACCAAAAACTCCTCTCGTCTCCTTAGACCCTCATCTCTTTCCTGTTTCTTCAACCGAGGCTGTGCCTCCCCGCGTTCCTTCCTCCCTTCGTCCATTTGCATCGCAGTAAACATTTCCCCCCTTGTCCATAGTTTGCCTCTCCTACAACCTTTTTGTCGTATCTACATCTTTCAAAGGTTTTTCTTTTTCATATCTTTATTTATTTTCCTTTTTCGCATCATCCATCCATCCATCAGTATCTCATTCCATTCCAGCAGTCAATCAATCATACCCGCCCCCACCGAGGTTTTTCTTCCTTTTCACGTTTCGTCGGTTTTGCCCCCTCGAGAGAGGAGAGTTTTGGTTTTTCAGCATGTCGAGAGAAAGTTGTCCGAGCCCGCCCTCGGTGGTCAATCCTGCTTCTTCGAGCCAAGCGACTGCACATACAGCGGGTCACGATCGCAACGGAACGGGAACGGGGGCCAGGAGTGGGGGGGGGGGGCATCACGAGCGCGACAGAAAGAATTCCGGGCTGCGCGCGCGCAATGCGTTCCAATACTCGTGCCCGTCCAAACTCGGATTTTTTGCCGGCCGATCCTTTTCCTGCGTCGAATGGTGTTCTATTTCCGAGAAAGAGCGGAAAAATGGCAAACGCAATGCCAACTCCGTACTTCCGTAACCCGGCTCGCGAGGGTTTCCTGGTTTTTTATTGTGTTTTTCCCGCCAAGTGAAAAAACAGAGAACCTGATCCAGGCCGCGTCTTCGGAGGGTAACTTTCAGGGTCGATTTCTCTCCGTTGCGCCTAGAGACCACCGTCCGTAAGGACGGCAAACCCCCTACGCGTGTACGTTCGATCGGCGTAAAAGACAAAAAACTTTTAAAACACCCTACTTGAACCCGAGTTCGAGTCCGTCCCACCCTTCAAACGCGCCATCGCCCTCGATCCCTGCATCTTCTTCTTCTTCCTCGTCGTCTTCGTCTTCTTCGTCTTCCACTCCGTTATCGTCGTCGTCGTCTGGGTCGTCGTCGTTGTTTCCGGTCGCGCCTCGTTGTTCCCCTCGCTGACCTCGTCCTTCCCGTTCGATCCTGGCCTTTTTCGCGAGGTGCTCCTCCTGAAGCCCTTCGGCCTGCTGCTGCCGCTCGTACACGTGATGAGGTTCGACGACGACGACATGTGGCTTCGAGTCCAAGTCCGAATCGCGACCGGCAGGAGGAGACAACATGGCCGCGAGATCGAATTCGTCTTGTTGTCCCCCTCCTCCTCGTTCCGTATGCCGTGATTCATCGAGGATAGCACCACCTCCTCCTCCTTCGAGAGGGAGTGATAACGGATATCCCCCGTTCGATCTTCCTCCTCCTCCTTCGGTGGTGGTATCAGGCTGGAGTGGTTTGTCGTCTGCGAAGTTGTCGTCGTCGTCGTCGTCGTACATGCCCTGGTCTCCCTGCCTCGCCTTCTCGCTCACCTTGCGCGTCCTCGTCGGTCGCTTGTTCGGAATCGCTGAAGACGACAGGACGGCGTTATGCGGAGGAGGAGGAGGAGATCCCAGACCTGGGTGGTGGTGGTGGTTCGGGTCGTCCGAGGTGGGCAAAGTCGAGGGAACGTTGATCGCATGTCGCGTTTGGTGAGTATGCGACGACGGAGTCGTTGTTGTCGCCGATGTCGCAATCCCGTTCGACTCGTAATGAGAAGTTGAAGGGTGAGTCGAATTTGAGCCCGAGGCGGCCGCGGCTGCCCTCTCTTCTCGAGGAACGATGTCCTGCAACAGGCCATCATACCCCCCCGAATCGACGACGTCAGTTTACTCGAGTCGGGATGTTCTGCCCAAACGAGAGAAGCATTTCGAGGGGCCGGGCTCACGATGAGAAAGTCGAAAGTGTCGGACTTTGAAACGGCTTGGGCGACGTCGGTCCTCGATATCGTACGTCGTTTCGATTCGATCGATACCAGGTGAGCTCGCGCGGTCAACTCTTGGATGAAGACTGAGAGCGCGAGAATTGAAGGGGATCCCGATGGGGTGAGCTACGAATAGCGGTTTCGGGAGAGGGAAAAGGAAGTGATGGCTCACTTTGACAGGCTTTCTCAAACAAGACGGTCACTTCGCTCGAGATCATCTGCAGCAGTGAGTCACGACCGCATGTCAGCTCGGGAGGCGCGACACGCCGGGATGTCTCGCGATGCACTGACCTGAACGTCGGGATCCATTTTCGCGACTTTTTTAATCCTCGCCAAGGGGAGAGCCTGGTGTTTAAAGTCATCTTCGTGGTTCTCGGCAGTCTTGAGGGTGTGGTTCCAGAAACTGGCGTAGACGAGAGGATCAGTTGTGGACGGACGAGGCGAGTCACGTGGGGGAGGAGGCGGAACTGACTCTTGCATGCTGCTCGACGGATCGGGCGCGACGAAGGAGGGGTCAGGCGCGGGGACAGTTGATCGCACGGAATGGCCAGGACTGACAAGTCTTCGGGATGCGTCTCGGCGGTGGACCGGTACGGCGAGGGAGATCGCGCGCGGTTCTTGGTCGAAGTCGACGCCCGTTGCTTCTTGGGCTTGGCCGGCGCGCTCATGATCGACTCGTCGAGGCTTGCGGGCGTAGGAAGTGCGTGTTGGATGATCAAGTGCATCGGATCGCGAATCGCGCTTCGCCGACTTGGCTCGCGACCACTCGTCGGCTATTCGACAGACTGCTCAGGCGTCCGCACCGTCGCCATCGAGAGTAGACTCATATTGCGCATACGACGGGTCGCTGCTCCGCGGTGCGCCGACTCTGCCGCAAGCGTCCGGCGCGACGCTATGGCTACCGCTTTCATACAACCTTGGCGTTCGTTGTGGTCATGACAAAACAACTCTAGTTGGTATGATGTACTTTTCTCGGCGTGCTGCTTCGTCGTCTTCGACCGCGAGCACTCGCCGCTAGTTTGATGACCACTCCAAGCTGTCCCGCCGCTTCCGAGCCGACGTCCAAACGTTCTGCTGTCAACGTCAGCGCTGATACAGCTGCTCGAGCGAGCTAGCAAGCGGCAATACGTCGCTTGCTACATACTTGCACGAACGCGACGCTTTTATTTCAACAACATCGTTCTCGGTAACGCTTTCTACTAAGTACCGCTGGGGATGCTCGAGAGACGCTGAGCAGAGAGGTCCATCGTTCGCGTCCGGGGTTGTACTCGAGGCTCAGGAAGTTTGCGCGCGAAACGAAATGGACGACCACAAGTTGCCTACGCAAAAAAATCTGGCAAAATGGAAACGCGTGCCCGTGCGCCCCAAACAGAAAAATCGAACCCCGCTGTTCCAGCGCTAGCTACTCATCTCTCTCTCTGTTCCTTCCGCGTCTCCTAGCTTGGTTTCGCACCGAGAACTGGTCCTCCGACGGTCGTGAGATTGGCTCCGTCAGAGTTTCCGGTCATCGGATGACTCCTGGTGCAGGGAGTGTATCCGGATCATCTAGTCGCGAGTCCTCCAGCCCACGTGTGCGTCCGCGTTGACGGGGAGGAAGCTGCAACCAGATTCCGAGCTTGAATTTTTTTATTTTTAATACCGCTCTCGTTTCAGCCGTGTTCCCCTTCGGCCAGAATTTTGACTGCCATCGACCCGTGTTACAGTACGTTGCTTCAATCCCTGTCAGAAGAATAATGGCTCAAGGCCGTTCAGACGTGCTAGTCACGTCCAGGAGCTTGTCTTGCTCCTGGGCCAAACACGGGCACCCGGGGTCATGTCGCAATTCGCAGCAAGAACCAGACCAGCTCTCGAACGGATCAAGACAGCCTTTCGGGTTCGGTACGCGTAAACCACAAGTCGCGGGATCGTGAGAAGATTCTGGCCAAATGTAATTTAAAATCGCCCGCGTGGTCGATGGCAAAAAAGAAAACCAAATCCCCTTTGCAACGACGACACAGGTGTCGGTATAGTATATTCCTTCGGCCAAATGTAAAGTAGCTTGCAGCTCGGGGAAACTTCTGACCTTCACGACTGGTTATCATGGCACTTAGCTGAGCTGTCACCGTGTTCCCCTTTATTTTTTTCGTTTTCACTGCAGAACCCCCAATGGCTGTCTCTCGCAGCCAGATTGTCTCCCGCTCTCAACTCGTCGTTCAAAACCGCCGGCTTTTGCGACGAGATATCTCGACACACCGACTCGTCTGCACGCTCGAGGCCTGGCGAACCGGCAAAGCCCTCAAAGCCCAAAGACTGAACCGACTTCAGCGCTCCGTTTGAGACGTCGTAGGCCAAAAAAAAGGGCAGAGCGAGAAGGGGAGTAGAGAGGTAATTACAATCAGGAGTGAGTAGAGAGTTGGGAGGGGGGGGGGGGGGGGGGGGGAGGAAAGGCGTAAAAGGGAATGGCATGAGAGGGGAGTAAATGAAAAAAAGGGAGGGACACAACAAAGAAAGACGAAAAACAAAAATCACGTAGGAGAGGTGGGTTTTTTTTGCGAGTGCGAGCTGCGAGAGACGTTACGAGAGAGAGAGTACAAGACAAGACAGTGAAAGGTGAGAAGAACAAATGGACGTGTGAGTGCGGAAGCGGGTTTCGGCAAAGCGGAGGAAATCTGAACGAAAAAGGGACCGCGGCGAGACTTTGAGTGTCCTCGAATCAAAATTCGGCATCAAGCACGAGCAACCCCTTCTCGTCTCCGCCTCCCTGACCGGGTCCAGCGAGACTAGAAATAGATGGTGAGGCCGTCGTGCCGGGGATCGGAGTGTTGGTTCCGGAAGAACGGTTCATGACTCCCGCTTTCTGGTAATCGGAGACTCGCTTCTCGAAGAAATTCTGGGTCCATCGATCGACGGGAGGAGAACAGGCAGGAAGAGTGAGCACTAGGAGAGAGATATATAAAGAGGGAGAGAGCGAAATGGAGAAAACGTACGGTCTTCCCTTCCATCGAGATCATTTCCATAAAGTCAAACGGGTTCGAAGTTTTGTACAATTTTGGGTTACCCAACGCGACCAGCAGTCGATCAGCAACGAACTCGATGTCTAGATGGAAAAGGGAAGAATCACATCGTCAGGAAAACGACAACCACCTCCTCCAAGGAGGGAGAAAAGAAGAGGACGACGACAAGGCGTACACTGGCGCATGAGTCCGGCATTCATCCCGATCAATCCGACCGGTAACGCGTCCGTGAGAAACTCTTTCTCAATCTCGACCGCTTCCGAAATGATCGTCGCGATCACGTCCGGGTGAGGCCGCCGTTCGAGGTGAGAGAAGAGCAGACACGCGAAATCCGTGTGCAACCCTTCGTCGCGCGAAATGAGTTCATTCTGTTTCCGGAAAAAGACGAGGGCGGACTTGATTGTCAGCCGAGAGGAACGTGATAATACTGACGAGAGACAGCTAGACGAAGGGGTTGATGGGGCAAGACGTACGGAAAAGGTGAGTCCGGGCATTAAACCGCGTTTCTTCAACCAGAAGATGGACGCAAAAGAACCCGAGAAAAAGATGCCTTCGACCGCCGCGAACGCGACCAGTCGCTCGCCGAAAACTGCTGCCGGATCCGAGATCCACTTGAGGGCCCAATTTGCCTTGCGAGTGATACAGGGAACTGTCCAACGGATTACTCGATCAGTTTGTCGATAGGGGAAGGGAGGAGGTGGGAATGACGCGGGTTGGGACCTACTCGTCTCGATCGCGTTGAAGAGATGGGCTCGTTCATTTGAATCTCGAATGTACGTGTCGATTAGGAGCGAGTAGACCTCCGAGTGGACGTTCTCCATCATGATCTGAAACCCGTAGAAGCACCTCGCTTCGGCGATCTGCACTTCGGACGAGAAGCGTTCGACCAGGTTCTCGTTGACGATTCCGTCGCTCGCGGCGAAAAACGCGAGCACGTGAGAAACGAAATGCCGCTCGTTTGGCGTCAGTCGAGTCGTCCAGTCAAACATGTCCTTTGAGATGTCCTGAAACGATGGGAGCAAAATGGCGTGGATTCAATGGCCTGAATAAGGGGGGAAAGGGCATAACGAGATAGACGAATTTACCATTTCTTCTGCCGTCCAAAACGACGCTTCTGCCTTCTTGTAACTTTGCCAGATCTGCGCGCCTCGACGTTTACATTGTCAGCTTTAAGTCTCCCAACATGCATTTCCTGCGCATCCGGGGAGCCTCACCTCGTGATACTGAATCGGGAACAAGACGAATCTCTTGCCCGTCTCCCTCAAGATGGGTTCGTCGGCGTCTCGCTTGATCCGATCCACGTCTCCGACAAACCTCGGCGCGCCAGACGGGAGGACGGTCGAGTCGAACTCGGGTCGATGAGTTGCCTCATTCGGCAAGGAGAGGTCCTTCCCTTTCCCCTTGTCGATCGCGGTCCCCCGAGAGGGCGAGGGTGGTCGAGGTGGTGTAGTGGCAACGGGGAGAGTCGAACGCGTCGCCGGAAGGGGAGAGTGGGGCAGGGTTTGCGATGAAGAAGAAGAGTGCGGCGAGTTGGACGAAGTGGAACGGCGTCGTGGGCCCGCTGGTCGGTGCGCGCGCGCCGTCGGCGGGGGCGTGTACAGCGAGAGGGAAGCGAACGTGCCCGACATGGGCGACCTTGACGGAGCCGATGGAGGCGACGACGAACTCGGAAACGACGAACTTCGAGTGGCGAACTGCATCGGCAACGGCGGATTGGGTTCGTAGAGTATCGTGAGATCAAAGCTAGTGTGCTTTGGTGCGCTCGAACAAAGGCACGACGAGGCGAGACAAGCTGTTGATGGTGGAAAACGTTTTGATGACTTCATGAAACTCGATCGTAAATTCGTAAAGTGCGCGGTCGCGTTCGAACGCAACTTGTTTTTCTCTCCAAGCCGTACGCGCGTCCAGAATGATTACAGTATACTGATAGCTGTCAGATGCGGACTAGGCGCGCTCCGACGTAATATCAGGGTTGAGGGGGAGGTTTCGTCTAGTTTTCACTCTCCACTTTAGTTGTTGTCCCCCTCCCCTTGTACAGAATTTTGGATACTTATTTTCGCTACAGACTGGAGAAAAGGAAAGAGTCAAACACATCTATGTACACAAGCAAGAAATCTGTAGATCCCAGACTCGAGGTCAAGCGCGCAAGAGCTCGATCGCTCTCTCGACCGCGCCGTTCAACCTCTCGACTTCTTTCGCCGCTTGCTCGACGTCTCGGTCGAGTTCCAACGCTTCCGTCAATCCCGGCAACGTAGTCGCACCGTACCCTGTTCCCCACCCCCGTGAAAAAAAAATCCCCGACAAGCACAAGGAAGAAGAAACAAAAAACCCGTCAGTCCAAAACCCGAATCACCAAGTGAAAAGCAAGAGTGTGAAAGGACGTACCCAACCAACGTCCAGGAGCGACCACGAGAGACTTGTACCACTCTCGACCTACGAGTCCAGGTTGTCCCTTCGGAACGAGGAGCGAACTCTCAAACGACCGTTTCTTGCGATTAATCTCTCGCACCTCGACCAAGATGCGCTTCTTCTCCTTCTCCTTCTCCTCGTTGGCTCCTCCGTCCCGTTGAACAAGTTCTTCGAGTCGATCGACGAGTTCGAGCGCTCGCGCGTCGAGCGTTCGAGAGTGTTCGACGAGCGTCGAAACTCGACCCTCGAGCGGCAACAAGTCGAGTCGGTCCCGACCGGGGTAACTTGTCAAATTGGCGACTTTGGTCAAGTAC
Organism: Sporobolomyces phaffii; assembly: GCA_037042985.1. NCBI lineage: Eukaryota > Fungi > Basidiomycota > Microbotryomycetes > Sporidiobolales > Sporidiobolaceae > Sporobolomyces > Sporobolomyces phaffii. Next base: position 607,418 of record JAWNFN010000012.1, on the reverse strand, counting down.
TTTCCGAGCTCGATCGCGTATGCTGGTTTTTCCGGGTGAGAGGGAGGTCGGGGGGGGGGGGGAGAGGGGGAGGGGGTGGGGGGAAACAAGATTTCAGTCCCTCTCGGCCCGCTTTTTTTTTCTCTTTCGATCGCGCCGCGGGCCGGAAGTCAAGAGGTGGTGTAGCAAACGTACCAGTCGTATTGAGGGGTAGAACGAGGTCTTCGACGAGGCGCAAAGCCGTCAACCCGAGGATCTTGGCCACGACGACGTGCCGTTCAAACGTCGGATCGCCAAACTTTTCCATCCAGTAGAACGAGTCATAGTTCGAGTGGTAGTGGTACACTAAAAGGGGTTTAAAACTCGACTCGGCAAATGTCAGAATGACTTTCGTCGTCGTGGGCGGGCGGGCGAGGGGAGAAGCAGGGAGAAAGAGAGAAAAAGGAAAACAAACGTACCGGGATCACCAGGCGCTCCCGAGAATCCCAGATTGCCAGCGGCGACGCCGATATATTGCAAAAACACCGAGAAGTCTTGCAAAGTGTTCGACGAATAATGCAAAACTAGTGTCAGGATCCGCTTCTGAAGAAGAAGAGGAGAGAGAAATGAGTTATTACCGGAACCGGAACCCAACGTCTTGACTTTGGTTCGGCCGAGGTCTTGACGCTCGACCGTCTTTGCCGTCGGGTCCTTGACCATACCGGCGCAATCTTGCAATAGGTTTGACAGACTCGGGCTCGACGCAAGTTCGAAAGCTGATCCCGACACGCCTGTGTCCCGAAAACATGAACCGTCCGCTCGTAAGTAAGCAGGAATAAATGGAACTAAATGTCGAGCAAACAAAAAAAGGAGAGAAGAAGAGAGGAAAAGGGAGAAGGAAATCGTATCCAACAACTCACTGACATCCAAATTCAAATACGCGACGACGCGATCCCTCAAATAGTCGGTAAAATCTTCCCCAAACTCGGTACTCCCGATCAAGCCATACTCTTCGGCGTCCCAACTCGCGAGGAGGATCGTGCGAAACGGCTTCCACTCGCCCGACTCGAGGAGCTCACCAAACGCTCTCACCGTCTCCGACATGGACGCCGTACCGCTGTTGGGATCTCCCGCTCCAAACGTCCCTAGCCGTTTATGTTCCCCCCCAGGCAAATCCCGAATCTTCACCATCAGTTCTCATTTCCACAAGGACGAAAGGAGGAGTCAAAAAAGAAAAGACTCACAAGCGTCGTTGTGGTTCCCAATCACGACGATCTCGTCTTGGATCTGACCCGGGATGATGGCCATCGTGTTCCAAATCTTGGTCGTCATGCGGTCGTCGACCTCGTTGACGAGTTCGACCTCGTCGGGTCCAGGACCGGTAAAGTACTCGACGCCTCGGTACCTCAGTCCTCCCTCCCTCCACCCAGACTCGGGTCGGTCCTCGCGCCGAACTCCGTACCCGTTGAGGCTCTTCAACAACGGGATCGCGTCTTCGTACGAGATGGGCAACGAAGGGATCGTCGGGACGTTGAGTTCGGGGTCGCCGAGTCGCAAGCGATCGGGCGCGTTGACCAAGTCGGGGTTGTACGCCGGTTCAAACGGCGTGAGTGGGTCCCCCGGTCGAATCGAGAGGTACTGGACCGAACCGCGCTGAACCGAAGTCGGAGCGCGAGCGGGACCATCCGGGTACGCCTCGAAGCCATGTTCTACCGTCACGCGACCGTCGGCGGCCGGGTCAGAGTAGATCAAGATTCCGACCGCGCCGTGTTCGGCCGCCGCCTTGACTTTGAGTCCGCGAAACGTCGAACCGTACTGCACGATGACGACTTTGCCCCGGACGTCGGTCCCTTCCGAAGCGAGGCGGGCGTAGTCGGACGTCGTGCCGAACCCGGCGTAGACGAGCGGACCGCGCGCGGTGCCGTTCTTGCTGAAGCCGTGGAAAGTCGGGACGCCGTGCGCGCTCGTCGGGTCTTCGGGCACGACGCGCTCGACGAGAGATGCCGAGAACGGGGCGGTAGACGAGTTGGCCTTGGGGGTGAGGGTGAGTGACTGGCGGAGGGGATAGTTGAGGTAAGGGTAGTACGTCGAGACCCACACTCGGGGACTCGAAGGGACTCTGTGCCGAGGGTGAGGGTGAGGGTGAGGTTCTCCCATCAATGCACGTCGATCCTGCGGGGTTCCAGCGTCAAACACGTTGTCATGGCCTCGAGTGGGGTTCAACCCGAGGAGGCGCTCCCAGTGTGCCTTTACGCGGAGGGCCGATCTGCGGTCGCCGTCTGTCCCGGCGATGTGAGTCTCTTGCGTGAACGCGTACGAAGTGTCGCGCGCGCGTTCTGGCGAGGGGATCTCGAGGAACTTGTGCAAGAGTTCAAGTTGAAGTGGAGATTGCGGGGCGGAACCGACCCGAGCCGAGTACGCTCTGAGCGAGTCGCTGACCCCATCCGAGTCGAAGCAAGGGCGAGGCAAGTGGGTGAGCCACGGCAGAGGGACCCCCGCGCGGTACGAGAGCGACACGAGCGCGAGAGAGATCAACGCCAACACGGCGAGCGCGTGTCCCCGCGACCTCTCGCCGCGTTTCCCGCGTGTCGGACCAGGTAGGAGGGGATCCTTCGAGTCGGATCCGATCGCGAGTCGAGGTTTGAGCGAGTCCATGACGCGCACGAGCGAACGAACGAAAGAACGAAACTTGTTCTTCTTCATCTCTCTTTCTCTCACTCTCGCGATGACTACACCTTCAATAGTCGACTACATCGGAGACAGCCTCTCTCGGTCGGTCTCTGGCAAAGGTCGGGTGACGGTCGAGGCGGTGAGGTCGCAACCGCGCAGGAGCTACGCCTTGTTCCCCCACGCGTCCAACCACAAGGCGTGCAAGGTGTGGCAGGAAGAGGTCTTGGCCGTCCTCTACAACGACAACGACGCAACGACGACGAGGGTCCCGGTGTGCGCCGTCGAAGCGTCCATCTACACGATTCCGTCGACGGAAACCGCCATCGTCTACATCGCCAAAGTCGACACGACCGGCCTCGAGAGGGCCCCACCAGGCGCGACCAAGCTCTTCGTCTCGAGTTTCGTCCGGTTCCACCTCGAGCACCCGCCCCACGGCGTGACCCGCGTGAGGGTCCACGTCTTTGCGAGGTCTCAAGGCCAGTACCTCTTCCCGGGCAGCGTCGACAACACCGACTGCAAGCGCGTCCTCGACGACAAACAGCTCTTGAGGTGGTGGAAGTCGACCCTCTCGATCGCGAGTTCGACCCCGCTTGCGTGCAGTCGGTTCTACCTCGTGCCCGGGCTCGACTACCTCGAGAGCGTTCCGTATGTCCCAAACAACCCCGGGTCCGGTTGGACCTATGGCCACCCGTACTCGACCCTGTCGTCCCCGCTTCACTCCATCTCGTCGTCTTCGTCTCCGTCGTCTCCGTCGTCCTTCGCCTTGCCCGACCACGTCCCGGCGTTTCCGGACGACCCTAAATCACGGTTCCTCCACGCGCTCACGTCGTCGGCCCTGTCTCCCGCCGGGGCCGAAGGCGACTACGACGACGTGCACCACCAGATCCATCAACTCGCGTTCGCGAGCGGGAACCCGTCGACGCCTCAGCGCCGCCTCGACGAGGTCGAACACGAACGCGAGCGCGAACGCTCGAGGCTCGTCCGGGGCGTCGAGGGCGGCGTCGAAGAGTGGTGGGAACGTATGCAGTTTCGTCAAGAGTGTTGCAGTGGCGTCCTCGTCGGGTTCTTCGTCGTCGCGATCGGCGAGCCGCAGCAGCAGCAGCAGCAGCAGCAGCAGCCGGCCCCGCCCCCGCCCGAACCGACTAGTAGCAACAAGAGCAGTTGCAGCGGCACGAGAGATCCGACAGGAGGACGAACGCTACAGGGTCTCTCCGAATCGACCCAAAACCCCCTCAAACCCTTGACTGACGACGACGACGACGAGACCAAGGACGAACCTGAATCCATCAAACCAACGACGACGACTACAACGACTACGACGTCGACAGCGGATATTCAATCGCCGTCGTCCTCCTCCTTTACGGTTTCACAACAACAACAGCAGCGTCATCATCATCACCCTCCTCCTCCCTCACCGTACCCGGTTTCACTGCCCCACTCAACGTTCACGAAACTGTGGACAGAGTTTCACAATCAAGACTACTCTCTTCCAAACGTCTCAACCGTCTTGACGAACTTGAAGAAATGGTCTCGAGACGTTGAGAGACTAGTCAAGATTGAAGTTGAAAAGGGAACGATCCCCATTGGACCCGTTGAACGAACCGTCGAGATTGATAACCACAACGACAGCGACGACGAGCCGGGGAAGAAACGATCGGCGGAAGCATCGACGACGGCGGCGGAGGAAGGACGGGATCCGGTCGTCGTCGGTATGAACGCGAAAGAAATTGGGACGACGAATGGCTCGACAACGGTCCGACGAGACGAGGTCCCAAAGGTGAACATGCTCGCACCGAGGAAAAAGAAAAAGGTCGTTTGAGAAAAAAACCCACGCTCGCGCGGGAAAAAGAAAAAGAGGAATTGGTTCTTACGTCGTTGGCTCGGGACGGGAACGAGAGAGGGGAAGGGGGGGTGTTTCTCTCAGTCTGTCGCAAAAATTGAAACCACGAAGGGGGGGTGGGTCATACGTCACAAAGATTCTATTTCGAATTCGGATTTTACACTGAACATTCGTCGAGCAAAGCGGGGAGGGGTAAAGAGAGAAGTAGAGAAAAGAAAGAGAAAAGTTAAGAAAAGAATTACGACCAAGGTGGGACGGACGACTTCGGGGGGTTGGGGTGGAGTGAAGTGGAGAGATCAAGGGTAAACCTTTTTGATCTCGTCTTCAAACTCTTTCAAGATGACTTTGCGTTGAAGTTTTTGCGCCGCCGTGAGGAACCCGTTTTGAGGGGTCCATTCTTCCGGTGCGAGAACGACGCATTGTAAAATCTGTTTTCGTTTCCAATCACACCAGAACGTTAGCCGGCCCCCCCAGGTTCCTCGAAAGGGACAGAGAGAAGAGAGGGCGCAAAACTCGCCTCGATCGGTTTGAGTCCATTCTTCTTGCCAACCTGGTTCATCTCGTCCAAGACAGCCTTTTGGACCCGTTCGTTCTGACACACTTCTTTCCACTCTGCCGAATCGGCGCTGTCGAGGAGAGATTGTTCGATCGCGAGTTTGCGCACGGCTTGTTCGTTCGGGACGACGATCTAAAAAAAAAACCCCGCCCGCCTCGCACGTTTCAAGTTCAGCTTCGCTTTCTTTTGCTATCTCGACAAAAACCCCGTAACGAAAGGGGGGGGGGGAGAGAATTGCGAGAGAGAGCTAGGGGAGGATGAAAAAAAGAAAAACGTACGGCCATGGGTTTGTTCGCGTTCGAGTCGGCGTGGACGCAAATGTTTGCGACGAGTTGCGAAGACTTGTACTTTGACTCGAGCGACTCGATCGCGAGGTACTCTCCGTGCGCGAGTTTGACCAGGTTCTTTTTGCGGTCAATGATCGACAGCGTGCCATCCTAAAAAATAATTCGAAACCCCATTCGCGGACGAAAGGACAAGAAAAGCGTCAGTCGAACGTCGTTGCGAGGCGAGGGCCGAGGAAGAGAGGAAAACACAAGGTTTACTCACGTCGTTCCAACGACCAATATCGCCCGTCAAGAACCATCCATCGACGAACGCCTCCTCGGTCAAATCGGGGCGCTTGTAATACCCTTTACAAATCGCCGAACCCTTAATACAAATTTCTCCCTGTTGGGGCGAGCCTTGGGCGTAGTACCCCGCGTCTTGGAAATCTCGCAGCTTGATCTCGACCGGCGGGCACGGGAGTCCGACTTTGCCCGATTGTGCCATCGATGGAGGGAGGATACAGCTGTCCAGAGAACAACGGAGGGCCAGCGGGGTTTGGAGGGGGGAAGGGGAGGGGGACGAGATTGGAGAAAGGGGGGAGAACGACGAGGCAACGATGGTTTAGCTTGTTCCTTTTCGAGAACTCTTACCCCAACCTGAGCAAAGGCGATGTCTCGATCTCTTCACTCACGATAATGCGCATGTTTCCGTGGACCCGTACCTGTGTGACACCACGCAGGTAATGAGTGACGATTTCCGAAGTCAAGGAGAGAAATCTTTTGGCTCACCCCTGAATGAAATTGGGAGTGAGAACGCTCGACAAGAATTCCTGTGTCGATTCCGAGATAGGTGCGCCTGCGACATTCGATCGAGCAGACCGCTTTCTGAGAATTAGTGACGGCCCTCTAGCGGAAAGGGAACCAAAGGGGGGGAGGGGGGGGGGGGGGGGGGGGTTCCTCGAGAAACGCCGTACCTCCATTGACGGCATAAGTCAGGTTACCTCCCGTCGCGGCTTTGACCTGGTCAAACACGACCTTGTTCGTCACGGCGTTGACGACGGACCCGACGATCGGGACCCGTTTCGTCCACGACTTTGCCGCGAGCGCTCCGTGGAAAATCGAAGACTTGAGCGAACCTCCCGCGTTGACTTTCGAGAGGATCCCTTTCCTGATCAATTCCCACACAGCGGGAACACCTACGATTTTTACGGGTGCGGGGAAGACGACCGGAAATCAGTATGTACGATTGCGCCAAAAATCGGCAGGCGACCAACGACACGAGAGAGAGAGAGAGAGAGCTGACCAGTCATGATGGTCGGTTTGAAAGCTCGAATGTCTCCCATACAGTTGCGAACAGAGTTGTCGGTCAGAGTTTTCACATTTGCGAAACCCATCGGGATCTGAACATCAGTACGAAGCAACGGAGCATCCGCAAGCGCGATAGAGGTGAGTGATCTCGACTCGAATACGGAAACAACAGCAGAGATAGCCTTACTCCGACATACTATCGACCGGACAAATGTAGTCAGCAACAGCTCGGATAGTACGGGACTCGTGTATCCCGAGAAAGGAAGAACAACGCACGAGGAGGGTGAATTCAACAGTCTGTGAAGAACGAGCGGCCGAGGGGGGTCAGTCTCTCCCAATGAAGCATTCAGTTCGGGACGAGAGTGAGAGACATACCATCTCAAAGATGTGGGCGAGCGGGAGATAGGCAATGAAACGTGCATCGGGAGTGATCAACTGTCCGAGCACCGTCATGACGCCAGACACTAGTTTTGTCGCTCGATCATCAGCATGCCAAGTAACGCGACGGGACGGGAAGATCGGTACTGACCGCACGAAACGATATTCTCGTGGGTGATGACGCAACCTTTCGGTGCTCCAGAAGAACCTGTTTCGTCGAGGCGAGAGCGGCACGGTCGCATGTGCACTTCGGTCAAGGCTGAACACGTCGAAATTCGAGATGTCTACTCACCAGAGGTGTACATGATCGTCGCGACGTCTTGGGGGCTCGGTCTCGTCGGTTCGTGGGGGTGTTCTTTCCCGAGGTTCAAGAACTCTTCCCAGTTCAAAACCTTGATCCCGCGTTCCTTGATCTTTTCGAGACTTCCCGCCTTGATGTCCTTCTCTTCTCCGTCATAGACGAGAACCTTGAGGGTCGAGCATTCGGAAACGATCGAAGCGACGGTTCCGAGGAGGTTCGCGTTGGTGAACAGTCCAAAGACCTCGGGTTCGTTGATCGAGTGTTGCAGGCCGTCGGGACCGAGAGAGTCGTACGCAGTCGCAAACGTGATCGATTGAGATGCACAGGCTGCGAGAACAATGACGAGCAAGAGTTGAGCGGATGACAAGGGACAGACAGGAACAGTTGGGAAAAACTGACCGTTTGCCATGACTTGCCAGTGGACCGAGGTACTCGCAAAGATGTTGAACATGGTGTCGCTTGAGTGACCCGTCTCGCGGAGGGCGCTCGCGGCGTGTTTGACGACGGCTGCGAGCTCGCTGTACGAGAGGTACTTGTAGTCGGAGAGTTCGAAGTATTGCCAGTTCTTCTTCTCGGTGACCTGTTTGCCGCCGACCGTCTTGGTCACGTCCTTCTCCTCGTTGTGGACCTTGACGACGTCCCTCCACCCGACGGCGGGGTGGTCTCCCCGGATTTGGACCGACTTTGCGAGGAGGTCTGGGATGACGGTCACGCCCTCTTCGGGCGACTTGGCGAGTTGGTCCGCAGTGGCGGCGTACCGGCGAGGGCGCGTCTCACCTTTCGGAGGCGCAGGACCGACCTGGAAAGCGCGACCATGGATATCAACACGATGACGGCATCGCAATCGGCGACACGACGAGCGCAACTCACCTCGACGGAAGACGGACGGGCAGGCATTAGAGTCGGTGTCGAGTGTGACGAGTGCGACTGAATCAAAGAAGGAGGATCGAATGAAGCGAGTCCGAGTGTAGCGGGACCCAACTCCCAACGCGATTCAGAACGCGCAATTGTAATCGTAAGTAATCACTGTAATTCGAGTTACAACGTTTTGTCACTCGCTCTCGCTCTCAGGCTCAGGCTCTCAACTTTGGGCATGCAGTCGGTCGCTCCGTCCGTCAAGGCGACAACGATCAACGCACCTCTTCAGGTGCAGGATCCCGTCCTCGAAGCGCGCGCAAGTCTCGCTCTTTTGATCGGGTCTCCCCACCCCCACCGCGACGGCGAGCGTCACGGAGGACTCGTCGGTCAGGTCAAGCGTGACGTGAGTACCGTCCTCGAACGCTACGAACGCGCGTTCGAGCCGGGCACTCCTCCCCCCGGTCAGTCTCGCCTCTCTCTCTCTCTCTCTCTCTCTCTCTTTCTCTCTCTCTCACGCTCACAAGGCTGTGGATAGTAGACCTCGATACCATGTACGACACGCTCGACACGCTCATCTCGATCCTCGCGCGCTCCCCGCTCGGAGGGTACCCATCCTCCAACCCCGCCGAACTCGACCTCGAAACCGCGACGCGCACCGTCCAACGCTTGTTCAAGGACGTGCAGAGGACCAAGGAGGGAGCCGAGATTGTCCGCGCGGGACTCGCGGCCTAGTTTGCCCGTTCGTCGTTTGCAGCACAACGTGCCGCTCCACCTCCGCCGATGCCGATGCCGATGCCGATGCCCTTCGCCGCACCCGGCTCTCTGCCTTTCGATAGTCGTCCAGCCACTCGACGCAGATCATCACTCGACTTCCTGGCCCTCCCCCCCCCGAAATGGCAACAACCAGACGCAAAAACCCCGAGGCTCGGCTCGTGAGACCGTCCCGACTCGTCCCCAAGTCTCCAATACGACAACGCGGCACAGAGTAGCGGCTTGATTCGATTCACATACGGTAGCTCAGCGCATACAAGTTACCGAAGATCGTGTTGCGAATACAACCTCATTGCAGACTTGTAGCCCATGGCAGTTTCGGAACTCCTCCCCCCCCCCCCCCACACCAGCCAGTATGCCTCGATAAAAGCTTAACAAGCCACTGTATGTGCCCGACTCTCGTACAGAGTGCTGAATTTCGCACGTGCTCACTTTCGGTCAAGTGGAGGAGGGACGAGGACCGCTCGGTCATCGCGTCTCGAAGCTTGATGACGCAAGTTTACCCCAGACTCCCCTCCACCTTTTCTTTTTCTCGCTCGCTCGCTTTCCTTCTTCGTTTCTTTCGCACTTCGAGACAACTGAATCTACAACATGTCTGCCCAACAACAACAACTCGTTCTCGTCACTGGCAAGTCTCGTCTGAATAAAAACTTCCAAGTCGGACGGGCACTGGCGTCGAGTTGCTCGTCCAAAACGCTGACTCGCCTCGATGTCGTCACCAGGCGGTACCGGTTTCGTCGCGTCGGCCGTTACGCTCGCGTTCCTCGAAAAGGGGCACAAGGTGCGCGCTACGGCCCGTTCGCAAGAAAAGGCCGACAAGTGGAACGCGTACCACAGCGACAAAGACCTGTCGAACCTCTCGTGGGCGATCGTCAAAGACATTGCGCAGGACGGAGCGTTCGACGATGCGATCAAGGGCGTCGACATTCTCGCGCACACGGCGTCGCCGTTCCACTACGACATTCAAGACGTCGAGAAGGACATGCTCGTCCCGGCGCTCAAAGGGACCCGCGCCGCGCTCCGAGCGGCGCAGGGTGAACCTTCGGTCAAGCGCGTCGTCGTCACGTCTTCGTTTGCGGCCGTGCTCGACTTTGGCAAACTCGGTCCCGAGACGACCTTCACCGAGCGCGACTGGAACCCGGCGACGTATGAACAGGCAAAGGCGATGGACCCTTCGAAGGATCAGGCTCAAATCTACTGCGTGAGCCTGGGCTCTTCTCTTCCGCCGTACAAAAACGAACTCACTCGCACGTGATGACTGTGAGTAGGCTTCGAAAGTAATCGCCGAACAAGAAGCGTGGAAGATTGCAAAGGAACCCGAGTCCAAGTTTTCGCTTTCGACCGTGTGCCCGCCTCTCATCTTTGGACCGCCGCAACAACCGATCGAGTCAATGGAGGCGATCAACACTTCTGCCGGCGCCGTCTGGTCCATCGTTGATGCAGACAAAGTTCCCGAGAGTGAGCGCCACCCCCCCCCCCCTTGTTCTGCTTCTCCCTCTCTCTCTTCTGACACCTGAATGCGACACTCTTTATAGCTTCGTTCCCCGTCTGGACTGACGTGAGGGATATCGCCAAAATTCACGTTCTCGCGACGACGGAAGAAGCCGGTAAAGGCCAACGATACCTCACTATCGCCGGTAAGTCCTTCTTCGACTACCCTGACTCGGTCGAGTCCTCTTCCGTAAGCAAACAAGAAAAAGGGGCTGACGCACTCTACAAACTCGTTTTGTGTATGACTGTTGTTTTCTCTCTCTCTCTCTCTCTCTCTCTCTCTCTCTCTCTCTCTCTCTCTCTCTAGGACACTTTGACAACGCCCAAATTGCAGACTTTGGTCGTCAAGCGTTCCCGGACGAGGCTTCGAGGTTCCCCTCGACCGACTCGAAGGCCGCCGGAGCCCATTTCGCGACCGACAGTTCCAAAGTCGAACGCGAGCTCCGAGTCGAGTTCATGCCGTTCAGGCAATCGGTACGGGACACGCTCGCCGAGTTGTTCAAGATTGAAAAGAGGATCAAGGACGAGGCAAAGTAATACTAGAACACGACGAAGTTTGAGACTCCGCATTCGAGGGGAGAAATCATTGAGAAAACTCCCTCCCTTCTCACAAGGTCTCCATGTCAATAGATGCTGTAGCTGTAGATAGACTTTATGAACGTAATCCTCAAATTTGACATGTCAAGTCGTCGCCCAGACACGAAAAAAGGAGAAACGCTCATTTCGACAATTTTGTAGCTGGGACCTATTCACGAGTGCGAGCATACCACGTATGAGGTCCAGCCCAGGACGACGGGAGCGAAGTCGCCTCCGAAAATTGAATATTCGATCGAGGCAGTGGAAATTCTTGATCTCTTACCGAACGCCATCTCGCGACGACACGACCATGGCGGACGAATCGACCTCGGTTGAAAATCGCGACAAGTACTGGGAGACCTGGACCGGGATCGCGCCGATCAAGAGCGAGTTGAGTTACCCCGAACAGAACACACACTTTACGCGTTCCGGTGGGAAAAACTGACACTCGGCGGGGCCTCTTCCTTTCGGTTTGGGGGAATCAAAGGTATGTCCAGTGGAACAAGATGGGCAAAGTACGTGCCGAACGAGGAGGAGGAGGACCGGCGGCGTTGCAAGACGATGTCGCCGAGGGTCGATCGACCGAACTGCACCCGCTCCGGAGCTCCGATGTCGCTCACGTACCTCGCGAGACGGCCGTTCCCGATGTCGCTCCATCGGTCGACGCGGTAGAACCCGACGTGCCCCTCTCTGCCGGACAGGAAGCCGTTTCGGGCGCTCCTGGACTCGAAGCCCAACCCGGCGGCAACGAGCCTGAGCCCGAGCCCAAAAAGGTGAGACTGAGTGGAGCGCAGAAGAAGGCGGCGGCCAAGGCGAGGCAGCAAGCGGAGTGGGAAGCTAAAAAAGCCGCCAAGGAGCAAGCAAAGAAAGAAGCAGCCGAACAAGGAGAGGGTGGTGGTGGTCGAGTCAAGCTCAAAGGTCAGAACAAGGTGAGGCTCTCTCTCTCTCTCTTTCTCTCTCTCTTTCCCGCACTTCCCCCCGCTCAGAACGGAGGAAAATTTGATTCGCGCGTTTTTAGAACCGTAAATTTGATCACAACGCCGGGACAGGCGAGATTCGGATCTGCAACATCCTCGCCCAGGGCAAACCCTGCGAGCGGAACGTTTGCAAGCTCGACCATGACCTCGCCGGGTTCATGAAGATTCGGCAACGCGACATTCAACGCGCGCTCCCTACGACGAGTGACGACCTCTCGCCGACCCTGTCGTCCCACACGTGCCCCCTCTTTGTCTCGATCGGTAGGTGTCCTTACGGCTTCAAATGTCGGTACGGAGAGAGTCACATCCGGAAGGTCGAAGAAGGTCAAGGGTTCAACGGGTGCGGGTACGAACTCGTCGAGAACGAGGAAACGATCCGCAAGCTCGAGGCGACGTCGGGCCAAGGACTCGCGCGACTGAGCCACATGGCCGAGAAAAACTTTGTGTCGACCATGACGATCAAATCGATTCGAGGTGGAGGCAAGAGCGAGGTAAGTTCAGCGCAACGAAACCCGGGACCCCCCCCCCGGGAGTTTTCTTCTCTGGTTCGCCGTCGTGGCGTATATCATTTGGGACGAGTTTGGTTATACTGATTCCAATTCCTTGTTAAATCGTGCCTGTGGACCATGCAGGAGAAGTTCCCGATCAGTTGTGCCTACCTGACGTCGATCGGAGAACCGTTCGACGCTCGCGAAGACGGAGGCAGGGGCAAGGGCCGTGGGAACAAACGGGATCGGAATGGCGAGACCAAGTCGGCACCCGAGCAAGTCGCCCCGACCGAAGAACCGGCTGCGGCACCTCCCACCGAACCGAGCCAAGGTCAGACCGCTCCAGTCGAGTCATCCGAAGCGGGTTCTGCGACCGCTGTGACGACGGAGATTGACTCGAAAGACGTGGACGCGCACCCGAGCCGAAACTTTGTCCCGGATATGGCGCCCGTGCGAGCGTCCGAGAAGCGCCGCCTCGACTTTCGTGGAAAGTTGTACATGGCTCCCCTGACGACCGTCGGCAACTTGCCGTTTCGACGACTATGCGTCGAGAACGGACTTGACATCACCTGCTCCGAAATGGGACTTGCGCAAGAGTTCCTGACCGGGAACGCCAACGAATGGAGTCTCGTTCGAAGGTCAGTTCTCTACTGAGTTCTCATTCGTTTCCGGTTCGGTCCTCGTTCCTGCGTGTTCACCTCGGGATCCTTCTCTCGCTCGTTTCCAGGCACCCAAGCGAGAAGCTCTTCGGGGTCCAGATCACGGGCTCGAAACCTCAGGTGCTCGTACCGGCGGCCGAAGCAATCGTCAAGAACGCCGATATCGACTTCCTCGGTACGTCGCAGACCCCAAACCGCGACTCGCTCCGCACCGACTTCTCACTCACCCTCTGACTTTCTCGTAATCGGCTGAGTGACAGACGTCAACTGCGGGTGCCCGATCGACCTCGTATTCAACAAGGGCGCCGGTTCGGCCCTCCTCGCGCACGCGACCAAGCTCGGCAAGTCGCTCATCGGAATGGGCAAGGCCCTCGGCGAGATTCCCCTGACGATCAAGATCCGAACGGGAGTGACCAACGCGAACCCGATCGCGCACAAGCTCATGCCGAGGTTGCAATCCGAGTGGGGGATCCAAGGTATCACGGTTCGTGGTACACCCCCCCCCCCCCCGCGCCCCCCTTGCCGTGTCTGGTTTACATTGACTGACGCGTAGAACTGTCCCTCGCATCGCTTGGGCTACAGATGCACGGTCGATCGAGACAGCAACGGTACAAGAACCTCGCAGATTACAAATGTTGGTCCCCCGACACTCTCTTCCTTGCTCTGCCTCGGTGCTTGCTCTCTCTCTCTTGCAGCCCGAATTTACTCCTGCCCTCTTCTTTCTTTTCTGTTCCGGACCCCACCTCCCGCAGATATTGGAGAATGCGTCAAAGTCTTGCGGGATCACGCTGCAGATGAGGGGCTCGAGCCGATCCCAATTTTCGGGAACGGTGACGCTTACGATTACCGGACTTATTACGAAAACATGGAGTCGAGTGGGGTCGACGGCATCATGATCGCTCGAGGAGCTCTCATCAAGGTGAGACGATCTCCGTACTGGTTTCGTTCAAAACGAAAACCCGGTGCTTATCATAGCTCGTTTTCGCTCGACTAGCCTTGGATCTTTTCAGAGATCAAGGAACGAAGGGATTGTCAGTATTATCTTTCGTCTCCTCGACATTGAGATCATATTTACTGAACTCGTCGAGCAAAATCAATGATACAGGGGATATCTCATCACGAGAACGGCTCGATATGGTTGGAAAGCTTTGCGACTACGGACTCGAACACTGGGCAAGCTACTAACTTTTTTTGTCCTAACAACGGAATGCCGACTCATCTGTTGTGTCGCCTTGCGCAGGGATCCGATCAAATCGGAGTCAACAAGACTCGTCGTTTCGTTTGCGAATCCCTATCGTTCACTCATCGATACATCCCGGTCGGTCTGCTCGAGCGAATGCCCGCCCATATGAACGATCGAGCGCTGCCGTTCAGCGGTCGCGATGAGCTCGAGGTACGTACCCAGGTTTGACAAGCGTCGCGTTTTTTCTATCGAGCTCAACCGGTGCTTTTCCCCGATTGTGCAGACGCTCCTTGCCTCTGATCAAGCGAACGACTGGGTCAAAATTACAAACATGTTCCTCGGTCAACCTCCAGATGACTGGTCATTCATCCCGAAGGTGAGGAGTTCCCTCCCTCAGCCGTTCTCAGCCGTATGATCGAGGCGCTAACAGTTCGCTTTCGTTCGTCTTGCAGCACAAAGCAGCTTCGGCCGATCCCGAAGCTCAAGGCTGAATTATTACGACTGCGCAATACACCGAATAATGCGGCTGATCTACTAGGACCTGAACGAGAGAACGTGAGGAAAATGCAAGGTGCAGCCCCTTACGAGAAGCGGCATTTCTCCAATCGTACCATTTTGTTCCGACGCTCTTGGCGGAATCTCTGGTCAGTTCGATCACTCGTCAGTTCACGCGGAGCTGGTCGTAGAGATCGAGACAGGCCCGGCAGACATCCCTCGCTTCCGGGGCGTAATCCGGCCCAAATCGAAATGGCTGATTTTGCCTCAACTTTTTGTTACCCCGTCCGCCGCTGCCTCGGTCGTCTCCTGTTCTCTCGTCTCGTGTGCTCTTCTCGGTTCCCGTCGTCGCCGTCTCCCTCGCCCTACTTTTCTCGTCTCGAAAGCGGCCGGTACCGCTTTTCTCACTCTCGTTTCAACTTACACTCGTTCGATAACCACAGCAGCGCTGTCAACGTGAGTGATCCTCCAACATGAAAGCGTGGTCGGCCTGCTGACTCGGAGACGCTTCGCGCCGGCATTCAGCTCGGGTTTCTTTTTTCTCTTTCGACCCTGCACTACCGCGACATCTCGACTCATCTCGACATTTGACAGAAGCCGGCCTTCGTAAGCAACGATCTGAGGTTGACCACTGCTAAATGCGAGGCACTGACCAATTTTCTTACCCACGATTGGGTAGACCATGCATCCCTCGACTCTGCTCCTCGCCGTTTTCGCAACACCTCTCTTCGCTCTTGCTTCGGTCTCGACTACTTCACCTTCTATCGACGCTGCTCCCTCTCGATACCGGCGCCATGCACCTCACCTGCGCTCGGCGCGTAGCGGCAACCAGAAGCGATCGACCAGGCGGTCGCAAAACTCGCCGTTTGTCGAATCTTCGTCCAAGGTACCCCTCACTCGACTCTCGACTCGAAGCGACAAGAATGCGCACCTCCACCCTCAGGTTCTCTTGCAACAGCACATCCACCGCGGCGTCAAGCGACACGCGAGGATGACCAAGCGATCGTTGGGGCCCGACTCGGAGCTCGAGATGGCGCACAAAATGGCCAAACGCTGGGTTTCGACCTCTGGTCAGGAAAACACGAAGGACGAGAAACGCGGCGAGTTGATCGACGGCAGCGATCGTCGAGGCAAGGAGAAGAAACGTTGGCTCGGCGGGGTCGCGTTGGCCGGCGCGACCGAGACGGTGCAACAGATCCAAGACCGCCTGAGCCGGATCCTGTCGAAAGACCGCGAGATGGACCACCAGAACTCGACGACGGTCCTGCCCGGTCACGGCGCCCTCGGGATGGCCCGCTACGGCGTGAGTGGGTACGCCGGAGCCAACATTGCCAAGACGAGGAACGCCGCCCAAGCGAACGACACTTCGAACTCGACCGCGGCGGCGAACCGGACCAAGAGCGACAACACGAGGGACGGGTACAGCATCGCCGACCTCGAGGCCGCTTCGTCGAACCGGATTACCGAGGCCACGACTCCAACTGCGATCAACTCTCTCGGACTTGCGATCGAGGCGAACGACGTCGGTCAGTGAGGACCTTTGTTTCTCGTTTCGCCCATGCGGTAGCTGATTCTCGGTGCACTCGTCGACAGGGTACTTCGCGACCGTTCAAGTCGGAGAAGAGAACACTGCGTTTCGAGTGTTGATGGACAGTGGCAGTGCCGGTAAGGTCGAACCCGTCCGTTTTCTCCGTCGATGCATGGGACTTACACCGGATCCTGCTGCGCAGATTTCTGGATCCCTTCCACGTCTTGCCGAGGTTCGCAACTTCTCTCACTCGCGTCCTCCGTCGGTACGCTCGTTTCGGAACGCTGACGGTCCCCCCCGTGACTCGTTGCGACATAATTCCAGACTGTGGGGGACACACCGCGATCGGCCCCGAGATCTCCGGCACGTTTCAAGACACCGAGACGCCGTTCACCGTGACGTACGGTACGGGAGACGTGGCGGGAACGACCGTCATCGACGACGCGACGATCGCGGGGCTCAAGTTGACCGGACTCAAATTTGGCGCCGTCACGAAAGAATCAAACGACTTTAGCGACCCCTCGGTACCGTTTGTGCGTAGTTCCCGCTAAACATACATGCGACGACGTACTTGTCAAACTGATGTGTGTTGATATCGCTTGCGAAACAGGATGGGTTGATGGGTTTAGCGCAATCGATTCTCGCGAACCAAGAGGGCGTCGCAACGCCGATCGAACAACTCGCCGCGGAGGGCCAAGTCGCATCGGCGCAGATGGGGTACCACCTCGCCCGGTTGAGTGATGGCGAGAACGACGGCGAGATCACGTTTGGGGGCGTCGACGCCTCAAAGTACAACGGAAGTTTGACAGAGTTTCCGAACGTCAACACCCAAGGGTCAGTTTGTCGCCTGTTTCCGCTCTTGTTCGACTTGAACCTGCTTTGACGGGTTGTCCTCTTTTTTTTTCTCTACCTCGGGTTCTAGTTTTTGGGAAGGGGCTATGGACGAAGTCGCCGTCGATGGCGTTTCGCTCGGACTCTCTGGACGCACGGCCATTCTCGACACCGTGAGTTTGGTTTCATGCCCGGAGCACCTACCGTCTCGACCCAGAATCTGAAAGGGCCGAGTCCGTTCATTGTGGAATAGGGAACGACCCTCCTCATCGCCCCCGCCCCCGACGCCGAAGCGATCCATGCCGCTATTCCGGGAGCGAAATCGGACGGCCAAGGAGGTTCGTGGCATTTCCTTCTTTCCATACCTGCCCCTCTCCCCCCTCCCCCTGTAGGTCTCATGCGGGGCTTCCCGACTTAAAATTTTCTTGCATGCTTGGATGACCAGGTTTCACTCTCCCCTGTACGACGAACGCGACTTTGTCGCTCACGTTTGCCGGAACTTCGTTTGCGATCCGACCCGACGACTTGACGTTCCTGCCCGTCAGTGACGACCTGAAAGGAGACTGCGTGTCGGGTATCTCGAGTGGGACGATCGGAGGCGTCAACGAATGGCTCGTCGGAGCTGTCTTTCTCAAGAGTGCGTTCCCCCAGCTTTCGTCTAAATCCCGAAGCTGACCTCGCTCTGCATGACAAGATGTCTACTTCGCTACGGACGTCGGTAGCAACATGATCGGACTCGCGCCTTCGGTGCCAGCACAATGAACGAACGAACAGAAGCCGGGACGAGAACGGGGATTCTGGTAGGGATCGGGACGTGAACCATAACGTATCAAGTATAACTGGAATTGTACCAAGGGAATCGCAGTACAGTGTCGAAAGTCAGTTTGAAGAGGGGGCGGAGACTCTCGGGATGGGATGTGGAGCGCAAGTGCCCCTTCCGCCGCTTCGTTTTCTCGCTCTCTCACTCTTTCGCCCACAAACTTCAGTCTCGACTCGCTCAGATCCGAAAAGCGTCTGCACCTACGCGCATGCCTTCGGACGAGGCACCCTCGCCTCCGTCGCGTCGCCATCGCCGACCACCGCAACCGAGACAGCGGCAAGCAGCCGTTCAACCAGTCTTCCAGACCTCCGACTCTCGCACGCGCACGCTACACAACCCTGACTCGGGCGACGGCGCAAAACGGCGACCGCTTCGTTGGCCGGCGACCAACAACCGCGAGGTCTCGAGTCCACAGGTGACGGGCCCAATCGCTTCCACTAGCACCTGCATCGTACGTTGGCATCGAGCACTGTTGTAGCCTACACGAGCATTGATCGATTCCGGTTCCCTCGCAGCGCTTTGGCCAGAACCGTGCTCTTAGCCCTACTCCGCTTGGTCAGCCTGCGACAATGCCCAGCCCATCAGCTCAGCAGGCACAGATTGCGCCGACCGTGTCACAGCTCTTCTCTGACGACGAGGTCCGCACACCTCTCAACCCCGTGCCCGAGTGCCTCTCGTCTCGCACGCGCATTGGGTCTCGAAAGCGCACAAACGATGCCCGAGCTTCAGACACGAACGGGAACGAACGCAACGACTCGACGAAGGACGACAGTCACCGAAAGTCTAGGCCAGTCAAGAGACTCAGGAGTGCGAGGGCGAACCGGACGATGTGGACCCAAATCAGACAAGGGTTCGGAACCGAACATTTTGACGAAGGACGCAGCACGTCGGAAGATTCCGTCGAAAAGTTTCAAAGGGAGGTATTGCCATTGAGTACCGCAAGGATGAAACGACAAAGGCAGGGAGGGCCAGCGAACAGCGAAGGAGTAGGCAGCGAAAACGACAACGACGCGAGCGAGCACGACGAGGCTCCCACTGTCGTTCGGAAACTGTCAAAACGAGTCTCGACTTTCCTCGGCGGACACGAACTGGACGAGATGACGGAGAAGAATCGACGCTTACTGCTCCGCAAAGCGCCGTACCGAACGGTCAGTACCGACGCTGCACCGCTCGAACTCGTCAGTCCGACCAAGTCAATGCTAGACGGGTCCCATGACAAAGCGACACTTCGGACGCGACGTTGGACGGAGGTTCAAACAGACAAAGACGAGATCCAGCGACTGCGTCCAGGTCAAACCCCTCGCATGCCGTTCCTCGAGACGATGTCGCAAACCGAGTTTGCTTCGCGGGCACCCCATCTTCAGAAGCGGACCTTTCGCCCATTGACAGACCGAGCTGTCTCAGATAGAGAAGCCATGCGGCTTGCGAAGAGTGGCAGCGGGTGGATCAGCGCAAAGAAAACGACGAGACCAAAGCGAGTTCGCGCAAGAACAACCAAGGAAGCTTTGGAGATGGTCGACGATACCGAGGCGGGGGACAGCATCGCCGTCGATACAACGTGAGTTACAGCAGCTGTAGGCTTCTAGAACTCAGAGAACAACTCAAGGCTGGAAATACCCATAGTGTACGCCGTCCGAGAGCGAAACCGAAATCGACCGCGAAACTGTCACGTGCTCGCGAGGTCAAGCTAGTCAAGCCAAAGTACCGCTTCGTTCCGGCGCGCAAGGCTCCTCCTTTCCGCCCGTTCGCTCTTCAAGCTTCTTCGCATGTCGATCCGCGGGATCGTCTCGCCGATTCGTACCACACTGAACACGAGCAGGCGAATGCCTCTCGAGCCCCTCGCGAGCAAGGTCAGATCACTCCCAGGAGCGCAAGAACCGAGTTCCGCTTCGGCGCTGGTAGCAAAGCGAAGAAAGCTCCCATCGTTCTGCGAGAGAGTTTGCCGGTCTTGGACGGAACTGCCCCGGTTCAACGCCAAGGCACCGTTTCGTCTTCTCGCTGTGGACCCGACGAACCCCCCCGACAAATTCTTCCTGGAAAGTCTCCGCTCCCTCGCTGGACCGAGCAGAGGCTGGGCGAAGACGTCGAAGCGAAGTACCCCGTGCGTCCCGAACGGAAAGTTACTCTGATGCGCCGACTTTCGACCCTGCCCGGTCACCTTTTCGGAGGGATCGAGGCTGCGCCCCAACAGCTCCCCCAAGGTGACGAAGGTGTTCCCGACACGACTCCCCATGACGACGTCGACATCATGGTGGTCGAACCAGATTCGATTCTGAACGGCTACGCCAAATCGAGCCACTCGAATCAAAGTCGAGCGAATGATTTCAACCGCGGCGCACCTAACGAACCGGTCTCGAGCCCTGATCGCCCGAGGGAGCTTGCATCCGTCGTTCTCGCTACGTGGTCCCGCGTCAATTCGACGCTCGAGCTCCCTCGAGGTCGTCAACCAGCTGCCCTGAGCGATTTGCAAGAACGTCCTTCTCCCTCGCATTCGTCGTCTTCGTCCTCACGAGACATTCTAACATTGCACGAGCCTCGAATCCGTCCTTGCGACAAGACGTCGAACGATTGGCACGATACATTATCGCCCACCCGGCCCCGACCTACCGAACGAACCACGACCCGCCGGCGGGAGCACTCCGACGAGGGTCACCGTCCGAGGTCACGAGACGACAGAGCATCGGCTTGCAAAGGAGGACGACAGGAGGACGCCGGCGGCGGCGCTTGGTGGTTGTACGGACCGACGTATTCAGCCGCGCTCGGACCGACCGATAGTACGCGACGTACTCGTTTGGGCGTCGGAGGTGACGAGTTGGACCTCGCCGCGTTGAGGAATCGCTCAATGTCGACGATGGCGACTTGGACTGGGCGCGCAGACGTCGTGAGACCGAGTCTGGAAAGTGTCCTCGACGGGATTCGAGACGGATGGGGAGACGGAGGGGGAGGAAGCAACGAATTCGGCGGAGACGAGACCGAGGTCTACGTTGGAGAGTGTTCGACTTTGAGTGCGACTTTCGGACAGGCAAGTCACCGGGTCGATGAAGAAGACGAAGAGGAGGAGCAACCGCCGGGATCGATGCTGTTGAGTTACGAGGCTTGAACCGCCAGGTCAGACGGGGACACGAGGATATGCGAAACGCTCGTACGTCGAGAGATCCGTTTTGTACGTGTAGTTTTTGTCGTGTCATGTTACGTGCGATTGCGAACACAAAGAACAGAGAATCAAACAGAATCGGCCGAAGAGAGCTGAACGCAGGCAAACTACCATCACCTACGGAAGAGAATAAAAGAACACCCTTGGATGACAAGGAGGAACGAGAGCGCGAAAGAGGGAGAGAAAGAGGGAGTGAGGCACAGCTCAGAACGATTGCCCGGCCCCGATCTCGGTTCCGACTTGTTCGAGTCCCGAGAGGACGAGCTTGAGGGCGTCGGTCTCCCGAAGAGTTGTCTCCGAGGATGGGTATGAAGGTGACCGACCTGTCCGTCGAACCGAGAAGCCGGGAGGGAGTCCTTCGAAGGTTGCATTCCCTTGTCCTTCTCGCCCCGAATCGGTTTGCGACCTGCCTACCGTGTCGCGATAAGGTACGTAGTCGAGACTGACGGCCGACATAGTTGAAGCGAGGGCCACGAGAGAGGTGAAAAGCGAGTGGAGTTCGTAGAGGTGAGCGACTCGAGACCGGAGTAGAGTCGAGCGGACGAGCTCGGGCAGGGCGAGCGAAGTGTCGAGTCTCGGCGGAGACGACACGGCGCTCGAAGGGTCACTCTGAGCACTCGCCCACAGCGTCCCTTCGCGGAGTCGGATCGAGGTGAGTTTCTGCAGGACATACACGAGCTCTTCTTGTCGAACGCTGCGCATCGCAAAACGAAACCCAAATCAGTCCGGAAGAGAAGCGGCGCAGAGCTGAAAGATCCGAAGGAAGTGGGTGCGCACCGCGGGAACGGCACTCGACCTCGCAGAGGAGCGTCGGCTACATAAGTCTTGAGAGCCGAGGCGCATCGACTGAGAAGACGCGGCAGGCAGAGAGCCGCGATACGTCGTCGTTCTGTCTCGTAGTCTGTGCGCTCAGGAGGGTCTGGGTGGTGAGTTTTGCGAAGGTCACGAATGCAATGAGGAAGGAACCCCGTCTCACCTTGGTCCTCGTCTGAACAAAGCGAAAAGAGCAAGTCGAAAGACCAATACGCGAACCGTTCCCTGCCAACCTCAACGACTTCGACTGTTGTGCCACGCACAGCCCCCTTCGCTTGTCGATCGTAATCGAGGTCGAAGCGGGCTTCAGGAGGAGTGGAGGGAGGCGTGAATTCATCTTCGATCGAGACGACGGAAGAGGCAAAGCTCCGTTTGTGCGCGAGGCGAAGCTCGCGATGTATCTTGGGAAGGTCAAGCTCGTAGAGTCGCGAAGCGAGTTGAAGGGTGTGACCGAGGGACCGAATGAGGTCGTCGGGAACCCGCGCCGTTCCGATGTACGGGAGGACGTCTTGTTCGACAGAGACTGTATTGAGATCATGTAAAGAGAAGAGGTTGAGCAGCGTCTTCTCGGACTCGGCGACAAGTCGAACCACTTACGGAGAAGAGACAGATCAAAATTCTCCTCTTCGTGCAGATGCTGCAGCGAGGCGTGAACATTCGAGCTGCCAAAGGATCGCAACGAAGCTACAGTCAAGTACGACACGGGAACCGCAAGAAGTCGCAAAGAAAAGCTTACGTATCAGCAAGTAATGCTCCTCGAATTCCTTCGACGATCGCCCTCCAGATCTCGACGAATCGTTCGTAGGGTAGATCTACTCGGACCGCAAAAGGTCGAGTTAGCTGACCGCGATCCGCTCAGATAAGCCATGTGGGTCAGACGACCCACCGTTCCCGATCGTACGCAGAGTCGCGACGACGTCTCGAACTGCTTTCAAGAATGCGACGGTCGCGGATCTCCACAGCGGCTCTGCCGAACCAAACTTGGCAGATGCCGAACAGTCGTGCTTGAGCCTCATCGGTAGAGCATACGACTGTGAGGCATCGGGGGGGGGAGGGGGGGGGGACGAGTTTCAGTGAGCTCGGTGCAAAGGGTGAAAACATGCATGAGCAAGGCCAGAACTGACCGAGATCATCTTTTCGACTGCCCCTTGCTCGTAGATCCAAGTGTCGTCACGGTACTTCTGGTACAGCCACAAGACGTGCGGCATGACCTCTTTCGTCAGGGCAATGTACGTGACTCGTTGCGCTTGTTTGATCCGACCCGACCCGTCCGGTGGAGCTTCGAACGGTGCAACAAACGCGAGGGTGAGGTACTCTGAGAGGTCGGTCAAGACGGCGGATGCGGCCCCGGGTACTTCGTCGAGTTTGATCACGGCAACGACTTCGAGAATCGCCGATTGGAGCGGCATGAGGCCGTCGACGTCGGCGCGGTAGTCGGGGCTCCGGGCGTACGTCAGGACCGATTTGAGAATCGAGAGAAGACGCGAAATTTGCGCGAGGTCGAACGAGAGATACGGGGGAGTGTAGATCGGCACGACGGCGCGCACGAACGCTTCGAGGTTCACTTGGGTGTACACCTTGTCCGTCTCCGTCGTCGCGGGCGATTTCGAGTTGGCCTCGATCGCGGTCCCAATCTCGTCCCACGCGGACCACGCAACTTGCCACGACGAAGTGATGCGCGACGCTTCGGCGCTCTCGAGCGAGACGGTGAGGACCTTCTCGAGCGATTGCAGCGCGGCCGTGGCGGGACCCGGTCGATCCCGCACGAAGCTTTGCCGCAGGTGACCGACAAACGAGGACCAGATGTCTTCGTACCGTTCCGTCTTGACTATCTGCGCGAGGTAGTCGAAGAAGACGTCTCCCATTGAGCGCAGCACGAGCGTTTTCGAATCGTCCCATTGCTTGTCGACGAGGCGGATAGGAGGACCATGAGCTTGAGGGACGGTCGCTTCCTCGACGAGCGATCGGTCGTCAATCCGCGTCTGAGCGTCGAGGGCGCAAGAGATATCGTCGACGAGGGGGAACATGATCTCGTGACAGCACGTACCCCACGTCGCGCTCGACAGGGTCGTGCCGTACATCGAGATCGAGCGGAAGATGTTTGTGATGGCGGCGTCGCGCACCTCTTGGCGCGGGTCGCGGCTCAGAGACAGAAGTTGGTGCAGGAGGAACATCCACAGGTCTCCGTATTGGTCGCCGTCGTCGTCTTCGCCTCTCCGCTTCGCTTGGACGTGATCCGACACACTCCAGAGGAGTCCTCCGGCCTGAATGTCGTTCGCTCGCGCGATCAGTCCCTCAAAACACCGAGAAACAGCAGAAATGGGGGAGGGGAAGAACGGGCAGCTCACAGTCAGTGCCACATTGACGTCGTCAGCCTGACGCCCAAACTCGGCCAGCGTCCCGATACAATTCCTCAAATCTTCCACTTCGAGTCCGCCGAGAAAGTCGGAGCAGATGAGCTGCAACGACGGGAAACTCGTCCTGACGAGGACCGACGTTTTCGCCGATCGTTCGATAGGGAAGTAACTTCCTCCTCCTCCTCCTCCGAGGCGTAACGGCGTCATGGGTTCGATCCTGTCGCCCTCGACGATCGTGTCGAGTGACCGCCTCGACGGGTCGGCTCCAGCGTGACTGGACGAGAACGGGGTTTGTGGCGACGGGGGCGCAAAGACGGACTGCGACTGCGACTGCGACCACGGACACGCCGTGCGCAAGACGTGAAAGATGCGGTCCCACCCGGCGATGAAGGCGTGCCCGTGCGTTTCGAGAATCTTGAGCAGGCTCTCGAGCGCGACGCGGCGAATGTCGACGTCGGTACTCGTCTGGACTCGAGCGGCGGGCTCTGCCTGCGCCGCGAGCGCGGCGAGCACCTGAGTCTGCGCGCGGTGTCGCACGTCGTGAGGCAGGGCCGAGAGGTTCTTCGGCGCGAGAACGAGCGCCGAGTCGAGGACGTCGGCGGCCTGCAGGCGGATCGAGGTCGGCACAGACGTCGAACGGAGAACAACGAGGAGGTGCGACGTGACGAGGTTCCATCCGAGCCGGGGGTCACTCGATACGAGTCGCTGCACGTTGAACAGGGCAACGACTCCGAGTTTCGAAATGCCAACCGACTTCTCGACCGATTTGTGCGATTTGACGCTGATTCCGCTCGACCTCCGGCGAGTCTTTTCTGGCGTTTCGACCGGAGAGCTGATTCCGCTCCGGGAGGTCGTCTCTTCGTCGTCTTTGACGGTGCCATCGGGATTCATTGCGAATCCGATCATCTCGCCGTTCAGTCGACAGAGGGCTCCGACAAAGTCTGTGAACGCTTCGTCCTCCAACGACTTTGACACTTCGAACAACGCCGCGATTCCCCTCTGGATCGCTTGCTCGTCCGCCTCGGTCGGAACCGCCGGGAACTTTGTCGGTTCACGCGGCTCGCCGCCGCCGAGGGTTGCGCCTCCCGACGCTGCCGAATTCGACGCTCCCGTTCCCGCACCACCTCCCGATCGCGACGACGAATTCGTCGCTACAGAAGCAGTTCCGACCGCCCCCCCTGCCTGCGCGGACCGCTTCTTGTTCCCTTTCGACGACGACGACGCCGATGCCCGGAGGACAAACTCTGCATTTTGCAACGCCTCAAACACCGAGAACCACGTCTTGCCAAGCGAACCCGCGAGGTAGTGCGACACGGCGAGGAGGGCGCGGAGACACGCGAGGTTGCGAGAAGACAGGCCGACGGGCGTCTGCGCCGCCGACGCCGACGTGAGGCCGAGAGACTCGGCCCCGGCCGAGAGGACGGCGGTCGCGGTCGCGGCGGCGGAAGACGTCGTCGACATCGGTTTCGACGACTGGACAGACAGTTGATCTTGCTGAGCGATGTGCGACACGACCGCGGGCGGGATGGCGAACTTGCACAGCGACGTGAGGAACGCTTCGCGTGGAGTCGAAAGGTTGAGAACTCCGCACACGCACGTGAACTGTTCGAGCGCTGCGACAACGTCGGTGAAGAGGTCGTCCGAGACGTTCGTCGCGATGAAGAACGACAGAGATGCGAGTAACGCCGGCCACGACGTTTCCGCCATTTCCTTGACGATCCTCAGCGACGCGAGTGTCGCGCGATCGTCCTCGCCGTTGTCGTCGTCTCGCCATTCGAGCGCACCCGGCGCTCTACTGACGGCGCGACCTGCCAATTTTGCCCGTTCGGCAAGGAGAGACGCGTACTTGGCGAGGGTGAAGGTCGAGAATCCGTCGGCGAGGGCGACCAAGCACTGGAGGGCGAGGAGGAAGACGTATGTCTCGGGGATCGCGGGCGGATCCGCCTTGTCGAGCTGGTCGATGCACTGGAGTTTCATCGACGCCGTCGACACGTCGAGTCCCGCGAGCGCGGCCGCAGCCCCGGCGGCGTGGAACCCGACTGAAGCCGCCCCGGCGACGGCCGCCGCCGCGCCGGATCCGACGACGCTCCCGGCGGCGTGCGCGAGTCCGAGTCCCATCTCGACCGCGCTGTCGATCATCGTCGAACCCGTTCCTCCTCCTCCTCCTCCGGGAGAGTTCAAAATCGAAACGCTCGTCGTCGACGAATGTTGGTGATGGCTCGGAATAACGACCGACGTGACCGGACCCATCGAGCTCCCATACAAGACGGCGTTGCCCGTTCCCAACGCCGCCGGTCTCTCCGTCGCGAGTCGGTTGAACGCCGTCATCAAGTCGCTGAACACGGTCGAACCTCCTTCCGCGTGTACCGCCGCCTCGTCCGATCGTTTCCCCTTTCCTTTCTCGTCTTCGGCGACAGTATTCGAGGTAGTAGCAGTAATAGCGGCGGCATCGTACCGTTGGTAGAACTTTGTCATCAACTCGAAATCTCCGCACAAGCCCCGGAAGATTTCGAGCGCCAAGACACGCATCCACAACGGCGACGTGCCTTGACCGGGACCGGCGGGGTGTCCCCCTTCGTACGAGGCGCCATCATCAGCGGCGGGAGCGATGATGCGAACAAACATGGTGAGGAAGACTTCGGATTCGAGCGTCAAGAGGTCGGAGAATTGCTTGAGAAGAAGGAACACGACGCGCGTGAGGCGAAGCGTGAGGGGGAACGA
Organism: Sporobolomyces phaffii; assembly: GCA_037042985.1. Taxonomy (NCBI): domain Eukaryota; kingdom Fungi; phylum Basidiomycota; class Microbotryomycetes; order Sporidiobolales; family Sporidiobolaceae; genus Sporobolomyces; species Sporobolomyces phaffii. Next base: position 580,419 of record JAWNFN010000012.1, on the reverse strand, counting down.
GAACGTCGACGAGGGGTGCGAAGCGGAAGATGAAGACGCTGACGAGGGGGACGGAGGAGACGAGAGGAATCGGATCAGGAGGGGACAGAGATGAGCTCGCAAGACGAGGAGTAACTCGGGGTGCTGTTCCATTTCGAGTTTCAAAATGCTGAGTTTAGTCGCGGTCTCGTTCGGTAGAGAAAAGCGCGAGCGAGAAAGAATGGGCTCACGGTTCGAACGACGGGTCCGAACCCGCTGACGATACTCTCGACGAGTTCGAGGCCAAACGTCCTACTCAGACTCGTCCACCTCAGAAAGCTCGGCTCTCCGTCGGGTCCGCCTTCGACCGATCCCGCAATCAACAGGCACAGGTCTTCAAGCAGTAGGTACGCATCCCTCGCAGCGGGCCTCAACTTGATTGACCTCATCTCGTTGATACCGCCACTGACCTTGTCACCTTCGCCTCCGCCACGATCCCTCGCGGTAGAGGAGCGTTCGTCGTGACGGGAGGAAACGGCGGCGGCGCGGTCTTCTTCGACGGGGGGCACGTCGACGTCGAACGTTGCTCGCGGGACCGCCGGGTCTCGGTCGGGATCATTCGATTTGGCGACGAGCGCGTCTTCGTCGACGATGCGGTCGTAGACAAACATGAACAATTGGCGGAGCGTCGCCGACGCGGTCGACGCGACGACGGGGATTTTTGAAGTCGACAAGCGGTGTGAGAGCTCGAGCGCGCGTCCGAGTTGTTCCCCCTTGACCAGGGGTTGTCCCCCTCGGTCTGCGGGCGCTTTCGTTGTCAAGAGGCTTACGAGGGTCTGGAGGATCTTGAGTTGGATCTCGACGCCTTGGGCGAGGACTTGCTCGAGCGTATCGAGAACGTGGCCGACGAGCTGAGCGGGGACCGCTCCCGCCGTGATGAGGCGTTGGAGTGCCGATACGGCGAGGGCGATGACTTTGGCGTTGCGCGTGGCCGACGCGAGGAAGATGGGTTGGTACAAAAGTGGGGGTTCTGCGGCGTCCGAGCGCGGCAACAGCGCACGACTGATCAGCCACGCACGAGCACGACTAGAGTTCCCCCGGAGTAGACACGTACCAGACGTGGACAAGGCATCGTCGAGCGCGTGGTCCTTGTGCGTCTTGAGATGCTGGCACGCCTTGTCGGCTGCCTGTGGATCGCTCCAGCCAGAGTGGTCAGCGTGGAGGCGCAGGATTGACCGAGAGAGTACCAAACTCACGTCTCGGACGTCGGAATGCCTCCTGCCGGCTTCTTTCGAGAGCGCGGTCAAGTCACCTTGGAGGAGCGCGATCGACTGTCCCGACATTGTCCCTCGCGACAAGTCCTGACACGATTGAATGTACGCGAGCCGAGACGGGTCAAGTGTCTCGTGGCGGTGGAGAGTTGTGGAGAGTTGAGTGAGTGCAGCGTGCGGCGCTCATCTCTCTTGCGCTCTCCCTAGGGAGGTACGAAACGGTCAGGTTCAATCTCGCTCGACACTCAGCACTCAGCACTCAGCATTACGGTAGCAAGAGTACCAGAACGGGATGAGACCACTCGCGACATACTACTACGACCTCAGGCTGTCAATGGACACCACTCCGACCCGACTCACCTCGTCTCGTCATCAACGTTGAACCATCGAAAAGTGGTTCACCGTCTCGCGCGCTTGTTGCTCTCTGTTCTTCTCGCCCATCCAATGCCCAATCCCTACGGCTACAATGGGCGCGAACGGCAACAAGGCACGTTCAGTCTAGCTTCCTCTCGTCTCCCTTTCGTTAACCTGTTTCGTCCAACAGCACCTCCCGACGAGGAGCTCTCACAACGTCTGTTCCTTTGGCAGCGACTAGGCTACACCATCCCTCAACAGCTTCAAAAGCTCAAGCACGAGTATGATTGCACGATATCGTCAATCCCTCCGCGTTTCTCGCGTCTCGTTCGCTTCAAGCTGACAATTCGACGCGTTTGATTTGCGTCGCAGCTCGCGAGGACAGCTAGAGGGCTTCGAGTGCGAAGTGACCCCGACCAAGGAGTCGACAGCCCGTTCCCGCGTCAATTCGAAATTACGCGAAATTCGAACTGACGAATCGGCCGCACGTGAGGGCGCGAGAAAGTGGAGCGCGAGTCTCCCGTTTCTCTCGACCACTTCGCTCGCTCGCCTCGCACTCGCTCAGAGAGTGCGCAGATGCTGTTTTTCGACCCGCCCGTCCCGCCCCGTGACGAGTAAGGCCCGCCCTCCTCCGCGAGTTGCCTCCGCGCTTCGCTCCCATCGGGCGCGAGTCTTCCCGTCGTTTCTCGAGACTCACCGATGGGCGGCGAGTCGAGAGATTAACCTCTCTCCACCCCCCCACCCCAACAACGCTCACGTTCCCGTTCGACGACTGATGACCGGAACGTAGCATCGAGAAGCCTCTCGTTCGCTTCAGGCTGACAATTCGCGACACAAAGCTTCCTGTTGTGGGAGGGGGCTCCACAGCCGGGGCATGCGGGATCGGTAGTCTAGAGTCATGTCTCGTAGCGGTCAGCTTCAAGGGTTCACGCGAAAAAGGGACGAAAAGTTGAACGAACCCAAATTTCGACGAGACGTTCTTCGGAGAGGTTGTCCGCAGCGTGTTCGCGAGCTGTCTCGACGCACCTCCCGCAGTCGTCGGATTTAACCCGAGCACAAGTGTAGGGTTGGCCGCAGGGATGGCAAGCAAAGGTAGGATGGCCGACGAGAGTGGAAGGGGAAGGGGCCATATTCGGAAGGGTGAGCTTGTCTGTACATCGTGTGTCAGTTCCTTGTTGTCGAGGCTGTTCGAACAAGCGCCCTTGCCCTTGTTGAGACGGAGGCGCCCTTGTTGTGACGGTGGGGACCCGAGAACAGGTTCGAGACAAGGGGAGTATCCTCCTCCTTGTTGTGATTGGGAGGTCGCGCAGTAAGCCTGAGTAGCTAGGTAGCCATATAAGAGCGGTAGTAGACCATTTGGAGATAGTAGGCGAAGTGCTGAGTGCTGAGTGTCGAGCGAGATTGAACCTGACCGTTTCCTAGCTCGGTATCTCCCTCGTCTTTCTCACGCTCAAATGGGCAACCACCTGCTCGGAACCTGACCCAGACTGTCTCGGGTACCTACCACGGCGCTCCACGCGTGCCTACCTCGGGGACACGTCGTCATCTTTCGCTCGTTCGCTTCGCTTCGCTTGAATCTCCGAGTCGGCCTCTCTCTGCTCTTCGTCTCGTCCTATTTTCGCTCCGACTCGGTCATGGTATCGACGAGGTCGACCCGCATTCAGCGTTCGTCGTTCTCTCTCACTTTCCACGCTCTTGCGCGTCTGATCCCGCCATCCAACTCGCATGTGCCACAGTCGCCTCCGTCACGGCGGTCACACTTCGCGCCGACCGCGACACGACATCGAGGCGTCACCCTCCCGTCCCGCAACTCACGTGTCGGGGCAAACTCTGCCACGAGTTCCAACCTCAAGTCGTCCAGTGCGTCACCGCCGGACACGACGGACTAGGCGGTACCGAATGGAAGTGCGAAGCCGACCTCCCGACCGAGATCAGGTTCGGACCCGTCGAAATGAGTTGCGAAGGATGGGGTAAACAAGACCGCTTGTTTCTTTTTCTGTTTGTTTGCTGGCAACTGACCGGGGCTCTTGGCTCGTACTTTTCCCTTCAAGATGGACCCGATGACCCGCTCATCCTCCGAGGGTCTTGTGGATTCACGTACGACCTCGTCCGTTCCTCGCACGCGATTGACGACTCTTCTTCGAACCCTGTTCGCGTCTCGTTCTCCGTACCGCCTAGAACGCACGTCATGTGTACGCTTTTGCCCTTCCTTCCTCTCGCGCTCAAGAGAATTTCCCCACTCTATCTCTCGCCCCGTGACTCACAATTCCACACGAAAAACACGACCCAGCTTTCGAAACTATCGTCCTCGTCCTCCTCGTCGGTTACTTCTGCATCACCATGTTCCGCTCGTTCGTCTGGCCTTGGCTCGCGTACCTCCATCGTCGGTTCTTTTTCCCCGGTAGTCAACCTCGTCGTCCTCCTCCAGGGTCGTCTTCTTCGTCGTTCTCAAACTTTTGGCCAGGAGGTGGAGGAGGTGATGGAGGAAGTTCTCCTCCTCCGCCTCCTCCGCCGCCTCCGTACAGTCTGAAACCAGATCCGACCTACTCGAGATGGGGAACCGGGTCGGCGAGGAATGAAGACGAGCGGGGATGGAGACCGGGGTTTTGGAGTGGGATCGCGGCGGGCGCGGCGGCGACGAGGTTCCTCGGTCGAGGAGGATCCGGTGCTCGAGGCTTTGGTGGAAGACTACGAGACGACTACAGGTACAATGCGGGTGGAGGCGCCGTTTGGGGAGGAGGAGGAGGAGGAGGAGGAGGAGGAGGAGGAGGAGGAATGCGAGAGAGACCCACGACTCTCGGGTCGAACGCGAGGGGGATTCGTTCTCCTCAGGAGGATTGGGATCGAGGGGTCGGAGGCAGTGGATTTTCGAGGAGTTCGGGATTCGGTGGGACGAGGAATAGGTAAAGAGAGAGAATCCATTTGGAAACTAGGTGAGTGACTCCTCGTTTCGTTCTCAAAGTCCCGGCCATTATTACCTGGCACGAAAGCTGACATGTCGCGCCATTAGAGGATGAAAGTTTGCAACGCAGCTCGTAGTCGTGATACGGGTGCTCGTTCGCAAGGAGAGAAGGGATTAGGCGCGTTCGTCAGTTCGGTTCCCTGCTCACGTGTTGTCCGATCGGCTCTACCCGCTCTCGCAGAAGATCGGCGACACGTCGTCTGTTCGAGCCCTTTCCCCGTCGGGTGGTCGACGTCATTTTGCACAATCGGACGATCGGACAAACGCTGCACGGACTCACGAGGGAAAAAACCCCAGCAAGAAAAAAAAGGACCGGCTACCGGACGGTGCGCCTCCCAGACCACCTGGTCCATCTTTGCTTCTTCCCTCTCACCACTGCTGTACCAGAGATGAGTCGCTCTCCGCCTCGGCTAACGCAGTCCGCGGACTACCCTGGAGACGCCCTTCGGCTCGTCAATACGTTCGAGAATTGCCGAGCCTCTCTCGGCGCGACCACGAGGAAACGCCTCGCTTGGCTCGCGCTCGTCAGTAACGTCGCCGAACACTCATTCGAGGCAGGCTGGGACGACTGTATCAACTATCAAAAGGAGATCGAATGTCTCGTTCGGGCTTGGACTCGAGAACTCGACGAGAACAAAGCAGGACTTGTCGTGAGTGATATCTGGCACGTTTCCCGTGGCAAGGCATACAGCTGATTCATTACTGCCATGTGAAGCCGAGCTGGCAATCGACCCGCGCTCTCGGGCCTTTCGCACCCATCCTGTACCGATCTTACGAGTTCTACCGTTTCGTCCTCGAGGAGACCCATTACCGCCTCAATTCGGACCTATCCAAGTCGGTACTCGCGTGGATTGAGAGCTCGAGGAGTCTATGCAAGACTATCACGATGGATCAATGGGAGTCCGAACAAGTCAGCTTCGACACGAGGAAAGCCGCGCTTCTCGCTCTCCACGTTGCGACAACCGTAAGATCCCTCCTTTCCCCTTTTAAGAGCCATCACTAACGGAACTTGCGGGTCGTCGTTGCTTGAATGTCAGACGGAGCCGAAAGACGCACTCGAAGCAGTCGTTAATGCCGCAGCGTGTCCTCGAGTCCACCTCAACCGGTTCAGCACCAATGTACGCTGCTTGACCCCAAAGCCCTTCCGACTCACTCATTTCACTAACGATACCGCTCGACGCTAGTTCCCCGGCAACACGATTCGGCGGGTACTTCCGAGATCCTCCTTCAGAACGGTGAGCTACTTTCTGTTTTCCGGGTCGGTGACGCAGCCGCTCAGTGAAATCACGTTGCAGGATCCTGGATCTTCGCAACGATCGCTAGCTCGTCGAGTTCCGATGGGATATCGCAAAGAAGCCATCTACTTTGGTCAACACGATTGATAGCACAGAAGCGCAACATGTCGTATGCTTTGCTGCAAGATTCCTCAGTCTTCCTGTTCCGGCTTGAAGCCGGCGTGACGGTTCGTAGACTCGGTGATTTCTCGGCTCAAGATGCTAAACTTGATGGCGATACGGATTTCGTCTCCGCCCTTCTCAACGGTCAGGCATCCAGACACCCGTGACAAAGTGTCCCGAGAGCACGAGATTGGCTTCTCGTCCACCTCTACGTCGTCGAAACCTCGCAGCTCGCGCCGGATGTCGCGTCGCGTGAAATTCGAGTTTGGACCGAGGGATTTTTCCATCGACGGATTCATTCCTGTTGTCTGTAATACTCACCTCACTGCGCAACGCTACGCACCGTTTCCTTTTCTGTCTCCACTTCAGCCTACTCCTCAACGTAACTGACAAGTAACAGCTCCAGTACGATGAAGCCCATGAGCTCGTTCCATTTTGCGGTCTTTGCGGTCGTTTCGACTTCGACCGCTTTTGCTCAACTAGCTTCTATGAGGGCCACGATCCCTGGATCACTCCACCAAGTGGGTCGCCCCAACATTCTCTCGTCGACCTCGGACCTTGTTGTTGTGACGGGCGACTGATGTACCGTTGAATGAAACCCCCCTTCAAAGTGCGAGCAAACGACGCTGTTCTTGTTCGACACGGCCAACACTCGACCCGTCACGATCGCGTTCCTTCCTTCCTCTCGGTCTCCATCTTCGTCCTCGACTCTGACGCTCAAGGAAGCGATCGCGATTGGACCCCTGCAAATCTTGAACGAGATCAAAACGCCAGACGCTCAAGAGTTCAAATGGCAAGTTTCGATCGCACAAGGCGAGAGTTTCGAAGTGAGCCCCTGTGACAACGTCGCCTTCCCTTCCGTTTCCCCATTCTCGGTTTTTCCTCTCCAAGGGATTTGATTCTCACTCGGATCCCGAGGGGGTGCGTGGTCGTGTATAGACTTGGGGATTCTTTCCCGACGGAAACGGCAAGAACCTTGACTTGCCTCGAACCGTCATGGCGAGTTTGCCCCGCGAAGACGAAGACGGTACCAACCGCGGCGCAGAATGTCAACCGGCGACGACGGAATCGTCAAAGCCTGGTCCTGGGATCAAGAAAGCGACGTAAGTTTTTTTCTTCTTTTTCTTTCCTTTTCTTGCACGACCGGAAGCTCTTTTTGCTTGAAAGGGGCAAAAACGAAAAACGCCCGTCAGTACATAAGTGAAAAGCTGACGAGGTTTTTTCATCACAAAACTCGCGAACTAAACCCAAATGAAACACACCACACAGCGGCGGGGTCATTTACGTTGGACGGGCACTAGCGAGTTCCGAGCCGACGACGACGAATACGACACAAAGTGGGACGATTATGGTTGGATCTCCTCCGATCGTCGCCGCCGCAGTCGTGACTTCGCAGGATCAAGTCAGTAGCAGTGCGCCTGGGACGGTTCCGTGAGTTTCTTTCACGATCCATCCCGCCAAAAAAACAAAACTCGATTTCCTCCAACTCGGTCCCTATTCGGTGGCGGCCCACGGACGACGCGCTGACTTATTTTTTTTGTTTTCCTCTGTAGCTCGACGACTTCTGAGCCCGTTGCGGTATCGGTACAGACTTCTCCGGCAACACAGGGGGGTCAAGCTTCGGGAAGTTCAGCCGAGGCAGCACTCGCAGCGCCGGTTCCGTCCCAAGAAGCTCCGACCGCAGAGAAAGCCGAATCAAACGAGGCGACGAGTTCCGCGACTGGGCAGGTCATCATGAAGTGGCTGATCGGGGGACTCGGTTTCGTCAGTTCGACGCTGCTGCTGCTGTAGAGGCCTGAAAGTTGCGCAGTTTCGCGCAGCCGTGGGCTTTCTGTACTTGTGTTTTTGGGGCGGTAGCTCGTCTTGCTCCAAGCTTTATATATGAATAATGATCTCGACTCATATTTTACCGACGCTGGTATCGTGTCGCGCACAAGACGTCGAAATTTGATGCGTCTCATGATCACGTGCCGGTCAAGTCGAGTGCGATCTGCAGCGCCCCTACGTTCGCTTCTTCTCTCCTTGCCAACCCCCGTCTCTGCCTCTCGCGTACACATTCGAGCCTCTGCACCGGCGCGCGCACTCTAAGGCGACAGTTCTTGCGGCAAGCCTCCGAGTGTCGATCAACCCCTTTTTGTTCACCGCGAACGTCTGCGCCCTTTCCTCTCGCCGTGCCAGTACGCCAGCCATGATCTTGTACGTATCTTCCTCGTTCTCAGCCGCTTTTGCTGTTCCGACCCTGATCCAGACCACCTCGACCTCTGCTCTTCTTGATCATTCCTCTCTCGGACACCATCCCCCCCCGCCCTCACCCTTTCCTCCTCTTGCAATCGGCACACACGCGCGATCGGCTAGCTGTCCGTACTGCGCGAACCAACTGGGACTCGTCGAAGGGTCCACGGGCAACAAATTTGGTTGCTTGACCTGTCCGTACGAGTACCCTCTCGTGAAGCGTGTATGTCTTCCCCTCCTCCCCCCTTCCCCAGGCCATGTTGGCTGACAACTCGATCAATCGTGAACCGGAACGGGGGCAAAACGAAAAAACGAAAAACAAAAACAAAAACGACAGTACATGGAGCGGACTTATCTCAAGAGGAAAGCGGTCGACGACGTACTCGGAGGTGAGGATAGTTGGAAAAACGTCGATTCGACAGAAGGTAAGGAGAACCAAACCTCGCGCGGGAAAACCCGGGATTATTTCCCCCCCTTGCGCCCGTTCGCACGCACTGATGCGAACTTGTTCCCCCACGCTTCCACAACAGTCGAGTGTCCGAAAGAATGTGGCAGCGAGCGCGCTTTCTTCATGCAGATCCAGATCCGGAGTGCAGATGAACCGTCGACGACTTTTTACAAGCGAGTTTTTTTTCTTTTTCTTTTTCCCCCACCCCACCCCTCCTTTCTGGCTAACATGAGACGAAAATCGCGGACTGACCATTGAGCGATTGCTCTCTTCTTTTGTCTTGGTACAGGTGCTGCAATATGCAGTGCAACCACCAATGGAGGGAAAACTAGAGAATCACGAGGATTTTTTTTCCCCTCCTCCCCGTGTCTCTGTCCCAGTTCGACCCGGAGACGCCACGACCCGCCGGATTCCTCCAGCTCCTCTGTACCATACATCCTCGCGCCGTGAAGGGGAAAAAAAGAAGAAAGACAATTCCCTGCTCAATTTTTCCCTTTTTCCTTTTTTCAAAAATCTCGGCGCTCGCGGGAACCTATAGAACCCTGGTTGTTGTAAAGAATATCTACTCCCATCATTGCACTGTCCTTTTCGGAGCCCCTGTTTACGAGAGAAACGTCAAGGGTGCACCGCCCGTGCAACCATCACAACCGCGGGTCGTCGGACTGCGGAACACTGGCTACAGCTTGGGAGTCTGCGGGCTGCGCGGCTGCGCGGCCTGCTCAGCGATGACCACAAAGCGAAGACAAGAGCAGACAAAATAAGATGCTGTGTTTACGTAGGAGCGGGTAAGGAAAGAGATATAATGTGGAGGAGGGGGGGGGGCGGAGAAAAATACACGTGCAAGGCCGGCGAGAAGAAAGGGCAACGACGAGGGGGTCGAGACCTTTGAGAAATAGCGCTGAAAGTTTGGCGTCGACTACGGCAGCAGCAGCAGCACGCGCGCGACAACCCCCGGTCTCAGGTTGTGCATTCGCTCAGGGGCGTCAGGCAAGGGTAGACTCTCAACCAGAGCCGTCTAGACTCTACTCACGTCAAAAGCGTGTCCGAAACCGACTCGGTGAGTGTCATCTCTCGCTCCCCTCGCAGCGACTGTCTCGTCGGACCCTGGCTGGGTCTCGAAGGGATGCACCGGTCGCCGAGTAGATCTGCCCGAGCAGCGAGGACGAGCTGGCCCGGGGTCGGGAACGTCTTCGATCATATCGATCAAGATCAACCGCACCCCCCGCTCCTCCCCCCTCCTCGTCCCCTCCCCGCCTCGCCCCGCGTGTGCACTTCGCTGACGGGGGTTCAATCTCTACAGGCCTCACGTACCACGCCCCTCGCGCGACGCTCGCACCCCTCCCGGACGTGACGTGTCGACAACGTCACCTCGAACCTCCTCCTCTCCTTCTATCCTTTGGTCATGCCGACTCACTCTCCCCTGCCATCGTTTCACTCGACCCCGAACCACTCCCCCCCGCGGTCCCACACGTCGTCGCCTTCGTCGTCTCACGTGGCAGAAAAAGTCGCCCTCTCGTACCAGCGCGCGCGCTCGTCGGGCGGTTCAAAACTCCGGACATGCCTCGACGTCGTGTTTGTCTCGATGCGTGTACCGCTCCCGGGTGGCGGCGGAGGAGGCGGGATCGCGAGTGGACCGAAACGAGAACTGACCGTGCCCGTGTTGAGGTTCCTCCACCCTTCGAAACCCCTCGTGCCAGAGTTCTTGTCCACACGGGGCGGCGGTACCTCGTACCGTCATGCGGGGGGGATTCGACCTCCGACGACGCCGAACAAGGCGAAACGTACGCCGAACCTCTCGGCGCCGTCGCCGAACGGATCGCCCGTGTCGCCCGCGTCGTCGTTTGAACGGTTGGGCTACTCGCCGTTGAGGGCGTTTGTCGCCGTCGTCGGTACGATCGTCATCGTGTGGTTCTCGGTTTCGTCGACGGTTCACCTGTCGAAGCGCGCGTTCCGGATCGGGCGCGACTCGGGCAAGATCCCGTTCGTCGACCCGTCGACGTTGATCCTCGACCCGGTCGACATCGAGCGCATCTGGCGGTGGGAGGTCGCAGAGGGGAGGTACCCGTCGAAACGGTCGGCCGGGATCCCGTTCAACCACCTCTCTCCCGTGGCAGGGTCGTCGTCGTCGACGGCCCAGGCGGTCAACCCGCAGGGAGGGTTGATCAAGGTCGAGAACCCGGGTTTGCCGAAAAAGACGGACGCCGACCTGAGACGGGAGCGCGAAGTCAAGGCCGAGGTCGAGAGGAGGTTGCGGGAACAAGGACGGGTCGTGAACCAGGCGGGGTCGGGAACGGGAACGGGACCGGGCGGGATCGTTGTCGGAGGGTCGTCGTCGGACGAGAACCCGCTCCGGACGAACGGCGTCGAGGTCGTGCCCGTCGGGCCGGGGCGCAAGTACCTCGACGTGCCGCTCAAGACTGGACGCGAGTCGCAGCCGTACCCGCCGAGACCAGACGGACGCGCGACGCTCGACCTCGACGCCGTGATGGACCACTGCGACTTTGGCGAAGGAAAGTACGTGCGTGACTGCCTCGAAGTCCTCCGGGTCAACGGGGGCCTCGAACCCCCGCTCCGGAGGGGGATCCACGACAGTTGGAGGACGACGTTCGTGCCCGTCGTCGGAGGTTCGACGCACAACCCTCCGCTCGCGGAACCGGCGAGACGGCACCTCGAACGCGAGCAAGCCGACATGACGCAGCTCATGAACCTCTCAAACTCGGCCTTTTTGGACCTCGTCGAGTCGCGGCAGCAGTTGACGCTCTCGACCGGACCGACCGCGTCGCACCACCGGCATCCTCACTTTGTCCCCGACCCGTCGCACCCGACGGCCGATCCCGCATGCGACCCCGCGCACCCGCGGTTGTTCCACATCTTCTGGGCCGGTCCGTTCACCGACAAGCCCTACTCCGCCGCGCTGTCGTTCCTGTTCACGCAGCACGTCGCCTTGTCGCACCCGATCGGTGGCGACCCGACCGTCGACGACCCAACGTTGTGTCGACCCCAGCTGTGGATCTGGATCAACCCGGGTCCGGCGTCGTCGTTCCCCGACCCGCGCGCCGAGAAGCGCATGCGCCACGACCTCGCAAAGAACCCGTGGAGTGCGCCCTTGCTCCACAAGCGGTTCAAAGACTCGGTCAAGTTCCGATTGTGGAACACGACCGAGCAGTTGGACGGCGTCAAAGAGATGCACGGGTGGAGGGAAATGAGACTGTTCAACTCGGGCGGAGTCAAATATGGAGTTCGTTTCGTTTTCGTTTCTCTCTCTCTCTCTCGCTCGGGTAGTTTCTCGCTCGACTCTGAGAACGAGAACCAAAGAGTGGGGGGAATATACTGACCTCCTTCCCTTTCCTTTCTCTATCTCGTCCGCTCCCATGATCAGTCGGCAGGATCGGCTCAACAGGCACAGGCAGAGATTGCGCAGAGGAACGAACAAGACGACGAGGACGACGAGGTGATTGATGGGGTCCCGGTCGACGAAAAAGTCGTCGCGGCCGAAGCCGAGGAAGAAGCGACGGGAGGGGAAGGTCTCGCCGCATCGGCCGAGGCGGCCTTGTCGCTCGCCAGGGAGCGCTCGCTCAACGCGACGAGGGCCGCGAACGAGTCGTCGGTCGCGCACGTCGCGCCCGAGCGCCCGCCGAAAGCCAAGGACGCCCTGTTTGAACGCGTCGGGTCGTCGGCGACCGAGTACGACCGGTTGTCGGTCGTCTTGTCCGACATGGCGCGGTTCGTCTTGACGCACCGGTTCGGCGGCGTGTACCTCGACGCCGACACGATCTTGCTCCGCGACTGGACAGAGTTGTTCAACTGGCACGGCGCGTTTGCGTACCGGTGGAGCAGGTTGGAACGGTACAACACGGCGGTTCTCAAAATGGCGAGGAACTCTGCGATCGGCAACTTTATCTTCAAGACGGCCGTCGCGAACGGGCTCGACTTTCATCCGATGACCATCAGTCGGTATACGAAAGACGCCGGGGTCGAAGGTCTCCTCCTGAGGCTCCCCGACGCTCTCTTCGATCCCGCCTGGCTCAACACAGAGTACTATCAACGCGATCGACCCCCGCAACCCTACTTCAAGCGGTTCGAAGATTTCTTTGAAACTCCTAAAGAGAACAGTGCCGACGCCGTCGCGACCGGGTTTCAAGGATTCTTCAAAGGCGCATTCTCTTACCACTTTCACAATTTCTGGTACGTACTTGGTTTCCTCCCCCGTCTCGTTACACTCGTTTCACTCGTTGCGATGCCTGTATGCCCGTCTCTGACAAAAAAGTTACTCGTCGCGATGGGTGGGGTGGGGGTTTGTGTTGTTTGGCTGTGTTTTCAGGTGGAAACCTTTCGACCCGAGTCGCAACTTCCCCGACCTCGGACCCAGGTTCGCCGCGGGTGAACGCCTTGCGCGCGGTCTCGACCTCGCGGCGAAACTCAAACTCGACCCGAACCATCACCGCGCCGCGCTCCAACACGTCGCTGCTGTGCCGTCTGCCGGTTCTTCCGGACCTTCGCCGACGAAACCTGCGCGAGAGAACGGCGGCGCAGGACGCGTGACGGGTAAAGACAACTCTCCCGCTTCGCCGACCGGAGGACAGCAGCGAGGAGGATCATCGGGCGGCGGCGCCAAGGATCCCAAAGCGAGTTACACTTGGGGCGACGACCCGAGGGATTTCAGGGACCTCGATTGGACGGGCGAAGAAGTCGACGAGGACGAGCGCGACCTCAGTTGGGCGACCGTGCTCAAGCGGACGTTTGAGGCGTTTGTGAGGGGGGAACGGCCAAATATGTATGGAGAGTGGTTGAATTGGGAAGAGCAGTACTAGGGGGTCACCAGGACTCTTTGTCGTTAGTCTCGATTTTCCGATTAACCTCTCTCTTCCTGACGACGAATTGACACCCCCCCCCCTCCTCCTCTCGCGCCAGACAGCCCCCCGGATAGACACTTTGAATCGACTTCTCCATGGCTTATGTTATCCTCGCACGGGCGCCTACCTCGCCTCGGTTCGGACGAGCATCTCCCTCTCCTATGCTCCGATGGTCGTTCATTGCGATAATGACCTTGTACTCGCCGCCCCTGCGCACGACCGCTCGACTCGTCCCACGCTAGAGTGCACGATTCGTCTCGTTTCTCCTTTCTCTCGTTTTCATTTCTCTTCTTTCATCGCGCACGCATCGGGGGATCCTCGACGCCGCCGAAAAAAACGAGCTTCATTTATTTCCGTCGTTCCTTTTTTTTTTTTTTTTCTCCTCATCGTTTTTTTCCCCAGTTTACGCTCCCGCAAGACCCAGTCTCCACGTGATCGAGCAGGGCATCTCTCGACCCCCCTCCCTCGCCCTCTATTTTCCCCGTTCCTCCTTGGCTTCTTTCGGTGTTTTTTTCGTTCGGCAATAGCAGTGATAGCAAACGTATCTCTCTCTCTCTCTCTCTCTCTCTCTCTATCTCTCTCTCTCTCTCTCTTTCCTTCGAATACTATTAGATAGCAATTCCTCAGTTCCTCAGTTCTTCCGTTGTCTCTATTGAAGACGAGAGAGGTTCTTCGCGGCGTCTGGAAATATAAATTACCCTAGTTGCAAAAAAAAAAAACTCAGAAAGCTTTCGCTGCGAGTGAGGCCAACCTCTCGCCCCGCTTGCGTTTCCATTTTTGAAAACTCTCGTCGTCCCACCCGACGTTGCGCAACGCTACGTACTTGAGGTGTCGTTCTCGAGTACCTTCGTTCTCGGTGCCCAGTTCTTGAATCGCACTTTCGACGTCTCGGGCCGAGAAATCCCAATCAGAGAGGATCGTTTCGCCATAGTCGGGACGTTTCGAATTGGGAGTCGCGTGACCCCTCACGAGTTGTCGAACGACTTGATCCCTCACGTCTCCTCCTCCTCCTCCTCCTCCTCCTCGTTTGATTTCGACTTGGTCGAGCTCGCTCTCGCTCTCGCCCCCCTCGATGCCTGGAAGAGGAAGAGGAGGAGGAGGAGGAGGAGTCGAGAGAGTAGTAGTAGGTGCGAGGTACTCCATCTTTGATCCCGAACTTCCATTGTGCGCGACATCATACATTCCCTTGTACCTCCACAATTTATCCCCTTTTGGTTCCTGGATCCACACGTGGATAAAAGGTTTAGGTTTCCCCTTGTGAGGGTTTGCAGAGATCGCTTCGACGAGTTCTCGACATCGGTCTTCACTCGAGACGAACACGATGGGTTCGCCCGCTTCGAATGGCCGAGGAGGAGGAGGACCTCGAGCACTACCACCACCACGGTGGTATTGGTGGTGGAGGTTGTACCGCCCCTCACGCTCGACGCCACGGGGAGATGACTGGGCGAGATCGGGGACGGGGACGACGTGACCGCAGAGGTTCATCGAAGCGTTTGCGATGCACAAGTGGTTCCGGTCACGGTGGTACACGTCGTCGGACGTGCCCGCTTGGATCGCGACCTGGAGTCCTCCGCCAATATCGGTCCGCTTGAACTCGAGCTCGACGTCTGCGGCCGACGCGGGCGCAAACGTCGTCGTCGTCGGGTCGCGCGCGAGGCGCGTCGTCGAGGGGATCGTCGTAAACACGGCGCGGACGAGTTGTTCGGCCGTCGTAGGGCGAGGCGAAGGCGTGCGACTAGTCGTCGAGGACTACCAAAAACCCTCGAAGCGAACAGGGTTACAGTAGCAGCAGTCAGTTTTTGCAAGACGAAGAGCGATGGCGATTTTTTTTTTCTTTTTCGCGCGTCGAAGCGAATGCGACAAGCAAAAGAGGAAAAAGAGGAGAAAACTCACGTTTCTCGCAAGGGACGCCGTCCTCGTCCCTTCGGCTAGGTTCCTCTCGGGTGTCGCTCGAACACGAGCCGCTCGTCCCGTAGTCGGATGGCTGCCTCCGATCATCATGAGCTCGTCTTCGTCCTCGCTGTAGTTTCGGGCGTTCAATCTGCCGTGGTCGTTCCTCTTCGGAGTCGATCGTTCGACTCGACGCGGCGGTGGTCGAGGCTCGGACCGCCGTTCCCCTGTCGCCGATCGCTTCCTCGGACGCGGTGGCGAAGGCGAAGGCGCGGCACCCCCTCCTTGGCGGGGTCGCTTAGCTGGAGAGTGCGTGATCGGACCGGGC
Organism: Sporobolomyces phaffii; assembly: GCA_037042985.1. NCBI lineage: Eukaryota > Fungi > Basidiomycota > Microbotryomycetes > Sporidiobolales > Sporidiobolaceae > Sporobolomyces > Sporobolomyces phaffii. Next base: position 564,726 of record JAWNFN010000012.1, on the reverse strand, counting down.
TCGAGTTCGGGCGAAGACGGGATCGCCGGTTGGCTCGGGGTGCTCGTTGCCCTCGGATTCAAACCTCGGTCCGGAGCGGCGCCAGCGAGTTCGAGTTGGTTACTGTCGGGGCATCGGGGATCGAGGTTAGGAGGGCAATGGCGGGAGACACGAGGGTTTCACCTTGAAACTCACGCCGTGTGATCGACCGAACGAGCGAGTTTGTAGAGCCACAGTTTTGCTTCGCCGATGTCGTCGTCGTCGTCGTCGTCGTCATCGCGGCCGGGCGAGTCGCGAAGGGAGACTGCCCTCGCGATGAGTTCGCGGACGGCCGCGATGCCGTACCGACCGGCGGGGACTCGCTGCTTTGGGATGTTGGGGTAGACGCCAAAGACTTGCTCGAGGGCGCGGTGGACGTCTCGCCAGGTCGGCGACTCGCGCGACGAGAGGAGGCACACGAACTTGACGTACGCGGGCTCGACTTGGTCACCCGTGTTGGGTCTCGCGAGGCGGGAGAATCTCGAGATGGCGCGATCCAGCGATGTAAAGTCGCCCTGGAGGGTCGGGATCTGTTCAAACTGTTGGCGTCCTGCGGGCGGCAACTCGCGAGATCAACCGTCATGAAGGCACGAGGCGCAGTAGGCAGAGGACGTCGAGCGTACGGTCCCTCGCTTGGTAGATCGTCGGACGATGTGGGGCCATCGCGCGCACGTGTCGAGGTCGAGACGCGAAACGCGAGACGCGAGTGGAAAGAAGTTGAGCGACTCCTCTCGTCTCCTTGCAACGTCAACACCCCCTCTCAATCCTTCTCTTCTCTTCTCTTCTCTCTCTCATATCTTGAGCGAGTATGGTCTCGCCGTTCAGCTGTTTCTCGAGTGCGTCCCACTCGGAAGAACAACCTCCGTGTCGGAGTACTCGGGCGCCCCACCGTGAATCGTTCTTCGTCGACGTCGTCCACTTGAAACGCGCCTCGATCAGGTTCAACACGGCCGTCCGTAAATCCGCCTCGGCCTCGACGAGGAAACCCTCGATCGGACATCCGACCGCGTTCCGACATGTCTCGGGCGGCGGCGGAGCTCGGTTCTCCCTCGTTCCCACTCCATCGCCAGCGTCCTCCTCGACCCCGCGTACTGTCTCCCTCCTCCTCGATCCGGTTACAATCGCGCAACGACGCCAGACACTCGCCGCAACTCCTCCCTCCACCTCGTCTCTCGTGCCGCGCTCGGCCCCGCCGCCTCCGCCAAAGAGGAAACCTCCTCCACCTGTCCTCGTCCCCGACGCTCTCGTCTTCGACACGTGACGACCCTTCATCGAGTAAACGAACGAGAGAGTAACAATTGGCTCTCGAGGACGGCAGGGGAGGAGACAAGGTCAGGGGGGGGGGGGGGAGTGGAAGAAAGAACGAATGTCGGTTTGTTTGAGTTCGCGGGCACACCCGAAGGTGGGTTTCTGAACGGCTTTCGCGCACGCACAGACAACCTTTCATGACCTTGAGAGTAGTACTCTGCTGCATTCGCGCACACACTCGGGCGAAAGTCGACTGGGTTCTTTAAAAAAAAACCCGAGTTCTGCCTTCTTTCCTTTGTTTCGTTTTTTTCCCTGTATCGTCCACCCTCTTTTTTCCTCCTATACCCTCACTCTGTAGTCAGTGTTCTGTAGAGTACGATGTTTTGATAAACCCCTCCCCGCGCGGTTGAAGACATCCATCGAGCCAAAGTCAACGTAACACGAACCTAACGATTCTGGCACATTTCCAAAGTCGCGAGGGGGTCAGGCGCGTTGGTTCCTCTCGGGCGGCAACTCCAAGGGCTCGGGAGTCGGGACCCAAACACCTCAAGTAGAGGGAGATTTTTATCCGCCCCGCAACGGCCGCAGTAACCGTGGGTCCCGCACGAAGCTCGTTGTGACTCTTTTTCGAAAAACCTGTCGCTTACGAGAGCTAATCGAGGGATTTGGGGTTCGTGTACCAACCATACTTTCCCATGAAAAGTTCGGGCACCAAACAAGGGTGTGTGAGTGGGAGGGGGGGGGGGGGAGACAAGGTTCCGGCAAGATCTGACCAAAAAAACATCGGGCGACCCGCCTGGTATTGATTCTGAAGACAACAACAATGAACTTGTAACGAAAAAAAGAAAGAAGAAAGAAACATAGAGAAAGGACATGGGCAAACGAGAAACCTCGTGACGGGACAAAGCGGGGGGTCTGGACGGCTCTCGCTGCATAGTAGAGAAGAACTGCGGTGATAAAAGAGTTGGGAGAGAGAGAGAGAGAAATAGGGAGAGAGAGAGAGAGAGAGAGAGAGAGAAAGGGGAGAGAGAGAGAGAGAGAGAGAGAGCGCGTGGGCGCGAGGCCGGGAACAGACATGATCAATGAGACGTCGCGCTCGCGCGACTCCAACGTTTCTCTTTCGTAGTATCCTTGGCGAGCGACGCAGACGAAGCATGCTGTTGCGAGTTGGGATGGTAGTGGTGGTGAGAGTGACGAAAGACGGACCCGGCCGACGAAGCGGGCGCGCTCGACCAGGCAGACATGGGTGGAGGGATGTGAGAGTTGCGGAAGATGGAAATGACCCCCGTTTCCGCTGTGCGCGCCACCACAATAAAAAAAAAAGGAGACGTAGTCCACCGGGTCGTCTCCGGTCAGCTCGTGATAGTTTGACACGAGACCATGGATGGGGAACGACTCACCGTCGGCGACAACGACGATCATGTCTTCAGCAGCTTTACTCGCGTGCTGCGAGCCCTTCTTGTTGTGGCTCTTTTCGCTCGTCGCTCCGAAACTTGACCGCGTCGAAGAGTAGGGTAATGGGTCGAGGTGTGGGTAAGTTTCGTTGTTGCTAAAGATGGGATCCCCAGACCTCGCAAGGTGGGCTCGAGTCGCCGTCGGAGCGAAAAGCGCGGCCGTGACGATATGCGCCGACACTGCGCAAGAGGAGAACGGGGTGTGTCAATCGCGTGGACCGTGCCCAGATAGTCGGATCGCGCGGGTCGACTCACTCGAGAAGGATTCGAACCCGGCACCTTCGCTACGCTTCTTGATGACATCGAAATCGCCAAACGAGTTTCGAGCGACTCCAGAGTCCCAGACTGACAATGCGAGGGGTCGTCAGCGACCACGCCAGCTACTCCACAGGTGCAGATTGTCACTCACTGTAGACGTGTCGGTCCTCGGAACCAGAAATGACATAGTTGCCGTCGTCACTGAAACTCGCCCGAATCTGCGAACTGTTTTCCCCGTCGTCGAGTCAAAAGTGTCAGCTCGGACACGTGCGTAATCTCGAGATGACGGAGAGAAAGGAGGCCGCGCGTACGAAGTGTTCTCGTGGCCAGAGTACTTGGCCTCGACGTAGCGCCCTTTGGTATTGTAAAGCCTCATGTGCGAGTCGTTACTCGTGACCAATAATCGATCGTATTCCTCGGCGACCGAACCTCTGCGTCTCCGATCTGCTGCTGTCGCCGCTGATCGCGTACCATCGTCCTCGTCCGTTTCACCGTCGTCACCGTTCCGGATTGAGCCCAACGGGAACATTACGAGCGAAGTGATCTTTTTCCCCTTCTGATCCTTGCGTTTCGACGATTTCGCCGTGAACACGTTGTGGAACCTGAAAGTTTCGACTTCAAAGAACATCTACGTATCGAGTTGCGCGAGATACTGTCAGCGAAAGAGCACGAAGCGGCGACGCGAAAAGGAGAAGGAGGCTGGCTAGGCTCACGCATTGTCCGACAAAACTCCCGGCAATGGCGTACTGACCGTCGCGGGTGAACGATACGGCCGTAATGAGTTCGGGCAGCTCGGTCCAAACCTGACCAATCATCCCGACGCGTCAGACTCTGGGGTGCACACCTGTCTCTCTCGCGGGAGAGCCGCGATGCGGTCAACGAGAAGAAAACATACCTGGACCCGCTTCTCGACAATGTTCCACAGCCTCAGCTTGCAGTCCAAGGAACCCGACAAGAAGAACCTGTCGTCTTTTGGATGGAACGCAATCGAAGTGACGAAATCGAGATGCTGGAGAGAAACAAACAAGCAAACCTCAGGGAAATTGAGCCGGGGGGCCGGACGAAACCCGAAAGACGAGCGAGAGAACGAGACTAACCTCGAAAGAACACAGACACTCGTCGCGGTCGATATGCCACAGTCTCACCGTCTTGTCCATCGAAGACGACAACAAAAAGTCGTTCTGTTCTCCTCCCGAACCCAGACGGAAGGGCCTCCGGTTAGCTTTATTCCCCGAACAGCGAGGTTCAAGGGGAACACACTCACTTTACTCCAGTTGAGGTCGAGCACGTCCGAACCGTGTCCGCGATACTCTCTGATGGGTTTCTCCTTGAAAATGGGCATGGCGTGACCTCCTCCTCCTCCTCCTCCTCCACCACCACCACCACCACCTCCTCCGGCGGTTGATGATAGTTGTTGTTGTTGTTGTTGTTGCCGTAGCGCCTCTCGTTCTTCTCGAGTCGTCAAGACTTCCCACACTGATTTTTTATCGTTCCGACCGGAGCAAAACCATACCATATCAAACACACACGCCCAAGCGGGAAGAGAAAAACTTCGTCAGCTCCTTTGCCCGTTTGCGACGAGGTTCTTGAGATGGTTAAGAGGGAGGGGAGTTCGCCCCCGCACGGGCAAACAGAGAGAGAGAGGGGGGAGGGAGACATCAAGAAGATAGAGATAGAGAGAGAGGGGGGGGGGAGGGGGACATCGGGAAGATAGAGAGAGAGAGAGAGAGAGAGAGAGAGAGAGAGAGAGAGAGAGAGAGAGAGAGAGAGAGAGAGAGAGAGAGAGAGAGAGAGAGAGAGAGAGAGAGAGAGAGGCGGACGTAAGCTCACCTCGAACGACTCCATCGCGACCTCCGACGGCGAGCCATTTCCCGTTGGTCGAAAACTTGACGGCCCACACGGCCCGGCTCTGTTTCCCCGTCGTCGTCCCTCCCGTCGTCGTCGTCGCGTTGGCGGCTGCAGTGGCAGGAGGTGGTGATGGTGGCGACTCGACGACGTCGGGAGAAGATCGAGCGCCTGCCGATCGAGGAGGTGACTTCGAACCACGTTCCCGCGGGGCTGAGTCTGTCGTGTCGCGGGAATGATCGTGCATACGACCTCGGGTGTGTCGGTCGAGGGAATGAAGTGAATCCGTCTCTCCTCCTCCCCCTCCTCCCCCTCCTCCCCCTCCTCCCCCTCCTCCTCCGGGTGCGACAGAGTCGGAAGACAAAGGGGAAGACGATGAAACGATGTGTAGTTCTTGGGCGAGGAATAACTGGTTGAAATCTTTGCGGGATTTGCCCTTTGTACGAACCTATTTTCATTTTTTTTTTCCCCAAGTGGACGATAAACCGCCTCGATGGACGAATATCAGTTCTCTGGGTTACGAGTTTGCGGGGTGCAGACGAATGTCGGATTTCAAAAACAAAGAGAACAGACTCGCCTTGGGATGTCGAACCTTGGCAGTGGTTTTACCGTGACTTTCGTACGAGTGATCGACATTGTTCGAGGATGACGGCAGCGGTTCAGAACTCGTCGGGTTGGTCCGGAGCGACTCGCTCCTCCGAACGCCAACGGCGCCACCGCCCTCGGCTGCTCGTCTCCCATCTCTCGTCACAGTCGAACCCGTCGTTGCGCTGCTGACTGAAGGGGTCATCTGCGCCGGGTCGGGTATCGACGGCGCAGAAACTACTCCACCGCCACCTTTCGAAGCAGAAGACGATTTGTCCTTTTTGAACCTCGCAAAGAACGACTTCTTGGACTTGGTCGACGCCGCGACCGACACGCCCGAGACCGATCGATCCTTCATCCCGAGCGCGTTCGAATACGACGACGGGAGTCCGTTCCCAACCATCGACACGGACCTCGGATGAGGATGAGGATGAGGATGGGTTGTCGTCGTCGTCGTCGCCAAGGTGTTCGAGGACGAGTTTCCTCGCTGTTGCTGCCTGAGGGTCGATTGCGAGTCTTCCCGACCGCGCTCGACCGACCTCGACGCGCCGTCAGGGTGGGAGTCGTCATATTCCTCTGCAACGTTCATTTGCGTCGGACTCTCACTCCGGATCCTCCCGAGCACATTCGTCGTCGTCGTCGTCGCTTCATCACGTCGTCGTCGGCGTTCATTGTCTCCTCGTTCTTCTTGCGTATCGCGTCGTTTGAGCGCGGCGCCCATCTCCTCGACGACTCGCAACGCTTCGCGTTCCGAGTCCTGTCTCCTGATCGCTTGGAGCGTCAGTGGATGTACCGGTCCCTCTGTCTCGGCTTGGCGGAACGCAGTCGAAGGAGTTCGATGGAGGGCGAGGGGCGGAGGGGGCGAAGGAAGCGCAGAGGGATGGCCTGGCGACATCACGTCACGGCGAGGGACGTCCTGCACGGCGGAAGGACCGGTGGCAGCTTTTGTGATGTTGTTCAACGTGGGAAAAGATTGGGGAAGGCAGTACGTCAGGCCAATCGAGGAAAAGAGGGGGGGGGGTGGATATTGGAAGGGGACGAGTTCTCCGAGGTCAGCTCGTTCGCGGACAGTACTCAAGGAAGAACCGGGGACCCCCGACGAAAGAGAGAGGGAGTGCGCCGTTTTCTTACCTTCTTCGAGTCGTAAATCCATGCTCTGTCTCGCGACAATCTCGCCGGGTCGAGTCACCGTCGCATTCGACGCGACTTGGACTCGCTCGAGCTTGTACCGGCCGTCGTCGTCGTTGTCGTCGTCGTCTCGTCGTCGTGCATCTTCGTCCGCTGCCCCGCTCGAACTCGCGTCACTCGCACTGTCCCCACTCTCGCTCCGACCATCGTTCTCCTCGCTGTAGTCGTCACTCGCGCCCTCTCGGCTCGTCTCGAGCTGTTCTTCGTCGTCGTCGTCGTCCTCCTCTGCCTTTGACGTCGTCGCGACCGTCGAACTCGACCGTGACTGGTTCCGGTTCCAGTCCCGACCCGAACTCGAGCTGATCTTTGTCAGTTTGATGCCGCCTCCGACCCCGGCCGCGGTCGTCGAGATCTTGCTCGGCAAGAGGAGGATAGAAGAGATGCTCGTCGAGATCATGTGTCCTCCAGGGATGCTCCCGGCCAAACTCGCAAAGAACGACTGAGACGGAGTCGGAGACGACTGAGACGGGAGCGGCGGGGACGATGACGAAGAAGTCGAAGGCGAGTCGAGCGCGAGCGACCCGGGCAGCACGGTGCGTCGACGCGTCGAGGTCGGTAACGGTACGTCCGAGGGATGGGGCTGGGACTGCTGGTCGGGAGAGGAAGGCGAGATCAAGATCCTCGGTACTCGTCCGGGACCTCCTTCCTCCATGGTCGTGTTTGTTCGTCCGCGTGTCGCGTGTGAAGGAACTGGGGACGAGCGAAGAGGGGTGGAACCTTTCGGGCGGTGTCTGAATTTGGCACGCGTTAACGTTTCTTTGATCGGGGCTCGGGCTTTCGGGCGGAGCTGCACCACGTTTTGTTTCGGGGAAAACGCACTGTACCCACACAATACAGTAGAGTATCGTCGACGAACCCGAATGATTTAGATACTTTCGCCTTCAGAGAAAAAAAGAAGAAAAACCGCAGTTGGGCCAAGGGTTCCGCGGCCGTAGTGCCAAACTGAAAAGTGTAAACGACACAACACTAAACGCGTAATCGATTCGTCGTATGTAGAGTGGGTTGCTGAACACAAGGTCTGGGAGACCGTAATCGCGAAAGGAGCGAGGTTGGACCGAAAAACGTAAACCACCTCGCTAAATAGCTACTGTACTCTGCCGTACGTCTCGCTTGCGCGCACAAACTGTCGCCCCTTGATCGAATCGGGATCCCTGTAGCTTCGCCTCACTGTCGAGATGACACTACCGTTCTAGTTTGAAACGACGCGACGGCGCACGGAAACGAGGGGAAAACTCTCTTGACAGATTACAAAGTTTTTGGCTAAGCCGGGGTCGGGAGGGTCGTACCCCCACCGAAAAGAGAAAGGGGAAAAGGATGGGAGTATTTTATGCCTTTGCCGAACCGTCTGAATCGCTGCCGCTGCCGCCGGTCGTCAACAAGCCGAGGCCCATGATGCCCCCTCCCGACGCGTCAAAGTCTGATTGCGCCGCCTTGCGCTTCTTTTCAATTTCGTGAGACGTCTTGGTCAAGTACTCGGTCTTGATCTTGAGTGCTCGCGATACCTGTCAGAATTACGGGGAACGCATCATGGGGCAGAGTCGGGGGCAATGGTTGAGTCATCGAACGATGGCTTGACCCGCAAGGGTGGGATACGACGGACCTCTTTCGTATGATGCAGGCACTCCAAGTAGTCCTCCTTCTGGAGGACGCACTCTTGGGGAGAATCGGCTCCGGCGTAGCACTTTTGGAAGTCTGAGTCGCGCGAGTCACAGGCACCGGGGATAAGGGATCAGTTGCGATCTTGACCCAAGGGAGCAGGCAGCAGGGCAGGGGACGGGGAGGCATTTGGGTTACCTTGCCAGAAGGGGAAACAGCGACTTCGACCTCCCGTGTATCCGAATCCACTCTGCGTTCCCGCGAGCGAGGTCAGCGGGCGGATTCATGAGGAGCAGCGTGTTTGTGCGACTCACAGCCATGATCGAAAGGGGGGATGCGAGAGAGAGAGAGAGGGTAAGTGAGTTGATGAACGAAGTAACTCGCCGCATCTCACCTCTCGACCTCTCCTCCCGCCTCGTCGAGTCGCGTTCTTGTCGCACCCGACCTCACCTCGCTTCCCCCCTTGCCCGTTCGATCGATCCACGCGTGATGAAGCTTGTTTCGACATTCCTCGCCCTCTCGGCACTCGCCCTCTCGCTCGGCCCTCTCGTCAACGCCCAGGCGACTACCATGACGGACGACTCGTGAGTGTCTCTTTCTCTCGAGACGCCGGACGCGCGACGCGACCCCCGACGCGATCCGATCCCTTGGCAGCCACGCCTCCGATCGAACGAGCCACTGAACGACTCGCTGACTGACGCACTCGCACTCGCGGCCAACAGGGGCAACATCATTCTCGCCACCATCGTGACAGACGCCGAGGGAGACCCGTCGGAAACCCTGCTCGTGTCGACCCTCACGCCCGCCGCGTCCCTCACGACCGCGACGACGACAACTGCTGCCGCGACGACAACGACGACCGACCCAAACGAAGGCGTCGGCCAACCCGCCGTCGTCGCGACTCCCGCCAGTCGCTGTACGACCGCCGGCTGCCCCGTTCAACCGAGTCAGTTTTCAACTCCATTCCCTCTCTCTCTCTCTCTCCCTTGTTGTGACTCACTCTCCCTCGACATGCGCAACAGCTGTCTACACTCAGAACGGAGTAGTCATGACGTGGACCGCGACGACCCCTACCACCCCGATCCCGACCTGGACTTCATCTGGCAACATTGAACCCGCTTCTGCCTGTGCGTCTTTCTTTTCCCCCTTCCTCCACCTTGCTCCCATTTCCGTTTCGCGCTTCGAGACAGCTCATGCGCGCGGGGCACTGGAACAACAGACATCACGACCATCTCGACGGCGAAAGGGCTCAAAGCCGGCGCGGCGAACTCGATGGCCAAGAACCCGTTCAGGTTCTCGTCGGGCGACTGGACCGTCATGGCGAGCGTCGCCGTCGTCGGTGGCTTGGTCGGTGCCGTCGCCGTACTCTAAAGTCAGTTCTCCGCGCGCGCACCGTATTGCGCGCTTCCGACAACGCCTTAATCTCCTCGCGCTTCGAACCTCGACGGATGATCCCCTTCCATCCGCCCCCTCTCTGGCCAGCGCCTTGCTTATGTCCTGACTCTACCTCCCTGTTTGTATTTCTCTCTTGACTTCTTTGTACGTTTTCACACCCCTCTCTCCCCATCGCCTCTTTTTTCCCCTCTTGCCTTTATGAAGCCACAAACGGTTAGGACCTCGAGAACCCAGTCCGCGCGCCTGCCTCTTCCCTCCCCTTTTGTGCCTGTCTTTTTGTTTTTTTGTTTCGTAAACTTCATGCTGTTCCGCCCGAACAATAGACACTGTTTCTTTCCATCCATTCCTGTTTGGCACCGACTGTCACAACGTAAACGCGCAAACCTTGGGTCGCTGAGGAAGCGTCCGGTCGGTCGATGTGAGAGAAGGGGGGAAAAACGCAGGACAAAGACAATCCGACGAGCAGCGAACTCTTCATCAACTTGCAGTTGCGTAGGTTACACGAGCCCGATGCGCACATCGAACACGGGATTGAGGAGGAGACGCATATGATAGAATCAAGGTTTTGGCTTCCTCATTGCAAGAACGAAGAACCAGTAACAAAGAGGTAAGGATTGTCCATGGAGCTTGAAGAGACACGTCACCTATACTTTTCCTCTATGGGAATGGGTTCGGCATCAGGCAAAATGCTGGATAGAAGTCGATCTGCCCTCAATTTAAAACGAAGCACGGGTATCTAAAGATTTCTCTCAACCCCCTCTCTTTCCCTTCCACCCAGTCGACAACTCTTGGACCCCGCGAAATCCCGAAAGCCCCCTCGACTCGACTCAGAACTAGACTACAAATTCGTTTCCCTTATTTTCCTCTTCCCCGTGAAGGCAAGAGTAATCAAAAGGGAAAAAAAGTCTGCAGCGAAGGAAAGAGTCGAGCCAAAAAGGGCCGAAGAGGTCTCGTGGGATTCCCAGTTGACGACTGTTTGTGAGGTAGTGGAAGGTAAAGGAGAAAGGGTTGATTGGGCGAAGTCCGCGAACGAAGTCATATGAGGGGGAAGGTAGGGAATGGGGCTGGGGGCAGGGGGCAGGGGCGAAAGTCGCAGAGCAATTGCGGGAACCGTTCGACAACATCGCATCGGAACGAAGAAATTGAACCAAGAGCTGGGGGAGGGGGGGGGGAGCACAACGTTCATATTGTCAGTTCCTCCCCCAAGGGGCTCATTTGTGAGGAGAGAAACGACGCCAACTCACCAGCTCCCTAACAAGTGTTTGCGCCGACGAGGTGGAAGAAGAAAGTGAAGAAGGGGAGAGGAGGCCAGTCACGCGGAACGTGGTGACCTCGACCCGTGCCGAGCGAAGCGAGTGCCAATCCTCATGAATGTAGCTGATAGATCACGCTTGAGAATCCATTTGTCGAGCAGGTGATGAAAGATTGTCGAGGTGAAGTAAGGAAGCAAGCGTTGCCGGGCAGGGTCGGACGAGTCGACCACGATTTCTCGTCGAAACCACGCGTCAGTTGCACCACCTCGTTTTTCTTTCGACAATCGTCACGCTTCACGTAGCTCGCTCCCTATCTCGCCTTCTCGACCCGATCTTGAAAGAGACCCTTGCACAGAGGTGAAACGAGAGACTTCGGACTGAAGTTTGGGAGACATGGGCAATACAATGCTGGGAAAAAAAAGAAAGAAGAAAACATTTCCAGTTGCACAAAGCTCGTTTCCGTTGGTTTTCGCAGCTGCACTTCGAAGGATTTTCGACGCTAGTAGCTGCACCCCGTTTATCCCTCTTGCAACGGTCAGAGTTGCATCATCGTCTACCGGTACAGTACAGTACGTACTGACTCGACTGATCCGAGCCCTCTTGTGTTTCCCTTCCGTCTACCCTGTACCCCCCACGCTGCCAACCTCCCCTTCAAGTCGAGAGAGACCCCGCGCGCGCACGTCGAATTTCAAAGACACCACCCGTACGGTACAATGCGAGTGACGATCCCAAGGTTCCTTCCTCGGACGGTTCTCTCGGTCTTTGCAACGCTCGTACTCGCTTGTGCTACAGTCGCCAACAGTCAAGGTCTGACGACGAGTACCTCGCAATCAGGGTACGTGAGCTTTGACGCAGACCCTGCTATTAATGACGCTACAGACTGACGCGCGCGCGATTTTCGCACGGGGCCATCGTATGTCAATTTTCCAGGCGCGAGACGGAGACTCCTCGTATCTCACCGAGTGAGTTTTGCTTGTTGTTCTCTTTCTCTCTCTCTTTCTTCTCCTGTTTCGTTGTTTGCTTGCTCGAAGAAAGAAGAGAAAAAAAAAAGGAAAATGCTCGTTCACATGCTCAAAACGTCGGATGTGGGGGAATGATCCAGCGGTTTATACGACAGACGGTCAAACCTACACTTTTGTCGCTACGACTCCTAGAATGACGATAACTCCCTCGATCAGGTCCTTTGGTTCGATCCAAAACGTTCAAGACTGTGCGTTTTTTTTTTTCTTTTCGTTTTCTTCCTTCCTTTTCTCTTCTTCTTCCATCGCCAGGAGGCTAACGGTGCCCGCCATTTTCTTGCGTACTCCCGTCGGGGTCCGGGTTAAACAGACGTCGCTTCTCGATCGACGGCCGCCGCTGGTTCGACGGGCGGTCAGAAGAGAAAAAATGTCCCGACTTTGTCAACAACGAAGAACAAAGCAAACGTCATCGTCGCGAACGATGATGACTACCCATCATCGTCGTCGGCGGCGGCGACACGAAGAAGCAGTGTGCATTCTTCGACGACGACGATCGCGTGTCTCGTTGTATCGGTTGTCACTGCGCTCGTATAGTAGGGTTTTTCCTTTCTTTGGTCATGCGCAAGAAGAACGAAAATGCAAAACGGATGCTGCCGATTTTGGGCCTTACCCGCGCGGAGGACCTTCAACTGGAGCGTTCTCGCTCGGTGCGTTTTTTTCCGCGCGTGAAGATTGTTCATCGCTGGACCAGCCCGGGACGCCAACTTTCGACTACGATCGACGGGGTTGCAAAGAAGAAGACAAGGACACGGGGCAGGGAGCAACGAGCAACACACAGGAGCGATGGAGGCGCGGGGGGGGGGGGGGGGAGGTTTGGAGGGAACCGGGGAAAAAACGAAGTGAGAGAACATATCGGAAAAGGAAAAAACCTCGCTTCGTTTTATCGACGCGAAGAGACGTGGGCGATGGGGAGTGATGTATCCTTATCTCCCGACGCTCTGGTTTGACGACCTGACTCGCGCCCGCTTGCGCTTTCCACCACCACGACGACTTGGGGAGAGGACGAGGTGCTCGTCGTCTCGTTCACACTCTTCTTCTTCTGCGTCTTCGAGTGCTTCGTCGTCGTCATCATCATCGTCGTCGTCATCGTACCAACTCCCATACCCCGCCCTCTCGAGGCTCGCGATGACGCCGATCCCGGCCCCGGCGGCGTGATCGTTCGTTGCTCCTCCTCCTCCTCCTCCTCCTCCTCCTCCTCCTACTCCTATGACGTCGTCTCCTCGACTTGCCGTTCCCCCACTGCTGCTGAGCCTCTGACGGACTCGACGGTTGTACGTTTCCGCGTCTCTGCGGTAGCGGTCGTACGTGTCGACCGATGACGCCCCAGTTGACGACGACGACGACGACGACGACGCGAGCGGTACCCTGAGCCGGATCGCGGGAGATCGAGACAAGAGCGAGCCTGAACCGAACGTCTGTTGAGAGGACGATGATGACGATGTTCGAGGCGTCGGATCGGCTGCCGGCGTAGTCGCGATCGTCATCGTCGTCGTCGTCGTCGTCGTTGCGGCAGAAGAAAGCGTATCGGTCGAAAAGTCTTCCTCGCGAGGTTGCGACGAGTCGAGTCGGTGTTTTCGATTCGCGAACCGACGCGAATCGGTTCCGGTCTTTCTTCGACCGCCGTGGATCGCATAAGAGTGTTTCGCGATCGCGTGATCGAGCCACCACGTTTCTTGATTCGGCGTCAACCAGTCCAACGGTTCCGCAACGAGTCCGTCACGAAAATCGCGCTGTTTTCTCCCCCCCCCCCCCCAACGGGATCCTAGAGTCAATTACTCGTGTTGATGCGAACCGGATGGGGCGCGTGCGAAGGAAACACAGATAGTGGAAAGCTCACTTGAGGTGTCGGAATGTGCTTCCATACCATGTCCTCACCCAATGTTGGTGCTCGTTCCCTCAAGCGGCGGTTGTTTAATGGAGGGTCGGGTTCTTGCCCGACTCGCGCTCGACGCCGTCCGGCAGGGTTCCCCTCCTCATACCTCTCATCGTCGTCGTCGTCGTCTTCTTCTTCGTCAAGGTTGATCTCCCGCGGAGGCGATATCCCGACTCTGCGCCTGACGCTAGTCGTGCGGTCACCTCTGTAGTGAAAGAGCAACCCATCGACTACGCCGCCCCCAGTAACTCCCCCAGCGCTCGGTCCCCCGTCAAGCGTATCTACTCGCCTCCACGGACCCGCGTGCTGCGGGAAAGAAGCCGATTGACGAGCGATCGAACAAAACACGTCCGGTCTCAACAACCTGTACCCGACGTGGTTCCCACTGAAAACCGTTTCGTTCAAACGTAAATGAGGGTCTATCAACAAGGTGACTGCGCGCAAGGAGGGATCGGGAGAGACAGAGAGAGGCTCTTACCATTTGCGACAACCGAGGTCTCTCGTAACGCACGCCTTGCAACCTTTCCACCCCCTCTTGCCTACACGTTCCCCGAGCCCGTGTTCGTGATCGAAGAGGTCTCCAACTCCAGTCGTACTCGGAGGAAGGTCACTACTAAACCCTGCGAGTTCGACTCGGTTCCGAGAGCCCTCGTCGTTGTCGTCGTCGTCAACAAACACTTTTTTCGGAACGCCTTCGACGAGTCCTCGCGCACACAGCAGCGCTCCGCAACCGCCTCGCCGTGACTGCAAGCGCGAGGGAGACGAAGAGGAGGGGTCGTCGTCGTCGCCGCGACCGGCATAATGGCGTCGTCGGCGCGCGCCACAGTAGACGAGGTAGACGCCCTTTTTGCTTCGCAGCGCCCGGCCTGCCAACGAGTTGGTTTCTTCCCGACTCCTTCCTCCGAGCCGTCCTCCTCCTCCTCCTCCTCCTAACTCTCCAGTCGTCATTGGCGCAGTGCTCGTAGTCGTGGACGTGGAGATCGGGTTTGTATTTGAGGTTGGGTTCGGATTGGGTGTCGAGTCTCCTCCGCCTGCACCTAGGCCTCCCCGTACCCGACTTGGCAACGGTGATTCCGAGTCGTCGTCGTTGTCGAACGGTCTTTGAACAAACGTCCAGGTGGTATGGTCGCCGTTGTCGGCGAATGTCGCAAAGAGGGATTCGAACGAGGGGAGGGGCGAACGCGCGTCGGTGAGGATGGTGCCCCCGCGCGGAACGCTCGAGAGACGCGGGACTGGAATCGGTTCGTTCCTCCACATGGGACGGAGCTCGAGTCGACGCGCTCGAGATGACTCGCCCGATGCGAGCGATGCCAGGAGCGACTCGCGCTCGTCCAAGTCGCTGTCCATCGAAAGACAACTTACGAGAGAGAGAGAGAGAGGGCAAGTCGAAGTCGCGTCATTCGAGCGACGTCGCTTGATCTTGATCTTGCCCTCTCGCGTCCCTCGCTCGCAGCCGGGGCATGGCGTCTCACTCCAACTCGGCCTCGGCCTCGACGAGTGCGATTCTCGCGTACGGGCACCCGCGCGCGACCCCGGTCAACGAGCTCTTTACCCGCAAGGAACTCGTCGGCAAGGGCGCGTACGGTGGCGTGTACAAGGGCGTGCACAACCCCACCGGCACCGTCGTCGCCCTCAAGGTGATCGACCTCGACACCCCCGACGACGACATCTCGGAGATCCAGAAAGAGGTCCAGCTCCTGTCGGAACTGCGCGACGCCGCGAGGCACAACATCACCTTGTACCACGGCTCGTACCTCTCGGGCTACGAACTCTGGATCGCCATGGACTTTGCCTCGGGTGGATCCATCAGGACCCTCGTCAGTTTTCCTTCCACCTTCTCTCCCTCTCGATTCTCATTTCCCCGTCAATCTACAGATGAAAAGTGGACCGATCGAAGAAAAGTACGCCGCCTTGATCGTGCGCGAGGTGCTCGTTGCGCTCAGCTTCTTGCACCGCCAAGACATCATCCATCGAGATGTCAAAGGTACGCAACACAACTTCGAGCCACTAGCTCACTCGCGTCGAACCCTGACTCGTCCATCTTTTGCTCTTTCTCTCTCTCTCTAGCGGCCAACATCCTGTTGACTCAGACGGGCAAGATCCTCTTGTGCGACTTTGGGGTCGCGGCGCACTTGCAAACCAACTCGAAACGTTCGACCTTCACGGGCACGCCGTTGTGGATGGCGCCCGAAGTCATCACGGACGGCAAGTTGTACGACACGAAAGCCGACGTGTGGTCGCTCGGCATCACCTTGTACGAGATCATCGTTGGGAACCCGCCGCACTTTGGCATGGAGCCCCTCCGCGCGTGCGCGATCATCCCCCGGAGTGAACCCCCGACCCTCCCCGAGGACGCGATCGAGCCCGGCGGCAGAGTCCAGGACGGCGAACCTTCCCAGAACAGTCCTGCGATGAAAGAGTTTTTGGCGAATTGTCTCCGGGTCGATCCCACTCTCGTCAGTGCTCTTCTCTTGTTGCCTCCTCCCCCCCGCCCCGCACCCCCCCTCATCCCGTCTGAAACGATTGCCGTCATACTGAGGACCTTCGGCTCGTCTGTTCATTGCGTGTGGCCGAATGTAGAGACCGACGGCCGACGAATTGTCAAGGACCAAGTGGATCAAATCGGCGGCGAAACTGCCCATGGTGCTCTTGCGCGAACTCATCGTCCGGTACGTCTCGTGGATTCAATCGGGCGGACAGCGCACGTCGATCGTCGGGACCCTGCCCGGTATGGAAGGTGGCGGAGACCTCGTCCAGCGCGAAGACACGTTTGAACTCGCGGGCGCACGCGAGGAAGGGTGGGACTTTGACGTCGAGGAACACGATTTCGGAGTCCTCGGGGTCCTAGCAGGTCGCGGGGGCGGGGGCGATAGTGCGACCTCGCTCGGACTCGGGGACGAACCCAACTACAAGACGTTGGACGAGTTGGCCGCGACGGGCAACTTGAGACGTCCGAAACCGACGACGACCGCACCACCGCCGCCGCCGAATCGGAACCACCCGCTCTTGCGCTTGTTTGACGAAGAGTCGAACCCGTACGCGCAGCAGCAACAACCTCTCTACCTGCAGCAGCAGCAGCAGTTTTCGGGAGCGACTCCCCTCATCTCTCTCCCGGCTTCGTCGCTCAACACGCTCAAACCTACGATCTCTCTCCCTTCGTTCGATGACGACACCAACGACGACGGATCCGTCGACCGAATAGGGATCAGTTTGCCGTCGTTCGACTACTCGAATTCGTCATCGTCGTCGTCTGGGTTCTTCGGCGCGAGTTCGACCGGCGCCGGATGGGGTGGTGCCGGATGGGGTTCCGCCGCAGCTTTGTCTGCCACGAATGACGCGTTTGGGTTCGGAGGTGGAGGGGGTAGTGTGGCGTACTCGAGTCCCTTTGACACGATCGGAACTGGTAGAGGAGGCGGAGGAGGAGGAGGAGGAGGAGGAGGAGACGAGACTCCCTTGGCGACAGTGCGGTCCAACCCGTTCAACCAGCCACCGACGAGTTGGGACTACTCGTCTTCGTCGACGTCGCTGTCGTCGTCGTCGCCGGACGGATTCGGACTCGAGAGAGTCGCCAGGACCGCGAGGGACGAGGAAGAATGGTATCGAGGCTCACGCGAAGCAGAGGACGACCCTCACGTCCACGACCAGAACGATGTCGCGACGGTCGGCAAGGATCGAGGGAACGGGTTCAAGTTTGGCGCCGCGGGACGGACGTCGGGCCCGAACGATTCTACGTCGTCGTCTCTGGCGAACAGGCGAAGGGCTGACACGGCACCCTCGTTTCGCCCGACGCCGACGCCGATGGGGTCGGCTGATATGGGAATAGGCGGAAACGGTGGATACCCCCCGCTCGGTCCGGGATTGACTCGCCCGCCCGAAGACTCAGGAGGAGGAGGAGGAGGAGGAGGGTACCCTCCTCTCGGAGCTGGCCTCGCCCGGATCCCCGTTTTTGAACAAGACGAAGCTGTCACGGATCCGCCAATCGAGGGTCTGAACCGACCGTTCGGAGGAGGAGGAGGAGGTTCTGCCAGGCCGTTCCAGTTTGGCGCGACTGCACAGCAGCGCGAGAGAGCCGCGACCTTGTCGTCTCCCGCCGCGTCGGGATCTGAGCACATGAACCTGAATCGGCCATTCCGGTTTGGAGCAGGAGCAGGAGGAGGAGCCGCCGAAACGAAAAGACCCGCTTTGACGACGACTCCCGCCGCTGCGATCGCTCCCGCGCCCTTGCACCAACGACAAGCATCTTCCATCTCGTTGACCGCGGTGGCGGCGCCGGTCGCCGCCGCTCGGCCCGGTTCTCGTCAGCGAGCAGCCCCGTCTCACCACCACCACCATCAACCGAACCAACTCTCGACATCTTCGTCAACCTCAACGTCGACCTCGTCTTCGTCTTCTTCGTCTTCGTCCACCTCAACCCTCCTCTTGACGGCATCGCCCACTTCGTCCATCTCGCTAGGCGGCAGTCTCGGCGGCGACCGCAGAGGAGGCGGTGGTCCAGTCTCGACGTCGTCTTCCGATGCTCGGGCAGCAGCCCGTCCGCCGCGGGAGAACGACGAAGACGACGCAGACGCCGACGTCGACGTCGAATCAGAGGATCCCCCGACCCCACTCGCAGTTGTCGAGGCTCGTCCTCCTCCTCCTCCTTCCGCTAACGTCTTTGGCGACAACGAGAACTACGACGACGAGGACAACGACGAAGGCGAGTCGAAGCGGTCTTTCAATGCCACGGCGACGACAAAGACAACGGATCCCAATCCGATAGGGTTCCCATTCCCTCGTTCCACCTCTTCTTCTTCTGCTGCCGAGGGACAAAAGGAGGAGGACGAGGAGGGTCTCGAACGCGAAGAACCGTCCAAATCGGACATCAACTCGAACAACAATGACAATGACGACGACGTCGACGATCAAGATGGGCAAGAAGCAGCAGAAGGACCTCGACGATCGCCCGGATTGACTCGTCATCGTCGTCGAAAAGAAGGACGAAGAACAATAACAACAAGACGACGAGTTCAAGTGGTCGTTCCCCTCCCGACGGTCCCGAGTTTGGTAAACTATCGAGACTTGACGAGTTCTATCGAGACGGTCGAACGACAACTCGAAGTCGTATTGGATGCGTTGACAGAGTGGTTCGAGGTGGTCGAAAATGGGTTGGAGACCGTGTTGAGAGACGATGGACTTGGTCAACAACGACATCGACGAAGACGAAGACGAAGACGAGGAGAGGCAGACGAAGAAGGAGGAGGAGGAGATGATGATGATGATGATGATGATGATGATGATGTTGATGAAGGAGAAGAAGACGAAGAGGAGGGCGAGGAAGAGGAGGATGAGGAGGAGGAAGAGGAGGATGATGAGGAAGACGTGGACGGGCAAGGGGAAGGAGAAGAGGAAGAAGGCGAGGACGAGGACGGGGAGGAAGATGACCACGATGGGTACGAGGACGATGGAGAAGACGACGACGCGAAGGACGAGGAGGGAGAGGGACCAGGAGGAGAGGCTCGGAATGAACAGGGTCGGAAGAAACCCAGTCGTCGACAAAGAAGAAGAAGAAGAGGAGGAACTACCGACATTCTCGCTCGAAAGGGAAACATGGGAGCGGCAGCGGCAACTGCGGAACGACCAGAATTTACATGGATCGCCGGGTTGGATCTGAGGGAAACCTCGCCGTCGTCGTCTCTTTGAGCCCACGAGGTCGAGGTCGAGGTCAAAGGCGCGGGGGGGCGGCAATCGACCACGAAACGAGGCGAATCGGCGGGTCCCCGAGCTAGGTCGGTGGGATGATTTTGGGCACCTTTGGGCTTTTCTTCATTTTGAATTTTTTTTTTCGGGTTCTTTTGCCGCGCTTTTACTTGGCCTCGACTCTTTGTAGGGCTTATTGTTGTACCTCCTATCTGCCTCCTTGCTGTCCAAATCGTTTCATTCCGACGCGCCCGGGATCCCTCGCACTCTCTTGTCGCTCTCGCAAAGGAGCGCTGAATGATGCTGCGCGTCGTCACTGTGACTAAAAGGTTACAACCGAGGAAGGGGGGGGGGGTCTAGGCTCGCAGGGAAAGAATACAGCGCGAGCGGCGAATTTACAAGAGCGCTCGATCGAGGGGGAGAAAGCGAGGAGAGGCCGATCGTTTCCGGACAATGCCGGGACCAGTGCTTGGAAAGGGGGAGCTGACAAGGGCCGTCGATCAGATACCCGTCACTACTTCTTGTTCTTGCTCGGGTCGAAATCGTCTGCCCAAACTGGAGCATCGTTTCTTGCTTGTGCCTGATCACAAGCCGTTTCATTCGGTTGGGTCAACTTGTCGTTTTTCGTCTCATCTCGTGAGGGGGGGCTATGAAACCGAGGGAAGTGAGTTCTCCGCACCTTGATCGCGTCGAGCCTCGATTGGGAATCTTTGACGAGTTGTTCGCGCGCGCCCGCGTTCAGCCTCCGTTGCTCGTCGACTTTTTTCTTGAGGTCCGGCGAGAGCGCGTCGTAGAATTCTTTGTCTGTCGGAGTCGTGACTGTCGGTGGGGAAGGGGGGGGGAGGGATAGTAAGCGGGTGAGCAAAAGTGGAGCCGACGAGAGAGCGAGAAAACTGACAGGCCATGATGCCATAGCCGAGGGTCGTGATGCCGAGGGTCATGAGGATGGCCGATCCGATGGGGATACGTCCGGACATGGTAGAGAGCGCGAAGTGGCGGGGTGAAAGACGAGAGAGATGTAGATGAAAATCGACGCGGCAGGCGCGGGTTCGAACGGAACGGCTCGTCGATGGGGACCTAGGCAGTTGGGGTCTCTTGCACTCGTGTTGCGGTCGGAAGCGAGCTTGGTGAGGCAATGGCGGAGGACGAAACGGTAGAAATTGATCAATTCGCCTGTTTCTGTAAACCGCGATTTCGATGGTTAGGTTCAAACATCGATACATCCTGTGCGAGCTCGTCTTTCCTACGTGCGGATCACTCGACTACCTACCACGGCTAGGCCTCGACGGCGAAGGCGAGACTCGACATCAAGTCGTTGAGCCAACACGCCCGCCGTCCCTCTCGGAATCGGCTCTCATCCACCTCTTGCGCGACAGTCTCAGTCAGTCCTCTCGAATTGCACTCTGTGCGCGTGCGCGTGACCGACGATGTGTCATGACAGGCGTCAACTTTGGCGATCTCGGCTCGGGCGAGGTCGGCGGCACGTTCAGCAGTAGGTCCTTCCACCGTTCCCCCCCCCCTCTATCGCTGTTTGGTTCCCGGTGCTCGTCCGCTCAAGGGTGACGCGCGGAGCCGTACTGATCCCCCACCTCTTCCACCTTGTCACGTGACCTGTACGACTAGTCAAATACCTCAGTCCCTCGACCTCGACCCTGATCCTGCGCGTCTCGAGAGAGCACCACCGCACGCTGTGGGCGAGTCTGACCTTGTTGCGCAAGGTCGGAGGTCACCCCGTCGTGACTCGGGTCACTCATGTCTCGGGTCAGTGCGCCCCTCTCTCTGCGTGTCGTGTCCTTTCTCACTCGACCGAAATTGCCAGGCACGATTCGCAAGATCCAACACCGCGCGATCGCGCTTGACCGGGAACAGATCCTCACGAGTCACCGGAGACGCCTCGAACGACGCGACTCGGAGCGGCGACGGCAGCAGCGGCCACGGCCACGGCAACAGGGACAAGGCGAGAGACCAGAAGACGACGACGAGGTCGTACAGAAGCTGAAACAGAATCAAGATCGGATCATGGCGTTGGAGGCGTAGATTGAGCGTATTTATTCGGTTGTTTGTTGTAAATGCTTTGAACCCTCCCCTGAGTCGGCGATCGTCACCCGTCGGAATTCGTCCCACTTTGCCAGCTCGCCGTCTCACGACACGCTCTCACACGAAGGAGAATGGGTCAAACTGAATCGGTTCCAGCCGGGGGCTCGCACAGCGGGGCCGACTCGGCGCTCGGGGCCGACTCTGTCGCGTTCCACGTCCTCCGCGTCGCCGAGAACTCGCCCGCCGCGCACGCCGGACTCGAACCCTTCTTCGACTTTATCGTCGGCATCAACGGCACCGAACTCGTCAGTACTCACCCTCGGCTCGACCGCGCGTCGCCCCGCGTTACGCTCACGCTTCCGACTCGGACACGAACAGGGACAGGACATTGACAGGTTCACCCAAGAGCTCGAACAGTTTGAGGGACGCCGAGTCGCCCTCATGGTCTACAGCACGAAACGGAAAGAGATCAGAGGCGAGTCGACCCTCTCCCTCTCTCTCTCTCTCTTTCGCTCCGAGCGTTACTTACCTCTCTCCAACTCGTGGACAGACGTCGACGTGATCCCTTCGAGCGAGTGGAGCTCGAACGGCGTCCAAGCCTCGGTCGACGACCAGCCTTCGCTCCTCGGACTCTCACTCCGGCTGTGCAACCCGCAACACGCGCTCGAACAGGTGTGGCACGTCCTCGAAGTCCTCGAAGGGTCCCCGGCCCAGTCGGCTGGCCTCGTCCCGTTCGGCGACTGGATCATTGGCTACGCGGGCGGCGTCCTGCGCGGCGAGGGCGACTTCTACGACGTCGTCGAGAGTCACACGGACCGCCCGCTCCGCCTGTTCGTCTACAACTCGGACTACGACGTCACGCGCGAGGCCATCCTCGTCCCGAACAGGACCTGGGGCGGAGAGGGCTTGTTGGGCGCCGGAGTCGGGTACGGCCTGTTGCACCGCATCCCGAAACCCCAAGATCGACCCCGCACGGTCGACCCGTCTCGTTCTCCGCCTCGTCTCGAGTCGCAACCGCCTCCTCGACAACAGTCCGAGACTCCGTCCCGCACCGCGCCTCCTCCGTCGTCCTCGAGTCTCGCGTCTTCGCCTCCTCCGCGCGCGTCTCCCCTTCGCCCAACGAACGCGCCAGGGCCAGCGCCCGCACCCAACAGCTACTCGGGTCCGCCTCCTCCCCCTCGCCGCACGGCCGCCGTCTCGCCTCCCCCTCCTCCCACGACGACGCGTGCGAGCAAATACATTCCGCCTCCGCCCATCACTTCCCCGACTCGTCCACTCCAGCAACCACCACCCGGATCGAACTCGCGATTTCCCCTAACGTCTCCACCACCACCTCCTCCTCCTGTTTCTCGACAGCAGCAGCAACAACACGAGAGTCTCGCCATTTCGTTCGGGGAAGAATACGACGTGAGCGAAGGCGTCGAGATCGTCCCTTCTCGTCAATCCCCAGACCCAGTGCCAGAACCAACCGACCACGACCATGGTGACGGCGACGGTTTTGATCATCGCGAGAATCAGTTCGACCGGACTACCGCTAGTGTTGTGAGGAGTCCTCCTCCTCCGTCTTCCTCTCGTCGGGCAGACCCGCAGGTCACGAGTCCGGGAAGTCGATACATCCATCCTCCTCCTCCTCCTTCATCATCATCATCATCATCATTCGCGAGGCAAGCCGGGGGAAACCCGAGCGGAGGCGCGACGGGTTACTATCAGGGTACTGGCGTCGGAGGAGGATCACCGCAAAGGGCAGCAGCAGTAGGACGAGGAGGTATGAGAAATGGCAGTAGTATTAGTAGTGGTGGTGGTGGTGGTGGTTACAACCACAACCCGTATAGGATTCAGGAAGAGTGATGTGAAAAGGAGATATAACGATGTTTTGGTCAACGAAAAAAACAGAAAATTTATTCACTCCGAAATTTGACGAGATTTGACGAGGGAAATAAATTGCAAGGATGTTAACTACGCGACGGGAAGGGGAAAAGGGAGGAAAGTGGGCAGGGCTGGTTGGAATGTCCTCGCGACGGAGGAAATACCCTTTTTGTTTTCCACGCGACAATCGCGACGTTGGATCTGGCTTGACGTTTGAACGCGAACATGCGACAGACGGTTTTCTCAAAAAAACTAGTACTGGGCAGGGGAGCGTCTTCTGGACAAGCGGAAAGCAAGAGGAGATCGATTCGACAAGTATACTTGTAACGCTCCTGTCCAGCAGCCTGCCACCGGACGGTCAATCACTTTTTTGTATCAGTCAGTGCCCCGAGATTGTCCGAGTCTCGAAGAGGCAGTCTTCCCATCTGCACCGTCATGTGGGATGTTGAGATCAGGTGCGGGACCGGGCGGGGAGCAGGTTTTGTTTTAATATTAATATTTGGGGCGGACTGCAACGCCCCTCCTGTCCCTCGCTCTCATGCAATCATCCGCCGTCGCAACATACTACAACATCTGAGTGGCAATCTCGTACTATAGCGGGTCCTCACACGCTCGGGGGGGAAGGATATTTTCAGCTTTTCCCACGTGACAGTTGCAATGTTGAATCTGGCTTAACGCTTGCGCGTGACGAGCCGTGCGAATGGGGCCAAAAAAATCCTGATCCGCGAGTTCTCGGATGTGCATAAGGGCGAGAGATCGATGACATTGGTGGCCACGAGAGTACATACTGTCTGAGCAATGGAAAGGATTATGCGTATCAGGTGGCTCCTCTTCATCGCTTTTCATTTTGTGTGCTTCAGTGCTCAAAGCGGTCGTAGCGTCAGGTAGCCAACTTTCTTGTCTGTACCGAGTTGTGGTTGGTTGGTTTTTGCGAGTCAAAACCCAGGGCTTTCAATTTTTCACGTTTCTCGGCGCCGACGGTAAGGCCCCGACTGTTTTCACGCTCTCGTTCTCGAACTCGCCGCCTGACCAGCTGAGTCGAGATCTAGACGGAAAAAGCGACAATCAAGCGACTACAGCCGTGTAACACGAACCGCGTGTCAGTTGCAACGCAAAATGTGGCTTTGCCGCTCGATCCTCCGCGTTAGAAGCGACCAAACATTATACACCAAGACGAAAAAAGTGAAGGGGTGCTTTGGCACAGCTGCCCATACTGCTTGCGTCCAACCGAATTCGACTATGTGCGAGAGTTTGGACTTTGAGTCAAGTGAAACATATTTCGACGAGTTATTTTTTGGTACATTGGCGGATCGTCGTTCTATAACGAGCTAGCCACAAATTTCGATCGCATCAGCTCGCGGAAGTTCGTCAAGGTTGAATAACTTGAGCTAGATCGGTCACAATACCGCTCCCTTGAATATGCTTTGTCGTGATTCCTTGTAAAGGTGCATCCTCTGCCTCAATTCGTACATTCCATCCTCTTTCTCTAACATGAAGTGTGGGTCTGCTCTCCAGTCACCTGTGTATCGCGGCAACTCGCGAGAATTACACAAAATTCGGCAGGAGCGGCGTCGGGTGCTCACGTAAAACAAACGCCACAGTTTACGATAGGCCCAAGTAGCCGACAGAGGCATTTCGCGTTCTAAAGAAAAAAAAACCAGGTCGTCACCAAAAGACGAATGACGTAGCGCCAAACCACAAGTGTTGCAAGATGTCAATTCTGGCTCCGAGCAGCAAAAAGAGGACGAGCGAAATGTCGGAACACGTCCATCTGCAAGGCGTAGCCATAGCCATCTGCGTCGCTCGCAGGTGATACGAGCACCATTGAGTGTCTGGGACGGTCATCTCGATCAATGTTCGTGAAGCTTTCGAACTTGGCTCGCCCATACTTATTTTTTTCGACGTGCCGGTGAGAATTTGCATCGCTGCCATGTTCTTTGCCGTTGTCCGCTCGTGGTTTCACTCATGATTACTTGCGAGTTATAGCCACAGAATATCCAGCAGACGAGGAGAGGTGAGAACGACACCACAAGGGACGCGCACCACCGAATCTGGCTCGAGGGGAAGCAAAAAACAAAAATGATGTTGCCAAAAAAATAGCATTCTCATTCGTTTGCTCGCCTGTGCAGTCCGTGTACGTCGACGCCAGACACTCCCTGACAGCTGGAACATGAGTTCGTAAATGCACCTGGTAGCATGCTGCTTCCTCATCTCGGCCACTTCACCACAACCTTTTCTTTTTCCTTTGTTTTTTTTCGTGGCCCTACGGTTTTGGCTCCGAGCTTGTCTCGTCGCCAGAATCGTCGTCGCTTCCCGCCTGTGGCACAGGCTCGACCCAAACCGAATGATCGAGGAGACACTTGGACAAGTCTGTGGTATTGACAACAGGAAAGGTAGATTGGGATGGGTGAAGGTGGTGTTGTGTGAAGGGTTCAAAGCGAAGCAATTGGTATCTCTTTGTGCGGTCGGGTTTCGGTTTCTTCCCCTTTTGTTTCTATATCAGGCTTGAACAACGACACTTTCGGTTGCAGGTTGAACTCCGTTTGCCAGATTTGGGTCAGGTAACCAGAATGCCTGTTTCCCTCGAAACTCAGAAAACGACTTCGAATTCGAAAGAGAGACAGAGAGAGAGAGACAAGACGTACGAGTTCGTTTCCGGCGGTGGCAATCATGGCACTCTTGGGATTGAACGCGACGACTCGACTCGGTCCCCTCGGGTGCGCCGCTTCGACCGTCTTGATCGGATACAGCGTGCACGCCGGTCCTGGTTCGGGTCGGTCCCGCGGTCGCTCAGAATCGGGAGGCGCGACGTCCCACACGTGAAGGCTCCCGTCGATCGAACCTGGGGAAAAAAAAAATCAAAAAAATCGAAAGACCGATTCCTTGTCAGTATTTCTTTTCCTGGCGACGAAAACTGAGATGGAATAGAAGGGACGGGAACAGAGACTCGCCTCCTATCACGTAACGACCGTCGGGGGACCACTTGACTTCTTCGCTCGAGAGACCGGCAACAGGTTCGATCGGTCGCTCGTACGGTGCCACGACTGCTCGTTCGAGTCCCATGTTGGACGATTCTCTCGGACCTGTGGCGCATTCATGACCGGCGCCGGTTCCAAAAAGATT
This sequence comes from Sporobolomyces phaffii, assembly GCA_037042985.1. Taxonomy (NCBI): domain Eukaryota; kingdom Fungi; phylum Basidiomycota; class Microbotryomycetes; order Sporidiobolales; family Sporidiobolaceae; genus Sporobolomyces; species Sporobolomyces phaffii. Next base: position 538,292 of record JAWNFN010000012.1, on the reverse strand, counting down.
CTCAGCGGGCCGTCCTCCGCGAGGAAAGGGGAAAACAAAAAAAATTGAACGCCTCTCACCTTCCAATCTCGCGACGACGTTGCCGTCGTACGCGTCGAGGATGTAATGCGTGTCACCGCTCGTGCCGACCAACAGCCACTTCGAGTCGTTGCTGTACGTGATGCTCGTGTAGATCGGTGTCCGCGCCGGGAACGTCCGTTGGCGGAGGATTGGATCGTCGATGTGCACCGTGAGGAACGGCTGCTTGTCAAAGTTTTTGAGGTCGTACATGAGGACCGTCGATTGGAGGTTCAACGCGACTCCAAACACCATACCCGAGGGGTCATAGCCGATCGAAGGGTGGCCCGCGACGTTGAGATGACCCTGTGAAGGCCGAGGACAAAGATCGAAACCCAGAGTGAGCGACGCAGCGGTAGCGAGCTGTGCAAGGGAGGGATGTAGCCGCACTTGCGAATGCGCCGACCGCAGATCCCATAGCCTAATCGTGTCATCGGTCGACCCCGAAAGGAACGTGTCGTCTTGGGGTGACATTGCGAGGGAAACGACCCTGTCGGCGCCAAGCGAACGAGTCAATACGGATTGTTTCTACGGTACGAGACGTGGAAGCATCCTGACCGCTTTGTGTGACCCTTGAAGTACCTCAGGTAGCTGTTGTCGTGCAGACTGAGATACCGAATATCATCTGGAAAAGGAGAGATCAAGGAGATCGGTACTGTGGTCGGCGGCAGGCGCGTCCCAAAGTTAGGGAGGGAGCTCACCGTTGCCCTTTGTACTCGCATAGATGATGGTACTGCTCTTGTGAGTGAAACGGGCGAGGTGACAGCCGTACTTCTTCGAGTAGAGCTGTTTGCGATGTCTGTAGTAGGGTGGGGGGAAATGTCGCGCGGCCTCAACTGGGGGGAGTCGGTTCGAGCCGAGGAAGCAAGGGTACTCACGTCCCGGTGCGCGCGTCGAAGAGCTGCATGCTCTCGTCCTCGGCGCTCGTGATCAAGAGGTCGCCCTTGTCGTCGAACCCCATGCTCGTAAACTGCTTTCCCTCCTCGCAGTGCGTCTTGAACACCTTGGCCGGTTTGAACGAGCTCTACGCAGTGACTCGGGGGGATAAGCGTCCGAAGCCCGTCCTTTCGCGGAGGAGGAGTGGAGAGACTTGCGATCATGTTGGGAGACAGCGTGACCGAACTCGGCAGCTTGAGCTTGTCGGACGAAGAGCCGGCCGTCTTTGATGCGTCCATGGTTCGCGTGTCTGTCCGGGCGTTCGACGCGGGTGCGAGTCGAGAGAGCGTCTTCAAAGCGAAACTTGTAATTCCTCATCTCTCGATCGTTTCACCGCCTTCCTCATGGATCCAGAACCTCCGCACCGAGCCCGAACCGCCCGTGCGCTCACTTCAGGTGCTCCTGGCGGTGACTTTGACTCGCTTCGACTACCCAAAAATACACGTGACTCTTTTCGGACCCACTTCATCACTGCTCTCAACGACGCCGACAATGTCGAACGCTCTAGAAATTTGTCAGGTCCATTCGAACCCAGTGTCAAGCAGCAGTCGGATCGGTGTCTCCCAAGTTTGTCGCCCATGTCTCCGTCTTTTGCCTCTTTTCCTTCCTCCTGCCCCTCTTTGACTTACGTGCGGCGAGATACCTCCAACCTCCCAAGACCTGACGAACCATTGGTTCCATCCCCTCTCGCGCCCTCACGAACCCGGTTGGCCCTCGCGCTCCTCGCCGCCTCAACCCCGACGACGACTCGCGCGCGCTCCTCGCCCGGCTCAAGTGCTGTCGCCATTTCGTCCGACCCGCTTCCTCGTCCTTCTCCGGCCGATCCGTCGGCTCTGGGTCCCGATCCTCCCGAGCGTCCGAGTTGGTCGCGCCCTTCCCGCCTGTGCTCCTCGTCATCGAAGCGGGCGACCTCGTCGACGAGACGGCTCACGAGGTCAAACTCGGACGCTTTCGCCGCGACCCGGACGCGGAGCGCCGCGAGGTCGTCCGCGACGACTGCGAGGTGCGCGAGTGCGTCGCGTTTGAGCTCGCGTGAGCGACGATCTGGGACAGCGTTGCCGCGGTTGGAATCGGCGTCGTCGTCGTCCTCGTCGTCGTCGGGGCCGCGCGAGCGCAAAGGAGACGATCTCGACTCGAAATTGAACGACGAGAGCAAGGCTTTCGGCTCGGTCGCGAGGTTCGGCTCGCCCTCTGACGGCATCGAGATGGGCGAGGTTGTCGAGGAAGGATCGACCGCCCGGGTTCGGCGAGACGACGCGCGTTCGGTCTCGAGCGACGCGATCGCGATGCGAGACGTGGCGAGGTCGTCTTCGAGGTAGACGATGGTCGAGATCGCTTCTTGTAAGAGTTCCGCCGTGTCGGATATGACAGCTGATAAATTCGATCAAAAAGTTTCAGGTCGTTGGGTCATGCGGCGACAAGCGAATTGGGGTACTCGCCAGGCGCAGTCCGAGCCTCGAGCGCGGCTTTGGACTGTGATAGCTCCTCGAGACGAAGCGAGAGATTTGCGTTCTCGCGCAGGCTCGACTGCAGCAACTCGTGAACCGCTTCAAGTTGCTCGTCTCCGCGCTGCTTTCCGAGGGGGAGAGACGCCACCCCCGAGTCGTTTCGGGCGGGCCTAGTGGGAGCAGACACTGAGCCGAAAGTGGCACTCTGGAGCAAGCAATCGAAGGGGTTAGCCGCTCGACAACCTGCCGGTAGCGAGTCACTCGACGCACGGAGTCATTGTCGTGAGGTTTGGGAACGATCTTCGAATCGATATTTCCGCTGCTACCGCGAGCAGCGTCCTCTGGGGCGTTTCCAGTGCTTGAGACCGAGACGGGCTCGCCAGGTTTGACGACTGAGAACGGCACCGAAGTCGGGTTCAAAGTCGGAGCCGAAGAACGACGGGCCAGAGTCGAAGGATGAGAAAGAACGACCGGTTTCGACGGATGAGCGGGTTCCCAGATGGGGACTTGTCGAGTGGCGACAGACGGACAAAGGGTTGGCGAAACCGGATGGGGAACCGTCGGGGGAGGAAGAAAGGGAAGAACCGGGATTGCCTGCGCCGGGTAGATGGACGGAGACCAAAAAGCAGTGGGAGTTGTGTGGACTCGAGGGGCGAAGGGAAGCAACGTTCGAGGCGATTGAGCGGGGAAGGCACCGCGGCGAAAGTCGAGCTCACGTTGACCTCCGTTGGCGGTCGTTTCTACGATGCGAGATTCCGAACCCCTGGTGACTCGGTGCATTGAAGCGGAAGGAGAGTGAGAAGGGGCACTCGGGGCAGATTCCCGGATCGCTTCGGAACGCCACGACGGCTCGGCTTCGTTCGGTTTTGAGAGAACCGCCACGTCCGCACCGGCGTTGGTGCCTGGCACACATGGCGTTCCTCCCGGATTGGTCGACGCTACGTCCTCCGAGCAAGAGACTCGACGGTCCGGTGAAGAAGCAGCGTTGGGTTGGGAAAACTCTGCTCGAATCAGCACAGTCGGGGTCTCAACGTCGAGCAATGTCGCCTCGTCGCCGGGCTCGCCGTCTCCGCCTCCCCTGACGGTGTCCAGCTCGACGTCCGCGTCTCGTCGCTGTTCCTCCTCGATTCCCGCTGGCAGAGGTCCGGCAGCTTCCGCGGACGCCCTCGATCCCCTCCGTTTGGCGAGCATCGCTCTCGCGCGGTCAATGGCCATTTGTGCTGCCGACATGAAGAGTGGCGGTGGACGAAGCGTAGCTCTTGAGGGAGAGTCGGAGAGTCGAGTCAAAGCCGAAGGGGAAGAACCGTTTCGAGTCCGCAAATCGCGGTAAATGGCCCCCCGACCTTGCACCCCTGAATTCTCGCGCGAGCTGTGACCGAAATCGAGCTGCGCGTGGGTTCAAATCGTCACGAGAGAGACAAGACGCTGTCTCAAACAGGAAGGCCCTCGAACCAGAATTTGCTTCTCAAGATGAGAGAAAGACGAAGAAAGAAGGGGTTTACATTCGTTTCAATACCAACCCCAGACGGGCCCCCGACGGCGTTTTCTCAACCTCCTCCGGTCGAAAGCATCTTGGTCCAGTCGTACGCGTCGTACTTTTCCCTGAACGCTTCGATGCGTTTCGCATGGTCCCTGCGATCAATTCGTTTCGGTTTCCTCCACGCTCGAGGGGGAAGGTCGAGGAGGTTCCCAATGATTTCTTGCGCAAAGTACCTAGAACGCGAAGTAGGCCCACGACGACCACGTACATAATCAGTACCGGGGGTGATTAACCAAAAGATCACCGTCGGAAAACGACGCGCGCGCGCGCGAAAGAGAGAGAGAGAGTTGAAAGGTAACAACGGGCCGAGCAAAAAAAAAAAAAAAAAACTCACTTTGGAAACTCTCCGCCGCCCTTTTCGCCGACGTCGCCCCTCCGTTCTTCGCCGTCTAGATCGCGGTCGGGTGCGTCGTCTACTCCCTCAATGACGTGACCGTACCCTTTCTCGCCCTTGTAGTCAAACTGGACCATGAAGTACGGCAAGTTGGGTACGAGCGCGCGCCGGAACGGTCGCGCCGACGAAAACGTGATCAATTTCTTGTGTTGCGACCACTCGGACTCGGACGTCGAGATCGCTTCCTAGTTTGGTTTATTTCATCGGTTATTTGGGCCCTTTTGTTCGGTCTCACGCCGGAGAAAGAAGGGGGGGGGGGGGGGGGAGAAGAGGACGACGCACTTGAAAGTAGATCGGGAGTTGGTCAAACAGGTCAAACGGGACGGGGATCGCTTCAATGTAACTGTGTTTCTGGTACTTGTGAGTCGTGATTGTTTCAAAGAAGACGACCCCCTTGTCTTCTTGTGCAAACATTTGCATCAAGGTCTTCATAAAGTTCTGTACTCGTTCCAAGTTGGTCCGAGAAGCGACAAGAAAAAGAAAGAATGCTCAGTGGAGAGAACCCCAGATCGTCCCATCAGAGGTTTGAGGTTTCGAGTGCTCGGAACACTCACCTTGATTTCTTCCCAGCCTTCTTCTTCGTCAACTTCGAGACAACTCAAGCAGTGCGTCAAGGGGACGATGCGGCAGTGTCCCGGAACGAGTTCCTCGGTCTCCATCAAGCTGAGGTACGCTCGAGTACCGAGTGCGACAGTCGGTGCGCGTGGGACACTTCCGTCGTCCGGGGGACACAACGTGCATCTGTGAAAAGGGAAAGAGACGTGCGTCAGACGGGGCCCCTCGACGAGTTCGCGCGACTAGGACAAAAAACTGACGAATCGAGCGCTTTCTTCGTTCGTGCGTAATCTGGGTTCGCAAGAGTTTTTTGTGAGTGGCCCTCTCTGCGTGAACCGAAACTCGCGCAAACACCGAGTAAAAACCAAGGGTCTGGAAAAGTGGAAAACGCTACCGTACCATTTATGGCGAATTGTCGCTTCATGCTCTCGCTCTTCATCTTCCTGCGCGCGAGTCTCTCTGCGTTTTCGTCCTGGTAGTCGAGGTCCGTGTTGAATTTCGCGTCCGTCGCGATCCGGTTCGCGACGTCGTAGTCCATGTCGCGTTGGGACGAAGAACCTCCGGCGAACCTCTCCTGACGGACGAGGTCCGACAGTGACAGTTGATCGTCGTCGGCCGAGGTACGGATGACTTCGCCAGTTTTCGGGTCGTGAGATTGGAAGACCTGGTCGATGAGACTGAAGCCGCGTCAGCGAACGAAGACAACTTTCGGGGGGGGGGGAGCGGGCGGAGACGGTCGAGAAGAGAAATATACGACACCTTTTCTTTCTTGCCGCGCTTCCCTTTTTCGAGTCGCTCCTTCTCCCACTGATCTGCGACGGACGTACCGATACCAGTGTCGTACATCCTCCCTCGTCCATCGAGAGTCGGGAGAACTTGAACTTCGGTCGGGTTCGCGATCGAACCCGAACCCCCGGCCATCGCGTCGTGGTTCGCAACGAGAGGTCCAACAGCTCGGGATCGCTCGAGTTCGGTTTCGTACTCGGCCTCGAGTCGAGTCGCAGAATCGTCGTCCATGAGCTTCGCTTTGAGCACTCGGGCTTGGAGTTTGTTGAGTTCGGTCTGCGACAGGATCGGCTTCCCGGACCCGTGCGGGATCGACGTGGCGGGACCCGTCGTTGTCGGATCTGGGTTGAGGACGGTTGATTGCGAGAGACCGGATCGAACGAGCGGAGTGCGGGAAATCGGAGGAGTAAAGACGGACGGAACGGGAGTCGCGCCCCGCGATCCACCCGTGAGCGATTGGGTCGACGCAGAACGCGAGAAGGAAGGTTGACCTTGGGGTGGAGGGAGAGCTTCTCCCGGTCGTCGGAACGCGTTCCTCGAAGAGGGTCGCGAGGATGGATCGGGAGTTTCCATCTCGGTAAAGACAAACTTCCTCCCGCCACCGTCAGCTCCGATCCCCCTTGGAGTGCCTGGACGAACTCCACTCTTGCTCCCGCCCTCTCTTCGGCCTCGACGATTCGAATCGCGTTCGTCGAGAATCCGTTTCTCCTCTTTCGCCTCTTCAAACGCTTCCAAGCTCCCGTACCGCTCGACCGCGACCTCGTCGATCGGTCGTCCTTCCTCCTCGGCGGCTTCAAAAGTACGCTTCAGCTTCGTCATGCGCCACCCTGAGCCAGAAGAGCCAGGCGCGGGGGAACTGGTACGAGATGCGGGAGACGCCGCGACGGCCGGCGCGGTACCTTGCCAATACGCCTTGTTGAGCTCTCTCGACGACTGTCCCATCGTTTGCTTTGATTGGGGCGCCCAGAACGCCAAGTGAGACACGTCAGACAAGGGGTCTCGGTGAGCCAGGTTAGGTACAGAACCCCGGATTGGAAACAGGAGAAAGAAAGAGAAAAGCGCACCGAAGGATCGGGTTTCTCTTTCGGTTCACGCCGTTTCTGCTCAGTCCCGAACGCGCCGAAGAAGTCCATTTCTCCCTCGGCGCCTTCTCGTCCCGGCACGATGCCAAACATGCCTCCGCCGCGCTGGGCGTTCGAACTCGATCCGACTTCGCCCTCGCCGTACCCGTCCGTCAGGTTCTCGGGTTCCATTCGGTTGAGACCAGCTACGGTCGGTACATCTCCGACTGTGAAGGTACCGACCGTATCGACTGGCGGTCCTCCTCCTCCTCTTCCTCCTCCGGGCGCGTCGGCAGCAGCAGCAGCGGCAACAGGTGCGGCTTCCTTCTCGACCCATTCGTCTTCTTCGCCCGCGCTCGCGTTCGCGCCGGGTCCATGACGAGATTTGTGTCGGCTGCTACTCTTTGTGTCGTGATCGCGGCTCGAGCGGTGTTTCTTGTGAGAGCGCGACGATTCCCTGTCGTCATCGCGCGAGCGATGTTTGCGGTCGGATGACGACCGGTGCGAGTCGGCACGGTCCCGGTCGCGATCTCGGTGACTGTGCGACGAGGTACGAGAGTCGGAACCCATTCTCAAAGAGGAGCGTCCGAATGTTGGTCGAGGGAGAGATGCAAACCGGCGTCTTCTATCAATTCTCCGGGCTGCAGCTGCTCGCAACTTTCATCTTCGCAATCGCCGAAGCTGCCTCACGCTGCATCACGAAAGTGAACTTTGAGAGCTTGATAGTAATCTCACTTGTTGCGTTTTGGATTTACTGATCAATTATTTAATTAGTGTTTTGTATTCTTCATGATCGTCGGTGACATAACTGACATCTTGACCACGCACTTTCGGAGACAAGAATGAGGCCGAGCTGGATTGTTGTAACAACAAGGAAAAGAAGAAAACCAAACTACAAAAGAAAAACCCAAAGGAACACAAAAGCCAGACAACCCAATACTGAGAGGTCCTGCCGGCAGGCAATTGCGAAGAGTGCGTCGACCAGTTCTTTTGAGCCTCGCGAACCGCGCGCAGAGACCACTCCTCCCGGACCCCAAACGGAGTATCGAAGTCTAGCTCGAACCCGTCGTCGTGGTCGATGATGTCGAGGGGGGTATCGGCTGTGGCGAACCCGACATGAGGTCGGCCAAACTCGTCTCGAGCGAATCGACCCTCGTTGACAAGGTCGACACTGTTGAAGCAGAAAAAAGAGCCGAGTTGAGAAGGGGAAGGCAGTTTCCGATTGCTCGGGAGAGGGAAAAGACGTACAGCGCGAGAGTACGTCGGAAGAGATGGCGTCGAAGCGCGATTCGAGGTCGTTCAAGAGCGTGTCGACCTGGAATAGGACTTGGGTCTCAGAGACAGCGCGCGGCGAAACGGATGAAGACGAGGAGAGGCGCGACTCACGAACTGAGTCAATTCGACGGGGCTCGTGACTTCACGACCCTCGAGCGACGAGGGGGTGAGAGTCTGGGTTGAGTCAACTCCGGCGACGCCGAGTCCTACCGGAGTCGAGGTCGAGGAAGAGGAACCAATGTTTGATGATGATTCAGATGATCGCGTCGGTGCGGGACCAGAGTCGGCGTCGAGTCGAGGCGAGGTCCCACGCGACTCGGGCGCTGGCGTCGCTGCTGCTGCGGTTCCAGATGTAGATGGCATCGTTGGGGGAAAGAGTCGTTTTGATCTCCAACGCTCCAACTCAACTCGACTCGACTCGACTCGACTCGACTCGACTCGACTCGACTCGACTCGACTCGACTCGACGACATCAACGACTGGATGGGACGCGCCCGGCGCAGCGTAGCCACTTCGCTCGTACTCTCGATCGTCTCTCTCCGAGGTTACGCCGCGGCGTCTATCCCGATCACGCGCTCGCTCCCTTCGACGCCGACGTTCGACGCCGCGCTCGCGTCCCTCTCCCGCACGGCCGACTCGCTCACCGGGCATGTCTCGATTGCGGGCTTGCCTGGAACCGCGATCGACCGCACGAGCGACTTTGAGTCGCTCCAGGCGTACCTCGACTGCACCGCCGCCAACGGCGAATGGGTTCACGACCCCCTCGGCACGACGCCCTTGCCCGTCCACAAGATGGACTCAAAGTTTGCGACGTGCGACAAGCGGTACTACCACCACCGGTCCGAGTCCGACAAGAAGTCCGAGTGGGACGTGCGCGAATCGCTCAAGTACCACTTTGTCCCGTCCGCCAAGTGCTCGTCCCTCCTCGAGTCCCACCTCGTTCCCAGAACCCCGCTCGCCGAGACGGTCCCCTCGCGCACGAGGTTGTGTCAACTCTTGGCGCACAAGGCGGTCCTCCTCGTCGGGTCGACCACCCAGTACTCGCTCCACGACCTTCTCCTCGATTACACTACGACCCAACCCCAGAGTTGTTACGGAGACCTCTACTGCAAGGAACACGCCCTCTGTGGGGGCATCCTCGACGACGACGACGACGACGACGCGGATTCGGAATCGGTCGAGGATTGGACCGTCGACGAGCGCGTGTACGAGCGGTTACCCCTCCCCCCTCGTCGTCTCTCTCATCACGACCCTCTGTCCTCCCCAGAGCGGCGGGATCATCATCGTTCCGACGTTCCGCCGCCGCCGAACGAGCTCGGCGGTCGAGAACGACGACGAGAGGTTCGATCGTTGTACCCTTCGTCGACCTATTCGACGCTCTTGAGGTACCGTCGCTCGGACGGACTCTGCGCGTCGTCGAGCAGTCGCGACGACGCGACGAGTCCGACGTACCAACACGCGTTCTCGCACGTGCGCGAGCAGAACCAACCGTGGCTCGCCGACGCGCGCCGGTCCGACGTCGTCGTCATTGAGAAACCTCCGATCCCGCTGCCGCTCGAGCCGCTCGACGAAACTTACCCCAAGTCGTTGTACGACTACTTTGAACGTCAACGTCTTCGTATTCGAGGCGGAGGACACGACGGCGATTCGGAGGAGGACGACGACGACGACGACGCCGACGACGAGGAGGAGGAGGTCGTAGACAAACTGGTACGAGCCGTCTCGGACGTGACGGAACGCGTGTGGTTACCAGAGTTGATCGAAGCGCTCGAGCGAATCCGTACCGATCCGAGGAGTCGGACGGACCAACTCGTCGTGTACCGTTCGGGGTGGCGAACTCACCACGACTGTGCTACCGCTGGTCCCAGTAGTGGTGGTGGGGTCGAAACCGGCAATAATCACGACGACAAGGACGAGGACAACGACTACGATGACGACGACGAGGATCGAGACGCGTGGACGTCACCGGGAGATGGTCCTCTTGCGCCATTGAGAGTGCAACCAAATTTCGACCGACTCGTGTTTCGTACGTCACCAATGACGACGACAACGAAGAGACGAGGTCAGGGGAGGAGGAGGACGAGGAGGGAGTTTCAACCGCTCGACGTCGTGTACCACAACCTGCAAATCGTCGTCCAGAACGAACTCGCACGCCGGGTTGTCCTGCCAAAGTTTGGCATCGCGTACCTCGACCTCGAGAACCCCCTCTCAGTTTGGAGGACTGGCTTACTCGGGGGATCGACGACGACGCAGCGAGGTTTGAGGAGTTCGACGAGCGGAGATTGTCACCGATACTGTTTCCCGAGTCCGGGTTTGGCGATCGAGGGAGCTTTCGTCGGAGCACTCTCGAGGTTGTTCGAAGTCGCGTGGACAGGGGTCAAAGGTCGCGAACACGACTGGGTCGGAGACGAGTTTCGAAACTTGAGGATGAGGTTGAGCGACCGGGCAGCTACAGGCGGCCCTTCCTGAAAAAAGGTGTTTTTTTTCTTTTTCTTCTATGTCCTCTTGCGCGCTCTTAGTAACCGGGGTCTCGCGCACTGAAAATGCAAATTCATGTTTCTGTCCAAGGGAGAATGCAATCTGTTCCGAGCGCGATAAATAATTGTCCACAGAACCTGCAGCGCTGCAGCCCTCTTTCTCTTTCTCTCAAACTCGGTGTGCACCATTTCAAAACCCCAAAGATCCTTTTGCAACGTTGATTGTGTACCGTAGTACTCTCGAATCCCCCACTGTCTCTGAGACTGTAATTGTACCCACTTCCCCGCTCACCAGCGTGTGTACGGAAGAAACTTGCCGAGGAACGAGAGCTTGACGTATTCTTGACCGTCCCGTTCGACCTTTTCGACTGAAGCAGTGAAGTTGATGGCTGACACTGTTCGTTCGAAAAGAAGAAAAAAAAAAAAGTGGACCAATCGCGCGCCACAGACGTCAAACCCTCATTAAATGTCGACGACTCGAGTAGGGGGAAAGAATTGCCGTACTGATCCTGCGAGTTCGACGAGGCGTAACGAAATCAGGATTTGGACTTGTGTGATAACGTGAAAAGCTCAGTGAGAACGTACCCGTCGCCAAACTTTTCATGAATGACTTGCTTGATCGGGTAACCATACACGAGAATGGCTTCATACAGCTAACGTGAAAAAAGGTTGCGATAAATCAGGACGGGCCCGATGAGCTGCAACGCGAGTTTTTTTTTTCGCGCTGACGAAGTTCGACAATGGGCAGGGGCACAAAGAACAAGGGGGGGGGATTCTTTCTCTCACCCTGTACAGGACGGGATCAGTCGGAGGCATCGGGGTAACCGCCCCGCGCTCCGGCCAATAGTGGTCTTCTCCAAGAGAATCTTCGAGAGTCTGTTCGTGATTCCAAGTTTTAGAAAATCCATCAGCTCTCGTCCCGTGCCCCAAACCGCCTCGGAACGATTACGGCCATAGTGAATGGGGGGGGGGGGGGGGGTGGGGAAGAAGGTAGACCTTGAGAGGGATTCCGAGGACATGTGAAAGCCCCTCGAGATCTTTTTGAAGCGGTTTGGCCTGTTTTCAATTTTGCGAAAAACACCCGCGCGCGGGAAAAAGTCGGAAGACAGACGGTAAGGACACAGAGAGGACGAGGGAACGTTAGAGAGGAGAGAATAGAGTGTCCGCGCGCACTTGGCCGTAAAACACTGCGGCGACCCAGACCTCGTCGCGGTCGATCTCGTGTCCGATTTCGGCAAACGTGAGCTCTGGCAGTGTGGTGAGGTCGACATGTTTTTGGGAAGGTCAACAACGTTGTATCGAATGTGCACCTGAGTGAACTGTAACCTCGCGGGATGTTGTTGTGAGAAAAGGCAGGCGACTCACTCTTGGCTTTCTTGTGCGAGAAGAGCGACTGCCGGGGGGGACGAAACGATATCGACGGCGATAAGCGTTCGTCGAGTGGAGGTTTTGCGATGTGGGGAGCGATAAGCAGAGGCGTATGGGAAACGCACCTGGTGAGTCGCTGAGAGGGTGTCGACAATGCTAGACATTACTTTGAAAGGTGAGCAGTGTGTGGGATGCGGGTCGAGTGCGAGAAGGAAAAGGTCGAAGATCGAAGGACGCCGCGCGCGGCCGCGGGCGTTGACCTCTTGCCTCAAGCTACTACTACTCGCGCACTCGACAGCAATCGGCAGCTCGGAATACGAAGTTCGAACTCGAGTCACTTGCTCGCTCAGGCCCTCACTCGTCTCGGCGCTCTGGGCTCGTGATGACGCGCGCTACAGTCGTCCATTGTTGATCTCTCTCACGCCCCCCCCCCCGACAGGTCGCACTCGTGCACGACATTGTGCTCGACAGACCCGTACCCGACCACTCTCGGACACGCGCGTAGCTCGCTCAGCCCCGCGCATAAACCCCCTTTGTTTCCGATCCGCATCCGGCCCCCCCTCTTTCGACTCACCTGACCTTCTTCCCCCCCCCCCCCGGCCCCTTCACACTTTGGGTTTCGACCGCATCCAAGTACGGCCAAACCATGGCGGCCCCTCCCATGTCACACCTGCACGACCTCCCCACTCCGAGTTTTCTCAACCGCTCGAGTTCGTCTTCGCGGTCGTCGATAGGGTTTGACGACCCGCGCATGGCCGCTCTGTACTCGTCCCCGGGCTCTACCTTGACCCTCCCGTTCCCGCGCCAGACTTCGGCAGAGTTCTTCAGTGCCTCGACCCGCACGCCCTCGCCTTCGACCGCGCCGTCGTCCCCGTTCGAAATGCTCGCGTCCCCTCCAACCTGGCCGAATCCGGCATCCTACACGTTCTCGCACGCCGCGAGGAGGTCGCCGACGACCGGCCAGGCTCACTCGGTGTCCGCCCCGACCCACAAGCGATCGCACCCAGCCGGGACTCTGATCCGGTTCGAACTCGCCCTCGGGGACAGGCTCGCGGCGAGACTCGACGCCGACTCGACGCTGCAGTCAATCAAGGAAGCGAGTGGCGTAGTGAGCAGCGAGTTGAGTACAGAGGATCAAGGCCCAAAGAAACTCGTCTCGACCGGGTCCGCAAGCGCAGTGCAGAAGGCGAGGCAACTGCTCGACGCCAAGTAGGGGACTTCATCCATTGAGTATGCGCAAGAGCTTCACTCATGCCGCTTGATACTGAACGCCCGACAGATTGTCGCAAACACCCATTCGGACCGTCGTCGGCGTCAACCTCGCTTCATCGTCACCTTCCCTCACCTTCATTCCTTCGACTGGACCTCACATCACCCGTTTTCAGCCCCTATCGAGCTCGACGTATCGCCTAGTGACTTCGCCGCTCCCGCCGACGAGCCAACCTTTCGCTCTCGCACGACCTCGCCTCGGGTCGTTCCCGTCCTCGGCTTCCACCATTTCCGAACTCTCGCTTCCTCCCTCACGCACCAATTCACAGTCTGGGAAGCGATCAACCACATCAGAGCAACAGCAAGCCGTGCACGGGCGCTCTTCGTCCTCCGCTTCCGATTCATCCGAAGACGCCTCGGCCGAAGGGGCCCCCGCTGCCGCTGTCGCGCAGCCGAACGTCGAGCCGGATCCGACCGAACTACCCCCGATCGGCGACTGGAACGCGCGGAGACGCGAGTACATCCACGCATTAGTCGACGAACTCGAGTTCGCCGTCAAGCGTCGGAGCCTCGTCCGGGTCAAACTCGACATTGGAAGTCAGGAGTGGAGGCGGGACGCCGCCGCCTCTTCCGTCAAGGTCGGACGCGGTCCGTCCGAACCCGAGTTTGCCACTGAACGGTGGAGTATCGACGAGGTAGAGAACTGGAGGGTAAAGTTTTTTTGTTTTTGTTTTTGGGACTGTTCAGAATAGGCAGAATCCCCGCCTGGGACTGACGAAAATAAAATTACCTTGCTCGGAACCACCCCCCAGAGTGACGCTGCTGGCCCATCTTCGGCCTCGACCTCGGCGACGCCTTCACCGTCGACTTTGACGAGACCGTCTCCCGTCTCGCCGACGTTCAGCGCGTCCCTGTCGCACGCGACCGCGACGAGGTTCGTTTCTATTCTTCTCGCCGCCGACGACGATGACGTTGTCGACGATGTCGACGGCACGTCGGGGCCGCCGCCGTCGTCGTCGTTTGAGAAAAAGAGCGAGATCAGTCAAGTCCACATCTGGCACCTCGACAAGTCTCGAGCGAGCTTCGGATGCGCGATTGCCGAATGTCGTGTGAGTAAAATCCCACGTTCCTCTCCTTCTTTTTCGTTTTGTCCTCCTCGCTCGCCCCCCTCCCCCTTCCCCCTTCGCACACTTCCTGTACCGTCGGTCCGAGGAACTGATCCTCGAATCGAATCAAACATCCATCGACGGTGTGAATCCTTTCCCCCCCCCCCCCCTTTTTTTCGCCAGGGCCAAGAGTTACGAGGGTTACCTCGAGGCGGGACGGCGAGCGGTACGCTCCTCTTGCGCAAATGTTCGACATTGCCGTCGAAACCGTTCGCGCTAGCGATTGTGACTCCGACCCTCGCGTCAAACCGCCAACTAGACGGTACCGACCTCCGGCTCAACATTTTCGGCAAGTTTTTCATTTTGTTTTAGTTCCCCCCCTCCCCCCTCTCTCGCCCCTCCTTCTTCCCCACCGTACTTTCCCTTCGGTCCCTGCGAAAAGAAAAAAGTGGTTCTCAAGCTCAATGTGTTTTTCCCTCGACAAAATATAAAAAATTTAGCGGACAAAGCGGCGACGTCGCCTTCACTCGACCTCTCGGCCGCGATGCAGTCGGCGACGTGGGAAGTCGACGACCTCGGAGACTTTCGAGTCAAGGTCGACCTCAAAGCCGAGCGGTTCGGTAAAGGCGAAACCGAGATTCGGTGGAACAGTCGCGAACGGTGGGAGAATGAGGTATGTACATCTCTGTTTTCTTTCTCTTCCATGGCGTTATATGTCTCGCAAGTTCGGGCGGAGGGGGGACGCACTGGGCGGGAAAACCGTTCCAAACAAGGCGAAAGCTGGTCCTGTGAAACCCAAAAAATCGAATTTTGACCCAACCCCCCTTTTGTTTTGCCTCACCCCCCTCCCCCCCTCCCTCAATCCTGGTGCCCCCTTGACAGGATGGGAGTCTACGGTTCACGCTCGCCGAGAACCGGTATTCCGATTCTTCGCGGCACGACTTTTCGGTCGAGTTGTCATCGCCGACGCTCAACCACGTCTTGGCGAGTTACGCGTTGGACCAGGCGCAGGGTAAAAAGGCAAAGTGGGAACGAGACGACGTGACGAGGTCGGTCGAACGACTCGTCTCGTTTGGGGAAAAGTTCGTTAGAGGAGTCCCGGGAGGAGGAATCGATTCGTCAGATTGTCGTCGTCGTGGTCGGAGTCGGAATCAATGTCGTCGCTCGAACAACGGCAGCGAGTGATTCTGACCCTACTCGTCGAACGGAGGTAGGTAGGGTCGGCAAGTTTTCGTGTTCGTTTCGAATTTGGGCTGTTTCGCTGACCCAGGGACTTTCTGTCTCAGCTCAAACGAAACGCCACCCAAGACGAGGGAGGAGACTCAAGTTCAAGTTTGATCAATTCCAGCTGCGCTAATCAAAGCTCAGCCTAATGCCCTTACCCACCCTTTTTTGTGTTTTTGATTCTTGTTTCATACCCCCTTCTGTTTTCTTGATTCCGATTGCTCCTCGATACCTTTGCACTTTTTGATGCCCCACGCGACTCTATCTCCCCTACTACCAGACACTTTTTTTTTTGGTCGTTTTTGCAAAAAAAAAGACGTAAATAGTAAATCTACCAAGAAAGTCCAAGCGCGCGGCAGAGAAACCCCCCCCCCTCCCTCCCCCTCACTCCCCCGGATTGGTTTCATTTCTACCGCGACGGCGAGGAACGGAGCGAGGCTCGGAAGCGTCGTAAAACGTATCTTAAATCGTGTCTTGCTGTGCTTTTTTCCGCCTGCAACAGCTCCAAAACAGGGGGGGGGGAGGGGGAGGGGGGACGACGTCAATCATTGAACGTCTTTCCAGCTTCGAAAGAAGCAAGTGTCTCCCACACGTTTCGACGAAGCAAGCAATTCCTTCCCGAAAAGAGAAGAGAAAGAAAAAACTCACTTGATCAACTCTTGAATGGGTTGAGGCGTTAAACACGCCATCGATCTTCCGTGGTGCGACGACGACGACAAAAACGACGACAACGACAACGGGGATACTTTGTAGCGATTGACAGTGATGAATTTGACCAACACCTTGTCGTTGTATTTGTAATCATCTACGACGGTCGCCTCCAACAATCCGACCTGGTTCAGTTTAGGTCGGACGTTGTCCACCCGAACGATCTGACCGACGAAATCGGATTCAGACGACAACGACGACGACGATGAAAGGGATCCGGCGGCGGTGTGGGGCGGTCGAGACCGCCACAACCACGATTCAAAGGCTTTGCGTTGCGTCGAACCAAAGACGGAGATTTGGAGCGTTTGTTGACCCGTCGGGAACCGGTTGTGCGATGCTGCCGAACCCGAGTAGTTCATGAGCGAGGGATTCGTCGTAAAGTCGGTCACAAAGAGGGTGATTGGAAGGTGAGACGAAGGGGGTATGAAACATTTGAGGACCTGACGAGTTGGAGGAAGAACGGAGGGGTTGTTTCCAAAATCGAAAAGAAGGATTTTTTTGGCGTTTTTCGACGTCACGGTTTCGAGCGGAAGTAGGTAAGTGACTTTCGAGAAAGAAGCGAGTGGACCGAATTTCGGCAGGACGCCGGCCTCACCTCGGCGTAGATGTCGCAGAAACAATCCGCTTCAATGTCCTTGATCTCGCAGAGTCTACCGCGTTTTGCCGGGGCCAGAGATATCGACGGTTTCCGAGCTATGTCGGAGCTCTGTTCACTTTTTGCGCTGACCGAAAGGCCCCGAGCCGTGCCAGACGAGGGAGGAGGATCGCACGGCTCGTCCGGCCACGATCGCTCCCTGAAGTAATCGGCGAGTTGCACGGTGTGGTTCAGCTCGACATCCGATAGAGTGACCTTTGTAGCGTCTCTGAAGGGTCTCGCGGCGAGCGAGGGAAGAATGTCGGGATCGAGCAGTTCGAGCGGTTTGAGGACGAGAAAAGGCGAAGCGTAACTAGCGCCGCGGAGCACTTTGCGCTTCTCTTTCGAAACCTGAGCTCAAACCAGCCTCGAGATTAAGCGCTTTGGTGAGGGGGCCGCGACTAGGGGATAGGTTGCGGGTTGACTCACAAACAGGCTCCTTGCAATTAAGATATCCTTCTTCTCAAAATTTGGGACCTTCTTGAGGCTCCTCTCGTACCACTGCAGCTCAACAATCGGTGGCGTCATGTCGAGCAAAGCTGGCGATAGCTCGAGAAGAGATGGGTCGGTAACCATTACGCGCACAAACCACGCTTGTGGGCATTCAGGCCAGGTCAGTCGTGCTAAGTACGAGAGCCCACAGCCAGTAGCAGACTCACGCTCTCCTTCAACTCGGGGAGGTTGGGTAACGGAACTGACAACGACCACGGCGAGATGTTTCCCGCTTCCTGTCGCGATTCCATCTCGAACACTTGCAAGCGACGTGTAGACAAGGCTGCCCGACTAGCGATTTGTGTACCGTCTCAGACGCGACCGAAACGGATCGCAAGAGAGAGAAATCAAACCCATTGCACGCACGAGTTTGAGGTTCCAGTCAAGTTCGGTGTCCTTTCTTCTTCGCTTGAGCGGCCTCGCCCCTTCTCCAGGTTCGACGGAACCTCTCCGTGCATCCTCCGACTCAACCCGCTGGAGCTCGGTCGGGTCTCCTATGGGCGCGTCTCGGTCGAGGTGTTGGGCGGTCTTGACTTTCGGGCGTTTCTTGCGCTGCTTCCGACGTCTCGGAACAGCTCGTTGCTCAATCGGACAACTGGGGGTGAAGCAGCCGGACGTGGTCTGTACGGCCTTGTCTGTCATGTTTGGTTTCGACGTCGGGATGGGTAGACGTTGGGCAGCGACAGGGAGGGTTCGGTGCGATTTGGTGAGGATTGGTGAGATGGCAGTAGACGCGTGGGGTCGCGATGCCGCAGCCTCTACTCGACGATGGGGACGAGCGTCGTCAAGCTCGCCGAAGTTGGAGGGATGTAGAGGCCAGGACCGGCTCACCTGGGGAAAAGCTGAACGAGGTTTCGCCGGGAAGGAGGTAGCCCGAGACGCCGTGGTCGTACACGACGCGGATACGTGCGCTCGCACTCGCTGGCTGTACGGCAGCTCCGCGAGCACGGAGGACGATGGCGTTGCCTCGAACGAGGAGTCGATCGAGCCGGGCTGCCCATTCGCCGCGGAGGTGGACGTGAGCCTGGGCGGTGTCGGTGCCGATGCCATCGAGGTCGAACGAGAGCGAGGCGGCGGTTGGGGTGTAGCGCACGATGCGGGTGACGCGGCCGCGGTAGATCAAGGTGGTTGACTTTGTTGACTTTGCCGCGTCGGCGTCGGACGCGGGGAGGCGATGGGCGAGGTCGGCGAGCGAGACGGGTTCAATGACGGACGATACGGCCATGACGCCGTGTCGACGCGTGCGAGTCAACGAGGCATACGACTCAGAGTCAACGAAGTGAAGTGGAGCTTCAACTCGCAACTTCCGACGCCCGACTCCATCTCTCTCACTCTTTCTTAGCTCTCGACATGCACACGCTCTTTTTCTACGGCACTCTGTGCGTCCCCGAGGTCCTCGAGCGCGTCCTCGGCCACGACGTCGACTCGCGCTCGATCCAAGACGCTCTCCTCCATGGCCACGTTCGCCTGCGCGTTAAAGGACAAGGTGCGCCACCCTCCCTCGTACACAACGTCGTCATCTTATCTTCCGCCTTCGTGCTCATGCCCTTTGCCCGCCCGTCGCGTAGATTACCCCGGCCTCGTCACGACCCGGCAAGCCGATCAAGTTCCGGGATTCCCGACCACACCCTCGGACCCTGCTCAAGGCGTCCAGGGTGTAGTCGTACACGGTCTCAGTGACGCCGACGTGGCCGCCCTCGATGCGTTCGAAGGATCCGTCAGTTTTTCATTCTATTCCAGACTCGCACAGTCTCGTGCGCAACTTCTTCGCAGTTTTTTTCTCATCGTATCCCTCCCTTCGTCAACGCAGGAGTACGCACAAGCTCATTGTCACCCTGTCAGCTTGTCAGACAGCTCGAAGAGCTTTCCAGATACAATCTATTTCCGCTGGACGGCGCCGCTATCCGACCTCGATCCTCGAGCTTGGACTCTCTCCGAGTTTTTGGCCGACGCGCTCGATCGTTGGACAGGACCCCGAGGGTCGAAAGAGTACATCGACGTTGATAAGAAACGCGCTGCGGGCGGATTCGACGCTCCACCAGGAATACAGGCGGCCCTGACACAAAGCGACGGACAGGGACGCACAAGCGGTCCCAACGAATACCGCGCTTCGACGGGGGAAAAATTCGGAAAGGAATTGCGCGAAAAGTATTGGAATTTCGAGAAAGATTGGGTCAACCTCAACCATGGTGAGCTTCCCTGAACCTCGCAGATAACGCCACGGTTGTCCGTCGATACAAGTTCCAACTTCCCTGTCATCACGATACAGGCTCGTACGGTGCGGCGCCAATGCCTGTCGTCGATTCGTTCCTCTCGCTTCGACAACGCACGGATTCGGCTCCGGATCGATTCATGCGTCTCGAATACGAACAAGAGCTCATCACGCTCCGAACCCGTCTCGCCGAATTCGTCGACTGCGACACGGACGACTTGGTCATTGTTCCGAACGCGACACTCGGCGTCAATGTTGCGTTGCAAAGCATGACAAACGAATGGCAGAAGAGAGACCTGATCCTGTACTACGACACCTCGATGTGAGCCGTCGTCTTCTATACAGGAGCCCACACACTGACTTTGATGCCGGTGCCAACAGCTATTATGCCTGCAAAACGACTCTGCAACACGTTGTCAATACTCACCGCCATCTCGACCTCGCGCTTCTGCCAATTCAGCTCGAATACCCCATTTCGCACGGTCAAGTGATCAAAAAGACTCGCCGGGCGATCGAAGACGCCGAGAAGGACGGACAGTGCAAGGTTCGGCTCGCGTTGATCGACGGCATCTCGTCAAACCCTGGAGTCATCGTCCCGTGGGAACAACTCGTCGACTTGTTCAGGGAGAAAGACGTCGTTTCGTGAGTAAATCCCCCGACGAGACGAAACGAATCGAGACGAGTCTCGCACTTGGGAACCGGTTCCGAGCTGATCGCCCGTGCAATGGTTTTCCATCGAGCGCAGGCTTGTCGACGCGGCGCACAACATCGGTCAACTGCCAGTTTCTCTGCGAACCACCAGGCCAGACTTCTGGATATCGAATTGCCACAAGTGGCTCCTGGCGCACCGAGGTTGCGCCGTCCTCCACGTGAACAAAAGGTAAACTCTCTTCTTTATTGGCCCGTTCGTTTCAGAACCCTGACATACCCGAGTCTGTGACACTGTACAGACTGCAGCATATCGTACATTCGATTCCCATCTCTCACCATTATGCGATCCGCACCCCGGAGAACGCGTCAAAGTGGGTCGACGAATTCATTGTGAGCCCTGATCTCGCCGTCATCAATCGATTAGCGCATCTCAGATAACGTCGGATCGAATCGACTCTTCTCGACTCGGTGAATCCTGGTTGACAGTGGACCGGAACACCCGACTGGAGTCCAATCTTGTCGACCCTCGACGCGCTCAATTTCCGTCGCGACGTGCTCGGAGGAGAAAATGCCATCACCGAGTACTGCCATGACCTCGCGATCGAAGGAGGCGAACTCGTAGCGAAAATCCTCGGTACTAGAACGATGCGCAACGACCAAGTCGACGGTGGAGAATTGGTTGCAAACATGGTGCGTCGCGCGCCCTCTCCCCCCCAAAAAAAGAATAGAGATCTCTGTTGCTTTCATCCTTGGAGTCGTCATCGCACCCCCGCCATCCGCGAATCTAGATCACTCATTATCCTTGGTGTTCCCCCCCCCCCCCCCCCCCCCCCCCCCCGCCCTCCATCCACATAGATCAACGTCTTACTCCCATTACCGTCTCACACGCCATTCGGCTCGGGCCCGCCGCTCGAAGCCGACCGGTTGAAATTGTTTTGGTGGCGAACCCTGGTCGACGAGTTTCACACTGCCGTTCCCATCTTTCCGTGAGCCCAAAAACCTCCCCCTTTCCCCCATTCAGTCTCAAAACCTCCGTCCTTGTTTCCCCTTTGATTCTTTGCCGCTCAAAATTGTTGACGAAATTGTGGCGGGCTGGGTTAGACATGCCGGGTTACCTTGGGTTCGACTCTCTGCTCAAGTCTATACGGACCTCGACGATTTCAGACACGTCGGGCTTGCGCTCAAGGAAGTGTGCGAGAGGATCGAGCGTCGCGAACACGAATACGTGCGGCCAAAAGGTGCCGACGGGTTGACGGGAGCTGAACCAGATGAATGAGAAAACCGAGGCGCTTGGCGCACACGTGCGAAGGTGGATTGATTCAATGTGTATTTATAAAGATTAAACAAGAAAACCCCTCTTCTCGAAAGAACGCAAAGACAACCTTATTTCTTCATTCAGGGCTACTCGTCGTACTCTTCCTCTTCTTCACCGATCGTATCGAGACCTTCCTCGTCGTCTTCCTCCTCCTCGTCGTCGTAATCTTCTTGTCCGTCCCACTCCTCGTCCTCGTCCTCTTCCTCTTCTCCGTATTCATCATGACCGGCATGGTCCCGCCTGTTCGAGTCGTATTCTCCTTCTCCATCTTCTCCTTCTTCTTCCGACCGTTCCAGCTCGGGCTCGGACTCGACAGTGGTTCCATCTTCGTCTTTGCTGCCATCGTCTTCGCTCTCGCTCTTCGCGGGCGAAGGCGGCGCTCCAAACGAAAACGTTGTCGCCGACGGGGGCGGTTTCGTCGGAGTCGACGTGGTTGCCGACGCCGCCGCGAACGGCGACGACGACGACGAGAAGGAGAAAGAAGGCTGGGATCCTTCGAACGAGAACAACGCCCCCCCTACTCCACCGCTGCTCGGCTTACTCGCCCCTCCTCCTCCCGTCGTCGTCGTTGCAGAGAACGGCGAGCCGAGACTGATGAATCCCGAAGGACTGATGGATCGGCCGTTTGCCCCTCCTCCTCCTCCTCCTCCTCCAGTCGTCGACGACATGGACGCGAAACTGAACGGCGCCTTGCTCGGGGTCGTCGCACCACCACCACCACCAGCAAGGTTGGGCGGGAGCGGGCCCCAATCGAATGTCGAAGCCGCGGCGGCGGGGCTTGTTCCCCCGGTTGAAGGTTTCAGTTGCGCCGCACTCGAGTGGTTACGGTCTTTCGAGACCCTGACGGCGGATCTGCGCGTCGACCCCCAGCCTGGTACGAACGGTTCCGAACTCGACGCGAACGAGATTTGCGGAGCCGACTTGAGGTTGAGGCTCGGGAACAGGGGCGGGGGCGGGGGCGGAGCAGATCCCCCCGAAGAAGGACGGGCGAAACCACTTCCCAAGGAAGGAACTGTCGGAGGAGCGCTCGCGGACGAGCCTGCTTCGGTACCGAATGAGAGAGTCGGAGCGGGCGCGGTCGGCGGCGGAGGAAGCCGAGACGAGGGCGTCGTCGAAGTGGCAGGCGGCACTGGCGGGAACGTGAAAGGAGAGGGCGAAGGTGTCGAAAGCGGCGTCGGGGCGGTCGCTTTCGGCACTTCGACCGCCGAGGCGACCGACGAGGCCAACTTTGCGGGAGCAGGAGAAGGTGGGAACGCCGGAAGAAGAGGGATCGGCGACAGCGCTCGAGGAGACGGAGGCGGCAATTGTCGTCGGGGTCGGGGAATACGATCCGCGGTGACTGGACTCTGGGCGAATCTCAGCTGGAATCTGGACGCAACATCGGCTTTCGAACCCTGGACGCTTGCGCTCGCGTTGCGGTTGATTTTCGGAACCTTGTTCGACCGCAGATCGATGAGGGCCTTCTTGAGATCGACGGCAGCCTGTTCCGAATCGAGGGCCGCTCTCGCGGCAGCAACACTGCCGGCAGACGGGGACCGCTTCGCTGGACCGCCGTTTGCAGCAGTGGACTGGCGCAGAACCGACGATTGCTCGATCGTCTCGTCGAGCGAAACCGACGGGGAGCGGTAGCGGTTGCGACGTTGAGGAGTCCCTTCGTTCGAGGCGAGTCGAACCTGGTCAAGCCTTTGCGCAAGTTGGTCGAGCTCAAGTGTCTTCTCAGTCACGGCAACAGTGATGTTCCGGACAGCCCGGTTCACGGAATCGAGAGAAGGCGCTCTGTGAGGTGAAACGACGAGATGGCTCAATGATTCGGTGTACCTTCCCCAAGTGAAATCAGATGCTCACTTGAAAGAAGATCGACCTTTCTGATCCTCCGCCACCTTGCGCTTGAGCGCGACGAGATGCTCCTCGACTTGTTCTACTCGGGAACGAACGGCCTGATCTCGAAAGACGACATTTCAGCGAAAGAAAGAAAAACGCCACGAACGCGAGAATCGACGCTCGAGCTCACCTCCATCTGTAGTCGGATCTTGCGTTGGTTTTCAACCTGCTCTGGTCCGAGTTGACGAATTCGAATCATCTTTGCAAAAGCAGGATCGTTTTTCGCTCGCACGAATCGAGCTGCCTCCTCGCGCTTGGTCTCGGCTATCAACGTCGCTCCGCAACGATCAGCTTGCGCGCCTCAGAAACCAGAGCACAGATGGAGTAGACCTGTCCGCACCTTTCAACATTTGACTCTGCAACTCTGCAGTCTTCCTCTTCTGATCGACAGACTCGCCGTGGAGAGCTTCGACGCTCGGTTTGATTGCCTTTGTGAGAGCCCTCAATCGGTCGAGGTCTCCGAGCGACCAACGTCGGTCATCAAAGTCGGGTCGCTCAGAGTCGGACGACGGAGGGACTTGGAGCGGTTGCGCAACGTCCTTTACAAAAGCTTTAATGACGGTCGAGTTTGTGCGAAGCTGCGTCGATGATGAGGAACGGGTAAATATCAATCATCAAGACGGCGGAGAAAACGGGGGGGCGAAGTGAGAAGGATCCTCACTGTTTCGAAATCCCTTTGGACACTAAGGTACGCTTTCAAGTATTCACCGGCCATGCCCTTTTCCTGCACCGCAGGGGACGATCCTTTGACGAGTTCAGGGCCGACACGAGGAGCGGTAGCTTTTGCAAGCGAGACCCGTTCCCGCTTGGGTTCGGGAACAGGTTGAGACGAGGCGGGTTCCGACGCGGGAGCGGAAGGAGCTCGACCAGTTTGCTTTTCGTCGCTGACAGGCTTCGGCCCGAAAGAGAATCCTGCGGCGGCGGGAGCCGGGGCGGTAGGAACGGGAGGTACTTTCTCCCCCGCAGTTGTAGTCGAGCCGAACGAAATACCAGCGCTGGCTGGTGTCGTCTCCGTGCGAGTTGATTTCGCCTCCGAGGCGCCACCGAAAGAAAATGAAGGCGAGGGAGCGAGTGAACTCGAGTTCGAAGGTGCGGCCGTCGCCGCTCCGAATTTGCCGAAGGCAAAGGACGCCTTGCTGTCTTGTTTCGACTCTTGGACAGACGCGGGAGAGGGCGAAAACGAGAGGGGGGAACTGATTTTCGGCGCCGACTGGAATGCAGGAGGAGGCGCGAGGGGAGGGGCAGACAGGGGCGAACTGGACCGAGGGGCGGACGATGTGAAACCGAGGAACGACGAGGGTTTATTCGGAGGCGCGGGCGAAGGCGAAGGTGACTGGGCGGAAGGGGTTGTCGATCCGAAAGAAAAGGGAGCTTTGGCAGGAGGTGTTTGTCCGGGGGTCATTGGGCCAGGGGAAGGCGACGCCGGAGCTCCGAAACTGAACGACGGCGGGGGCTTCGAGTCGACTGGGGGAGGAGACGGCGATGCCTCGGGGGACGGCGGTTCCGCGGCGAGGGGAGCAGGGCTGAGGCGCGAAAGGAGCGAAGGAGAATTTGTGGCGGCTGACGAGGGCGGAGGAAAACTCTCTTCTTTCTCTTCTTCCTTGACCTGGGTCTCCTCCTCTTCGGACTCGACAGCCTCTGCTTCTTCGTGCGCTTCTGCTCCATGGTCGTCGTCGCTGTAGTCTTGCTCCGAGTCTCCTTCTTCCGTTCCGTCGAAGCTGCCTTGTCCGTCCTCGTCCTGACCCTCGCTAAGGCCGTCGTCTCCACTTTCCTCGTCTTGTTCCGCGCTCAAGCGACCCGAAAGACTCGATTCGGCGTCTCTCTCCTCAGTCGGGCTGCTTGCGAACCCGAACAAGCTCTTGGTCGAAGAAGTTGGTTGCGCCGCTGCCTTGTCGTCGGCTTTCCCTTCGTTTCCGAACGTTTTGGTCGTCGGAGCGGGGTTCGCAGCAAACGAAAACGAAGGCGCGGGAGAAGGAGAGGACGACGAGGGCGCGAAGGAGAACCCGGTCACAGGCTTCGGCGAAGTCGTCTTCGCCGTCGTCGTTCCAAACGAGCCGAACCCACCGCCCGGCGACGACGACGAAAACGCGCCGAACCCTCCGCTCGAGGCAGGCTTGGGGAAAGCAACGGGCGATGCCGT
This sequence comes from Sporobolomyces phaffii, assembly GCA_037042985.1. Lineage (NCBI taxonomy): Eukaryota > Fungi > Basidiomycota > Microbotryomycetes > Sporidiobolales > Sporidiobolaceae > Sporobolomyces > Sporobolomyces phaffii. The sequence goes on along the minus strand of JAWNFN010000012.1, from coordinate 512,823 downwards.
TCCTCCGGACCCGAACGCCGAGATTGTAGTAGGTTTGGGCGGTTCCGGCGCACTGGTTGACGTATCGGGAGCCGAGGCGAAGGAAAAGGGCGATTTCTCAGGCTCTGCAGAGGCCGCGACTATTGTTCCCTGTTTCGGTTCCTCTTTCGTGTCGACGGCCGGTTCTGTTTTGGCGGTGGTGCCGAAGCCACCAGTCGCGGTTCCGAAGCTCGAGAATGCCGACTTTGGCTTGGCATCTTCGGTCGCCTTGGCCTCGACCGCGTCTGGTTTCGTCGGGGCGTCTTCCGTTTTGTTGGATGCTCGCGACGCGAATGCACCGAATCCCCCTCCTCCTGTACTACTCGAGAACGATCCGAACCCTCCCGAGCCGGTCGACGATCCGAATGCACTCGTCGTTGTGGGCTTCGGAAAAGCGGAAGTAGTGGTGGTACCGGGGGTCGAAGTTGTTCCGAACGAGAAGGCAGCCGGGGGTTTGGGCGCGTCTTCCTGCTTCACCTCTTCCGCATCGACGGCGCGAGTGGGCGGAACCGCGACGGAAGGTTTCGGCGCCGTCGAGGGCGATTGCTGACCAAACGAGAAGCCAGTCGCGGGTTTGATCGCGCTCGAAGTCGAAGCCCCGAAAGCGAGCGAGGAAGAACTGCTCGAACCGAACGCGGGCGTCGAGGGAGAGCCGAACGCAGACGGCGCTTTACCGAAAGCGCCGAACGCTGAGGTCGTGGTGGAGGGTCGTGCAGCAGCAGCACCAAATATACTCGTCGCGGGGGCAGGGTTCGGTTCCGACTTTGACGCATCCCCCCCGACTCCCAACCCGCCGAACCCAAACGTTCCGGAACCGCCTCCACCGATCTGATTCGAGCTCGCAGCGGCTGTTTTCGCCCGTGCGGTTTCCTTCATGCTCTCGCCGATGTCCAACCCAGACTTGGTCGGTTCCAGGTCGGGGGGCTCGTCGACTCTCCCTCCTCTCTCGTCGTCTCCCATTCCTTTGTCCTCGTCTTCTTCCTCGTCCGAATCGTTCGTTCCCCTCGGTCGAGTACTGATCGACGGAGTCGAAGACGCGGCAAAAGAGAAGGAGGGTTTTGACGTCGGCGACGCAGGGTTCGCTCCCGCTCCAAACGCCGACGTTGTCGTAGATCCGAACCCCCCAAAGGAAGAAGAAGGAGGACCCGAGCCAAACACGGATTTCGTCGTCGTGTTGTTGGTGTTGGCCGAAGACTTGAAACTCGTTCCCGAACCGAACGCCGAAGGCGTCGTCGAAGCCGCAGCGGAGGAGGTGCCGAACGCCCCTCCCGATCCAAACACGCTGCCCCCCGGACTGCCGCCGCCGGCGGGTTTGCTGAACGAGCCGAACCCGCCCGGACTCGATCCGCCGGCAGTTCCGACGGTTCCGAACGCAGAGAACCCGCTCGCTGAGGGCGCAGATGACGCCGGGGTACCCGAAGGAGCCGAGGTACCGAACCCTGCGAAACCTCCCGCTCCTCCTCCAGTCGATGATGCGGAAGGGAACGACGACGATGACGCGAACGAGCCGAATCCCGACGTCGCACCGAACGTCGGTTTTGCAGAAGGCGCTGCTCCGAATGCCACCGGCGACGGGGCGGGGTTCGTCGTCGTCGAGGTCGAGAACGCCGAAGGGGTAGGAGCAGCCGCGAACCCAAACCCGGTCGACCCGAATCCGGTCGGGTTCGTCGGCTTTGACGCCGTCGCAGGCGAGGCTGCAGCGAATCCTCCGAATCCGCCGGTCGCTGACGACGAACCGAACGCGGCGGGCGTCGGCGTAGCGGTGGCCAGAGTCGCCGGCTTCGTCTCGGTCGACTCGGACCCGAGTTCGTGTTCTTGTGTCGAGACATTTTTGCTCACGACGCATTCGTCGTATTTTCCTCCCTTTTCGTTCGTGACTCTCCAACAGACGAGGACTCCCTCACTCGTGAGACACCAAATTCCGACTTGGTTGTCCGGTGATGAGAGGTCGACTTCGAGGGACAAGGGACAGACTTCTTGGCCTGTCGAGGACTGAGGAAGTGTCGGACGGCACGATTCGGGTAGCGAGAGAGAAGACCATGCCGAAGACGAGGTCGACTGCGACACGAGCCCGATGTCGGACGAGGGGGCGTTCGAGATGAACAGAAGATGCTTGAACGGTTCCCTACATCGGAACAATGCGACACGGTAGCTCAAGAGTCAGTACGACCGTACACGATCGAGGGAGCTCGTATGGAACTGACCAATTCTTTAGTTTGCCGATCCATCGTCGGCCCGCTCGGTCCATCATGCCGAACGCGGGGGCCGGGTCCATGAATCGCACTTCGTCGACCTTGCTCCCCTGTTTTGGGTCCCTTGTCAATACGACAACTTCGTCTTCGTGCACGGGATCACCGCCGTCTTGCGCTGCGTCCGGTCTCGCGTAAGTGACGAAGAAGACGTGATTCTCCAACCATTCGAGACTCTTGACCGACCACTGGTCACCCTGTTCGACGAGGCATTGCGCGAGCGCGAGCTCGGCTTTGAGGTCGCCTTCGGGAGTGAATTGGAGGATGCGACCATCCGACGTTCCGATGACGAGTTGCTTCCCTTTGACCGACCAACTTGCGCTTGTCGCTTGCAAGGTCGAGGGGAGGGTTGAGTGAATTGAAGAGGTCTCGAGATTGTGTATGACGGGCGGCGAGGAACGGGAGAGTACGCAGAGGAGCGGCGAAGAAGGAGCGGGATTGGGCAGCACGTGCGCGAGAGGCGATGAGCCAGTCGAGGGAATGGACCGTAGAGGGTTTGTCTGAGCGCCAGACAACCGTGCTCGTCAGCGTTGGGGGTAGAAGCAGAGCAAAGCGAACAGAATGGGCGTACATCTCGCTCCACGAGGGACTTTAACCTCCAGACGCCGAGACTGCCGTCTCTGAAGCCGCACACGACGAGCTTGTCTCCCATTGCGAACTTGATGTGGTCTATGGGTTGCGGCGTCGGGACTTGCAAGAACGGCGGGACAGTGGGAGTTGAGTGAGGAACAGCAGAGGCGAACGCGTCCCGCAACGACGCGAGGGAAAAGAGGGAGAAGCCTGTACCTCCCCCAACTCGCAGCGGTCAGCACGTGTGTCACGGCGTAAGAAAGACAGCAGAACTGGGCTCACCGGAGTGTGGTTGCGCGACAACGCAGTAGCCGAAGTGATCACTCCAACTCATCGCGTTGCCTGGTTCGATGCCGGAGCCATACTCGTAGGGTGCCGGCGTGACTCTGAGGGTCACGCCCTGAGCCGGAGATGCGAGCGCGAGGAACTGAGACGGCGGGCAAAGTTTCGACTCGGAACGAGGTCAATCTTCGCTCGCACGGGCCAAGCGAGACATTGGGGCTTACCTCTGCATCCTCTTCTGGAGCTTCCATCAGCTCGGTCGAGAAATTCGATGCGGAGAGACGGGTTAGCGCTTAAGATCAACAAGTTGCAACTTGCAAGTTGCAACTTTCCCCTCTCGCCGGCACCACTATCCGCATTCTATCCGTCGCTCGGACAATTTGCCAGCGACTAGAACGCTCCGAACGCGCGGCATGGCCTTTGAGCCTCGATCGATCGACCGCGACCCGCTGCTTCAACGACGGCGCTCTTCAACCGACAAGGTGTCGCTCCTCGCCGCACTCGCCGAAGAATTGAGAACAGAGAAGCACAGAGCGCAGGTCGCTGCCGAGGAGATGCTTCACCACGAGCAGCTCGTGCGTCGACCTGCCCCTCCACCCCCGCTCCTCCCCGCACCGCTCACACCTATCGATGTGACCATCGCCATGCCACGGTAGATCGAACACAAACACTCGTCATTCCTCGCCGAACAAGACCGCTTGGCCCGTCAACGCGATCGCAACAACTCCGAAATCTCAAATCTCCGTCGCAAACTGCGCGCCCTTCAACAGGAGCTGGACGAAGCGCAACACGTCCAGGGAGAGGAAGCGCAATTCTACCTCGACCTCCTTCGCGAGGCGTGGTCAGGCCCGGGTCCGAGTCAATCCGAGCCCTCGCAACCACGCGGTTCCTCCCCGCGTTCATTTCCTCTCGACACGACCTCCTCTCGAGACCCCCATCGTCCGGCCCTCAATCACGATCTCGTCCCGCACTCGCCGCTTGACTCGTCTGTCGCCGCCTTGTTTGGGGAAGAGGACCGTCGTTCGCGCGTCGGAAGAGGTCGGTCCTCGACGGGGAAGGGCTCCCGCGAGGCTTCTGCTTCAGAAGGGGATCCTAACCGAGCTGGCTCCTGAGCTACCTGTCCTGCGTCGTCGTCTGCCGAAGCTCGTTCTGTGTCCTCGATTCTAGCTTTTTTCTTGTTGTCGTCTTTTTTTTTTCTGCTCGCGCCACCCCTTCTCTGTTACTTAAAAAGATCGAATGCTGATCTATGCTGCTTGTCAAGACCGACATGTCTCACCAGTTTTCGGCACAACGGAGGCTAGTCCGGTGAAAAAGAAAACTTCCGCGGAGCGGCTCGAGCGGTTCAACGGTCGTGACGAGCTGTCACGCGACTTTCCCCTTTGTCCTCAGCGATCCGTCTGAGTAAGGTCAAACCTCTCCTTCTCCTCCTGTTGTGCTCTTCGATGGGCCGAAGCTTTCCTCGCCTTCCCGATTCCCCCGATTCTCCCGCAACGATACCGATACAACTCTCGAGTAGCGCACAGGACGACCCATCTCGATTGGCACCCACCGGAGTTCAAGCTCGAATCTTGCTTGCCCGACCCTTGTGCGAATCGCCTCCTTCGAGCCGCTCGTCTTGTTCGTCGCTCTCCTTCACCACCGCTCTCCGTTCCCCTCTGTCGATCGAACAGACGATGCCAACTTTCATCAGTCGATCGTCCTCATTCTCCGATGTCCCGCCGCCACTCGACGACTCGCAGACGAACCCGACGTCGTCCTCGTCGACGTCGTTCTCGACTCGATTCTTTTCAAAGCGCCCGCGTTCATGCCGGATCGAACCGCACGAAGACGTTCCCCCTTCTGTAGCACACGCTAAAATCGTACCTTTCGACCTCGACACTCGTTACGACGGCGAACGGGGACGAACTTCAGACAACGAGCGACAAGCCGACGCTGATCATCCGCGAGCATTAGGACCTGCAACAGGTCGTGACCTACTTGCTCGTAGCTCTGCACACTCGGACGAGGTGGCGGGAACCGACGAGGAAGCAAGACAGGACGGAACCCGGTTCGACGGATCGACCTCGACGCCAAAATCGGTTCAACGTAACGACGGCCTTTCCGCTCCAAAGGTCCCGAACCGAAGTACTCTCGCCTCGCCTACGAGACCTTTGCCCTCCTCGCCCATGTCCTTGGTCAGGAAAGCCGTACCTAAGCTCGATTCGCACGAGTTTGATCGGGAACGGGCACCGTCGGTCGCGGCGCGATCTGACGAGCCGGCTCGAGTTTCACCTCGCGATCAAGAGATACCGATCCTCCTTCGTCGGGATCCGATCGTGAACGTCGCATCCGGAAGTCAAACTCGTCGAGGTCCCCCGATTTCCGGTCTCAACGCGCACCGACCCTGTGACGCGGCGGGCACGGCCGGCGTACGACAAAACCGGACGGGCTCGACAGGTTCGAGTGGGAGCTTCTCGAAGGATCGAGTGCTCAGGGACCTGGGAGAGGCGATCCGCCACGAGAGGTCGAGGCGAGAGATGTTCGAGGCAGAGACGGACAAGGCGAAAGCCGAGGTGAGAGAAGGCCGGTCGCCCATACCTTGATTACTGTCATCACTGATCACGCTCTATCGACGTGCAAGATGAACGAGGTCGAGGGAAATCTTGTCGTCATGAGAGAAAGGTGAGCGTTTGTTTTGCTTTTGCGCTTTTCTCGTCAGTGACTGATAATCACCTCGCCGGAGCGTCCAACAGATATACCAGCCTTACAGAACAACAAGAGCTCACCATACGGAGCCTGAAAGCTGAGATTGCAGAGATAGAGGAGGAACTCGCGACCGTGGACATTTTGGACGAAACGGTGTGTACCCACCCGTCCATCTACCGCCTCAGCGAGCTGTGTTCGCTGATTGCTTTGCTCAAAATGTTCCTTAGACCGCTCAAGAGTACCTTTCTCTCCTGACGAACGACTCACTCTCCCGCGTCGTCCATGCAACGGCGTCACCGGTCGAGGGTTTCGATCCATCTCTGCTGCGTTCGACCTCGGATTCGGTCCCACTTCCCACTGTTGGTCCCACCGTCGGACGAACAGACACCCTCTTTGCCGCCCTGAAACTGAAGCGAGTTCAGAGTCCGAATCGTCGCATCGACTCCCGAATCGCAAAGCGGACCATGCCCTCGATCGCTCCAATCCTCGAGCCGCTCGATCGAGGAGGACCATGTGCACCAGAGCCGGAGACATCAATTCCAGTGATCGAGGCCTCTGTCCCACGAAGGAGACTGAGCCGCGGTCGTCGTCGATCGACTGCACCTTCTCCGACCCCGCCGCCACGACCCGTCTTTCCTCATCAATTGTCACCCCTCGCGCCTCCTTCCGAGACAGATCTTCGAGGTCGATCCAACACCGACACTCCACAACTGCCGTATACCCAGACTCGCTCGAGTCTTCGGGTCGGTCTCGGTTCGCGGAATACCAGCGGTACCGGGGTTAATCGAGCAACGACAAACGCATGCGAGGTTATCGGAACGCGCTCGGAATCTCCGAACCTCGAAGGGAGATCGCGCGAGAGGAAACACAATTTGAGACGAGGGTTGAACCGGACGTTGAGGGTCTGTGAGTTTTTGACTCTCTTTTTTTTTTTCCTTTTCGCGATGCTCTCTCTTGCGTTCTAGAAAAATTTGGAACAAAATCGTTGAATCCTCTCGTTTCAATCTCTCTCTCTCTCTCCCTCTTCCATACCATCCCAATCGAAATAGTGTTTCCTTCAAACGCGCAAACGTCAACAAGTTTGATGAAAGCAAAAGTTAAAAACCAAGCTTGATCATGTCACCTTCGACATTACAAGCTCCACAATCTCCTCTGCCTTTATTGCTTTTCTCTGAGTGCAAAGTCTTCAACGTCTCGAGCATTAAGCAGGCCGTTATCCGAGAAAGAAGAAGAAAGCGGAGAGAGAGAGGAAATAGTTCGTGTTGTGTCTGTAATGTTGCTTCTCGCTCGAGGTTACGTTCGGTGAGATGTCTAGCATCTGCGAGATCGTGCTCGCGAAAGACATCGGGCGTTTGCCCAACCCGGACCTCTTTTCCGACAACGACGACCTTCGACCATCGGGCGTCGAGCATAGCCCGGGTTTTTTTTTCGCAACTCAAAACACAGCAACGTACTGAATTTGCAATTCGAGGGGGAGAGGCAACAATCCTGCATCGGGGGCGTCGCCCGACCGCGACAAAAAAACGAGGGTCGAAAGCAGTTTAACCGGAGGAAAAAGGAACAAGAAAGACCTCCCTAGTGACTTCTCAGTGTCTGCGCCCAAATATCTGCTATTCCCACCAATTGCGCCCCGCTCTCCTCCCCCCCCCTCTCTCTCTCACACCTTACACACACGCGCGCATACCTTTCAGTATTTCTTTTTTACGTCCTCCCCCTCCTTCTCCCTTTTACAACTCTTGTTTGACGCGGTCCGTCACTTTCGCCGCCACGCTCTCGACCGACCTCGTCGCGTGGTCGACGACTGACGAAGCTCTCGACGTTGCCGAACTCGCCGATTCGACCGCTTGAGAACCGACGGAAGACGCCGAGGACGACAGGGCGGTCGAACACGACGAGACGGAGGAAGCGGCCGAGGCAAAGACGGCGAGGATCTGGAGGAAGAAGAAGAAGAAGAAGGAGAGGAAGAGGGACAAAAAAAAAGGGGGGGGGGGGGAAGGGAATTCGGATCAGGGCGCATATGTCGTTGGGCGTGAAAAGGGAAAGGGGTTTTAAACGAGACACACAGGGGGAGACGCGGGGGGAAAAAATTGTTCAGTCAGAACTTGTTCGAGATCGAGAGAGAGAGAGAGCACGAGAAAGGGAAGGGGGGCAGTCTGACGTTTTGCTTCATCTTGACTTCATCAAGTTTCTCGACCTGGATTTGACCCTTCTTTTGCGCCAACTTGGCGAGGCGTTTCGACTCTTTGTCGACCCACGCTTTCGCCTCGGCCACGTTGTCTTCTGCGATATCGGACCACTTCCTGAACAACCTCAGGTAGTAATCCTTCATCTTGTATTCTCGTCCCGTCTTGGCGGCGTCGCTCTTCGTCGTCGTCGTCGTCGCGGAGAGTTGACCGACGAGGTGCTCTGCCTCGCGGAACAAGGTCGACCTCAACGAGGTTGGGAACAGGTACGCTTTCGCGATCTGGTCGAGGCTCGGAATCCTCCCCGCGAGGTCGTTGAGGATCCCGCCTTTGCCCTTGCTCGTGCCGCACTTGTCGTTGAGGAACGCGAGGAACGCCTCTTCGGTCCGCGGTCCCGAGTACGTCTCGACTTGCGAACCTTTAGACGGCGGCGCGAGGAACTTGAGCGTCGGGAAACCCGACACGCCGTACTTGGACGAGATGGGACGCGCAGTCGCCTCGTCGGCATTGAGGTGCGCGACCTTGCACTGTTTTTGACCAGGTCACGTGTGGGTGAGGGGGGGGGCAAAGAATCGGCATCTTTCTCTTTTTCAGCGTCCTGGGAAAGACTTGGGAGACGAGGAAAGGGAAGAAACTCACGCGGTCGTCACCGTCGAACGCCTCTGCGATTCGCGACCAAACGGGTTCGAGACTCTTGCAGTGGCCGCACCTGCACAGGCACGGTGGCGCGAGACCGGAAGTCAGGCTCGAGGTTGTCGTTGAGCCGGAATTGGCGGTCCGAGAGGAGGTTTCGCTTACCATGGGGCGAAGAATGCCACTAGCCGTGAACCCCCCCATCGAAAAGTGAGAGACAAGTCAGGATCGAGTATCGAGGCTCGAAAGGGCGCGGACTACACTTACCGAGAGTTCCTTCGGTTTGAGATGCGATGACGCTGCGAGACGGAAACGAGCGGGGATCAGTTGTCGTCGTGGGTTGACACGCGGGGGGGGTTGCGGAGTCTTACTTGTCAAAGTTGGTCGGGGTCAAGACGGTCTAAGGTACGCAAAGAACAACCGAGGTGAGTGAGAGGGCGCCACGTCGGAGCGCAAGAGACGGACAGAGTATTTCGCATCTTCGAGTCCGGCTCGTACTGCCGCGGGCAGTAACGCGAGTGCAGCTGAGATCGTCAAAAAGTGCTTCATCGTCGAGTTGAGCGAGGTGGTGGATTGGCCAGAGCCGCGTGTGGTCGATTATCGTCCGTTCCAATTTATTTAAATCAAAAAGTAAGAAGCGAATTGCGTCGGATTACAAGCACAACTTGTGTGCCAAACGTCGCGCAACTCGACGTTACCGCCCGACGCGGAACAGACGGTACACCTCGCTGCGTACTCACCATGGTCGGAGTGAGTGATCGACGCTCTCGCTCTCGCGCTGTTCCCTCGCCGCGACTTTGATCAAACGCTTGCCGACGCTTCGATCTGAATCCCCCACGAGAACTGACCCAAACCCCCCTCGCCCGCGCTCCCACGTAGACACACCTCCTTCCGCCGAACCTGCTCAAGCTGTTTGCGCCGCGACCGGCGCTCGGGTACCTGAAACCGACCTCGCGCGACCCCGACTTTCCGCTCAAGTCGCTCTCGCGCCGCCGCGCCCCGCCCGCGATCGTCGTCTCGACCACCCTCAAGCAGGTCCAGGACGAGCGAGACGAGGAAGAACGGAGGCTGCTCGCCGCCGACGACGCTACGACCGACGCCAACGCCGAAGACCCAGGTTTGAGCGACAAGGGTGGACTCTCGAAAGACCGCGAGCAAGAGTTGGAACATGATATGAAGCTCGACAAAGTGGATGACGCGGCAGCAGCAGCAGACGAGAACGGCGAGGACCGGAAACCGAAACCCGAGCCCGAAGAAGCGGCAAAGGTGGACGCCGATGACGACAACGACGAGGCGAAACCGACAAAGAAGGATCGCAAGAAGCAGCAAGAAGAAGAACGCGTCAAAGCCGTCCTCGCCCAGGGAGGGTTCAGCCTCTCGGCCGAGGAACAATTCCAGGCTCGGAGGCGCGAAAGGTTGAAGAAACGGGAAGAAGCCATGGCCAAGCCTTGTACGTTCCCCTCCAGTGTCCTTGCTCTTCCGCCAACACGTCCCCCTCCTCGCTCGTTCACAATTGTGCGATGTTGAGACCTCGCTGAAACCATTTCTTTGTTTTTTGTCATCCTCGAAAACATTTTTTAGACGACCCAGCGGCCGATGAAGAAATCTGTGGAGACCCGTACAAGACTCTGTTCATCGGTCGCATCCCACTCGACGTGACCGAAGACGAACTCTTGCGCGAGTTTGAAATCTATGGCAACCTCGAACGGATCCGGCTCGTGACGGACGAAACTTCGGGCAAGAGTAAAGGGTACGCCTTCTTGGTGTACGAACGCGAACGCGACATGAAGGCGGCGTACAAGGACGCCGACGGCATGAAGTTGCACGGCAAGCGACTCTTGATCGACGTTGAACGGGGACGGACCGTCAAGGGATGGAAACCGAGAAGGCTCGGAGGTGGGTTGGGTGGAAGGATCAAGAAACTCAAAGGTGAGAGAGAGAGCGCTCCTCGCCTGCTGCGTTTCACTTTTTTGTCCGGTTCGACTTTGCCCCCCGTTTTCGTGCTCACCGGTTCGCCGCTTTTTTTTTTTTGACCTGTTCCCCAAGGTGGAGTTCCCGCACCGCCTGAACCCGTTCCCTCCATGATGGGTGGTCCCGGAGGATACGCGGGAGGATCAGGCTATGGCGGTCCCCCGGGGGGAGGATTCGGTGGTCGCGGAGGATTCGGAGGCGGACGGGGAGGAGGGTTCGGAGGACGAGGTGGAGGTGGTGGATTCGGCGGACGAGGCGGAGGTAGAGGGTGAGAAATCCCGTTCCGATTCCTTTTTCTTGACCCTTCGGGATGACTCACTCGCAGCGTCTTCTCTCGTTGCGCTCACAGTGGATTCGGCGGAGGTGGACGAGGCGGGTACGGGTGCGTCGAAGTTTTCCACGCGATCCGAATGCTCCCTGCGCGCGCGCGAAGTGACTAAATCATTGTGCCGTTCTCTCAGTGGTGGTTACAGCGCGCCTCCAGGTGGAGGAGGACCTCCGGGAGGACCCGGAGGACCACCGGGTGGCTACGGGTAAGTTTCCCGCCGTCCTTTCGTACCTCTTTTCCGGCAATGACTGACCCCCGGGATTTTTGGGTGTGTACAGAGGAGGTTATGGCGGAGGTGGCGGCGGAGGTGGACGTGGCGGCTATGGGTAGGTTTCTTCTCTCGTCGTCGGAGAGCAGAGGACCTGCTCGATCGCTGCTGACTTTTGATTCCCTTCTCCTCGCTTTGTGCAGCGGCGGATACAATGCGCCGCCAGGAGCTGGAGGACATGGCGGAGGACCAGGTATGCCTCCATCCGGTCCCGGACGAGGCGGGTTCCAGCAAGGAGGGATCGGATTCCAAGGTGTCAACGGGGCCGATTCCGGATACGGGCCTCGGGGCGGAGGAGAGAAGCGAGGGTACGAAAGCGGACCTGGTGGGGGAGGTGGCGGAGGGTACGGCTCTTCGGGTGGACCTGGAGGATACGGAGGAGGGTACGGAGGCGGGGACGACAAGAGACCGAGGTACTGAGAAAGGAAAATCCGAGGTGTTTTTCTCTCTTTTTGCATTTTCGGTTCTGTTCTTTTTATCTCTGCCAACAAAAAATGTACAACGCTTCTTCCATTCTCAGTCAGCCTGTGAACAGGGTCCTCCTCGTATGGCCCATGGTCTGTACATTCGAGCAGCAATTCTGCTCGTCTCGGACAAGCATCTCTAGAAGAGGAGAAATGAAATAGATGGTCCTCGAGTACGCGGGTCATTTGACAGCCGCGACGAGTTTTTGGCAAGCTATAACAGCAACAACAAGGTCGGGGCCAATGTTCCTCCCTTGACAGTCTGCCTGCGCGAAGCGCTTGCACCGTATTTCTCTCCCTGCGCTCCCCGGAGCAAATCGATTCTCTCAGGTGAATATAACAGCTTGGATTGTCATCAACTATGATGTCTTTCCAACTGTTGACCCGAGTTCCTTCCCTCCTATTTTGAGAGTGCTACTGATCGTGCGACCCCAAAAGAACCCGACAAGGAGGAAGGGAGGGAGATGGGGAAGGGACCTGAGCCACCAACGAAATACAAATATGGGGGACATGTCGGGGGTGAAGGGGGGGGGAGGGGGGGGCAGCTGAGTCCCAAGGCGATGTACTAGGCGCCCATTATGAAAGCGATGGAGCCAGAGTTGTTTCAATAGGGTGGGGGGGCAGAGATCTGTCAAGTCGGGCTAATGCGAAACCTCGAGGTGTTGAAGAAAAATACAATAAGCGGATCATTGGTGTGTGTCGAGCAGGGTTCCGATATTTGGGTTCGGCACAGGATAGATCCGGTAGTCCTTGAGATGCAAAGGGAGACAATCCGATGTTGAAAAGGATAAGGGCAACGTGACAAAGGAAAACACATTTTCAGCCTTCGCTTCAGTTCACGTCGAACTTTTCTCTCGGCTCGGCAGAGACCTTGAGATTGCTCGGGCGCTTCTTTCGACATTGGACCAAAGGAACTGACGCCTTTGGTTTGGAAAACAACAATATCTTGTCGCTATAATGACCATGCTACGTTCAAAACAAAAGCTCGATTCTTCAGTGTCCATTCCCCCACCCCCCTCTCTCTTGTTGCCCGCGAACGTCTTCAAACCAGTTGAATCTAGTTGGTCGAGGAGAAAAAAAAACCGAGACGTCAGGTTCCCCGAGAGATGCGGAGAGACAACACACTAGGGAGGGAGGGGGGCAGGAAGAAAACAGAAAACCAAGAGACGTACATAGGACGCCGGTACGATCCCCCTCGCTCCCGCCGACTCAATCTCGACCTCTGCCCACCCATCGCCATACTCGAACCCTTTCCCAACTAGGGACGCCCTCTCGCCTTCTCGGATCGACAACTCGTCGGACGACGTGGCGACATAGTCGTACATGGCGATGACTATTTTTCCCAATCATCGGAACGTAGTCCGACAGGACGGAACGGATAATGAGAACAGGCGGGACCGAGAAGGCGCAGGAGTGGGGGGGGGGGGGGAGCCGAGAGCCAAGGTGCTTTGTGACTTACCTTGTTGAGCGGGAACCGAGCTATTGGATTGTGACGAACGTACGAGGGAAGCCGGCGAGGTTGTTGCGAGGTAAGAACCCGGGACGAGGCCTTCTCGTCCGTCCAGAGTTTGGACTTTGGTCCACCCGGACGCGTCTTCGGCTTCGACGATGGAAACGGTTTCTCCCTCTGTGTGCACTCCGTATCTGCTCTATCAGCTCATCGGCACGGAGGAAGGACAAGAAGAGGAGGTCGCGACGTGCCCGAGACTGTCAGTTCAAACGCGCTTGCAGCCGAGTAGTCGTACATGAGTGTGGCCGTCTGAAGAGACGAGGACGAGGCTGGGGTTGAAGCTTTTGCAGAGGAAGAGGGTGGAGGCACAGTTCTCCGGGGTGGTGGACCAGCAGAAGAAGCCTGGGTCGAGGTTGATCCAGCTGAACAAGTCCCTTCAAGTTGCGGTCAATACGGGTCGCTTTTCCGCTTGTTCCTACACTACGCTCGCGGGGACATACTCGAAGAGATGGACCGGTTAAGAGACAGATTGGACATGCCCGCGCTGGGTGGGGAATTGTCCGCCGGCGCGCCAACTTTTTTCGACGTCTTGCGAACCACTCCCGATCCAGGTCGAGCCGTACATCCAGCGGGAACCTGTCAAGCAAGCTCAACTGTTGAGTGTGTGTGTGTGTGTATTCGACGAGGTAGATCGGCCGGTTCTCGTCACCTTCATCTCGCACTTCTTGGCGTGGACGCTCATCCCACATTTTTCGCACTTGATGCCCTTTCCCCAAACGCTCCCTTCGCAGACGGCACAAGTCGCAGGGGTGACAAAGTGACTCGGTTTGAACTCGTGTGGTCGCAGTCCCGTCGAAGCCGAGTCGCCGAGGGTCGCCGAAACGAGCTCAATCAAGGACGTTTGCGACGTCTGAGCGATCTCGAGCAAGGTCGTTTCGTGTTGCACCGCAAACAAGTTCTAAGAGGGGGGGGGGGCACCTCGATAACAGGTCAGTTTTGTGCCCATCCTTCCCCGGGTCGAGGGAGCGGGGAGAAATTGCCGGCTCACTTCGATCACTCCGATCGTGTCTCCGAGACCGGTCTGTTGTTCGTACGCTTCGCGCAAGTTCCTCAGTCCGCTGACCTCTCGACGTTTCGTCTCAAACGCCGGAGTAACTTCGCCGAGTTTTGTCGACGCTCGCAGTTGGACGTTTTGGAGGTATGTTACGCAAGCAGGAGTAGTCGAGAAATCGTCCTTTTTTTTTCCCCGGTGCGACGACGAAATCAGTGTCAACACTGAGAAGGCGAGACGCGAAAACTGGGGGAACCGCACACACCGTGTCGTGCCAAACTGCGCACTCCTCGAACACTGCGTCGGGAGGGACCTCCCACGCCGCGAGTTTCGTCGCGCTCCACCGGTTGACGAACGCTTCCTGATCGCGTTCGGGTTCGACCCGGTCCAACTCGTGCTTCATCTGGGAGACGTTGTTCCGGAGGCGTTCCAAACTCTCGCTCTGAATCGCGATCATCTTGTCGACGAGTCCGACAAACTGGAGCGTCGTCGAGTGTTCGAGCAGTTGGTAGTCGTCGTGCAGGTGCGGCAGGTGCTGGTTGTACAGCTTGTCCTTGGCGACGTTGGACTGGTCGAGGTCGAGCAGGTACTGGTTCTTGGCCGTCGACATTTCTTCCACCGCCTGGTCGTAGTTCCGCGTCGCCTTGTCGAGGTCGCGACCCTCCTTGGCCGATTGCTTCTTCTGCCGCGTCGACTCGACCTGGTCGCACGCACCGTAGTAGGCCGATTTCGACTTGTCGCGTTGTTCGTTCGTGCGATCCCGCTCGGCAAGGAGCCTCTTGTAATGTTCATGATGCTGCTCCAACGACGGAAACTTTTTTTTATTAAAACGACGCGGCTAGAGAGAGAACGGAGGAAGGGTGCGAACCTTTTTGCGAACGGAATCCAACCTCGAACCGACGGTCGACATGACCGACACGACCTCGTTCGCTTCCTTGTCGGCTCGGATCGCGTGTTCGCGCGCGACGAGGTCGAGTTGCTCGAGTACGCCCGCGAGTCCGGCCTCGAACGTACTCGCGGGGCCTCCCCGTTCCGA
The DNA here is from genome assembly GCA_037042985.1 of Sporobolomyces phaffii. Taxonomy (NCBI): domain Eukaryota; kingdom Fungi; phylum Basidiomycota; class Microbotryomycetes; order Sporidiobolales; family Sporidiobolaceae; genus Sporobolomyces; species Sporobolomyces phaffii. Next base: position 497,635 of record JAWNFN010000012.1, on the reverse strand, counting down.
AGCCTGACTCGCCGTCTGCTTACGGTACGTTCCGATCAACGAGCTCAGTTTCTGACTGTGCGAAACCGATTCGGCCGTGTGCGACTGGAGGAACTGGGAGAAGGACGGCAGGAGCGAGAGGTACGCCGCGAGTCGAGCGTGCACGAGCGGCTCAGAGTCGGGCAGCCTGTCAACGTACCCGCATCAGTACTGAACCCAGCTGAGCCATATGGGACCGGGCGCGACTCACGCAGCTCCGTAGGAACTCGCCATGTTGGATGAGCAGATGAAACCAACTTGAATGACGCGTGTTCGTTTGTTTCGGCGTCTTCTCTCTTTTTTTTCCCGCCAAGACCGGTCAACGAAAAAGGAGCACTGCATGACTCGGTATGAGACAAAAGTTTACAACAGGAGCTCGAGATAGAACGGCTAAAAGAGGTCAACAAATAAAGGCGAAAGAAAACACGAGCGAAATGCAAAACTCGGTTTCCCCAGCTTGTCACGCCGCGGCGACCGTTCGGGCGACGGGCCCGTCAGTTGTGACTTCCTCGTCTTCGGCGAGTCGGCTCCGTTCGTCGGTTCCCCACAGCCCCGTCTTGCACGCGAGCATCATGACCAACACGACGGGGAGGTGCACGAGACTGCTCCAAAACAATTCCTTGGCTCGACGTTCCTCGCGCCTCCTCCAGAACCTCCACGCGCACACGGCCATGACCCCGTTCGGTACGAGGCTCACGGCGGCGAAAGCCCACGTCGTCAACCCGAGGACGGGGAACCCGACCGAGCACAACGGCACGAGCGCGAGCGAGTACCTCAGGCTCACGAGCGCGTTCTTGGCCGGGTCGACGACGCTCAACATGCGGTACCCCGAACTCGCGTACGACGACCGGAGCGTGTGCGCGAGCGACATGAAGTGGGGGAACTGCCAGCAAAACATCAACCCAAACATCATCCACGCTCCCGGTTGCGTCGCGAGGTCGAGCGAGTCGGTGCACGCGGCCCAACCGATCAAGGGCGGGATCGCGCCGACGACTGAACCGATCCACGTGTTGTACGTCGAGTGGCGCTTCGAGATGGTGTACAATGGGCAGTACAGGAGGATCGTGAACAGGCCGAGAAACGACGACAGTGGGTTGATAAAATAGAGCGTCGAGAGTCCGAGCGACCCTGTGAGCGACCCGTAGAAGAAGGAGTGGAGGGGCGTGACGAGGCGTTTCGGGAGCGGCCGGTTGCGCGTGCGCGCCATCTGCGCGTCGTACGGCGCCTCGATGAGTTGATTGAAAGACGCAGCCGAGAACGCGCACAACGTCGTGCCGACCGTCGTCGGGAGGAGGACCGAGAGGGTGAGGTTGTTGGCCGGGGAGGAACCGAGCGACGAGAGGAGCGACTGCGAAGTCGTCGAGACCGCGGCGGCCGAAGACGACGCCGACGCCGAGAGGGACTGGGCAAAGGCATCGACGGCGGCCGAGGTGATCGAGGGGTCGACGGGGCACATGGCGTACCCGGCCATGGTCGTCAGGACGACGAGACTCGAGAGTTTGAATTTCCCGAGCGCCTTGTACAGGTCAACGTCGTCTCGGATCGAGGTCTGCGGACGGGGCCTCCACCGGATGATCGGGTTCGGGAGACCGTTCGAGAGAAGGGACGAGGTGAGTGGACGCGGCAGAGGCGATTTGAGCGGGACGAGGGGGGAAGTTGACGGCGGCGGGAGGGGCGGTTCGTCCTGCTGCTGCTGGGCGAGATACGACCGAGAGAAGAAGGACGGGGGTTTCCGGGACCGGGACGACGTGCGCGACGAGCCAGACGGACGAGCGCGGGGAGGGTTGGTCGACGACACCGAGAGCAGGTCCTCGTGCGCGTACACGGGAGGCGGCCGTTGACCGGTCGACGAGTGCCTTGTCCACCGCGCGTCGTTCCACAGGGACGGTATCCGCGGTCTCGACGACGAGCGCGATTCGAGAGGGAGACGTCGGCCGAACGGGAACCCCACGGCTCTTGCGGCGAGGGTCGAAGGTGGAGGCAGGGCTCGGCTGAGCATCTCGCGAGCGGGTGCGACTCGAGTCGGACGCGGTGACGGTGACGGGACGGGACAAACGAGATCAAGATTGAACCAGAAATTTGGAAATTTCTCCAACTTGTCGTTTCCACTCTGCTGCCACTGACCCGACCTCGCACTTCAAGATGGACGCGTTCAGGACTCTGACCGGAGGCTCCAACTTTGACCGTAAGCGCTTCAAGAGCGACATTCACCACTTTCAGCCCGCGGCGTCGTCTTCATCCGGTTCGAGTGCCGTGCCCGCCGTGCCCGCCGAACTCGACTTCTTTGCGACTCCCGCGGCCACAGAGAGCCCAGCCAAGCACAAGAAGGACAAGAAACGGAAACGCGCAGACCCTCGCGCCGTGTCGCCCGTCGCTCCTCGTGCGCGCTCTCTCCTCGCCCCCCCCCTCTTCGCACACTCTGTGCTCGTGACCTGATCCTCCCGCTCCGTCCCTATCGCAGCCATGTCGGCGGTCGACTCGGCCGCGCTCATCAAGAAACACCGCATCAAGTTGACCGGACTCGACCTCCCGTCCCCGTGCACCTCGCTACAGGCTCTCACTTCCTCCATGTCAGCCCCTTCGCAAGACCATTCCGACGCCCTTCGAATCCTCGAGAAGAACTGGCGCGAGTTGGGACTCGAGGAACCTACCGGAATCCAGATGGCTTCTTGGGGAATCATGCTCGCCGTGAGTGTCTCCCACTCTCTCCCAGCCCCACGCTTCAGAGTCATTAACGACGTTTAATGAGCGGATCCAGAATCGTGATATCTTGGCGTGCGCTCCGACGGGATCCGGCAAAACGTTCAGTTTCATCCTTCCCCTCCTTGCGCTCCACCCCCCTTCCGCAACCCCGAGCTCGAACTGTGCGAAGAACCTGCGACCGAAAGCGATTGTGATCGAGCCGACGCGCGAACTGGCGATGCAAGTGTTGCGAGAGACGAAACGGTTGATCGGAACCGGAGGGTGGAAAGTCGGCGTGTTGGGGGAGGAGGGGATCGGGAGTGTCAAGAAAGAGAGCAAGAAGAAGGCCGGCAAGAGAAAAGGCAAAGGGAAGAAGGCGCTCAAGGCGAAAGAGACGAACCGCGCCGAGAAAGATGACACCGACGCCGCCAAATCCGACAGCGACAGCGACGACGACGAAGAGGAAGAAGACGTACTACAAGCTCAAGGTGAAGAGCCGGCACACGAATCAGTAGTCGCCGAGCCAGGTTCTGCGGAGGAAGCCTATCTCGGTCCGATAGGTAAATTCTCGACCTCCCCCCCCCCCCTTTTTTTTGTCCCCAGCTTGTCGGCGTCAACGCGCTTATACCTCGGCTCGATTCGCATCTTGAATATCCAGATATACTCATCACGACTCCGCTCCGTCTCGTCTACGCCTTAAAATCGAACCTCGTCTCGGTCTCATCGACGACCCATTTGATCCTCGACGAAGCCGACAAACTCTTCGAGCTCAACTTCCTCGAACAGACCGACGAGATTCTCGCCGCTTGCAGCGCGACTCGCAGTGGCGACGAGGCAGGACCCGGCGATCGCGAGCGAGAGATCAGGAAGGGCATGTTTAGTGCTACGATGCCGAGCAGTGTCGAAGAGATGGCCAAGAGCGTCATGGCTGGTGCCGGTCAAGGGTTGGTGCGAGCCATCGTAGGACACAAGTATGTTTCTCCTTTTTTGGCGCCTCTCTGTCGTCGGGTGATGAACTCGCGTAAAGTCGGCCACAAAGCTGACAGTCGTTGGTGTTCTCTCGGAACTCAGGGAGGCCGCAACGACGACGATCACTCAAGAGTTGCAGTTCGTCAACACGGAAGACCACAAACTCTTGTCGCTCAGATCGCTCGTCACGACGGGTCAATTCACCCCGCCCGTCCTCATCTTTGTCCAGTCGATCCAACGCGCCAAGGAACTCACGACCGAGTTGCTCCTCGACGGTCTCGCGGCCGACTGCATTCACGCCGAACGGACCGGCGCCGAACGCGACCTCGCCGTGCACGAGTTCGCAGCGGGCAAAGTGTGGGCGTTGGTCTGCACCGACGTCATGGGTCGCGGGATCGACTTCAAGGGCGTCAAACTCGTCGTCAACTATGACTTCCCCCAGAGCGCCATGAGTTACATCCACCGGATCGGTCGCACCGGTCGTGCTGGCAAGGACGGAAAGGCCATCACGTTCTTCACCAAGGCCGACTCGGGTCACCTCAAAACGTAAACACTAAATAAAATCCCCTCACCTTCCATGCGAGCATCGACTGACCCACCCTCCCTTGTCCCTTGGCCCCCACCCACAGTATCGTCAACGTTATGAGACAGTCGGGTTGCGCCGTTCCCGAATGGATGCTCGCGCTCCCAAACCCGACGCAAGATTCGAAAAAGTCTCTCAAGATGAAACCGATCGGGAGGAAAGACATTAGTCGTACGAACGGAGCCGGCGCGGCCGACGACGTGAAAAAATCAGTCAGGGGACCCAAGCGCGAGAGGATCATGGGTGGTAAAGGGGGAGTTTTCAAACGGAGGGAGGGAGATGATGACGATGACGACGAGGCTGAGGGCAAGAAGAAACGGAAGGACAGAGGGAATGGGAAAAGCAAGGGATCGTTGTCGGGCGAGGTGGGCAAGACGGTGGTGGGGGGTCACGACCGAGAAGAGCGAGAGGCGAAGAAACCTCGAAAGGCGAAAGTCGACTTGGCCGAGTAGCGGGGCACACACACCTCTTTGATGTCACGCCGGATCGTTCCACCACACCGCGTGTCCACATCAAACTCTTTTCCCTGTCGAGTTGCGAGTCAACGTTCGCACTTTTGGAAACCCACTCGATGTAAAGACTTCGACATCCTACTTTATCATTCAACAAGGTTTACGACGACTCTTGGATCTGAAATTGGTGATACAGCAACCTTAAACATAGAGAAGAGAGGCACTGGGAGGGGGGCGGGAGATGGTGATGGGGAGGGGCGGGGGGGAATCGACACAAACAAACAATAAACACCGATAAAAACACTGTCAAGGCACACCGAGAGACCAGAAACGCCGTTTCAAACTTTTTCGTCCGACTTCTCGACGTGTTCGAACGATCCTTGATACTTGTCGGGTTCGGCTTGGAGGTGGGCCGTCGTCTGGAGTCGACCTCCTTGGTCGACTTTGGTCGTGCGACGCATGCGGACCTTGCCGCCGGCGAACAACTCGTCGACGCCCTCGAGGGTGAGACCGGCAACCTCTGGGAAGAAGTACCAGGATGCGGGAATGATCGCCGCGTTGAACACGGCAAAGATGATCTGATGTGGACGAGTCCGACGGGAGAGTGTAACAGGTGAGCTCGAGCAAGATGAGGGATCGGCATCGGGGGATGCAACTCACGTAGTACTTGTAGCCAAGCGACTTGATTCCGACCGGAGTGACCATAACGACGAGGAAGCTGAGAGGGAAACGACAGGATCAGTAAGATATCGAAAGACGAGGCAAGAAAGGGAGCGAGCTCGGTCCCCTCGCGTTCCAACGAAGACTTACTTGATGATGCTAAAAATCGGGTACGATGGTATCAGTAAAACGATCGCAAATTGGACCACGTGCCCCTGCCTTGAGTAAAAGGACTCACTATTGAACGGCAATACCGAGGGTGGCCGCGCGTGTTCGAATGGCCAAAGGCACGATCTCCGACGAGTAGACGAAAGCGCAGGGCAAGAAACTTCCACTAAAGACGACCAGGAAGAGGTAAAGTCCAGTGGCTGCGACGATTCCTCCTGCGGCTTTGTCGGCGTTTGCGATTCCGGCGGCGAGCAGAACTTGACCGATGCAAAGGAAGGCGGCTCCCCAGATCATGAGCTTGACTCGACCGACTATGGGCGAAATGAGACCAAGGGACAGGAGACCAGGGAAGATGAAAGCAGAAAGGGTAAACGAGAAACATCGTCGACAACGGCAATGTCAGCTCGGGCCCTCGAGTCGAACGAACGGTGGCGCGACGGGGTGACGTACGACGTTCCATGAAGACGAAGCACCCAATGATGCAAGCGACGAGACCGGCAATACCCAATCCACCGAGCGTTAGCGACGCTTTCGCAGGGGCCATTCCGATCGCATCGATGAAGATCAATCCAGCGTAGTCTGTAGGGATTGGTAATATTACGTGAAGGATCAGCGTTTGACCATAGGCTTAGTGACTTCGGTTCAGGGATTGGACGCTTACAAGTGGCCATGTTGATACCAGTAGCTTGCTGAGCGACATTGACTCCAACGGCACAGAGCGTTCGGTATCGGAAGCATTGATCGTTTCTACGAGAGAAGCCTCCATCAGCACGACGTCGTAGGAGGTGTAAAAGCCAAAAAAGAGGCGGCGGCCGTACCCATGGAAGCAGGCAAAGTATCCCTTGGGCGCGGATTCTTCCGCGGCCTTCTCGATCTGAATAGCTTGAAGAATCTCCTCGGTCGCAGCGTTTGCGTAATCGTGTCCGTGTAGACGCGCGAGAATGTCACGTCCTTCGTCGACGCGACCGGCCTCCATCAGCCCTAAATAGAACAAAAGTGCGGTCAGACTCGGGCGAGCTCAAATCGGGACTGTCAAGAGCTGCACTCACATCGAGGAGATTCGGGCATGAAAAGGAGGCAGACGATAGTGATGAGAACGAAGCATCCTTGAAGGGCGAGAGGGATCCTCCAGCCGATAGGCTCTTTCACGTCCGCGAAACCATACGTGACCCAGAAGGCAGACATGAGCTGTCGGATGGGACGGATCGCACGTTAGTAAGAATCTGGCATTCAGGAGAGAGAATTGAGCTACTTACACCGGTAGCAGCGAAACACAGCTCGAGCGACATCATCAATCCCCGGACCCGCGGTTTCGAAATCTCAGCGACTGTGCAAGCGATGCGGGGACGTCAATCTCGAGGGCCAAGGAGGGAACACAGCAGACCGTGAGGCGGAAGCGAGGGGACGAGGGAAAGTGGAGAAGAGAGGGAGGGGAGAAAAAGAAAAAACGCCTAACCGAAAGATGGTACGATTGAAGTGAGAATTCCGACAGCGACACCGTTGATGAGCCTGAACGCGATGAACATTCCCAAGTCGACTGCGCCCGCTTGTCCAGCCGCTCCGATGAGCGTCCAGAAGGCGGCGAACATGAGGAGTGGCCGACGTCCGATTCGGTTTCCGATGAACGATGCTGTCATGCAACCAACGAACGCGCCGAGCACGAACGTTGCCAGTACAGCGCCAAGGATTGTTTCTGACTTTTCGAGTTCAGGGATAGTCTTGTGGAAGTCGGCAGATTGGGTGAGGGCGTTTGCGATACCTTGGTCACTGAAGATTGTCGAGACACGAGTGGCACCAGATCGAGAATGAGAGAGAGGCGATCATCAGCGATAGTATAAACAAGTAGGGCAGCGGAATGCAGTACGCACTATCCGAACAGGTCTGCGAGGCGGGACGCGGACGAGCGAAAGAGAAAAAAGGAAAATCGGTGAGTCGGACGCGTCCGTCTTGAAGAGTCACGTGCAGAGACGTACAGAATCCGGCTGCACAACCGGTCGTACACACAATCTGTCGCACACGTAAGATATCAGCGTGAGATGTCGTGAGAAAGGAGTGTCAACCACTGGGAACTCACCTGTAAGGGCATGCCGGAAAGCGAGTCTCCGAACGGTCTCGTGAAGGGCTTCATGGCTGTCGGGAGGTAGCGAATATAGACCGAAGCTGGTTTAGAGAAGGCGCAAGAGCTCGAGAGTCGAAGCGATAGAGTAGTAGAGAAGGAGAGGGAAGAAGCCAGACGAGAAGCAAACCTCTCGAAGAACGCGGTGCCCCATTCGCCCCGGACTAGCAATCTCCGCAGACTGCTCGAGGTCGATATCCCAAGAAAAAACCGTGCCTTGGGCGGGCCCATTCAAGGAAAGAAAGGGAAAAAGTCATCTCGTCCACGCCCGGATCCGCATTTTCCCTCGCAGGGCCTGCACGAGTCTTGTCTCTCACGATCATTTTTGAGAGGTTCGGAGTGCTTTCTTCCTGGCGATCGCCATGCAGAGCGTGATCGACGCGTTCTCGACGATAGAGGAAGATAATGTTCCCTCTCGAGGGAGCGGATAGTCTCACTCCCTACTCAATAGTACACACTCTGGGTCGGTGCGAACACGTCTCCACTGCTGCGCTTTGAAGGAAGAATTTGCAAGAGTACGGTTCGCGAGTCATATCATACAGAGAACGGAGACTGTAGTGATACAGAGTGAGTCGCGCAAGAGCGGTAAATTAGTCAAAATATAAATTGGGGCGTCGTTCGCGGGTTTCGTGGGCAATGACCGTTCACCGCTTGGCAGGAGTGGAACCCGTTGTTCCGTAGGTCGTCGCACTTCCAGCCGCCGGTACCGATGTCGTCGCGGTCGAGGCGGTCGCCGAGCCGGAACCGCTCGCACCTGCGCCGTCTCCTCTTCCCCACCCGTAGTACCCCTTTCCTTTCGTACCCGTCTCGGCCGCGCTCGCCGCCGCACCCCTCCCCTCTGCTCCCGAATTCGCACTGTCCATCTCCCCCGTTTTCTTGCTGATCGTACCGTGAGTGATCGCTTCTTGCGCAAGCTGTTCTTCGCCTTGACTGGGGGATTGCGAGCGACGGATGAGGAAGTCTTCGAGGAGACCAGCATTGCGGCTGTTTGCCTTGAACGCGGCCTATTATCGGATACACAGACAAGCCCGAGTTTAGTCACAGTGGCCTGCAGAAGAATTCGGGCCGGGGCGAAGGACGTGAAAGCTCACCATTCCGATATCGCCGACGAGCGGGACCAAACCAATACCAAGTCCGATCATCTGATCTGTGGCCAGGAAGGAAACCGTCAGCCAGGTGCTCGAACAGTTTAGAAGAACGAGGAAAGGAGCTCACTGAGCGTCATGCGAGAGACGAGACTCGAGGGAAGTCTACGAGGCGTAGGTGTAGTAGTTGATCAGTTTCAGAAAGCGCACCCACAGGATGACCACGAGGAAGACACTCACTCTGCCTCTTTGCACTTCTTGAGCACGAGGAAAAACCCGAGCAGGAATTGAGCGATATCTCCGGCTCCGCTATTGCAACGGGGCCAGTCGGCGTTAGAACTCGCCTCCGATTCCGCTTGACATGCTTGAAAGACGTCGGACTTACGGAATCAAACCGAGCACGGCCGTCCAGCCGAACCTGAATCCGCAGATGGAGAATCCCTTGTCGAGGTAATGGGCTCGTCTCCGAACAGAGCGCTGTCATAGCAGGATGTTCAATATCCTTTGGAGCTGCAAGCCGAGAAGAAAGTGGGACTCACGAGGACTTTCTCGTCACGTTTGCTCAACCCTTGAGGCATCGCGCGTTTTCTCTTGCGCTGCTTGCCCCTCGCGTCCTCGTAGGTTTCGTAGTGCGGATCTTGGGGCTCGATCTCTGCCGCCTTACTTCCGAGGAATTTGCGCCCGGCTTTCTTCGCGACGTAACTTGCCATTGCGAAATGGGAGTTTGGAATATGGCGGTGAGGGAAGGAGGTTCCAGTCTGATGAACAAGGCGGGGATGAGCGAAAGCGACAAAGATGAAGAGAGATAGACTGACGTACGGTAGAGCTAGTCGATCGTGTGAGAGGGAACTATGCGAATCTGAATGACGTAGCGGTCTTGTTAGGCGACTAGCGGTTGCGGGTACTTGCTGGCAGCTCTGGGTTGTCCTCGAGTGTTGTGAGCTTTGCACGGAAGTATGTGCGATAGGGTAGGCCTGGGTAAACGAGTTGAACAAGCCGGAGAAGGACTGGGGACTTTTGGCGCGAGGTCATTTCACCGCCTCTCAAACAAGCCAATCAGAATCTACCTCTTTTACCCCACAAAATCTCGAGATGAAATTAGCCGGCGCCCGTACAAAAGTTTATCGATTTCGCCTCCTCTTCCTTCACCACTTCACGACGTAAGACCGGCTATTGCACGATGTCGCACCCGCTGGCGAAACGATCCGACTCTTCTCTACCGACTCCGCCCCGTTCTCCGACCGGACTCAAGCCCAAGGATCCCCTCGACGATGTGGAGGCGTTGAAAGGAACTAACGCCTCTCCCTCGATCGGAGGAGGACCGTTCAGCCCAATGACCCCGAACGACGGGCTGAACACGACGAACTACTTCCCGGCAATCACCCCCGTCCACTCGAACGACCCTCTCCTTCTCGCGACTCGACTCCAGACGGAAGAACACATCTCGGAATTGCGCAAACGCAAGAACGGCAACAAGACCGGAGCGTTCTACTCGAAACAGAATGCTCACATCACGAGTCTGCTCAAGTCAATGGACCAGCACATCCTCGAGGCCGAAGAAGAGGAGGATTCGAATCGCCTCGCGGTGCGCTTTTTCTTGGCACCCGATTTTCCTTTCGCGCACGTGCAGGTGAGCTGACTGGCATTTTTGAATCACGTTCTACAGCTCAAGATTGCGATCTACGGCAGTCTCATTTGCAACTGGTGAGGATCCACTTCTTTCATCTGAATTTCCCTCGCGAAAATTGCGGTCCCGTCTGTGCGACAAGGTCTGGTCCCGGCTCAATGCTCTGCACGATGTGACAAGAGCCCTACTCAGGAAGACCACCATTCTGACCTGAGGTCTACTTTCGAGCAGTGTTCTCGCCGTCCTCCAAATCTACGCTGCCGTGTCCTCGCTCTCCCTCTCCTTCTTCGCGACTGCCGCCGATGCAATCTTCGATCCCGCCGCGAACCTCGTGTTGAACTATTGCCACCGGAAAGCGCAACGGGTCGACCTCGTCAAGTTCCCCTCGGGTGGAAGCAAGTTTGAAACGATCGGCGACATTACGTACTCGGGTGTCATGGGATCCGTTTCGGTCATTTTGGTCGCGTTCTCGATTCAAGAGCTCGCGAGGGGAGACCAACACGACAAGGAGCTGCACATTCCCGCGGCGGTTGTCGTCGGCGTTTCGTTCCGTAAGCTTTCTCCGCTCGCTCTGCCAGATTCATCGACAAGCCGACTGTTGACGCCTGTCGACGCGGTGCATAGTCGTCAAACTTGCTCTCTTCATCTACTGCTTCTCGCTTCGCAGCAAGAACTCGCAGGTGCGCGTGCTTTGGGAAGACCAGTGAGTTACTTAGACCAATTTGGACCTTTTTGTTCACCTGTCCTAATCACTCGCCTTGTTGCCCGTCGCAGCCGCAACGATCTCTTCATCAATGGTCAGTGCCTCCGTGTGTCGCCTGTGGATCTGTCGCTCATCCATTGAACGCGATAACCCAGGTTTCGGTCTCTTCACGGCCTGCGCCGGTGCCAAAATTGCCTGGTTCATCGATCCCTTGGGAGCTCTCATCATTTCCTGTACGTCCTTCGTCCACACTTGTCCGGATACCCCTCCGCTGACGCTCCGGTGCCAACGACAGTCGTCCTTATTTTCGTGTGGGGAACGACGATCAAGAACCACTTTTACTACCTCGCCGGAGCTGCCGCGCCTCTCGAGTTTCAACAGCTCGTCATCTACAAGGCGATGACGTTCGCTGAACAAATTGAAGCGATTGATACTTGTGTCGTGTACCACAACGGACCGCGATACGTCGTTGAAGTCGATCTCGTCATGCACGGCGATACGCCTCTCCGAGTCGCGCACGACGTGTGAGTTTCAGATAGTCTTCCTCGAGTTAATGTGATCAGACAAGGGACCGAAAGGGCTGATTCCATTACCGCCCTCGTTTCAGATCCCAAGCGCTTCAGGACAAACTCGAAGAGTTGCCGCAAGTCGACCGGGCTTTCGTTCACGTCGATCACGAAACTTCGCACTCTCCCGAACATCGCAAAGTCCGATAAAACGGATCTACTTCCTTCCTTGACGAATGTCGCTCTCACGAATTGCTCCACACGAGATCTACTCGGTCCTCCGTTCTTCCGCGCCACGACAAAGTAGACGTCTCATGAGGTCATGCCATCTCCGGCTTGTTTAACTAAAAACCCGATATCTTGTACCTTTCGAGGGGGGTTGATCCTTGCCTCGTCAAATCTTGTAACTACTATTGAATCTCGAATGATTGCTCGTGGCGTGCGATACCCGGCCGTTTAAAAGCAGCCATTGCTTCGATGCCACCGTTTCAACACGGTACGCGTACCGTTGGCAGTCTTTCGCAGCCTGGACATCAGAGGACACGGCCATGAGTGTGCGCGAGAGCGAAAACCGACGTCGCTTCTGCTACGGTCTCTCGAGGCGTCGTAAGCGCGTTCGGCGCGTCGCAATAGTCTCCTCGAGTATATACGGACCCCCGGGAGTGTCTCTCAATCCAATCGAGAGAGGTGGGGACGAGAAAGATCTGGTCGTGAATCAACTCGCGACGCCTCTTCTCCACTCTTTCGCCCTCGCACTCGTTCCGCCCTCTCGCCGACCGGATGAGCTCTTCCGACAGCGATAGCGACCGCTCGAGATCGCGTCCGCTCACACTCGCACAAGTCCTGCCCGAGTCGTTCGGACCACAGTCGCACTTTCGCGGCCAAGTCGATACTGTCAAGCCGTACAGTAACGGGACAGCGTCACTCAAGGTCAAAGACGATACGGGCGTGCGCTGGATCCTTCTCGCTGGCGACTGGGCCGAGGACGCGATCAGATACTTGAATCGGATCGGAAAGTGGATCGTCCTCAACGGCCAAGGCGGATCAGTGCAAGCGATCCAGGACAAGTATCATCAGGATGTCTTGAACGATGAAGGCTTCAAGACGTACCGAGTCATTTACAAGCAGGGAATCTCGGGAAAGTATAACGGAAAAGTTTTCACTTTCAAAGGCAAGTCTCGAGTACCTTGCCGAGCTCGTATGCTCAAGTTGACGTTCGGTTAGACGACACAGGCAAACCTTCGCGATCGACCGAGTACAGTACTGGCTCGACGAACCCTCATCCTCGAGCTTCTTTGACTTCGACCTCGAAACAACAACGCGAACTCGCGAGGCTCAACCAGAACAACCTCGCTCGACCGCAGTCAATAGATCAAGAAATCCTCGCGGCGCCAACGGTCGACCTTGTGAATCCGTACGATTGGGTGACATCGAGAACGAACGATCCGCTGTCCGAAAAACGCGAGAACAACGATTCGTCCGCCGCGTCGACTCGACAAGAGAGCGAAGGGGAAGACGTCGACCAGCCCCCAAGAAAGAAGACTATGCGAGTCAGGTCGATACCTCGCAAGGAATGGGGCCTCAAAACGGTGGGTGGCATTCCTTCTCTCGGGTGCGTTCGCCGTTTCGAGCTCACCTTGACACGGACTTCGACAACTGGATCACGCAGTCCACGCTCGAATACTCGACCCTCAGTCACGTCGACAATCTTCGAAACGAGAAGAAGAACGCGGCCAAGCTGAACCTCATCGCCATCGCCGTCGCGAAACGAGAAGTGTACCAATCGAAATCAGGTACGGTGCCAACCTCGCTTCGGGTCGTCCGCCTGCACCCGTCCTGACCCTTGGCGAGGTTTTTCCGTCTATCAGACGTTTGCAGCGAAATATGGCTGTACGACCCGACCCATACCAACCCAACGATGCGACTCTGTCACTTCGGGCCTGACGAGGCAAATGTCCCCGTCGTCGAAGACGGCGACATTCTCATCGTACAGAACCTGAATGTGCGTCGCTCTTTTCGGCTCTCGTAATTCGCGCCTTTATACTGATGCGATGTCGCGTGGTGTTGACGCACCTCCGAGCGCAGTGGCAGAAAGACAGGGCCCAATTGACTGCGTTCGGCAGGAACTTCAAGAGCGGACCGTTCCTCGTCGTGCCGTCGAAACTCGCCGAAGAGTATCGGCCAGGTCAAGGACCAGAGTTGCTCGCCAAACTCGCGAAGAGTCCGAAGCGTCCCGCCATTGTCGGAGAAGAGGAACTACTCTACGCTCGAGACGTTGCGCATTGGTCAAAGAAGTTTGATGTCGTCGGAAACCATCTCGCACCGGCCCGGGAAGACGAGAAAGAAGACCTCCTCGCTGTGAGCGCTCGACTCTCAAAAGGCGGGGGTAACAGGAGGAAACAAGTCACGATCAGCGAGATCCAGGACGGTTCATTCTACGACGTCCAGGGAGAGGTGAGCAAACACCGCCTCGCCTCGTTCCTCGATCTGCCCCTTGACCCTTCTCCTCGAACTACGCAGATTGTCAAGTTCTTCAAGCCGTCGAATTACAAGAGTTTGAATGACCTCGACTCGTGTCAACTGTACATCGTCGACTATTCTCGGAACGATCAACTCTTGGCTTACGACGAACGATCCGAAGTCCGTCTCCCCGGTCAATACGTCCTGCAGATCTCGGTCTGGGGCCACCAAGCGCAGCCGTTGCTCAAATGGAGCGAAGAGGCGTTGAAGGGAAAGTTCGTCTACTGTCGTAATCTCCTCGGCAAAACGAACGGGAACAGGTTCCTAGAAGGCAACATGTTCATCGATATCAAGCGAAGGGACCAGAGCGACATCACGATTAGGTCAAGCGACGTATTGAAAACCCCCTGGGGGACAGCTTTCCAACGGTTCGCTCTCTGTCGTCTCGCTCCCAAACCTGATCTCGATGCTGACCATCAGCGAGCCCATTCGTCTTGCGATAAATAGTCGTCGCGATCTCTACTGCAACTCGACGATGGAAGAAAAGCTCCATAGCGAATTTTTGACTCTCGGCACTGACCAAGCCGTCGAAGCGAAAACCGCTCAAGATCCCTTCGGTACGCCCGACGCTTGTTCCGCTTCGGTCGACCCCACTGATCACGCGCCGCTGATGAAAACGGTTGTCCTTTGCGACAGCCTCTGTGTTCGATACGGACGGACTCGAGAAGCAACCAATGTCGACCGCGTGCGCCCTCAAACTCGGTGGGACCTACTTGTTCGACGCTCGAGTGATCGACTTTAAACCCGACAAGCTCGAAGATTTCGTCGTTGCATACTGCACGCAATGTAGAGCGCCGTGAGCAACATTTTTTCTTTTTTGTTTCTACCCTCGTCGTCTCTTTTTCTTCGCAGCCGGTAGAACACAAAGCTGATTTTATTTTGGCGTGCCTCCGAGGAATACATGCTCAGTCTCGCTGCTGGACTCCGAGCTTGCATGGACCACAACCAAGTTTCTCACATGTATCGATTCTCGCTCGTCCTCGAAGGTCAAAGTTCGTCACCGCAAACGAAGCCCATTCGGATCGTCGTCCAAGTCACCGGTCGTGACGCCGTATGTCCCTGGCTCTCTCTCTCTCCCTGTACCGTCACAATGCGGTTTTTGCTCACGCGAGGGGACTCGACGTGTCGCGAGGGAAACCACTATTCTAGGAAGCACTGTTCCCCGGACTCGCTGCGGCCGAATTCTTCAACGACCCGATCAAATCGTCTTCGTCGCTTCGGTCGCGCTTGGCACCGATCGTCGGACCCCTCTTCGTCGCAAAGTCGCAAAGACAACCGGGGATGCATCTCGACGAGGCTGCTGCGTCCGTCATGACTGACGACGACGTCGGACCGTGGCGAGACTTCGTCGTCGAGGGGTGGAGGACCGACGGCTCGGGCGAGTTGAGGTGGAAGTTTGACGAGGATCGGACCATGTTTGCGTGAAATCACCGATGGGAAGGAGGTTGGGAGTTGGTCGGAGGGAAGAAGGGCTCTGGAGTAGGGGACAGCGAGGCTCTTGTCGAGTAGTTGGTGTGGTACCGACCGATTCATGGTTTCCCCCCCTCTGTTGTTGTCGTCAGTGCTTGGATTCCTGGGACTCTGTTTCTGGCTATGTGCAACATTTTTTTTCCGATGGCACTGCTCGGGTCTTCGGTCGAGTGAAAAAGAGGAAGCGAGTATGGGAGAGCAAGAGCACTCGTTCGGGAAAAGTCAAAACAATTGCGAAACCAAATTACAAACAACCCTTTTGACCAACCCCGAACCGTTGCGCCCCATTCAGACGCACTTGTCGAAACGACGAGCGAGTGCAGGAGCTGATAACCTCGAACCGTCCTCCTCCTCGTCCTCTTGAGTGCGCAGTACTTTCGAAAAAAAAGCGAAAACCCGGGAGTTTGTTTTACTCGACGTTGGGAGGATTCTCGCCTCCTCGTCAACGAGGACTTCAGTTGACAACCTTGAACCCTCGCTCGTCACCCCTTGCGCGTTCACTCCCAACCCTGATGACTCCTCCCTCGCCCGCGCCGTGTCGAACTCGCAACCCACTCCCCTGCCTGCCCTGTCCCGGTCGGTTCCTCCACTGTTCGCTCCCGAGTTGCGCGACTTGGTCACGAGACAACGGTCGAATCTGGACGAGTTCTTTCGCGCGGAGGATGTAGCCCTCGTTGGTGGGCGAGACGGGCACGATCGACGACGAGAGGCGCTTGTACAACCCGAGCGACGCGAGTGACTGCTTGACGGCCGGTTCGAGGTGGAGCGGCGAGCGTTGGAGCGTCACGAGGTAGTGCGACGGCGGTGCGCCTGATGGCGGAGATGGTGGTGATGAGGGTGATGAGGATGGAGGTGGTGAAGGACGAGACCGAGTCGACGACAAGAGTCTCGCGCCGATCGTTGTCCGAGTAGGTCCCACGAGGGCGGGCAGTGATCGCTGCATTCTGCGGGGTACAGCGAGTGAAAGGACAAGTGCTGGGCCTCGACGTAGGGGGGATTACTGTAATTGATTCAAAATATTCAAAAAGATGAAACGAAATTCTCACACACGAATCGCCCTCGCTGTAGCCCACCTAAACCCCCCTCCAAGTCTACCTAGCAACTCCCGCCTGACATGCCTCCCAAAGTGAGTCCGACTCGCGGCGATCGGCGCGTAGCCTCTCGGGTCACGCCTCGTCTGTTCCGTTCTCTCGCATCTCGTCGCTCGTCTCGACTGACACTTCGACGTCACCCATCCGCGCGTGTGATGCACCCTCCCGACAGTCGAAGAAAGGACAAAAGATGGACCTCAGTGCCTTCTTGGCCGATGAGAGTGAGTCTCGCCTCGGTTCGGTGATCGACTCGATCTGATTAACCTCATCCTTTGACCCCTCGACAGACACCGGTGGATCCTGGGCCGATGAGATGGATACCCTCCCTACCGGGCGTACGTCTTCCCGCGTGTCTTTTGCCCCCAATCCCGGCTGTTGACCCTCCCCTCCCCGGATCGCCTTGTCAGCTTCCGCTGCCGGAGCCGACGGAGGCGTCGGACTCGGAGGATCCCATCTCACTCGCAACATGCGTGGAGGTCAAGACAGTCTCGGTAAGCTTCGCGTATCTGCTCTCGTGTCGATTTTGCGCGAATTTTTCTTTTTTCGCGGTTCACTGACGAGCACTCTGTGTCCCTCAGGCGGTTTCGGAGGTCGCGACCGCTACGACGATGGACGTCCTCAACGCGTCGAAGTCCCTATTCCTACCGAACCTCCCTTCACGACGTTTGTCGGAAACTTGACGTTCGAAGTCGTCGAAGCCGACCTCGCAGACTTTTTCACCGGCCTCGGTGTAAGCTTCGTCTCCTTCTTGTCTACCCTTTGACCTTGACTGAAACGTTCGCAACGGTCCGGGGGACGTTCCGGCGGCCAAATCTAGGTCAAATCGATCCGCCTCGTTTCGGGCCAAGACGGCAAACCTCGCGGGTTCGGTTACGTCGAATTCAACACGGTCGACGACTTGAAGAACGCCCTCACGCTCTCGGGTCAAGACCTCAACGGCAGGGTCGTCCGCATCTCGGTCGCGGAAGCTTCGGCCGCCCGCACCGGACGTGCCGATGAGGCTTCGTCGTGGGAGCGCACCGGTCCCCTCCCGGCCCTCGGTGGAGGCCGCTCGGGAGGATTCGGTGCCCCCCGTTCAGGTGGGTTCGAACGTCAGGGAGGAGGGTTCGACGAGGTCGAGCGAGACGGTCCGATCCGAGGCGGGAAATTCATCCCTTCGGCACCGGCGCCCGACCGCGGCATGGGAGGAGGGTTCCCTTCGAGGGGAGGAGACCGACAGGACCGCGGTCCCGGTTTCAGCGGGTTCGAACGGGCCCCGGTCGCCGAGGTTGAGCGCGAAGGCCCGATCCGAGGAGGCAAGTTCACCCCGAGTCAACCGGAACCGCCGAGGCGCATGTTCTCGGGCGCGGGAGGCGAACCGAGTCGTGCCGATGATGGACCTTGGTCACGTGGCGGAGCTCTGCCTCCTCCTCCCGCTGGCTCGGAACGCAGGGGTTTCGGAAGTGGTTTCGGTTCGAGGGAAAACGGTTCGTTTGTCGCCTCGCTCGATCGTGCGCGACCTCGTTACCGATCGTGGACTCTGACCTTTTCTCCATAGCTGGATCCGAGATTCCCATCGCCCGTCGTCCTCTCCAACTCGCGGCTCGTAGCGCTTCGACCACCGCGATCGCGCCGAACTCGGCAACTCCCTCGCCTTCGGCGACCCCGAAGTCGAACCCGTTCGGATCGGCGAAACCGATCGACACCGCGACGAAGGAAAAGGAAGTCGAAGAGAAGCTCGCGAAGGAACGCGCTGAACGCGCCGCGACGCTCCAAAAAGAACGCGAGGAGAAGGAAAAGTTGCAAGCCGAGCAAAAGAAGGACCAACCGGAAGCCGGTGCCAAGAGTGACGGAGATTGGGTCAGGCGGGGTCCCCTTCCGCAGCGCCAGCGCTCGTCCGACAATGCCGCGAAGAAGCAACAACAGAACCTGGCCCCTCCCGTCCCGATCGTCTCGAACCCGGCTCCTTCCGCCGCCTCGAAAGATCAACCTCCTCATGCTGCCGCGAAACCCGCGTGGGGCAAGAAGTCCGAAACGGACGAGATCACCAAGGGCGTTGAAGAGACCCAAATCTAGAAGAAACCTTGACACTCTAAAAACCGACCAAAAAAAATCCCATGGACCTCTCCGGCTCTCAACGCTTTCCCGACTATAGGAAATTCCCCCTTGTTTCGAAACGCAGTTCGTATCTATCTGAGCGCCCATTCCCCCGTTCTTTGTGTATATCATAAAACCTTTTTCCCACCCTCAAATTCTCGTCTCCCGTCCCCGATCCCTCCCCCTCCTCTCCCTCTCTATCGTCTTCACTTTCACACCCTCTACCCTTCCGCCTCCCCTGCCTACCGCTTTGCTATAGCGTTCAAGTACTAAAATTTGGAATGGTTTACGTTCTCAACCTGATCCATGTCGCGCGCCACGAGTCAAGTCGGCTTCGCAATATGGCATGTCGCCCGCGTCAATCATCGCGGTGGCTTAGGAAAAAGGTGGGTAGGATTCAAGACCACGTACAACGAGACGTCACGCTTTTCCCTGGTGAGAGTGCGTTTCACGGACGGTGCGACGCCCTATTATCGTGAATCGATTTTTGTGGACCAACGCTCAAAGACCCTACAAGGATAGACGAAACGCCTTGTTCTTTTTTTGTCTTCTCGTGGAGTCATTCTTCTCGCTTCACTCGGACGCTTCGTCGCCAGGTTTCAATCTTGCGAATCACTTGCGGTTTTCTGCTTGTTCGCAAACAGGTACGCTTGGGCCTTTTTCTTTGCGCTTTGACTGGTAAAGATAAGCGTGACACCTCGAGCAACGATACGGGAGTGAACCACCGATGCGCAGCGAAAGGGATTCTCGCGATGCGGTTCCATCAGTATGAGTCGGAGGAAGCGACACTTAGGTGCCAAAACTGGTGACTCGGGTCGATTCCATGGGGTGGACGGCCTCTTCTTCTGGTCGTCCACCCCGTGGACGACCGAAGGGAGCGGATCGTGTTGGAATTGGGCTGAAGATGAATTGCAAAGCGGAGAGAACGGGAGAGAGGCGACAGGGAAAGAGAGATGAAAAGGGAGACGGAGACAGGGGATTCCGAAGAAACTGCAGCAGGGTCAAGAGCAGTAGTAGCATGTATCAGATTCCTACATGTAGCGGTGATCACGAGTAGGAACAAATAGAACTCACGAGAAAATCAAAATTCGGCGTGCGATGGTGCGGAAGACGAGAGAAAAACGGCGACTTGAGGTCTTCTAGTCGTCGTCGTTGTTTTCCTCGTACCTAGCTCTCTTGTGTCTCCCCTGCGTCTCGTGGCTCTCGTACCCTTCGTCTCGCTCCTCTCGCTCCTCTCCCTCCTCTCCCTCCTCTCCTTCACCCTCACTAGCGACGTCGTCGTGTTCCCATTCGAGCATCTTTCCCTTGAGCGCTTTCTTTTGTTTCTTCGTCCTCTTGCTCGGATCCTTCGCAAAGCCGCCGTTGTCGCGAAGGAGATCGAGAAATTCCTCCCAATTTGATACGTGACCTTGAAGGAAGTCGCGTAAAAGTGAGTTTGGACTTCCTTCTTCAGATACTCCCATCGACCGTGGTGGGTAGTCGGGACGGAGTAGAACGTGGTGACCATGAGGAATCGGCAGTCGATCGCCTTCGGTTCCAACGTTCCGGTGTTCGAGAGATGAATCCAGATATGCTGACCGATGATGGGGAGTTCAGCGACATTCATGTCGATTGTGTCGAGAATTCGGGTGAAGGGTGATTTTCCATTGAGAGAGGACGAGGGGAGACGGTTGAGCAGGGAGCCAGCATGGGAAAGCGCTTCGAGCCTGTGTGACGGGAATCCGTCTGGCAGATTCTTGCCTCACAAAGCCAGAATTGACGTCGTGCGTGACTCGTGGTTTATCAGCGTCACATGGATCTACAGTAAGATCGTTTACTCATCCTGTCGACTTTAAAGCTCTGTTCATTGCGCTTGTTGAGCTTCGCAACAAGAATGCTCGCAAATTCCTGTTTGTCCTCAGGACAAAAAGCAACCGGATTCTAACGAGAGGTAAGCGTTCTTGAGAGATACTGAGCGAGGCGTTAAAAAGAAAAGGGGGCTTCCGCAAGAACAAAGCGGGAAAACAAACCTTGAGGGATTTGGCTTCGACTTGAACAATACGGTCCGGCGGGATGTTTGAACCGGGTCGCATAGCACTGATCATATCTGGATCATTCCACGAGCTGATCCGGATCGAGAACATGGCTCGCTCGCTATAAAAACTCGCCGTGCGAGCGAAAATATCAAAAGACGAAACAATGTTGTCGGGCTCTGAGGAGTTCCTAATTCGGGCGACGACCGCAGCAATCGTCTTCCAGCTATGCGATTATGCTCATTTTTCTCTTGTTCGTCGCTGGATGAATTTGGGGACAGAGCGCAGCCAGATTTTTTGGCGCAACTGACACGCGGGTCACGCGGAATGATTTTGCGCTCGCTCCATTGGTCACCACTTATTTTTTCTCTGTTCTTAGCTAGACTTCTGACTGACGGAAGGAAACTGAATGCACCATGATGCGGTTGAAGGAAAAGGGATACAAATATTCATTGTATACCGGTCCCGCGGCGAAATTGATCTTCTGTCAACGTACTTCGAAAGAACTTGCGAACGACTAGCTGAGCGAGAGCGTGACGAGAAACAGTGCAATCTTATCCGGCGACGCGAGATGCAGCCTGCGAGGCCCGGCCTTTCCCGACCCGGATGTGGAATCACGAGTCAGCACAGGCGGGGAAACTGGCTCGTTTTCGGTCACTCTGGTCACTCGGATATGGACCACAAGAGAAAAAGTGAAAACTGACAGCGATGAGTCAATTGGCCAGCAACTTTGGCTCGAAGAACGGTGGCGACGTTCCCAAGACGCGTGGTCAGACTGATCTAGGTGGGCGGGGAAGGTACTCTTGACCTCGAACCGTGGAATCGATCCCGATGGGTCGGAGGTCTCAAGAACATATACGACACAAAGGGACGATATAATGCAGCGTCCAAACTTTTTGGCTCGAGCGCGAGCTAGATTCAACGTCTTGCCTGTCACGTGGGAAGAAAACCTCTCGCGTCACTTTCTCGCTCTTCGAGTTCCCACCTGGGCACGTACGATTACTCCAAACGCTCGCAATGTATTCGACCAATGTGATCGATATTCGCAACGAGATCTCGTGTCTTGCCGGGCACTAGCTGCTAAAGTGGGTAAATTTCTTCCTTTTCTCTTTCGTTTGAACCTCGCCGAGTCGGAGGGGGAGGGAGAAGCACAGAGTTTGCAACGAGGGCAAGCAAAAACAAGACGAAGTAGATCGAACAAGAGAAAGAGGGCGTCGAAACAGACAAGAGAGCGGATGGAGAAAAAAAAAACCAAAACAAAGTACTGCGGTGGTGAGGAGACAGACGAAGAGGAGAGACGGGGGCAGAGTACGAGATCGGTATTTAAGGCTAGACGACCCTAGAACGTCGGGATGCTGCAAGGATAGAAAGTCAGTAAATATCGCAATCTCGATCGTGAAACGTCGTGATCGACTCACTAATCACTGCTCAGTCGAAAGATGATGAGGGATCAGTTCGGTTTCGACTTCCCGCAGCGCCACTTGTCCTGAAGACTTGCGAGTGAACGTACTTGATTCGATCGCGAGCGTCTTGTGCGACACACTCGCTGATCCATACGAGATTGCGAATTTCTTGCTCTTTGAGTTTGAAAAAGCTGTAGAACACGCCCAGCTGCGCAGCGAGCAGCGGAGGAGGAGAAGAGACGAGGGGAGGCCGTAAGAATAGTGTCAGATAAAAATCAAGTAACAAATATAGGATAAATGTGTCATACTTGAAACTGTTGCAAAAACGCGAGCTTGTTGAGGTGCACCTCGTGTTGGAAAAAGTGGTCCTCTAGGCTCGCGGCCGAACTCGACGAACCGCCTCCTCCTCCAGAAGAGTCGGTTCCGGAAGGGTCGAGGAACGGACGGTACTCGACGATCGGATCGAGGACTTGCTTGACTTGGTCAATGTCGTCGGCACGTGCGAGCGCCATCGTCCCTTCGGGGTACAGTCGACCGAGCGACGGGAACAGCTGCGCGCGTTGGTCTTTCGAGAGCGATGTTCCAAACGAATTGATCGTAATGTTGAGCGACCTCCGGTCGGCTTCGAACGCGAGGATGGGCGCCATGACGTCCGAAGTCGGGGCTCCGATCGACTGGACAAACGAGTGAAAGTCTTCGAGGTAACTCTTGTACAGCTGCGGCGGCAAATTTCAACACAGGTCAAGGGTAGCTCACGAGAGAGCTCAAAGGCGACATGTTTTTACCGTGTTTCGGATGATCTCAATGTTTAATTCGTCGAGGTCTTGAGCAGAGAGACAGTCGCGGAAGTATGGAGCTGGCAAACAGGCCAGTCAGCACGATCGCAGAGGGTCTTCCCCGTTGCGACATACTTACCGAGCGGGGTTTCGACGAGCACGGTCGAGTACAGCTCTTCGACGTTGGTCGCGACGCATAGTGCCGGCATCGTGTCGAAGGTACCGAGAGGATGACACCGTTCGAGGAGGTCGTGAGTGTCTCGTTCGTGCAGGGTACCAGAGATGAGGAGGACAACGTTGTCGATCATGTAGGCGTAACTGCGCGTGATCGAAGTGAGCTCGCGTGAAGAAAAAAAACCTGGTCGGCGAGTGGGTCCACTCACGTCATGTAGTCGAGAAACTTCTGCAATTGACCGCTCGCGTTGCTCCGAACATAGTTGAACTCGTCGACCAATCGAGCCGTCGCCTTCTCTGCGATCGTCGACGTCGAGATCGGAGAAGGTTCGTTCGCGAGAAAATTGCCATAATCCGTCGCGGTAAGCTGCATCCGGAAATCTGCATCGTACATCCTCAAGACCCAGATCAGTTTGGCCAAGGCGTAGCAGGAGAGCGGGGGGCCCAAAGCGAGAGAGCGTACCATCGAGGGTTTCACATTGGGTCAAATTCGAGTATTGCGCCTGTGTCAGGAGACCGGCCTTGAAGCCTCGGACGACGCCTTCGAGATACCCTGAATGCGAGTTGAACAAGAGTGCCTCCATGGTCGGACAGGGATTGCACGAAGTGGGAAAGGGAGCTCTGTGGGGGGGAGGGGGGTCCAAACGTCGATCGACGGGAGAGTCAGCTCGCGGCCGGTGTATGGTAGACAGCGCACG
Organism: Sporobolomyces phaffii; assembly: GCA_037042985.1. Taxonomy (NCBI): domain Eukaryota; kingdom Fungi; phylum Basidiomycota; class Microbotryomycetes; order Sporidiobolales; family Sporidiobolaceae; genus Sporobolomyces; species Sporobolomyces phaffii. The sequence continues at coordinate 473,846 of JAWNFN010000012.1, read as the reverse complement.
TAGCGGCAAGTCTGACGTCTGTGCTGGTCGACGTCGCGCCGTGCCGCAGTTTACACGTTCCCCCTGCGTCGTGTAGAATTCGAACCGCGCGGGTCCCAACACGCTCCGTTCAAGGCGCGCACTCGCATCCGGTAGATCTATGTGACAGCCGCTAGTGGTACTATGAAGTGAGCGACCGACCTACTGGAGTACGACGGGCGGTGAGTCGTGCGGGAGATGACGACGGTCGAGGTCGCGGTAGATGACGAGGCGGCGGCGTCGGACTCGGCGGATCGAGCGGTCGAGATGACTGAGTTCGCGTAGGATTGAACGTCGGTGGAACAATGGATTGGAGACGTGAGCGAGGCGGGCGGCTCCTCGATCGACCAACTTCGAACATCTCGCGAATTAGCAAGTTGTCCCAGCTCGTGCGGCTGTGCCCGGCGAACCCTGTACAACAATGCTCGGCGTACCTGGCGCGCTCGGTAAAAAGTTGACATTCAATCGGAATATTCGGGTCTCTCTCCGGTTGCGGCTGCTTGTCGAGACACTTAAAACTGCAAGACACCCGGAACGATTGGCATAGCTACAGGTCCACAACAACGCTGAACAACGATCGAACAAAACAACCAAGGCCCGCACGAAAGGAACCACACGATCCCAGTTTTCCGCTTGGATTCCGTCCAAAAAAACCTTACCGCCTCCTGTCGCGCATCTCTATCTCTTCAGGTCCACGCTCGCCCCTCGTCTTTGTCTTCTTGGGTTTCCCGACCTCTTTAAAGTAGACGCGCCACCCGATCCGCAACAGGGCCCTCGCGAGCCCGAACGGCGGGATCAACCAACTGAGGATCCAGCTCCACCCGGCTCGCTGGTCGAGCTTCGAGACGACGCGGTCTACCTGGGCCTGCAAGTCGGGCAGCGGTCCCGAGTTGTCGATGACGAAATCGGCGTAATCGAGTTTGGAACTGAGCGCGTGTTGCGCCGCGAGCCGAGCTTGAGCTTCCGAGAGCGAGAGGTTGTTGCGCGCGCGGAGTCGTTGGACCTGCAAGATCTCCGAGCTGTGTGTGTGTGTGTGTGTGTGTGTGTGTGTGTGCGTGGCGATTTGGTAATGTTTTAGGGGCTGAGCGGTTCGACTGTACTCTCGTCGAGGAGAGAGAAAGAGTGCCCAAGAAAAAACAAACTGACCAATACACGACGACGATGGCGCCGCAAAACCTCCACAAACCAGCCTCGATGAGCAAGGGGGCGTCGACGACGCATACTCGCTCGCCCTTGAGCCAGTGCTTGAGCAACTCCCACGCGAGGAGGCGGCGCACGGCGGGGTGGACGATCGAGTTCAAGACTTTGCGCTCGCGGTCGTTGTTGAACACGATCGATCCGAGCTTTTCGCGGTCGAGGGTGCCGTCGGGGCGGAGAATGTCGTGGCCAAAGTGGGCAACGAGGGCCGAGAGTGCGTACGAGTTTGGCTCGACCGCGACGCGCGCGAGGACGTCAAGGTCTACGAGGGGCACATGTTGAGCTTTGAAGATAGACGAGACGGTGGATTTGCCTGGACAGAGAAGCGTGAGTGGGAGGAGGAACGGCGGCAAGTGGGGGTCGAACGCCCAACGCACCTGAAGCGATCCCGCCTGTGAGTCCGACGACTGCGTTGCCAAGGTATACCAGGCCCGAGTCAGGTCTCACTCGACTCGCTCAAGCGACGAGCTGGGGGATCCTACCGAGCATCTGACGCGAGAGTTGGACGACAACCCGCGGTGACTCCCCTCTCTCTCTCCACCCGTCTCTCTCGCAATCTCGAGGGGCCGACTTCGACGCTTCACCGGCCACATGCGCAAGCCCGGACCCGGAGACACTCGATCGCGCTCTCCCGCAACTTCGTAACTCGCTCGCTCCGCTGCTTCCTGGACGACGCGTCCTCTCCCGAGTCCGGTAGATCCCCGTCGAAGATCCTGGCAGACGACGAGATCGAGGTTTGCGCGTATTCCATCGAATCTACTTTGGCAGTACTCGTTCTCAGCGTCCTGCTCGAATCGATCAACCTTCGCCACGCTCGCCGCACAATTCCCGCCCGTCCTGCACGCTCGCAGCATTTATTGAGCTGCGACGCGGCACGCCGGACGCACCTTCCCTCGCCCCGCCGACACCAAGTCCGAACCAAATTCAAAATGGGGCGATAACCGTCAAGCGCAGGAATCCGACCCTCCGGAGGCCGCCCCACTTTGCCTTAACCCGTATAGCTTGGTCCGTCGCTTCGGACTTCTTCGGACCCGGTTCCTCGAGTCCCGGCCTTTCGTGTATCTCTCCTCTCTCGGCGCGCCTTTGATCGATTTCGCGCGGCAGGATCGCAAGACCTGTAGATCTGTCCGAACCCTCGCTTCCCGGCGACGGCTGCCGTGCCTACGTTCTGCACTGGACCCCGCCCCGGCTCCAGCTACGGGTGCGACACCCCAGATCTGTCAGGTACGAGGAGACTCTGGCACAGATTCGATATCTCCCCTCTGCACGGCAGGAGTAACCCTCCGCCCCGATCGCAACTTCGCACCCGACAAGCTTTCAACTCTCTCGCGACGGGTTCGGCCTTCATTTACCTGCTCCACTCGCTCAATCGTTTCATTTCAAGGGCTCGACAGACGCCTTTGCTTTCTTGTCTTCCACTTGAACGCCCCGTCCCGCCTTGAGCCGCCATGTCTGCCCTCTCGACTCCCCCACCCGAGCTCGACGACCCGACGTGCTCGTATGCGGATCGTTCATGCAAACAGGCGAGTCTTTTTCACGTTGAATGGCCGCACGAAAAAGTTGACGCTAAACCGACGATCGTCCCCTGTTCTTCTCGTTCATCTCGTGTTCCATCCGTTGCCGTCTCCTGCCTTCCACGACTCCTCAGGATCGACGACGTTCTCTCCGCAACGCGGGACTCGACTCATCGATCTCGACTTCCTTCTTCCGTCCTCGAGACACTCCTCAACCTTCCGATCAACCAACTTCGCATTCCACTGCCCTCATGTACTCCTCCCTTCGGATCAATATCGACAATGTCTCCACTTCGTCGTCCCTGCTCGCTACCGCGTCGAAACGGCCCAATATCTCACCTCTACAACCTGCCACCCATCCGTTCCTTCCCGTCGACGAACGACGAAACATCAACCGCTCACTCAAGCATTGTGGATTCTCGTCTTCGCACTCGACCCCAGCCTTCCCCCTGTCTCCAACTTCGCCAACCTCGCCTGGCGCCAAAACCGTCAAACTCCCCGAGCTCACAGAACCTCCCATGAGTCCTCCTGCGACGCCACTCGCACTCCTCGACGCCGCACCTCTGACTCCGACGACGCTCTCGGATTGTCACTTTGCCGCGGCACCGGCATCGAGTCCGGACCTTCCTGCGCGCCGGCAACCTTTGCGATCGCACGCCGACGAGTTTACCCCGTCGTGGGTGCGGGGCCAGGGTACCGAGAAGGAAGGTCACTGTGCCAAGTGTAGCGAGAAAGACGGGAATGGCAAGTGGTTCAGACTGAAAGACGGCTCGTATTGGTACCACCTTCAGTTCGTGCACGGAGTGTCCTCGATCAGTGGCGTAAGTTGGTTTTTTGCTTCTTTCGCGCTCCATGCTTACATCGAGTCGAATGCTGACACTTGTTTTCCTTTGGACAGTCGCCTTTCCGCGGACCGACCGAAACACGCTGCGTCACCAACGATCAAGGTGTTTCGTCACTCGAAGGCTTCTGTGGGACCTGCTCCAGCGTGAGTCGGTTCCCGAAGGTCTATCGTCTCGGGGAGCAGTAGCTGACACATCTTCGTCTTCGCTGCGTGTTTTCAGTGGAACACTTTTGAAACGTACCGTCCGACCCCAACCTCGACGAATCCCCCGCGAGCTCTCGCGGCGTCTCGGAATCAATGGTACCGTCACGCTCACACGTGTCACGTACAAGTACCGCTCGTTCGATCTACCCGGTTAGCTCCGCCGCTGCAGACTGCGCAGGCGAGCCTTTGCGCCAAGACACCTCCGTTCGTCTCGGTCAGTTTGTCTTTTCCACCAACCTCGCTTTTCGTCGCGAAAAACTGATGCTGAAAGTCCTCCTCCCCTCTCCACCTTTACCCACCTCCCCGCGTCGCCCAAATCGCTATCTTATTGACGACGATGTGAACACAGTTACCACTCGTCAGCGCGGCATGAAGAGTAGAATTCATTGTCGGAGCCCACTCCTACCACGCTTGCTCGTTCGAGATATCTGGCTGGGCCCCTCCGCCGCAAACCCCCATCGCCGCTTATAGTGAACCCCTTTCCTCCCTCCCAGGCTTTTCCTCAGAGATCCTCCCGCCCCCCCTACCCCAGTATCCTCCACCCCTACCTTTTCGCTTCAAACTGGCTTTTTAGCAAGGTTTCTAAACTCGTTCGTTTCGCACCCCTGCTCTGCTCGTTACTCTGCCCCCCCCCCCCCCTTACCTCCCTCGCCCTCGTCTTTGTCTATGTTGCAAAGCTCTTTTCTTATCTCGGGGGCGAGGGGGTGGAGGGGGGGGGAGGGTAATGCTCTCTCTCTCTCTTTGGTTGAACACAATCCATTGATCGTTTTTCTCGCTTCTTTTGTTTTATTTCCGCTGCAACACATCCAACTTGATCCTGTCGAAAAAAGCGATCCATTTGATTTCGACATCTATCTATCTAATCTATTTCAAACGGAGAAAGGGATGCGGACGAGAAGAAAGAATAGCAAATCAAGGCGAAAAATCTCTCCAGATGCGATCATCAAAGTTTTCGACGAGGAGCGGGTCGTCCTATCCATGGAACGAGAGACAAGCACAACAGTCAGAGTTCCGACTGTGCCGAGCAGTTGAACGACGAATGACAGAGAGAGAGAGGGCGAAGGGGAAAGAGGGGGGAAGAGAGAGGGGGGACTTACTCTATACAGGCCTTGCCAGTTTGAGAACCCGTCTCGAAGGACGAGGACCCGCTGTCGAATCCCGTCGTGATTCGGGAACGGGTTGGGCGAGAACGTCTGAGTCGCTGATTCCGACGCAGCCGCGGCCGGAGTGCACGACGAATCGGCGGTTGGCGGCGGCGCGGCGGCTGCGTCTCTCGCCGCGACTGCTTCGGCGTAGATCCTCGCGTTCTTGGGTCCTCGTACCTCTGAGTGTGTTCGAAAACCGTTACTCGTGAGTCCCGTCGCAGAGCGTCTATGTAGCTTGGACAGCGACTACTTGAAGGGAGGAGAGGGGAAAAAGCTCACGACTGAGCGTGCAATGAAAGATGACGGTCGGGACGTGTGCGAGGTTCTCGACGAGCTGAGCGACGGTCTCGTCCGTCCTGAGCTCGCTCGGAGCGTTGATCGCGCCGGGGATGTTGCCGCCGCGAAAGTCGTCGTCGCGCACGTCGACGATCTGGTAGTCCTTGCCCGCTTGTTGCGTCTTGATCAAGTGCGCGACCGCATCGTGGTTCACGTAGCTGTAGTTCATCGGTCCGGCGGAGACGTCGAGGTGGACGGAGTGGAGTTGTCTTCGCTCTCGCTCGATCTCTTCACTCAGGCCGGTTTCGCCTCACCTTGGACCTCCGCTAGCTCGCTGCATGCTCCTCGTCGCAGCCCGGACGACCTCGAAACAGTTTTCACCAACTCTTGCACGCCGTTCGACGCCTTGCGCTCTTTGCCGCCCCGTTGTTCCGATCCGAGCCCCACTTCGACTCGCTCCCGCTCTCGCACGATCGACCATGTCTTCTGCGTTCTGCCACGCCCTCGGGCTCAAGTATCCGATCGTTTGCCCCCCGATGGCCAATTGCTCCGGAGGGATCCTCGCAGCCCAAGTCTCAAACGCGGGAGGACTCGGTCTGGTCGGCCATGCCGTGAGCACTCTGTCCTGCTTATACTCGCCCCCTAGTGGAACTCAAGCTCAGCAAGGCGTGCGCGCGATCAGGCATCCTTGGACGGTCTCAAGGCCGAAGTTGAGAACGGTCGAAAACACCTCGGACTCGACTCAGGCGAGCCCTTGCCGTGCGTCCGTCTCGTCGTAGCTCCGGGCTCCCACCGTTCGCACCTGACACCTCCGTCGCTTGCGTCTGTTCAAATCTTAGTTTCGGTGTCGGGCTCGTGCTGTGGAAGCTCGAGTCGCCCGAAGTCTCGCCCGCCGCAGCGGAATCGCTCCAGGCGTCGTTCCTCTCGTACGTCGCGTCGCTCTCGGCTCACTCGGTCTGGCTCTCGTTCTCTCCCGAACTCGAGCGCTGGGTCGCAGCGTACCGTCGAGCCGAAGCGGACGCGGGGACGGGTCACCGCGCGTTCGTGTGGGTCATGGCGTCCCGGACTCAAGACACGGTCGCGGCGTCGGGGTGGGACGGAGTCGACGTCGTCGTAGCGCAGGGGACCGAGAGCGGGGGACACGGTGCGTCCCATGCGCTCGGACAACCGCTCGCGGGCCTGCTCGAAGCGGTCGCACCCCGGTTCGAACAACGCGGTCGGAACGACGACGAGTCCCCCCTCGCGCGACCGCCGCCGTTCCTCGTCGCAGCGGGGGGACTCTCGTCGGCGAGTTCGATCCGAGACGTCTTGGTCAAGTACCCGAGCGTGTCGGGCGTCGTCGCCGGAACTGCGTTCACGGTCGCGACCGAGTCGTTGTGGAAAGATGGACAGAAACAACTCGTCGTCAGGACTGCGAGCGGAACCGAGACGGATCGAGGGCTCGAGTGGGACGAGATCAGGAACGCAATGGGCTGGCCTGCTGGGGTCGATGGGAGGGCAATTCGGAACCGGACCAGAGGGAGAGACGAGAGCTTGTATCGCCAGGGAGAGTCGCCGACCGAGGGAGGGCCGAACCTCGATGAGGTCGGAACGTGGGCCGGTACGTTTCTGTCTCTTTCATATGGCTCTTGTGTCATTCCATATTGACTCGGTGCGTGTGGCATTCGCGACAGGGACGGGAGTCGGAGACGTCAAAGCGATCCGACCTGCAGCTGAAATCCTCGTCGACCTCGCGTCTCAACTCTGAATAACCACTTGATGTACCGTATATAGCTTCAGGAATGTCGTTGTCTCCCCTCTCGTCATCTGCAGTGTTGAACGCGAATCGGATGCGAGAGTGATCAAGGTCACGTGAAAGAATTTCGGGTCGCGACGCGTGACAAATGTTTTTTTGTTTCGCAAATCCACCCTCTGCCCGTCACCCGACTCTGCGCTCACCGACGCCGTAACGAACTAATCGAACTGGCAAGGAAGCCTGTACCCGGACATCGACGAAACCCTCGCGAGCGCACCTACCTCTGGCTCATCCTTTTCATTACTTTTCCTACTTGGGGCCCTCGACTCTCGAATCCATTGCCATCACCTCGCCAAGACGAGACACGGTTGCTGAGCCAACTTCACGCTTGCGTCGCCCTACTTTGTCCGATCCAACTTCATCCACGCTCGTTACGACCTTCCTCGACCAGATCCTCTATTGTTCCCCCCCGCTCGAACCCGCCCTCCCCCTCCCCCTCCCTCCTTCCAACTCACCCTAGCTCCCCAACCCGAGTCATGCTCAACCTATCTCGTCTCGTCCTCGCGATCTTCTTTGCTCTCTCGCTCGTCACAGTCGATGCTAAAACCAAAGTTTCGACCAAGAATGCCAAACAAGCCGCTCAGCTTCAAGTGAGTCGCAAGCATTGTTCGAGCGACGTCAGCAACACGTGGGGAACGAATCAGCTGATGTGCCTCGCTCTGCTTGTTCCCTCCGAATTCGTCCCGCGCTCGTCCGACGCCCAACCTCGTCCATCTCCAAGGCCGCCGCAGTGTTCCTCAAACCTGGCTCGTACACGTTCCAGAATGTCAAGACGGGACAAAAGATCTACTACTCGGCCGACCGCAAGAACCACGTCTTCCCGTCGAAGAAGGGCACGAACGCCGTCGTCTCGCGCCACAAGAACTCGAAGCTGCCGTGGCACCTCGTGAATTTCGGCAAGAAGAACAAATGCCTCTCGAGCGCTTGGGGCTCATCGAACAACAACGCCGCCGTGTGAGTCGGGTTCTTTCCCTTCGACTTGGGTTTGGGAATCGTCGAAGAATCTTTCGGTACTCATGGTTTGTTTCGTTTTACAATGCCCCTGGAATTGTGTTCCCCTCTAGAATGTACGTCTGTGCGAGTGGCAAGAGTGGACAAAAGACGACGCTCGAAAAGACGAAACAGTATTGGCTGTTTGTCCCGGTCTCGAAACCGACCAGTTCCGCGAAAGCAAACTCTTACGCAAACACGCAGCTCATTGCAGCTCAAGGTTCGGTTCCTCCCTTGGTCCTTGCCCCCCTTTTTCCTCGTTGATCGATTTGGATCTTGCTCTCTCCTTGGCTCACGCTGTCCTCAATTTGTGAACGGACCCCAAATGACCGTCGTCCCACATAGCCGATTCGATCGAAACTCGCAACAAGAAGATTGCCGCTCAAAAAGCCGCTTTCAACAAACGGGGACTCACCGACGCCGACCACTCGGGCATGATGCACCGACTCAAGCGAAGGGCGTTGCTCGCGAAACGATCGAAGAAGAACAACAACAAGCAAGTCACGGGCGGGACGTTTTACGTGTTTGCGACGGACCACCTCGTCGACCAACCGGCGAGAGCGTTGACGGGCAAGACGATCGTCACGCGCGGAATCAAGAACACGCTCATAAAGCAATGGAAGAAGGGAGACAAGTTGCAGCAATGGCGTATCACCCGTCATTGATTCTCCCTCCTCCCGATCTTTTTTCTTTTTTTGCGCGTTCTCTCTCGCTCTCTTGTCTCCCTTGCTTCGCTCGTTTTGCATAGTTTCGTCCACCACCCCCCCCTTTCGCTATACCCCTCGAGTGCTCTCTTTTTGTGATTCCCCCAAGGTCTAGTCCGCGATTATCATATCTCCTTGAATATTCTTGAATTCGTTTCTTTTTTTTTCCTCGCCTTCGCCGCCCAAACTTTCCTCCAACTCGACCCCCCCCCCTTCTCTCTCTAACTCCCCATTCCTGAACCTTCTCATCAGAACCGACTCTCAACGCTCGAAGCGTTTATTCTCTCTCTCTTCGGAAACCCTTTCTGCCCAGGTCGGAAAAGGGAAAACCCATGTCTCTTTTGACTGTTTGTAACTCGCGCAAACGTCTTCTTCACAGTAATTTCGAACGTATCTCATTTGAAGGCTTTGAAACGAAGCCTGACGTACATGACGAACCACTGTCCCGATTCTTTGTCCCTCATGTCTACCTCGCACAATCGACATACTTGTTCAATGACCGAGTTGCGCAGCTGCTCGTCGTCCGAGTCGGGTGGTTGGAACGGAGCGAGGAATGCGAACGCGAACGTTTCTAGCCAACCTTTGAGACCGGTCGGGAGTGGTGTAGGTCGCGGGACGAGCTCTAAGATAAAAAAGCGTGTTCGGGTTTTGAGCAATGTAACTTTATTTTCTCTTCTCGCCCCACCTCAATGCTAGAAGCGATACGAAAGAGAACTAACCGCAACTTTCGACTTTGAACCCGACGCGCTCGAGGATCGTTTGGTAGTGGTCCGGGGTTGGGAAGAACCAAGGGTCAATCTTTGACGGGTCGTGCCCGTGTTGTCGAAGTACCGAATGGAGAGCCCCACGGACTCCCGTCACGTTCAAGAATCCTCCCATCTGGGTCAGACAGCGAGTCCGAGTCGAGTTGGAGTCGAGTCAGCGAGGGGGAGACGAAGAGGGAGAGGGAGAGAGAGAGAGAGAGCAAGGGAAGGAAAAGGAAGGGAATGGAATGGAACCTACTTCTCCGACGAATCGACCTCCGGGTTTCAACACGCGATGAACGCCTCGTACGACTCGTTCAGGATCGTCCTTCATCCAATGAAGCGCTGCGTTGCTGAACACGGCGTCGACCGTGTCGTCCGGGACGAGGTCGCTCACGTCGACCAAGTCGTGCCCGTCGCGCTCGATCCACTCGACCGACTGTCGTTCGGCAGCGGCCGCGAGTTTCTCCGTCGCCGACCTCGCGGTCGAGACGAGGTCCGAGGACGAGTCGAGTCCGATGATCGAGCCGGGGGCATTGCCGGACCGGACGGCAGGCAAGAGAGCATCGAGGGTCAAAGAGCCGTGACCGCATCCCAAGTCGAGGATTCGTTCCTGCTCTCGAATGGGGTCAGGGAGGACAGTGAGAGGTTTTCTGGGTTCAAAGGGGGGAACGACGTACGCCCGGGGCCGGGGCGAGGAGGTCGACGACGGGCGAAGTGAAAGCGGGCGAGTAGACGAAAGACGCATTCGAAGAGTAGACGTCGGTCGACCAGTTGTCTTTGTCTTTCATGACTGAGCGCGGCGGAGAGGGGACAGCGACGGGGTGAACAGAAAGAGTACGAGAGCGCTCGGCGTGGGGGCGAGTGAAACGAGATGAGAGCCGTGTGAGACAGAAGGAGGTCGGACTACTTTCGGCAGCTGTGTGGGGTGACTACTTGCAAGACTCGACTCTTCGGCACAGTCTCGGCGCTTTGACTCGGGACAATGCACTGTAGCGTCCCACGTGCACGCTCCTGCAGTGGCAGTGGTAGTGGCAGTCGTCGCGAGGGACATGCGTTCTCTCTCCTGGATGGACCGCCGTGTCGAGAGCGTGCGTACACGAGCATGACATAGACCCTGTTACGGGCGGTATGAACGCGTGCGAGGATTCCATCAACTCGAGAATTGCACGTACGTCGCGTCAATAACTTCGCTCGATATCGCTCGTCTCTCCCTCGTGCGCTGGCAACTACACCAGCCAATTCTCTGACAGGCACTCCGTCGCGACTACCCGGCTACTGCTATTCCCTGGTCGGCCCCTGTCGAGCGTCGAATCTGGCTTGATCAAGAAATGGTCAACCCGCGCTCCTTCCTCGACTTCCAGGTCGAAGGCCAACCCCTTGGGAGGGTCATCTTCGAACTCTTCGCCGATGTCGTCCCAAAGACGGTCGAAAAGTGCGTCCTCCTGCGGCTCCCCTCTCCGTCACCCCAGACTGACCTCGACTCTCTCGAATCTCTCGACTGGCAGTTTCCGCGCCCTGAGTACCGGTTCCAAGGGCGTCAACGAGCTCGGGATCCCGCTCTTCCTCAAAGGCTCGCCGATGCACCGCATCATCGCCGGGTTCATGGTCCAAGGAGGAGATTTCACCCTCCGCAACGGCAAAGGCGGCGAGTCCATCTACGGCACCACGTTCGACGACGAGGACCTCAGGAGAGAGGTCGACGAGGAGGGACTGCTCGTCATGGCCAACAAGGGCAAAAACACAAACAGCTCGCAGTTCTTTGTCACGCTCCGGCCTTGTCCCCACCTCAACGGCAAGCACGTCGTGTTCGGCAAGGTCATCAAAGGTACCGACGATCGCTTTCCCCCCCCCCCCCTTTCTTTCGTCCTTGATCACGTGAAACTGATCTGGACTCGCGGGTCCTCTACAGGGTTCGAAGTCATTCAAGCAATGAGTAAACTCCCCGTTGACGCCAAGGACCGCCCGCTTCAACTCGTCACCATCTCTCACTGCGGGGAACTCGAACGCAAAGCCAAAGCTCGTGAGTCTCGAGTATCATAATTCCCTTAGCATTTGGCGAGAGAAAGGACCTGACGAAACCAATCTGTCCCCCCTCCCCCTCCAACCGATTTCGTTCTTGCTCCAGCTCCGGCCCGCGCTCCCTCGCCGAGTCCCTCGGTCGCTTCGGGTCGATCTCGCTCAAGGTCTTGGAGCAGGTCCTCGTCGCGTTCGCGTTCGCGCTCGCCTTCGCCCGCGCGCAAACGCCGACACCGACACCGCTCGACCCGGTCGCGTTCGAGTCGAGCCCAAGACGACCATGACAACGACAACGACGACGACAGCGGCAAAGACGAAGCAGGCGAATCGAGTTCTAGGAGGAGGAAGCACAAGTCTTCGAAGAGGAAGAGCAGACACGACCGTTCGTCGACGAGGCGAGGTCGACCCGAACGAGACGACGACGACGACAAGGTTGCGAACGATGGTGAAACGACGAGGACGACGAACGGGTCGGATGGACTCTTGTCGGCCGACGAGATTGCAGCGCTGCAAGCGCGTGCGCGACTCGAGGCCGAGGAGGAACGGAACGAGCGGGAAGCCGACTTGCGAGCGCGCGAGGAGCGGGAACGGGAAGCGGCTGAGAAGCGTGCCAGGCTCGAACGCGAACAGATCGCGAACGGCGGCGTCGTGTTCAAGGGCCGCGGGTCTATGAAGGCGCCCGGTGGTGGGGGCGGCGGCGGCGGACAGCAGCGGCGAGGGGGAATGAGGGGTTGGTAGGCATAAGGTGGGGCACGACCAGCAAAATACGCGCGTGCGCGCCGTCAATTCCCCTCGGCATTACTTCAGAGTCAACAGAGAAAACCTTCGCAAAATAATTCGACGATCACGTTCCTCTCGCAGCGAAGACGTCACGTTGGGAAAGCCGCGTTGGCTCTGATTCTTCGCGTTTGCCTCGGACTTTTGCTTCTCAAGACGAGCGGGGACCGCGTCAGTTTGCCCTGACAACTCACGGACCATTTCCCTCGGACAACTTTCAAGGCTTGCTTGTTTCGCTGGGGTTCTCATCATTGTCCACTTTCCTTGTTCCGTGTTCCTGTCCTTCTTGAATCCCTAACCTTCACTACTGACTAGCAAGAAAATGACGACCGACAAGATTTCATTCCTGCTCAACTGGTCCGTCCGGCGCGTTCACTCGCAACGTGCTTGCTGACGAGGCTGCGAACCGCAGGGCCGCGACGCCATACCATGCTCCGATCTTCCTCGCCCAGTCGAAAGGGTACTTCGCCGCCGAGGGAGTCAAGGTTGCGATTCTCGGTGCGATCTCACCCTGAGCCTGCCTTCCCCCCCCCCCCCCTTCGCCTCCCTCGCGCCCGGCTGACCCACGAATGTCGATATCGTGATCGATAGAACCTAACGATCCTAGCGACGTGACCGAGCTGATCGGCTCCGGCAAGGCTGACCTCGGGTAAACCCAAAATTCAAAACCTTCTGCGCTTTCTCGGCTCGTCGTCGATCGCTCATGCCACGTCTCGATTGCTCGACAGCGCAAAAGCCATGGTACACACTCTTGCAGGCAAGGCGCTCAACTTCCCCATCACCGCCCTCGGCACGCTCATGGACGAACCCGTCACCGGACTGCTCTACCTCGAGGGCGGCCTCTCGCGCACCGGCACCGACGTCGTCACGGCCGACTTTGACTCTCTGCGCGGGAAACGCATCGGGTACGTCGGCCACTTTGGCAAGATCCAAGTCGACGAGTTGTTCAACTTTCACGGCCTCGTCAAACCCGACGGTACGCCCGACTACACGCCCGTCCGCTGCGGGATGCAAATCGCCGACTCGATCATCAATGGTACGATCGATGCTGGTGAGCCCCCAAAAAAAAACCCGGCCGCTTTTTTCGCCTCGAGTTCCCCGCTGAGCTCGTCCTGCGTTGGGCCGGCTACCGGGTTTTTAAGGCATCGGACTCGAAAACGTTCAAGTCGTCGAACTCGAGGAATGGTGCAAGAAGAACAATCGTCCGATCGACGACGTCAAGAACCACCGCATCGACGTCCTTGCCAAGCTCGGATGCTGTTGCTTCTGCTCGTGAGCGCAGTTTCTTTTCACCTTGCCTGCCGGGGGTTTTCCTTGTTTTCCTTTCTGTTGCTGCCAGTCGTGCCAGGCCCTCAGAGAGTGCTCAACGGCCTTTTTGAAAACCCTACGCGTAGAATCCTCCTCATCGGTAATGACAATTGGATCGCGGCGAACAAAGACAAGACTGCCGCCGTGGTATGTCGAGCCCCTTCCGAGGTACTTTTTCTCTTTTGGCATCCGTCACTGACGCTTTCGTTCGAATCTGTCGTCGAGTAGGTTCGTGCGATCAAGAAAGGCTCCGATTACATGCACTCGAACCCGGTCGAGGCATGGAACGAGTACAAACTGTTCAAAAAGTCGATGCGCACTGAGCTCAACGACAAGATCTTTGAACGCTCGATCAACTACATGTCGAAGGATCTCGTCAACGTCGAGCGCGACTGGAACAAAGTGACGGGGTACTGCAAGCGCCTCGGATTGATCAGCGACGACTTTGTCCCGAACTACACCAAGTATGTCCTCCTCGTCTTTCGCTTCCCTCGCCCCCCCCCCCCGCCTCGACCCTTCTCCGTCTCCTTCAGCTTGGGTCTTTCACAGACTGCATGCAAAGAGTAAGGGTTGCCCCGCTAACTGACCGAGTTTTATATCCTGTCACCTCGCGCAGTGAATTCATCACCTGGGAACATGAAGCGCAACCTACCGACCCCGATGCGAACCAAGTCCTGATCGTGCGCTTTGTCTGATCCACCCCCGCGCGTCCGGGAACGCCTCGACAGGCGTCGGACCTCGCTTGCGAACATCGCGCTGACGTTTTTTTCTTTCTTTTGTGCTCGCCTCGTCCGCACTCCCTCCCCCCTCCCTCCCCCGCCTCACTTTCGCTCTCTCGCTCCCCCAGGCCTCGAAGCAAGACGTCGTTCGCAACGGCGGAGGAGTCTTGTCTTCTTCTTCTTCGTCGTCTGCCGTCCGTCCCGTCGCAGTCCAAGCCTGAGGCGAGAACCCCCCCCCCCTTGCGTCTTGTTAGCCCCCCCGCCCTCCTCCGCGTAGTAAAAAGCAGTGCCCCCTCCCCGAAGGAATCAGATACTTTACCAACCAATGCACGCGCGTGATGTTGTCCAGAAAAAAATGTTGTGATGGTTTCTCACAGCCTTCGAACAACCATTTGCGAACAAAGTCTTTCGTTTTGCGAGTTGCGGCGGGCGTACTGACAACGAGGGTATACTTGAGAGTAAAGAGAGGAACCGGCAAAGGGGGGGGAGGGGAGGGGGGCAAAGGCGGTATATCGATACCTCGGAGGAAAGGGGAAAAAGACCACCTGCAAACAACATGAAACATACAAACACCTAACAAACACGGTCCACATGTACAACGCCAGCACAGTTCGATCGGGGGTTTTCACCTCTTGCCCCCCCTACCTAGTTTGACGTTCCTGACGACGTAACCCCCTAAGACGAGTCCATCAACGAGCTGGTCTTGAACTTCTTCGGCACGTTCTTCCCTCACCGTCACCCACACGCGACGTCCTCCGTCGTCGTCTTCGCGGTCGCGGTCGCCGTGGTTCTCATGCTCACGGACCAACCGTTCCAATTTCTCGCCCGTGTGGTTCCCGACTAAGACGAGCGGGACGAGGTTCCTCATCGTCTCGACGTCCTCGTCCTCTGGCGAAGCCGAAGGTTCTTCGACGACGTCGTCAGAATCGTCAGAGTTGATCACGACGACTCCTTTTGCGCCCGACAAGGCGGCGAGGTTCGACTTGAGCGCGAAGGAACACTTGCCGCGACGGACGAGGACGAGCATCCCTTCGAGTGAAGACGATGATGACGAAGAAGACGCAGACGAGGGAGATGACTCAGCGGGAGGAGGAAGAGGAGGTGGGTAGTGAGGTTCGCACCCATAAGGGTACCGCGCCATCGTAAGTGGGAGCGCAGGGTTTCGGAGCGCGAACGCGCCCGCGACGGGTTGACGCGTCCAGACGGATGGGCCGAAATTCGCCGCGAGCGCCGAGAGTTCGAGCGTCGTCGCCGCGACGGCATCGTGCTCTCCTCCCTCCTCCTCGGCTGCGTCCGAGAGCGGATCCGCGGCGGAAGGATCGGTCGAATCGGACCCGCGCGCAGGGTTCGTCGTCGTTGTGAGAGGATGCAACAGTTTGTCAATGAGCGAGTCGAGCGCCGAGGGAGGAGGAGGGGATCCGGCGACAGGTCGACGACCTTCGGCGGGCCGAGCGAGGGTTGACGGGGGTCGGTCGTTCGAAGACACGACGGCGTCGAGTTTGAGCTTTGCGGCCCTCGGCGGCGGGTGGAGCGTCGCGAGCACGGTCGGGTCTCGGATGACGACGAACCCGTCTTGGGGAATCCGGTACGGTCCGACTTGACTGACGACGTATCCGTGGCCTTTCCCTTCAGCTTTGGTCAGCGAGAACCGCAGTCCGTTGATTTTGTGAACAATCACGTCGAGAGTCGCTGGGTTCTGTACGAGTTGCGTCGGAAGCGGGAGCAACACCTCCGAATTTGTATTCGAGGCGAACAGGAGTTCGACCGGGATATCCTGTTTCGGGCAATTGCAACGAAGTGAGTAAAGCCGCCTTTTCGTAACGCGACGAAAACAAACAAAACAAGTCTTGCCTCGTTTTGCGACATTTCGCAAAACCCGCTTTCGGTCCATCTCCCTTCTTTGATCTCTCTCGCTTCGTCTTGGACATCAAAGCCGGTCAAGAGCCGCGCATGTTCCCAGTCCGTGCGTTTCTCGACGGAGAGACTAAGGTAGTGCTGGTACCGATCGTCGTCGTAAGGGTCGTGCGCCGGGCAGATTGGAGGCGAAGCAGGCGCCGCCGTAGGGCGTTGGTCGGCAGAGTTTGACGCCACCGTTCCGCTCTGACTCGAGTCGGGTTTCGCCGGCTCGAGTAGAGCACTCCGTTGTTGTACTGCCGCAGACCGAGGAATTTCGAGTGGATGTCCCTCGGTTGTAAAGACGAAAGCGGAATCATCTCTGAGAAACGGAGAATCCTGCGGTCGGTTCTCTCGGGTTTTAGCTTGCGGCTTGCGCGCTAACGTGGTGACGATGCGGATCAAAACTTGCCTCGTTGAAAGTCAAGTAGAGGTACTTGAGTGTTTCGCTTGTAACGAAACTTGGCATCTTGTCTTCCAATTGTCCCGTTTGGAGGTCGAGCACGGCAGCGAACCCACAATCGACCCTCGTTCGATTGTTAATGTCGTGCAAGACTTGCTCGGCTACCGACAAGTAGTAGTCGTCTTTCGTCGCCTGTCGTCAACGCGCTGTCAGTCTCGCGTTCGCTTTTGCAATCCGACAGAGGAACGCGCTGACTCACCTGGTAAAGGTACATGTTTGATTCGATGAACTCGGGTCGGAGGGGGTACCCGAGATGAGCCGGTACCTTGCGGTACGTGTCAAACAGCTCTGGAATGCCGCCAAACTTTGCCCAGAGGAATGCGAACACCCCGTGAGACTTTATCGCTCCTTCGAGATCGCCGACGAGAACTTGGACGCCGGGAAAAAAGGCCGAGAGCGAGTCGATGTGGACGGAAGAGAGTTGTCCAGTGTACATGTTGACGCCCCTATACTGTTGACGGAGTGTGCGGTGAGCGCGCGTCCCAGAGACGGGACGGGTTTTGGGCCTCGAGAAGCGTACCCAGAAACCGTCTTGACCTCGCACGTACTTGCGGATCGCTTCATAGCTCTCCTTCCACACTCTCCAATACTGTTCTTCCCCCGTCAGGACGTACGCCTTCGCGGCGTACTCGAAAAACGAATCGATTCCGGCCCCGATTGAGCTGACGCCGTGAATCCACTGACCCGTCCTCACGTCAAGCGTGTTGCCAATGAGCGAGATCGGAGACCGAGAATTCCACACGTGGAAGAACGCTCGCCGCGCGACATGCTCAAAGACAGGTGAACCAGTGAGGCGGGAAAGGGTGATAAACTCGAGCAGTAGTGACCCAGCGCCTAACCACACCCAGACAGGCGAGAGTTAGCGCTCGAGAGAAGTTGTGGTGTGAGGAATCTCGACAGGGCGTTGGCATACCCGCACTGCAAGTCTCCCCGCTCTCACCCTTGCCGTCCTTGCCTCGCAAGCCCTTCTGAAGATGCACTCGCGCGAAAGGGACTCCGATCGGCGACTCGAACGCCGGAAGTAATCGCTTGCCGAGGTCGTGTGCCAACTCGAGGAGCTCACCCTGGTACCACGGAAGGGAGAAGCCTCGTATTGACGATGCGAAGGGAGTCGCAGTCGCGTTCGCAGGTTGCGCTGCCGGGTCGAGAGCGAGGAGATGCCCCGAGAGCTGCCCGAGACGCAAAGTCAGCGCTACTGTGAACTGTACAGTGCAAGCTGAGGAGGGGGGGAGGGGAGAGGCTCACGAGACCTCCCATCATCCTGATAGTCACTTCGAACACTTGAACTCTCGAGTCGACGTCGAAATGGACATGCTGTATCGTTTCCCTCACGGCGTGTTCGAAGCCTGTCCGGTCATTGAGCATCTAGACATGAACTGAAGCGTCAGGGAGTGTGAAAGACGGGAAGGTTCGAGCGTGCGAGAGCGTGAAAAACTGACAGGGAAAGTGTCGAGAGAGTCGACGAGGGTGAGGGCGTAGTCACCCATGACATCGTTGACACCGACGTTCTGTCGACGGCGGGGAGATGTCAGAACGACGAACGAGTGACAAACACACGAGAAGGGAAGGGGACTCACGTCGGGATTGAGGCGGTCATGACCCTGCTTGGCGCAACTGAGAGGGAGGACCTCGTCGTGCGGGAACGCGACACGCTTGTACGAGTTGTACGCGTGACTCCACGTCTCGTGGGCGAGCGCGCGGAGCTCGAGCTTGCGTTCGGTCGAGTAGAACGGCGACGCACTCGACAGCGCGACGAGCAGCGACCCGAAGAGCGCGAGTCGTGACGGCTTGACTCTCATCTCGTTGACATGGGAAATCGGACGGAAATGACGGAGCGAAGAGAGCTCGAGAGAGAGAGACGTCGACGTCGACGCTGACTCTCGTCCTTCTTCTTCTCCCCATTCACTCGGATCATGGACTCGCTCGTTCCCATCCTCGTGTCACTGTACCACCCGTTCCCGCGCACGCTCTCGCTCTCACTCGCGCCGACGTCGCCCATCTCGGCCGTTTCATCTCTCCTCGCGCCGTACTGCCCCGCCCCGTCTCAGCTCCTCCAGTACTCGACCGGTCTCACCCTCCCCGCCCTCGATCAACCCGTGTCTACCCTCGCGGGCGCTCAACGAAAAGATGGCGACGACCACCGCGTCGTGTTCCTGCGCCTCGCAGTCAAACTCCCCGGCGGCAAAGGAGGGTTCGCTAGTCAACTCCGGGCCCAAGGCGGTCGCATGAGTTCAAACAAGGCACAGAACCACGACTCGTGTCGCGGGTTGGACGGCAGGAGGTTGTCGACGATCAAAGAGGGTCAGAGGTTGGCCAAAGTCCTCGAGAGTGAACCCGATCGAAGAGCCGCGGCGGTGAAAGCCGACCAAGCCAAACTCGAAGCGCTCTACAACGAAATCAAGCACCTCGAGCGGGCGGCTGGAGTCGAGCCTTCTTCGTCGTCTTCACTTTCCGCAGGTCCGGTCGCGAGTGGAAGCGGCGGCGGCGGCGGAGGCGGCGAGGGTTCGACGAGTGCACCGGGCGGAGGGGGAGGAGGAGGCGGCGTCAAGCGGAGGTTGGACGATTCAAAATACGTCGAGGAGAGTCGAGAGATCGTGACTAGCGTAAAGGACGCCGTCCGAGCAGGTACGCTTTCTCCCCCCCCCCCTTCATCCCCTCGGAACCCCCCCCCCCCCCCCCCCCCCCGTGTCGGACCTCACCGTCTAGGATCAGTGCGTTGACCCCTCCCACCAATCTGATCCAGCGATGTTGAAGAAACGGAAAAAGGCTTCGACGGCAAAACCACCATCGCCCGAAGACGGAACTGCCACCGCTGGTTCTGGCGGCCAAGAAAAGGAGAATGCTGCGCCCGTGGTGACTGGAGATAAAGTCGATGGAGTAGACGCGGCCGAGGCAGAAGAAGAAGAGGAGGAGGCGACTACTACGACAGAACCTGAAGTCGCGGGTAAAGGAAAGGGGAAAGCTGTTGCAGGTAAAGGCAAGGGCAAGGCGAAGGTTTAGAGAAGGGGGGAGGGGGAGTATCTGAGCGAGCAGGAAGCGCGCGTCTTTGGGTTTGTAGTATACTTTGATGTTTTTCGGCCTGTCGTATTCACATTGATCCCTAGTTTTTTCAGAGTATCGTCGTCATGGCTCCGCCGAGAGGTGGGCGAGGGCGATGACGTTCCGCTGGCGGATTGCTCGGCACAGGTCTTGATTTCCCAGGGGAAGATACGCTCTAGGTGTGCATTTTTAGGTGAATCACCGAGCAGCAAGCCAACAAGTTGCAACAGGTTTTTCACATGTATCGAGAAAAACCAGTCTTCGTCTATGCCTTGTGTGCCACTCGAGCCGGCGTCTCGCCCAAGACGACTTCGCGAACCCACCATTCGTGAACTCTGTTGTCGTCTCGGTTCAGCTCGGGGTGCCAACTACTCGCAACGAGGTCTCCTTGGCGATACATGACGACGTCCGAATCTTTTCCGACTCGCGCTTCTCCCCCCGTCGCAGACGACGCCCGTTGCGGTGTCGGGACGAGGTCTTTCGGGATCCGAGCGAGAACCTCGAATGGTGGTGACGACGGGTTTGTCGGTTCGAGGATTTCGTCGAGGAGGGGGGCGCGAATGAAGGTTGCGAGTAAAGGTGGAGAGTCACGGGGGAGGAATGCTAGTTGGAGGGGGTGAGAGAATGATTGTAGCTGCGTAAACAGTGGACGGTTTTAAAAAAAAAACGAGGACCGCGCACTTTTCGCATCAGGAGACCAATCGCCGAGTCGCGCAGAACGTGGTCGTGGAAGCTCACCTGTCGTCCGTACGAGTTGCGACCGACCCTGACGTCGATCCCGTCGAGCCCTTGCCATCCTTCGCTGACGGGACCTTCAATCTCTTTTGCGAGGAGAATCATTCCGGCGCAGGTTCCCCAGATGCTCTTGCCCTTTCCGTGCTTGGCGTTGCTGACAAAGTCCCTCAGGGGTTCGTACAGTCCCGACTTTGTGATGATGAGCGAGATCGCGGTCGACTCTCCGCCGGGAATGATGAGCCCTCGGCACGGCGCGAGTTCGGTCGGAGTCCGGACCGGGACGGCACGGACATTGTGTGTCAAGGAGAGCGAATTGATCGAGGCGATGTGCTCGGCGAACGAGCCTTGGAGGGCACTGTGCGACGAGCGGCAAGTGCGGCGTGAGTGAGCCGAACGAAAGCCGACTCGGACGTGGACGTGGACGTGGCGGCTCGGGAGACTGACAGGACTCCGATGATGGTCGGTTCGGATACCATTGCGTGAGAGTGACAGTGTGAGAGAGTCAACGAAGAGAAAGAGGGGAAGCGGCTCGGAGCGAGCGTTCGATCGGCAGAGGCCGCCAAACTCCGCCGCGACAAACTTTCAAAGATCTCGCCGCGTTTCGGTCTCTTCCCCTTTCCCTTCTCCCATCTCAGCATCCAGTACCTCATCGACATGTCACCTTCTGCCACCGCCACCAACGGAACCGCGACCAACGGCAACAAGGCCCGTCCTACTTTCGCCGTCAAGGTTCGTTCGGCTCGGCTCCCCGTCTCGTCGCAACTCTTCGCGATCGCTTACCCCTCGCCTTCGTTCTCGTGACAGGCTGGACTCGCTCAAATGCTCAAGGGAGGTGTCATCAGTGAGTCCCGATGTTTCCCGCACGAAGCCATCAGCGTTTATTGTCGTACCTGTCGGTCTGCCGTTGACACCCCGACCTACGCTCTCCACGCCGCCTCGCAGTGGACGTCGTCAACGTCGAACAAGCAAAGATCGCCGAGCGAGCTGGTGCTTGCGCCGTCATGGTGCGCCCGCATCGTCTTTCTCGCGTCGATTTTGACTATTCTCGCTCACCCTCCGTATTTCACTTGTTCCAGGCTCTCCAACGCATCCCTTCGGACATTCGTCGCGACGGAGGTGTCGCTCGTATGAGTGACCCGCAGATGATCAAGGAGATCATGGAAGCCGTCTCCATTCCTGTGCGTCGAGATTAATGCCAGACAAGCGAGTCGTGAGAGCTGACACCAGGGATTTTGTTTTGCAGGTCATGGCCAAGTCACGTATCGGTCACATCATTGAAGCTGAGATTCTTCAAGCCATCGGCGTTGATTACATCGACGAGTGAGCCCTATCTTTGTTCTGCCTGGGTTTGGCCTGCCTTTCTGATTCCTTTCACTTTTTCGACTCGTCGTAGGTCTGAAGTTCTCACTCCTGCTGATCCTTCTCTCCACGTCGACAAACACGTGAGCTATCTCATCGATCTTTTGCACCCTTTCGCTGCCATCCTGACCCTGATTGCCTGCACTACGCTTTAGGATTTCGACGTTCCATGTTCGTTCGCCCGAATCTGCTCGTTACTTGCAACGACTGACTTTCCCTTCACACAACAGTCGTTTGCGGCTGCAAGGACCTTGGAGAGGCTCTCCGAAGGATCAGCGAGGGAGCCGCCATGATCCGAACGAAGGGTATGTCGAATCTCGCTTCTCGTCGTGCACAAGTGTTGCGGAAATGACTCACTCGTCCGCCATGTGGTCCATAGGCGAAGCTGGAACCGGAAACGTCATCGAAGCGGTGCGCCACGCCCGTCAAGTCAACTCTCAGATCGCTCGCGCCTCGACTCTGTCCGAGATTGAGCTCTACTCGATGGCCAAGGAGCTCTCGGCGCCGGTCGAACTGCTGCGCGAGTGTGCCAAGCTCGGTCGTCTCCCCGTCGTCATGTTCTCGGCCGGAGGGATCGCTACTCCCGCCGACGCTGCCCTCATGATGAAACTCGGAATGGACGGTGTCTTTGTGTAAGCTCTACTTGACCTCGATTCAGGCTTTTATGGCATTTCAATCAAGCTCACAACACGACGAGTTAATCACTCGCAAAACAGTGGTTCCGGTATCTTCAAGGCGGAGAACCCCGAAGCGCTCGCGCGCGCCGTCGTCCTCGCGACGACTCACTACCAAGACCCGGTCAAGCTCGCCGAAATTTCGTGCGGACTCGGCGAGGGCATGAAGGGAGAGTCGAAGCTCGGTGCCGCTGCCGGACGCGACATGACTGCCGACCGAGGATACTAGACCTCGAAACGAATCACAATCCAAAAAAAGAAACCCCCCCCTCTCCGATCCTGGTTTTGTAGAAAGTGAACTCCCTCCTACTCTCGCCCCTCTGTGTTTCCACTTCGTTTCTTGTCTCTCTCTCTCTCTCTCTCTCTCTCTCTCTCTCTCTCTTTCTCTATCTCGTATTTCGCAATTCGCAATTTGTTTCTGTAGCTACTTTCCACCTTGATTAACAATCCCTTGACCCGACACTCCCGAGTCTTCGCCCTTGCTACTCTAGATCCTCCTCTGAGAGTACCGAACTGGTTTCCACGCGCGAGCAGATGCGCCGTTCGTACCTACGCAATGTAGTGAACACGTGACGAAGAAATACGTCGCGATTCGAGGGACGAAGAAATACGTCGCTCCATCGAACTCGATACCCACGTCCCCCCTCCCCCCCAACGATGATGCGACCCGGCAGAAAGCACAACTCTATCTTGAACTCGCCGTTCGTGCGCGCCCTGATCAACCCGGTTCAAACCGTCGTACCCAGTTCGACCTCATCAACTCGACCTGATCCGGCCGCGCCCCTGCCGGTTCCCGCCGTCGTCGGACCTCGCCCGACCTCGGGACCGAACCCGTACTTGTCCATCATGGCCCAAGAACGCGGCGAAGAGCAGCAGCAGCTGCCGCCTCCGTCGGCCGAGCACCTCATTCCGACTCAACCTCGTCTCGCGCCGTCGTCGTCGTCGTCGTCTTCGGACGTCAAAGGCAAGAAACGAGCACGTCCGGAAACCGACGACGTTACGGAGTCGGGGTTGGAAGAACGGGCAGGGACTCGGTACGGAGTCGTGACGAGGTACACCGAGGACGACTTGCCGCGAGAACTCGAGAAATGTACGCGTTTTCAGGACCTTTTTCTCGGTCCCCCCCCCCCCACTCCCAGCCCGCTCCGAAGTTCGAGTGCTTGCGATCGCATGGCTGATGGCGTTGCTCGTCGTTTGCCGTCATTGGGTTTTTTTTTTCTAGATTGGGCCCAGAGGTACCGAATGTTTTCTCTGTACGACGAAGGATGCGAAATGGACCGCGAAGGGTGGTACTCTGTCACTCCCGAGAACATCGCGGTACAAATTGCTGAACGCTGTAAGTACACAGAAACGTTGTTTGCGATTACTGGGGGGGGGGGAGGGGGGCATCTCGGTGTAGGGCGCTGACGCAAGAGTTTCCCCCCTGCTCAAGGTCGAAGTGGAGTCATTGTGGACGCTTTCTGCGGCGTCGGAGGAAACGCAATCCAATTCGCGTTCACTTGCGAGAGAGGTGAGTCAAAGAGCGATGTGGATCGAAAGTGGGATAGCTTGTCGGGCCTGACTCGATTCGACCTTTTGCATGCGCCACGACGCAGTAATCGCCTTTGACACTTCAAAGGTCAGACTGGCCTGCGCCAGACGCAACGCCGAGATCTACGGGGTCGCAGACCGAATCACGTTCATCCTCGCCGACTGGGTCGACTGGACCCGGAACTACCTCGAGCGGAAAGAACGCGGCGAAATCGAAAAGCAAGACGAGATTGAAGTCGTTTTCCTCAGTCCACCTTGGGGAGGGATCAGCTACCAAACCCTCGGCACCACGAATGATTCGAACGCGGCTCCCGGCGGCCCCCCTCCTCGAGGAAGCAAGAAACGGCGCATTTCGACCGATATGCCGAACGCCGCGATTCCCTCGACTCCGACGCCAGTCGTGACTACGCCTCGGTCGTCTGGTCGCGAACCCCCTCCCGCATACCCTCTTTCGGCGCTCGCTCCGCTGCATGGAGCCGAGCTGTTCTCTCTCGCTTCGCGGGTCACGCCGCACATCGCGTACTACCTCCCGCGCAACGTCGACCTCGTCGAGGTGGCGAACTTGTCACCGCTCAAAGCGGGTGAACCAACCGGAGGCAAGCGCGAGCGCGTCGAGATCGAGGAGGAGTGGATGAGTGGCAAACTCAAAGCCGTGACGGCGTACTTTGGCGAGCTCGTCGTCGGGGCGGCGGGGGGGAACGGGGGCATCGTTGAGGGGGACGCGTCTAGCGACGACGACGACAGCAGTGCTCGAGATTGACAACTGAAAAGCACGTCGGTTTCCGCCCCCCGCATTCTTTCCGTGGAAATCTAAACGGGATCTGGCCGATACAGTACACTTTTCGTCAGCTCGATTTCCCTCGAAAACTTTGTGTGCGGGAAGATTACGACTGCGCTCGACACAAGTCTTTTCGATATCCCTTCGATGCATAAGGGGGGGCCTGTCCTTGTTGTGAGCTTCTAGAGTTCGTCACGTCAGTCCCGGTACGCTTTGCCAGGGTCGACGACGAGATTATCTTCCCGACCCGACCTCTTCCTCGCAAAGGCTTGCCGAGCTCTCCCCTTCGTTGTGACGAAACGAGCCCACTAGAATGTACGACAATCCAATTAAGCAAAGTGCTACGACATTGGCGCGTGGAAGTTCGGACAGCATGGAACGCTTTTGAATTGGCCTCGCGGGTAAAATGAATAAGAAGGTGCGATTAGGGGGGGGGGAGCGGGCCGCCGAGCTTTGCCCCCCCTTTTGCTCGGTCCAGCTATAGCTCGCTTCCTGCGGAAACCTTCCAAACTTTCGTTCTGCGGGAGTTTACGGAATTGCACGAGTACACATGAAAGTGACACGCGGTAGCGGCCAATCGAAACGAGCGCTTGAAAATACGCGAACTGGGGCCGATGTTGCCCCAAGTCGAAAACTTCTAGTTGACCTTTCGTCTGCCTGTTCGAAAGTATAGCCATGCTGTCATCGCCTCTCTCCAAACCGCACCACTTGAGCCCAACTGCGTGTGATCAAGTTGCAGGAGTTGTTCGATCTCGTTTTGCCCAGACCCTGAGAGGGAACCTGTCTCGCGAGCAGTGTGACGTCTCGCCGACCCCGACGACTGAGCTCTCGGTTGCGCTGACGACGACGTCGAGGGGAAAATAAAACGGGCGTGAAATCGTCGACCACACGCTTCGGCGTTGAATGGCGTGCTTGTCGATCCCTCCCACTTCGAGGTCTGAGCGGGAATCCTGCGAAATTTGATCGACAACGGCTCCTTCTGCAGGTCGTAATCTCTGAGAGCACCTTGCCTTTACGATTCTATAGCCGTCTCCGAGGTTGTACGCATGTCCGAACAGACTAGTGGGCGCGAGGCGAGACCTCGCAGGTGTGCAGAAGCTTCTCGAAAAACTTCGGTCGCTCTCGTTTGCCTCGTGCGCTCAAGGTTGTTCTCAACGGTCGTAGACGTACGTGCGGTCTGGCCGTCTGCCTTCTCCTGCGATCGTGAGCTTTCGACAGATCCCAAGGATTTCTGCAGAGGGACGAAAATGGGCCGGGTGCGATTCAAACCGTGTGCGTCAAGGTTCGAGTGGGTACAGTGTTGGCCTCGGTCTCGGAAGAGTACCCGTGTTGTACATACAGGCAAGTTCTGGGTACGAAGCGAGCGACGAGGAGGAATTCCTTCTTGACCAAGAAAGCGCCGTCGATCGCCTTTTTCGTCTAACAGCGCGTGGCGAACTCTCTCAGAGCACGCTTCCTCTCAGACTGGCTGGGTCTGGGGGAGCAGTTCTGGCCCCGAAAGTGATATATTACTGTACTCGAGATATTGTCGGACGAGATATTTTGGCGCGGCGGGCTGGGAACCATGGGGAGCCGGGTCGGTCTCTCGAAGTGATTACGCCGCGACGGAACCGACTCGAGCGGCGGAGCTGATCGGTTCTGCAAATATTGTACGGGAGTGGGCAAAACTTCGAGCGTCTCCAGAGAAAGGAGACATTGCCTCAACCGGAAAGAACGTGATCGGTTTCGAGAGCCAGGTTGGTGCATCCTCGCTTTCGCCTCCGCCCGCCCTCACTCGTGTACAACCACGATGTATGTGCCGCACGGCGCTCCCTTTCGAATACCGTGCACGTACGTAGCGAGTGTACTAGACCGAAGTGTCCGGTTAAACGGAAGATCCGAGCGGGCGTGGGTGCAACACAGCTTTTTCACTCGCGCAAACTCGCTTCACTTTGGAGCCGTCCAAAACATGGTCGAACGGGGCAGTGGATCAGGTAATACAAGACGCCCTCGGTCGTCTGTAACGAGTGCGGAATTTTCCACGAAGCAGATGTCGGCGGTGGAACGCGGACCCGGGTGCAGTCTCATGTTTAAGGTTAATTTGCTTACAATGAAAACCTAGGTTCTTTCGAGGAAGACCCGGGGTTGGTACCTGGTGCCTCGGAGGTACCGTTTCCGCACCCGAAGTCCGACATTTTTTTTCCCTTTCGAAAGGGACGCGAACTCGCTACTTCGCTGCTTTCCTGCACCTTAACGACGTATTGCTCTCTCCGATACTGTTCGTCCGCCGATCTCTGGACCGTACGCCTGCCTGCCCTCTCGCTCTCGTAGCCTGCCCCTCGACGCGTCGGACCGCTCGCTGACCCCGCGTCTTGGCTCGCTCAACCCCCAACCTTCCCG
Organism: Sporobolomyces phaffii; assembly: GCA_037042985.1. Classification (NCBI taxonomy): domain Eukaryota; kingdom Fungi; phylum Basidiomycota; class Microbotryomycetes; order Sporidiobolales; family Sporidiobolaceae; genus Sporobolomyces; species Sporobolomyces phaffii. The sequence goes on along the minus strand of JAWNFN010000012.1, from coordinate 446,743 downwards.
TCGCCCTCGCTCGCCGACCGCTCTCGTCGCACGCACGCTGGATTAGCCCATCCACAGATCTCGAGTGATCGCAGGAACTCGGCAGTTTGACAGGCCTCGCAGGAACTTTCGACTTGGGACCTTATCTCGCCTTTAATCCTCCGTCACCCCCTCGCATACCTCACCTTGGATCTCCGTCAACTCTAATCGCCGTCCTCGGTCATCTCTCAGCTCACACTCGGCGCCGGAAACCTTCCCCCCCTCGATCCCTAATTGCGACCGCTTCAACCGGAGACAAGTCTCAGTCCTGCTTCGAACCCGTCAACTTTCGCGTCCTTCCTCCGGCACTTCCCCAGCACTGTTCAGGGAGAATGCACGGGATTATGCACCAGCAACCTCAGGACGAACCGACTTCGAACCTCGAGCACTGGGTCACGTCGGACGCACCGCAACCGCCGCACCTCGAGAGTTCGACGCCGAGTCCGTTGACCCAAGTTGGCTACGAAGGCTCGGATCCTTCAACGGGTGGAGGCGGGTCATCTTCGGGTCACCACTCTCACGAGCCGTCGATCGAGCATGCCCTCGCGCTTCCGAACCCTCCCTCGTCGAATCTCTCGCTCGCGTTCCAAACCTCGCCACGGTCGTTTGACTTTCGCAACTCTGGGTCTCAGCCCTCTTCCCTGCGCACGTCGCTCAGCTCGTACGGCACGTCGGACGAAGCCCTCGAGTCACTACGGAGGTCTTACTCCGCGACGAGCGACATCCGAGGAACGCTCGAGGAGACCCGTTTGGACGGCGAGCGCCAGATACCAGAACAATGGTCTGTGAACGGTGGCAGCTTTGTGAGTCTGCTCTTTCAGTGTTGGATCGACATTGGCGCTAACCTCGAACTGCGGCAGGTTTACCCATCGAGCAGGCGAGAAAGCGAACCATCGGTAGCTTTCACGACTTCGCAACGCCACTACGAGTCGCCTTTCGCGCCGGCGCAGCACCGCGGTTCCCTTCCATATCCGCTCGAGCGGGCCGACTCTCTTCCGATCCGGCGTCTCCGGAGACAAGGTCAACCAGGCTCGCCAGGTCCGTCGAGCGGCGCGCCGAGTCTCACCGACGGTTCTACCTCTCCCTCCACCTCTCGCGGATCGTTCGTCGAGACGCCATACTTTGGAGCGTCACCGATTCTCGAGGACGTGACCGCAGATGGTCGGTACGGCAATCCGCACGCTCAACAGGTCGGCGCCTACCCTTTCCCCGACATGTACCAATCGGCGCCCCTCTCGAGGCACTCGATCAGCGGTTCTACCTATCACCCGCCGCAATCGCACTCGGGATCATCGACTCCGGGACAACTCGTCGAAATGAACCGTCATGGAAAACGCCTCTCGCTCTCGCACGACATCGAGGGAGAACGAGCTTTCTCGCCTCGACCACACTCGTCACACTTTGGCAACCTGCCGAGTGCGGCCCCGTACAACGCCCACTTTGGACTGCCTGACCCGCCGAAATCGGCGTACGACTTCCGTCCCGAATCCGCACGGGCAACGTCGCCTCGAGGAGGAGTTTACGACATCGACGACGCTCGTCAAGTTTTCCTTCCCTTCTTCCCCCACCAACAACCTCAGCAGCACCAGCACCAGCACCAGCACCAGCAACTCCCCGTATACCCTCCGTCCCCTTCTCTCGACTTGCTACCCGCTCACGATGGCTACGAATCTCTCAAAAAGCGACGCATGAGCAGCGTCGGTGGAGCTCCTTCGCCGTCTCTCGGTTCTCGACGGGAAGCGGCATCGACTCTCCACCTCTCGGGACTACCGACACCCGCGTCTTCGTTACCCTTTGAATACCCCGCCTCGCACCAGCATCAACAAAATCTCCCCCCTTTCCACCATTACGACCACAGCTCGGCTCCCGCATACGCTTCTTCTCAACCGCCTCTCCACCCGTCTCAGCAACCTCGGACTCCGACAACCGCGCCGACTCTCGTTCGGACCGGATCGTACGGCGCTTCGTTCCACTCTCCCGCTTTCCTTGACAATGCGCCTCCTGCCCTCCTCGACTCCCCGATCGGCTCGCCGCACAAGCACGGTCACGTCGTCGGCGGTCCTGCTCCCGTCTCGCCTCCTCTCGAACCTCCTTGCGACCTGCCTCGACCTCCAACGGGTTCTTCCTCGACTGGAGCGAGCGGAGGAGGGACTGCGTTCAGGGACCCGAACTACCCCATCGACAACTTTTCGATCTGTCACCGTCAACCGCCTCAGTCCGACTTTGAAGTTCCCGACCGCCTCATGCCGAGGACGCAGGACCTCCGATTCGAGGAAGACCAGTACACGCCGCTCTGGGTCCGACAGGAGGGGAAAGACAAGGAGGGATGGTGCGCACTCTGTCCGGGCAACGGCAAGTGGCTGCAGTTGAAGAACTCTGCGTTCTGGTACCATCGTCAATTCCAGCACGGAATCTCGTCGAGCAGCGGCGTAAGCTACTCTCCCTTGCCTGCGACATCTTTGCAACGACTTTTACTGACGATCTGTTTGCTTTTCCCTTGATCCGCGATGCAGCACTACTTCCTGCCTCCTCTCGAGACTAGGATCGATCCTGAAAACCCCGCTCGAATCCAAGGACAATGTCATTGCTGTGGCGAGGTGAGCCGACTCTTCGTTCCTTGCGAAACTTGCCGTCCCCATTCTGATTCGTGCGTCTCGGCTCGTACAGTGGAAGCCCTACCAGAACCACAAGGGCTCGTCAACTTCTTCCGGAAAGGGACCTACCCCTTGGTTCCGACACGCTCACGAGTGCCATCAGTACTTCTCGCCGAAGAAGGAGGCTCGGAAGAACATGAAACTCTCTCGCAGCGTCGGCAACTAGGTCCTTCGCCGACCTCGAGCTCTCCAACGGACCCTGTCACTGTTACTATCGAATCCGCACCACTACGACCACGTTACCCTCTGCCCTTTTCGCTACCCCAGCCCCAACTAATTTTACCCTCAAGCTCGAATTTCGATTTCTCATTCTTTCTCGCTTTCTCGCATCGTTACCCGTACTCGAATTCCGACACTTATGATATCTTGCTCAAACCTCTGTCTCCTTCTGTCGCTGTCCACCCGTACTTTGCCCCCACCTTGTTGTTGCATTCGGATTCCCGCCCTGATCCATCTCACCTTTTTTTTTTTGTCAAGTCTGTTCTCATTGCACTTGTTCTCTCTCTCTCTCTGATGCACCGTTCTACTTTTGTAGATATCTATATGATGAAGTGTGCCACATTGGAAAAAAGGATCGTCTCATCATCGTATTGTCATCCGGCTTGCCGTCAATCGCTCTGCAAAGAGGGACACTTGCCTTTCGGTCGAAGCCAATCCGAGTGCCAACCCCAAGGATCACGCTGTTCCGGTATCGGAGCTGAGTGCGCCTCCACACCGCGGCCGGGATCGCGGACTTTGATTTTTTTTTACTTACTGCTGGGGCGGCAGGAATTTCCAATTCTCCTGCCGGGTCGTCAAGGGGGGGGGGGCACGGACCCACCCCGTTTCTCGAAATCTTTCATTTCTGTTCGCTCGTGGTTTTCTTTTTCTGCACATGCGAAAGAGAAAAAAGGCTCTCGATAGGAGTGATCTACGAAATACCGGTAGCGTGGCTACTCAGAGGCGCGCAGACGGCAGTAGACGACAATGATTAAATTACGCGTGAAAAAGAAAACCTCACGACGAAGCTGAAGGGCGAGGAATTTCTTGACTGGCTGCTCCGCTTGCTTGCGAGGCTCACTCGATGACTGAAGCGACTACTTTGCCGAAACGTAAGCGGCACGGTCGATGATTCTCTGGGCGTTTTTCTACTTTTACAGTCCGACCCGTTTCTCGTCCGTAAATTGCGAATAGCCACCACCACCTTGACCTAGCGGCGGCCTCGTCATCTTTTCAAACAGCGCAAGCAACTTTTTTTGAACGTGAAATCGATGACTGATCGAATCACAGTCGTACCTGCCAGCACTGAACGATCGTAAATCACCCACGAAGCAAGATCGAAAACCTGGCACTGCGACGGAGGGCCCCTCGGTGGTGCGCAATTAGGGACCAAAGCGTCTTCGTTCCGTTGCGTTTCGTCCAGTTTTTTCTCCTGAACCTCTGCGGCCTCGAACGTCTGGACCCAAATGCGCACGTTGTACAATTCTTTCTTCCAAAGCTCGGCCCCCATCTCTCCCTTAATTCTTACCCCCCCCCCCCTCCTCCCCTGCGGTACAGCCAGCAGTCAAATTGCTACACCATGTCGATCCCCGTCCGTTTCTCGAAAAAGAAACGACGGCGGAAGGGATGGGGGGGGGGGGGGGGGGCATGGCGGAGAGACGCAGGAAATTCGATTTATCGCATTCGGCGGAGAACCAGGAAACCCGGCCCCATTCACCGCACCGCCCCAAGCTCGGACGAAAGTTGTTCTTTATCACCCAAGTTCGCTTCGGGGACGGGGTCCGAAGAAATCTCGTGCAATGCCCTTTTTTCCGACGCGGTACTCTGGCTTCGTTTATTTCGTATATTCCAGGCCCTCCCGGATTCCCACTCTCGACAAGTTTTTCAAAGTACCCACGCGAACTGGTTCGCAAAGGTCTTGGCGAGAGTGCTTGCCTTGCACGAAGCAAAAAACAGAACAGCAGCTGACCTCTTCCCGTTTTTCACGCGCAAACCGAATCATTACAGTACGTTCTGGTGGAGACGCTTTTCAAGTCGACGAAAAGTATCGCGTACATGTGGGACAGCTCTTGGAATTCTCTATCATTGGCACATTGCTTTTTTTTCGGCGAGAGATTGATTCGTAGAGTCGCGATAACGAGACGGGGGTGGGAGATACACAGGAGGAAAAGGATTCTGTCGGCTGAAATTGTGGGGGGGAAGGAGAGTGAAAAGTTGTAGAGGAACCCGCACAAAGAAGCTCGATGGGAAAGCTAGCAGATTGCTTCGGAGCGAGTTCCGAACCTGCTGGCGGGGGGGTGCTATCGGGATCCTAGTGACTGCCTCGACTCGGGGTTTGAGGTTCTTGTCGCTCTTCGAAGCGGGACAGCACTGATTGGTGAGCCGAACGACCAGCAGTAACGGCGGCACGAGGTTGAGGGGAAACGGGGTAGTAATCGTCATCTTGAACAGCCTGCATTTGTCCGTCACGCCGCGTAAGCTGAATTGAAACTCGTTGCGAGCGAGGACAAGGAGGAGGAAGAAGTAGCAGAAAGACACTCACGACCGGCACAGAATTGAAGAGGACCGAAACCGATTCTCCAAAGTGACTCCTCCTGACCGCTTCGGCCAAGACGTGACTAATGTCGATCTCGCGTACGCGGTCACACCCCTTCTTGTGCTTCTCTTGCGGGATCGAGTTGGTCACGATGAGCTTCTCAATCTGCGACTCGTTGAGCACCTTCATCGCCGGTCCACTCAGGATACCGTGCGTGACCAACGCCAAGACGGATTTCGCGCCTCCCGCGAGCAGGTGCTTCGCCGCGAGCGCGAGCGTACCGCACGTGTCGGCCATGTCGTCAATCAGGATCGCGACCTTGTTTTCGACGTTTCCGACCAAGACCATGCGAGCGATTTCGTTGGCCTTCTTGCGCTCCTTGTGGAAAAGGGCAAAGTCGAGATCGAGAGCGGCAGCCATCGACGAGGCACTGCGAGATCGACAGGCGGAGTGATCGACAGAAGAGGTATCGTGCGCAACCAGTTGACGGAGATGAGGGGGAGGATAAGGAGGAGAGAGAGAGAGGAGAGAACGTCACGAGTAGGTCTCCGTCAACTAATGGGAACACTAAATAGGCATGGACTCAGCCGAGAGCAAAAGGCATACCGCTTGGCTCCACCCGCATCAGGGCTGACGATGACGGCGTTGGTGATTTCTCGGCCCATCGTGTCGCGAAGGTATTGTAGCATGGTCGGTTCGGCGTAGAGCTGATGGGGAGAGACATCCGTAGAATTAGCGCACGCCTCGAAAATGGCTCACTGGCTCAACCGGGAACCTGCCGACACTCACGCTGTGAAACAAGACGCGACATCAGTGCCATTCTTCTCGCCCGCGAGATAACTGGGACACTCACTTGTCTACGGGGATGTCAAAGAATCCTTGGATCTGGGACGCGTGAAGATCCATAGTCTGCGCACGACGGAGGAAGGGTTTAGTTCGTTCCGGCGGAGGTAATGCAAGCATGAGACTGACAATGACGTGATCGATCCCTGCGCCTTGCACGAGCATGTTTGCGATGAGTTTCGCCGTGATGGGGGCGCGAGATTTGTCCTTCTTGTCCTGGCGAGCGTAGGGGAAATGAGGTACGACGGCGGTGATTCTCTTGGCCGAGGCTATCCGCAGCGTGTGGGCCATGATGCACAACCTGTAGCAGCGCGCCATGTTCGGGAGGGAGTCAGCCAGGGAGCGATAGAGGGACAGGGACAGGGGACGGGGGGAGCGTACTCCATGAGGGCGCCATTCGTGCCCGTCTCGTCACCGCTCGCAGTCGCAACGATGTAGACGTCGGCCTCGCGCACACTCTCGTGGAAGGTGACACTGGGCGGGATGGGAACGATTGAGTCACCGGGAAAAGGCGGGGTAAACGGGAAAACGGGCACGGCCGGGGCGCGACTGACGAGAGTTCGCCCGAGGGGAGCGTCACGATCGACGACGCTCCGAGCTGGATACCCAGCCGGCGGGCTATCAGCGCCGCGAGTTGCGGGTGCGACGTGCCTGCAGCGAGCGAAGAGCGGAGAGCGGAGAGCAACCGATGTGAGCGGGTCCCGAAGAGCGGAGCGGAGCACGAGTACAGAACTAACCACTGAAGATCTTGAGTCCCTGCAAGCTAGCCATCGCGGTCAAAAGTTGGAGGGTCGGAGGTCGGAGGCGATGCGAGAAAGTTTTCCAACTTTCAACTTGCACTCGTTCGCTCTCTCTCTCGCGGCTCGCAAACCCCCTCAAGTCGACTTGTAACTGTCGCCAAGATCCAGTAGAGACTCGACGCACCCGCATCCTCAGCTCTGCGCCTCTACGAGCAAGCCCTCGCCGCCAACTCGTTTCTTCCAACTTCGTCGATCCTCCCTCGCCCTCCCTGCCTGACCGCGTTTCGCATCAGTCGAGATGGACTTCTACCACCGGTGAGTCCCTCGAACACGCCTGATCTGCGCCGGCACTCCCGCGGCCGGGGCTGACCTTTCCTCGCGATCCGGTTACAGCACCGGCCTCATCCTCGACTCGCTCGACTCGAAGAAAGGCTCAGTCAAGGGCCTGTGCATGTCGGAAGCGAAAAAGTCCAAGAAACCTGGGGAAGGCGCCCGGTTCCTCGGAGTCGTTATCAACGTTTTGAAATGCGAGTTTTCAATTCTCTTCTGCCCTGCTCACCGACAGTCCATGTCAAGCTGATGCGCTACGCCCGCCCGCTCCTCATTCCCACCGATTAGACCGACCTCACCTGCTCCACCTTTTGCAAGCGACCAAGCTCATGCAACAAGAACCGACCCTCTTTGTGCCTCCTTCTTCGACCCTCGCCGTCACAAACGCGCTCAAGTCTGGGTCGGCCTCGTCGGCGTCCAAGGCTCTCAAGTCGGTCGACGCGTCCACCGCCGCCACCGCGAACGGCAAGAACAAGTGGGTCAAAAAGGTCAAGGAAGCCCCGACGCCCGAGAACCTCGCCCTCGTCATGGTGCACGACTTGCTGTTCGCCAAGCGCGGGTTGAGTCTCGCCAAGGAGCACAAGCTGAGGAAAAAGCTCGAAAAGTACAAGCCTGCGTGAGTCGTCGTCACCCGACCCATGCCCTCGTCTCCTTCGCTTAGACACGGGAGACTGAACGTCGTCACGATGGGTCGTCTACTTGCGCAGACTGGAAAAGGAGAACGAGAAGGAAAAGAGAAGGAAGCGCGTCGCGACGAACGAGGGCCTGCAGATCCCTCTCCCGGACAAGATCGCGAGCTCGCTCGAAGGCATCGGCAAAGGTAAAAAGAAGGAGCACGATCTGGAGCGGTTCGCGTCAGAAGAAGGAGGCATGAACACGGCGGGCGAGGTCAGGTGGCTGAGGGTCAACACGTTGAAATGGACGGTCGAGAGCGCGGTCGAGTGGCTCGAGAAGGGTGGTTGGGGAATGTTTGAGGAAGTCGACGAGATGTTGGCCGCATCGTACGTTCCCTCGCTCTTACCCATCTCTTTCGCTCAGTCACCCTGAGTGTATTCACGGTTCACACAGACCATCGCAACCCCGAGTTTTTGCTCTCGACGCCCATATTGAACCTCTCCTAGCGTTTCCTTCCTCGCTCACCCTGACGACACTATCAGCGTATCAAGATGGTCGCCTCATCGCGCAAGACAAAGCTTCTTGTATGCCTGCGTGGGTCCTCCTCGCCCCAATTCTCGCCGACCTCGAAGACGCTGCCGAACGGGGAGAATCCGAGGAAGAAAGGGAGAAGAAGGGAAAGAAGAACCTTTTGAAGGTCCTCGATGCGACTGCCGCACCAGGAAACAAGACGACGATGGCCGCTGCCATGCTCGGAAGCGAAGGCAAAGTCATCGCTTGCGAGCGAGACCAAGGGAGGTTCAAAGTCTTGAAAGACATGTGCAGCAAAGCTGATGCCAAGAGTACGCCACTTTCTGACCCCCCGTCCGGAGCCTCGCAACACTGCGACTGACTCGAGATCGAATCCCGATAGACGTCCAACCTATGAACGTCGACTTCCTCTCGCTCAACCCCGAGGACCCCAAGTTCAAGAACGTGTCTCACAGTCAGTACCCTCGCTCTTTTCTGTCCTCGGCACTCCCGGACCGTGAGCACTGAAAAGTAACTAATCCTATCATGGTGGCGATTTGCGGGTGGTTTCTCCCGAAAAACAGTTCTCGTCGACCCGTCGTGTTCGGGTTCCGGAATTCCTTCCCGCCTCGACCACCTCGTGCCGACCGTGCCCGACGCCGAAAACCTCTCGCGCGTTAAAGCCCTATCCAACTTTCAACTCGCGATCCTGTCGCACGCGCTCCGGTTCTCGGGCGCGAAACGCGTCGTGTACAGCACGTGCTCGATCTGGGAACAAGAAGACGAAGGCGTCGTTATGCGGATCCTCGGCAAGAAGGAACTGAGGAATATGGGATGGAGGCTCGAGACGAGGGATCAAGTGTTGCCGACGTGGGAACGTAGGGGTCGAGTCGAAGCGTGCGGTGGAGACCAAAGTAAGTTAATCTTTCCCCACCCACCTCATCGCTCTCTGTCTCTCTCTCTCCCTCTTCCCACTCCCGCTCCGACAGACATTTCTCGGTGACCTGACGTTCTTCTGCTCCCCCTGTCTCCCCACCCGCAGATATCGCCAACTCTGTCGTGAGGGCTCTACCGGAAGACGGCACGAACGGTTTCTTCGTCGCGTGTTTCGTCAAAGTGAGCGAAGACGCCGAAACGACTGCCGTCTCGGCCGCGTCGCTCGCCGCGGTCGACCGCGCCCAAGAAAAATGGAACCAGGAGGCAGCGCAAGACTCGGCGGTCGACGACGCTGCCGACCTCGAAGTCGTCGTAGACGACGTGGAGGAACCGGCTCTGCCAGTCGTCGGGGCAGCAGCCGCCGCGGCGACGCGCACGGTCGGAGACGGCAAGAAGGGAGGAGCAGGCAAGGGAGCGAAAAAGACCAAGACTCCCTCGACGGTCGTCCGACCCAAGGACGAAGTGCTCGGCAACGAAAAACCGACGGCGACGTCGAAGAAGCCGCAAACCGGGTCGGACAAGGCTTCGGCGACGGCGGCGAAGGCGGCGAACAATGAAACTTCGGCCGCGGTTTCCGAGGGAGGCGCCAAGTTGACAAAGAAGCAGTTGTACTTGATGAAGAAGGCAGAACTACAGAAGAAGAAGGATAAGGCGTCGCAGTAGGCTTCGATTTACCAGTCGCGACTTCCCCCAATCGAGTCGGAGCACCCCCCCTTTTGTCCTTTTTCCGAGTAGCAAGCAATGCAACGGATCTGGAAACAGCGCCCCCCCCCCCCCCCAAAAAAAAAAAAAATTTGGGTATTGTATCAAAATTTCGTGCGACGTTTCTGTGTGTCCCTTACGATCGTTTCTCACTGCGCTGAAAAGCACAGAAATGTCACGGCGAGTCGAGACCCTCTCCGAATTCGAGGGGATCACTTGAGGGACGCCCGCGGCGGCGACTTCACGGACCTCTCGTCGTGACTCGGTTTTCCGTCGAGCGCGCAGGCCTGGATTGACCATTTTCGAGCTACGCCACAATCCACAACGCAGGCGTTATCGAGCTCTTTCAGCTGCAAAAACGCCCGCCCTGGTCCCGATATTCAATACAACCCTGACAGTATTGTCTAGCTCTAAAAAAAAAAAAAAAACACAAATGGCATGTTTGATTTCTTCTAGTAACAAAAAAAAAAAAGCTTGGAGCACGAAGAAATCGGTTTTTGGGCTCAGAACAGCTCAGACGGCCGGGGGGGGGGGGGGGGGGCACAGTGGGCTTACACTTGGCACGAAATGTCAAGAAACCTCGCGGTATCACGAGAAAGTCCGTTTTGATATCTCCTGTCTATCCGTCTTTTCGGCACACAAATTCGCTCGCGGAATGCGGACCAAAGACCCCGATGGGAACCCCGTAACGACCTCCAGAGTTCTCTCTCGACCTGCAAGGACGGATGGGAGGGCGCTGATCGCTAGAGAGAGAGGAAGAGAGAGAGAGAGAGAGAGAAAGCCGAACCAGGATCATATAGCACGAGAAACAAAAACGAACAAGGGACGAGATGAAGGAAAAAGAAAGAAAAGAAAAATCAAAAAACTGGGCGAGGCGAACGAGTGAGCTGTGCAACATGGTGAGGGAGGCAAGGGAACGACCGGGGTTGAGGGGCAAAAACACGAGGCAGAGCAAGAAACAAAACAAGCTAGAGAAAAGAGCGAGGGAGAAAGAGAGAGAGAGGGCCGAGGCGGGGAAACTGATCAGTTAGCCAGGTTGGGGGAAGGGAAGACAAGAAGGAGGGGGAAGAAGAGACTATGCGAGAAGGAAGAGAAGGAAGAGAGAATGGATTGGGTGGAATTTCGTGCGAAGGGGGAGAATGTAACGACGACAATGAAAACGAGAGCGCGTGAGAGAGAGAGAGAAAGAGAGAGGAAACGAAAACTCGTGGTATCCGAAACAGGGGGAAATGAACTGCGCGAAGGGAACGCCGCCGGGGGGAAGGGACTGGGGGGGGCTCGAGGCGGGGGCAACGAGGGAGAAGGGGGAGATGAAACGGCGAGAGCCTTTAGGCATCCTGGATACGGACTCCTTCTTGATCTCCCATCGACATCATGTCTCTCGCAATCTGATCTTCGTCAACAGTGATGGGCATTCCGCCTTCACCTCGTTGACCATCCAACCCGAGCGGAGGAGTCGGTTGCGTGAGGGGATGAACGGCGAGGTGATCGTTCGGTGAGATGAGCGTTCCCGAACGATTCCTCGTGATGACGGGTACGACTCCAGCTTGATGTGCAGCGATGATGGACGCTGCGACCGCGGGAGGTGGCAAATCTTCGTCGTCATCCTCGTCGCCGGGCCCGGCTCCTCCTGCGGTAGCACGACGGTGACGCCTGTGCGCATGGTGGGCGCCGGTAGGTCCCCCAGGGAGCGGCGATGCATTCGTTGGAGTCGGAACGCCGTTCGACTCGGCTCCGGGTCCTCCTACCCCGCTCGTCGCGAGCGAGTCTGCCGCGCCAGATTCTGTTGCGTTGCGTCTCCGAGTCGAGCGCTCGCGTTGTTCATCGGCGTTTTGTTTCTGGCACCAGAACTTGTGACCGTTACCCCACGACGCCGACTGACAAGCTTTCTGTAGACACCTCGTCCGCCGAGCGAAAGGCATCGCAACGTCAGCCTTCGCGCCCCGAAGCACTCGCGAATGAGCGGGAAGAACGCACCGAACAATACTTCGCTCGCCTGCACCTTCGGCATTTGGCAAACTCTCTCGCGTATTGCTCCCATTTGCCACAGTTCATGTTGGCGCACTGCCGAATCCCTCCCCGCTGTTCGTCCTTCCGACACGCGTTCCTCATGATCGTGCACGCCCAGTACTGCACTTCGTTGGACAAACGAGGCGTGAAGGGGTCGTCGGAAGGAGGACGGTGCGTGAAGAGTTCGACGAGGGAGAAGATGTTGGTCGAACGAGAGTTCGATTGGTGGGAATGATGGTGCTGTTCGTCGCGCTCGGCATCGCAGGCAGATCCAGGGCAGCACGAGTGTGACGAATTCGTCGAAGCAGATGGAGAGTGAAAGACATCGCGGACGTGGGGGTACTTGCTCAGGTAGGCGAGGAGTTGTAGAGCGAGCAAGACGTCCTCATCGCGGAAGTACAGCTGCCCTTCAGCCTGTTCGCTCGCCGGCGTCGACGAGGTTGACGGAGATGAAGGGTCCTCGACGGGCACAGCATGATGAGGGTTGTGCGGACGAAGAGGACCTCTCGCGTTACTGGTCGCGATCCGCGGAGTGGGGTGGATTGGAGTTGGCGCGGGGAGGGGTTCCGTCTGCACCGTTCCCCTCGGAGTCGGATCCCGAGGACGTTGTGCCTCGACTTCGCGACTACTCGAGGGTTCGATCTCGACTTCTGAGCGCTCCTCCACCGGCGACGATGGTCCGCTCATCGTCACATCTCCGTTGTCATCCGTGACCGAGAGTGGCAAGGGTGCCAATGCGTCCGTGTCCCCCTCGTCGCGACTCTGCGACGCGCTCCCGCCTCCTCCCACCTTGACTGCCGGCCTCGCTGCCCCGACTTGCTCGTCGTTCGTCATCGTCGACATGGTGATCTCCTCCGTTTCTTGACCAGACGACGAGCCGTTGTCGTCTCCGGTGAGAGAGGCGTCGTCGTTCGAAAGCACGGTGTCGGGAGTTTGAACCCTCGAAGGAGGCGCGAGCGCTTCCGCGCCCGCCGAGGAAGAAGCGGCCACGATGTTGATTCGCGTGAGACGCGGGCGAGTCGGAGTCGGCGCGGCCGTGACGAGAGTCGGGGAAGACGTGTCGACCACGATCACGGTTCGGTCCGCTGGTTCAGCTTCGTCGCCGCGGTCCTCGTCCATCCTCCCTTCCATCATCGCTTGCACCTCCAACAGCTGCAGTTGTGCGATCCTCGACTGCTCGGCCTTGTGCCATGCGGCTTGATTCTCGACTCGTTTCCGTTCAATCTCCTCCAAGTACCGCTCGAGCACGTGGACAACAACCTGGAGCGCCCCGGCTTCGACCACCCGGGTCCGGATCGCCTCACTGCCCCGTACACCAATGTTGACGATACACTGGAACGCGAGGGTGTACGTGTACAAGAGATGTCGAGACTTGAGCGAAGGAGGCAAGAAGAGGCTCGCAGGAAGGGTGGACCCTTGAGGTAACGAAGGTAAGATGGACGCCAACGCTCCTCCTCCTCTCCCGCTCGCAACTGCGAGGTCCTGGAGCTCTTCGAGCGAAGGCAGGAGGTCGTACTCGGCAAAGGCCTTGAACGGACTCGTGCGTGCTCTCCTCTGTTTCGGGAGCGCGGGACCCTTGCCCTTGACATCCGCGAGCGTCGTCGGGATGGCGGTCGGATGGGCGCAGTTCTCGAGGATCCTCACGAGGCGTTCAAGTCCGCCGTCGGTGGCGAGGGATTCGCGAATCCGAGCCGAAGTCGCAGTCAGGTACGAGAGGTGAGTGAGCGAGTTGACGAGCGGGAGTGACGCCGCTGGTGCATCGAGGGCTGTAGTGCGACAGGACGAGGTCAGCAACGAGTCCACGGCGGCGATGGAGGGTCTGTTGACAGTTCGATCATTCGCCATGCTGACTCGGCCGTTTACACCGAAAGTCTCGGCTCTGCTCCCGCGAGCCCCGACTCGCAGCTGGCGCAGTGCCTTGGGCGCAGTTCGTCACGCACCGAGCTTCGAAAGCGTTCGAGCGTGACGAAGGCGCAAGGCCGCGTAGGCGGTGATCCGGGTCGACTTGGCGGGAGTCGTCACAACAAGGGGAACTCGGACGGGGGCGACTCACCTCGTCGGTCGTAAAGCGAGGAAGAGATGCACACGCATGCTCTGTTGTGCGCTGGAAAGTTGAAGTTGGAGTCTCGCATGGTGAACGAAAGCGCCAAGGTGGGAAAGGTGGCGGAGAGGGGCGAAGTGCGAGGTTCGGGATACGGCGGATGCGGGTGCGAAGGTGAGTCGTTACTGGGCGGTGTGCAGAAGCTGAATTTAACACGACATGGTGGCTATCCGGGCGAGAAGTGGGTCGAGGTGAGGGCGAGAGCGGGCGGAGGAACGGCTGAGGCGAATTCGAATTGAATTAAACGGGTTGCGCAAGTCTCGCAGTCTCGCTCGACAGGTGTCGCTGCCGAGTCGGGTCGAGCAACGAGTCACCGGAATAGACCGAGTCAGCACGCCGACTCGAACTCACATCCGAGCGCGAGACGGGGTGTCATACGAGCGAGAGATGATTGACTCACCAAATCGCGCGGGGGCTCAGGAGTCGGAGCCGGAGAGGATGAACGCGCGCTGAGCTACGTGAGTGGAAGTAGACTGCGGCGAGTCTGGCGGGGATGAGTCGTGCAGAGATAGTCTGGCAAGTCGCGATCCAGGGTCGTGGCCGATCGAAACGGTCGAGAACTTCGGAATTTTCCCTTTGCCTCGCCTTGCCTTGTCGTTCTCGGTTCAGTAACCGGCGGATCACACTACGATTCGTGTCGTCGCACAACGGCGGTAAAATATACAATGTTTCGGTACCGAAAATGGAAGCCAACTTCTCTTTCCGGGTGATAATACGTTTCGGTCTCAGCTCGATCCCGGATCAGCTTCGCACCGAATAGTGTAATCGGTCGTTGCAGTCCGACACGCCCCTTGCCCTTGTTTTCTCAGTTTCGCGCGAACAAGCGATCGGCGAAAAGTCGTCGACGGTTGGAATTCAAATCCTCGCCCTCGCCCTCGCTCTACCTCCACTGACGTTGTCGAAATACCTCGGAGGATCAATTTGCGTGATTACGAGAACTAACCGAAGTAGAGAGGGTGGGCAGTCTAAAGGGTAGAAAATTGCTGTGAACGTCGATCCAAGCGCTACCGTTTCGCTTTCTTCTTTTTGGCCCCAGCGGATCCCGCCAGCGATACCCCCTCGGCCAATGCATGACCAGTATCATTGATGTGGTTGAAGAGCTTGGACCTCGACGCGAAGACCTCCGAGCAGACGTTGCAACTCTTTTTTGGTGCGAACCCCCATTTCGTTAGATCGGCCTCGCGCAATCGAGGTTCAGAGACGTGGTATAGTGCACTCACGACTTGAGTACCAGAAACCGCCTGGGCTTTCTTGGCAGCTTCTTTCGCCCTCCGTTTGTCCTTCTTGCTCATTTCTGCTTCGAGAATGCCTTCTTCTCGGGCTTGCCCTTCTTCAGCGTCTCCTTCTACCTGAGGCTCCGAGGCTTCCGGCAGCGTTGGTGGAGTTGAGACACCGCTGCTGGCCGGAACTGTCCGCCGTTTCCCCTTCTTGCCTCTTTTCCCTCCAATAGTTGCGAGGTCCTCGTCTGCGCCGTCGAGCTTCAGCGTCTCGGCACCGCCGGTAATCTTGGATTCGCCTTGATCGTCTTGTCCAACATCGGCGGCGTCGAGAGGCGACAACGCTTTCTTTTTAGTTCTGCCCTTTTTCCGGTTCTTCTTCACCGAGGCGGTCCCTCCCTCGAGGTCGTCTTCCTCGTCCGCACCGCCGAGAAGGATGCTGGATGTCATGTCGTCTCCCAACAGGTCGTCGTCGTCCGAAACCGGGACAGAACTCATGACCTTTCGACTCTTTTTCTTGTCCTTCTTCTTCTTTGCAGGCCGCGAGACCAAGTCGTCATCGTCGTCTTCGAGCGACAAATTTGATAGATCGACGTCGAGTTGCGCCGATAGCGCAGGCGAAGGTGTACGAGAAGTCGAAGCTACGGGTTGTCGAATCGGAGAAGGGGGCTCAGCGGAATCGAGTCCCAAGCGCTCATCTTCTGCTTGCATCTCTTTGATCAATCTGTAGCCGCGCAACGCGATCCAAGTCAGCTATACAACAGGCAGGGGTGGAGGAGGGCGAGGGACGAAAAAAAGGAATGCTCACCGATCGACATTCTTGAGATGTTTCCGACTCCTCTCGTGATCCTCCCACGCTCCTCCGCTACGATACCCCTTCCCACACGCCTCGCACCAAACTCTCTCGTCTTCAAGTTCGCCTCCACCCTCTTCGTTCTCGTCGTCGTCATCCAATTCGCTTCCCTCCTCCCACTCGCGCAACACGCTCTCGAGTCCACCTTGGCCGCCGCCCCCTTGCGGATCTCCGACTTGCCACGCTTGGAGTTGAGCCTCGTACGCTTTCGCGGCAAGTTCGCGCTCGACCGCGCGCTGTTTCGCCGCGGCGGCCAACGTCGCCTTGATTTCGGCTTGGGCCGCAGCCTGCGCCGAAGGGTTCGAACTCGAAGTGTACCGCGGGTCGCGCCTCCTGACGTACAACACCAAGTTCTGCTCCCGCAACGGAGGATGGAGGGAAAGGGGGTTCAGTTAGTTCCATCGTAACTTGCCGGTTCGTCCGTCCGATCAGAGCGACACACAACGAGAGAGAGAGAGAGAGAGAGAGAGAGAGAGACACTATATGTGAGGGGAGAGATAGAGCAAGAATGAAGGGGGGGGAGAGACTGACTCGAACAGTTTCGTTGTATTCCCGCTTCGCTTGCTGCCTCAACCGCTGGTTCTCCTTGTCAATGTCTCTCCGCATGTACCTCGGCATGTCTTCCTCGACCCTGTAACCGTCTCTCCAACTAAAATCCTTCTCGGTCTGGAAGTTCAACCACGTCTGGTAGAAGCGTCGGAGGTCTTCGACGGAAGGCGCGTCGGACAAAGTGCCGAACGATGGGTACAGGTGCGGGGACGACCAGTTTACTTCGTCCGCTGACAAGAGAGAGAACAGGGTAGCGAACGTCGTGAAGAATCCCTGTAGGGGGGCGCGACCGACGATCGAGCAAACGAATCGCAAACGAGGAGAAAGGAGAAGGGAGGGTATCAGCTCGGTTCGGTTCAAACGCTGAGAGAGCGAACACGCGAAGCCACTGACCGTTGGTGAGTCGTCAAACTTTGACCACGCAGAGGTGCTGAAGAACTTCATCAAGTGGGCGACTTGGAGGCCCCGGTCGGGTCTCCGGCCGGGCGGCGGAGGTTTCGAGTCTCGTTGTTTCGCGAACCCTTTCCGCAGCTGGTCAAAGTAGTTGACGTCGTCCTGTGTCATACCTTGCTGCCCGGCAGTATTATCGAGGTAGTCGTCGAGGTGGTCGTCGTACCACGCGCGCTCTTGGTCGTCGCTCAAGACTTCATACGCTTCCTGAATCCGACTGAACCGGAGGTTGGCCCCTTCGACATCGTCTGGATTCTTGTCGGGATGTTCTTTGAGTGCAAGTTTCCGGAACCTGGGTTAGGACGAGCGCGGCGAACGGAGGGAGGGAAAGGGCGAGTCGGAGATGAGATTCAAGGCACGTCAATCAGTCTTCCGAGAGCGGGACCAGCGCACGCTTTTTTTATATCGGTCGCACTCGCGGTCCGTTCGATTCCGAGGACTGGAGAAGCGAAGGAAGTGCGAGGCCGGATCAGGACGGCGAACAGTCACGGGACGACGAGACCCGGAACGGACCCGAGTAGTGATCGAGAGGGCCGCTCCTGGCGGTTCCATTGGGTACGGATCCATTCGCCCCCATTCGAGCCGAGTGCGATTCGACGCGTCGAAGTGGTGGAGCGTTCGAGATCAAGATTCAACACGCGCATTCACTCGCTTCTTCCGCCCGTCCGTCCCACCCCTAGCTCCGAGTACCATGGCCAAGAAATCAGCCACGAGCAGAGGGAAACAGCCCGCCACGACTCTGCGTAAGTCGTCTGCGTACAACACGTTGGCGATCCGCGCGAAACACGTCTCAACTGTGCTCACTCGCGACGTGACAGCCGTCGACGAGCCCGTCCAGCCTACCGAGATCGAGTCCGAGTCTGCGCGAGACCACGAGCGGTGGCTTCCTCGGGTCCAAGTCATCAAGGTGAACCCGCACGCGCTCGTTGAACTCAAAACCGCCCTCGACGACACGGTGCGAGAGGTACGCCCAATCTCTCGAGACAAACCACCGCCTGATTCAAGGCGCCGTGCTGAACCTCTCCGGACGAGTGTCCTGCCCAGTTCTTCTCGCTCGGTCGACACAACTTTCAAGTCAGTCACCGACACGAGGACGTACGGTTGGTCTTGGGTTGGACCTCCGTCGTGATCGCGTTGGGCACGAGCTACTACGCGTACAAGGTGGACGACTTTCAAGGAACGAAATCTCTCGTCGCGATCGGAGTCTCGCTGTCCGTCTCGCGATCCCCCTCTCGTCTTCTCGTTTTTTTCTCTTCTCGCTCGCAAGCAACTGACGTTCCCGGAGGGTATTACCCCCCCCCCCCCTTGACCCTTGACGTTCAACAGCTACGTCGCGCTCAACACGATCCTGGCATTGTACGTTCAATACTACGAAAGGGACCTGATCTGGGTCGGCAAGCGCCGCACGATCGCGTCGCGCATCTCGACCGAATCGCTCGAAATCTCGTCCGTCGCGACGAGTTCCCGCACCGGGACCGCGACTTCTTCTTCCTCGTCTTGGGTCCCGTTCCCCCTCTCGCTTCTCAACTCTGCGACGACATCTCGGCCCCCTCGGACGGCCGCCGCGACGACGACGACGACTGCAACTGCGACTGCGACTCGGAGAGTGGGACAGAACGGCGATCAAGCGCGCGAAGACGACGACGACGACGATGTGGCCGGCGCGTATCCGAGGTACACGCTC
The DNA here is from genome assembly GCA_037042985.1 of Sporobolomyces phaffii. NCBI lineage: Eukaryota > Fungi > Basidiomycota > Microbotryomycetes > Sporidiobolales > Sporidiobolaceae > Sporobolomyces > Sporobolomyces phaffii. The sequence goes on along the minus strand of JAWNFN010000012.1, from coordinate 428,016 downwards.
ACGCTGCAGTACACGCACTCGGCCAACGCGAACAAGTCGCTCTTGGGCGAACAAACGCTCGTCTTGACGCGCCCCGTCGCCGACTTTTTCGACGTCGAGGGCAAGATCGCGCGCGATGCGGTCGAGGAATGGCTCCGAACCGGACTCGAAGCGGTCACGAGCGGCGGTCGTGCGGGTGCGGGTCCTAGTGCGAGTGCGACCAAGGAGGTCGAGTCGAGGTAGATTCTGCAATAAAGGCACCCCCGTCCGTCGTAAATCGGTTTTTCCCGGTAGTTTAATTTGTGGATTATTTCGTGAGGGAGATTGGTGCGTAAGATTTTCAGAGAAGAAAAGCCCGTCGGAGAAGAAAGGTTCATCGTAATTGTTCGAGACTGGATGCGAGGTTTCGTGAACACTGACTCGTTACAACAGGGCACGGACTTCGAATCCGGGCAACTACTCGACGAGGTATGCGTCGTACACGACTACCAAAGGCGTAACGAGATGTTTCTATCCTCAGCCCTACTCGGGTCGAGTCCAAGACGTTGCGAGGAAACGGAGAGGAGAGGCAGCACCGGGACATACCTTGCCTACCACTCCGCATGCCACTACCGACGAACATGGCTTGGTTCAACCATGCATATTTTTCGTTCTTGGCGTCGGTCTGAAGGTTGATCACAGTTTTGAAACGCAGAATTTCCGGTCAGCTTTTGGAGCGGGGCGGGGGGGGGGGGACTAGGCGACCGAAACTCGCCTCCATCTCGATAAACAGCCTGAATTTGTACTCGTCCGGAGTCGGAACCTGGCCGTCAAACCCGTCGCGCGCGGCGGCGCTCAACCTCTCGAGGACGTCTTTCGGACCGGTCCTCCACCCGCGCGTCTGAACCTGAATAAAGACGCCGTCGTCCGTCTCGAGTAGGTACCGTGTCGATACCTGACATGCCAACGGACTCGAAGGGTGCGACGGCGAGAGGAGGTGTTGGGCGTCTTGACCGCCGGGAAGGATCCGCGCCGTGAGACCCCACGAAGACGAGATGTACCCGCCGGTAAAGGTTACCCAACTACACGAGATCCATTCAGCGTGGGACGATATCGAGGCTGAAAGAGGGCTCAGGCTCACTTGAACCTGCAGACAAGGGTGCCGAGACCCGGGTGAGCTTGTGTGCGGTTTTCATTTTTCCGCGTGCGCTTCGAGCCCGGAGGTTCCGAGAGGCAGGATCAGGCGGAGCACTCACTGTCCTCCGTCACCGTTGAGCCCTTCGCCGAGGGACCTCACGGCTTCGAGGTCGCACACCAGCCGGAACGACTTGTTGAGCGAAGGAGTCGGGATCGCCAAGTCGAGCGAGGCGGCATATTGCTCAGGCACGGTGTCGGTCATCGCTTCGAGGTGACTTGGACGAGACGCAGAATGGATTCAATCGCAGACAGAGGAGAATGGGGAGGTCGGGGAAAGAGTTTTCCCGCGAGTTCGGCCGGAGCGCGGCGCGGGCGTGGGGTATGGTCAACCAGCTGGTCGGCCCTTCCGGGTCAAGGTGAGCGGTCGCATGGACGACCACCTCTCGGAACGCACGCCCTTGCTGCAGCCTGCTCCAGTCCCGACACTCTTGCCGTTCTCGCGTCACGGTGCGCATGACGTACCTCGTCCGCGTCGACGCTCGTCAACCTCGACCTCGACCTCGACCTCGCATGCTCGCTGCGACGCGCAGGCCGACATCTCGCTCGCGCAACTCGTTCATATCGTAGCGGCACTCCGAGCAGGACACCTTCCTTCGACGCGACAATTCCTCGATCTCGCCGACCATCTCCTCACTTCGCCGTCGTCTCTCCTTGCGCACGAGTCCCTCGGGACCGTCTTCGAGCCGACTTATGGCCGAGGGAGGCTCGGAGTCGGCCACTTCACCGAGGCGCGGGACGCACTCCTCACTTCCGTGAGGGACTGGCTCGAATCCGCCAGAGAGCTCGTGGACAAACGGAACCCTCCGATACCGCGTTTGGACACGTCCGGTAAACCTAGAGAAACGGAGCGTGATGGTTGGCAGGAATTCCTCACGAGGTGTCGCGAGTCGGAAGTGAAAATCGGCAAGCTTCTCGCGCCACACTCCCCCCCACCCCCCGCCTCCGGAAGTAGCGGACTAATCTCGCTACGAAGCAGATCCGCCAAGTCTGCGCGAAACCGAGCCGCCTAGACCTGAAGCCACAAGCGGTTCGACGTCGAGACCGATCAGCTCGTCCCTTTTCAGCCTCGTTACCCTCTTCTTCACGTCCCCCGAAATCCGGCAACTCGTCATCGATCTCATCGTACTCGTGCGAGATGTCGCTCGGGTTTCGCTTGACACCGAAGTGCAAGAGGACCGGGTGCCCAATGAAGTCGGAGACGGCTTGGAAAAGGCCGTTGACTTCGTCGCTCAACGCGGGATCTCAGCTATCGCGTTGGACGAAGCGATGAAGCGAGAGAACGGAGAGAAGGTCGGCTGCGTCGAGACGTGCGCGACTGATGCGGCAAACGAGGACCCTCCGCTTGTCGATCTCGCATCCAGTCCTCAAATCGACCAAGCCGAACCCGTTGTACCTGATCAGTCTCCTCAAGAGGTTAGAGACGCCTTTGTCGATCGATCAAGACAGGTACAGCCTTCTGCAGAGTCGGGGCGTTGCTCGGATTCCCTCGCGCTTATGCCCCTTTCTCGTTCTTAGATCCTGACGCGACTCCAATCGACTCGCGAGTATCAATCGGCAATGTCGACAATCCTGGACATGGTTCGGTCTCGAATCAAAGGCTCTGTTTCTCGCCTTCAACCGTCCGTTTCGATCGATGCTCAAGCTCAGTCTCCTCTGGAACTTGTCGTTCCGCTCCTGGAACCCTTCACTGGCGGTCCTTCCTCTCTCTCACCCCTCGTTCAATCCTTTGAAGCGACCATGTCCCACTTCTCCCTCTCGAACCCGACTTCGACTCCTCACGCTCTCACCGAACTCGCTTCGAACGTCGACAGCTTTCTTACGAACCTCTTGCTCTCACCAGACTTTCTCTCGTCGGCTCGAGCGCAGCGCCAAGTCGAAAGTGTCTACGAATCTCTGTCGCGCGTCGGGACAGATCAACCCGAATTCAATCGAGACTTGCAGACGCTGCTCCATGGAGTGCTTCGAGTTGCGAGCGATGTAGCGCAAGACGAGTACCTATCGAAGTTCGTGGAGGCTACCGGTCGCGTGATGGAGGAAATCGAGCGGTCGGCAGCATTGCTGGGAATCACGGCGGCCAAAGCCGCGAGCGGACAAGGGTTCCTGGCCATCTGGGGTGACCTCTTGGAATGGATCGCGCCGCGGATTCTAGGCGTCATCAAAGAGGTACCGATTCCGAGGTAAAACTTTCCCGTGCGACTCTCGCTTTCTCCATCGAGGTTGAGGGACCCACCGAGTCGGACTTTTTTTCGACAGGATCGAGTTCGACTCGCCGACCGTTTCTGGCGCGCTCGAGTTCCCGTCTCTGTTGTCGACCTCATTCGTGCCCGCTTCTGTGACGATTCGCAACTCGACTTCTCTCACCTACCTCCCGACGTTCGGTTCATCGACTCAGACCCTCCCGATCGCGCAGCGGTCTCGAGCCCGATCCCAACCGCATTCGTCAGATCAAGGGTTCTACGAACGAAGTTCGTACGCCTCGACGACGAACGTCGAACTGACCGGCATGGAGTTTGAGATCCTCGACGTCGGGTACCACGTCCGGCTCAAACCCCGGTTCGCGTGTCTCCCGACCATCACAGAGTCGGGCCTGCTCGACCTGCACTTTGGTCGCGCCGGCGACCCGACCGCGAGAGGCGGCGTCGGGCGCGAGAACGGGTTCGGGTTCTCGTTCGATGCCAAGGCGAGCGACGAGCCCGACGGCGACGAGCCAACCAGTCGGCGGTCCCTGTTTGACATGCTCCCGACGTCGAACGTCTCGCTCGACGCGTTCGACGTCCGGCTGCACGAGTCGGACCACCCGTGGTTCATGTGGTTCGTGAGGCCGTTGCTCCGGAGGACGATCAGGAAAGCGATCGAGGTCGAGGTGAGAAAAGTCATGATTGAACAGGGGAACAAGGTCGGCGAGTGGGCGTACCGGGTCCGCGAGTGCAAGCATGATGTCGACAAGGAAGACCGGGATCCGGCCAGGGCGGGAACGATGGTGTGGAATTGGGTCCGAGCGGTCTGGAGGACGATGACTCCCGATGAAGACGAGACCAGCGCTATCGAGCAACGGCGAAGGGGCGAGGGAGGGGGCGACGTTGACACCGAAGAAGAAAGGACGAGTACTACTCTACACCTGAATCGACACGGTCTAGCTGTCGATCTCCCGCGTCCGATCGACGAAGAACAAGACGGTCAAGGAGGAGGAGGAGTTGGCGCGACCGTCGGTTTCGGCACCGAGGGCGTCGTAATTCCGGAAGGCGAGGCGTCGATCCCTCTCGCGCCAGGACAGGAACCACGAATCGGCGTCGTCGAGAGAGCGAAACAAGAAGCGAACGAAGCGGTCGAGGAAGGACGAACAGCGGCGAGGAATGTTTGGGCCCTCGTCGGTGGGATCGGAGAAGCCAGCGAGGAATGGCGAGGAGATTTAGAGGACGAGACGGACAAGTACGAGCATGCAGGATGGAGGAGCGACGCGTTCGACCTGAGAACGAGGGGAGAGAGGTAGTGCATTACAGTTGAGTTCCCGTTGCGTCCCATGCTTGTTGTTTATTCACATTGCAACGAACCCGAGCTTACGAAAAGTCAGTCGAGCGGGAACCGAAGAGATCGTGGCAAATCGAGCTCAACCAGTTTCTCTGTTTCTTGTTCCGAATCTGGCCCCTCCTCAGTCGTATGGACGCCGCCGTGTAGTACCGTGCGAACTGTCCATCAATGCGTTCGCTTCCGGTTACGACCCTTCTGATTGATCCTCGGCTGGCGCCTTGCCACTTCTCCGGTCGGCGGTCGCCACTTCAATGACCTGGCCGGCGTCACCAACCCCTACGCAAAATACAATCATCATTGTATGTGAGCACCCAATTGCTGCATCACGTTCGGAGCGTCGCTGCGACCAAGTTGCGACCCGAAAGCGCATGAAATTGACACGTGTCTCCCTTTCGGTAGTCTCGCTCGAATCTCGCTTCCGCTCAATTTCCGACTTGCCGGACAACACGCGCTCTTGGCAGGAGCGTGGCAAATCTGCTGCGTCTTTCAACGTGACGGGACTGCCTCGTTTGGGCGACACCTCCTGCTCGACGTTGAGAAGGTCCGGCATGAAATGTCGGTTGATCTCGCATGAACGACCGGCGCCACACCGCTTCGCATACATCACGCTTTTCGACTACTGCTCACCGCTACGATACAACGACCCACGCGAGGTGAACGTTGGGACCCGCACCAAAATTGGTCGTCTGCGCAATGGCCCCCCGAGCGACGGAAGAGCAACGGGAACCCTGCTCTGATTGTTCCCCAGACTGTGGGCGAATCGCCGAAATCCAACGCCGCAGAAGATCACCTCTAGCGCGGAACAAGGCGCAGGATTATGCAAGAAGAAATCCGTTCGGCTTCATCCGACAGAACCTTGCTCTGGTCATCGACTTGCGAGTCTTCCTTCTTCCTTCTTTCCATCACTCCGTCCTCTCCTTCTCACTCCAGCTATCCGACTGCATTCGTAATCGACGAGGACCGCCGACCCAAACTCTTCCAAATGCTTTCGACTCTTTTCGCGAGCGCGCTCGTTCTCGCGTCTTCCGCCTCTGCGGCTACCATCCTCGACCTTTCGACCGACGCCACTCAGATTACCTCCCTCCTGAAAGATCCTGTCGATTACGTTGTCGTGGGAGGCGGAAATGCCGGTCTCGCCGTTGCCGCTCGGCTCGCCTCTTCAAAAAAGAATTACAACGTCGTCGTGCTCGAAGCGGGCCAAAACGACCCCACAAACTCGGGCATCCTTGTTCCTGGACTCGCTGGATCGACACTAGGCAACACCTCGGTCGACTGGGCGTTTTCGACCGTACCTCAAGCTCATGCCGACGGGCGGGCGGTTTTCACGCCGAGAGGCAAGACGTTGGGAGGATCCTCGGCGCTCAACCTGTTGGTTTACACGAGACCAGATGCTGCTGATCTTGACGAATGGGAGAAGCTCGGCAACAAAGGATGGGGATGGAACGGTCTCCTCCCGTATTTCAAAAAGGTGAGCATTTTTCGCACAATAGCTTCCGCACCGTTCTTATAGTCATGGCTTACCGAAGCCGTCTACCTTCATAACGCCTAGGCCGAGAAATTCCACCCACCCCAGGCTGTCACGTCAGAGAACAAGGCGGTCAAGGTTGCGTACAACTCGTCGGTACACGGCATCTTCGGTCCCATCGACACTTCGTCAGTTGATCTTGTAGTCTCGTACACGTGCACGTTCACGCTGACTGACGTATCGCTCTCGTCGCTGTCAGCTACCCTCCCTACTTGGCCCCGACTTTCAACGGGTTCTTCAAGGCGCTCCGCAATCTTGGCGTCCCTGAGGCCAAGGACCTCAGCGCTGGCAACAGCAACGGAGTCAGTCTGGCGCCTTCTACTCAACACGCCGACGGCGAAACTCGTGCAACTTCCACCGACTATTGTGAGCTCGAGCTTTGCTGTCCCATGTCTCTGTGAGTGTCATCTGACGCTTCTGCACAATACCGCAGTACGAACCGCCAAGACCCTCAAAGTGATCACTGGAGCTCAAGTCACCCGCATCAACTGGGCGAACGAGAAGAACTCGAACGGAAATGTCATCGCCGCGGGACTATCGTTCGTTCCTACCGGTTCCAACTCGACTGACAACGCGTTCAGCATCAACGTTTCTCGCGAGGTCATTCTATCCGCCGGTTCCATCCAAACTCCCCAATTGCTCGAACTGTCCGGAATTGGTAACTCGTCCATCCTCAAGCCCCTCGGAATCACGCCTGTCGTCGACTTGCCGGGAGTCGGAGCCCAGTTGCAGGACCATGCCGCCCAGGTCAACGTCTACAAGCTCCGCTCGAACGTTGAATCGCTCGACAAACTTTCCGATCCGTCGTTCCTCCAAACCGCACTCGGCCAATACGCCAAGGGACAGGGCATCTTGACGGAAGCCCTCTTCCCGTTGGCGTACCTCAAGCTCTCGCAGTTCCTCTCGAAAGAAGACCTTGCCAAAATCGATACCCTTCGCTCTCAGGAGGCGAATCCCCAACTCTCGGCGACCCAATTCCAAGCAACGTCGAACTTGTTTGACGCCGACCAAGTCAACTTCCTCGAAGTCCTCGGCATCAACGTTTACTTCGGCAACACGACAGCCACTGCCAACACGACGTACATCTCGCTCGCCGGTTGCCTTCAACATGCTCTGTCTCGAGGCTCGGTCGTAAGCCATGATCTCCACACCGTGCAGATCAGTCAAAGGACTAACAATCCTTTTCCGCTTCCCCGATTGTAGCACATCAAATCGGCCGAGCCCCTCTCTGCCCCTTTGATCGACCCTTCATACCTGCAATCGCCTCTCGACCTTTTCCTCCTCGCCAAATCCGCACAATTCCTCCGCAAAGTCGCAGCTCAGCCGGCGTTGGCGCAGTACATCGAGTCGGAGGCCGAACCCGGCCTCGATGTCCAAACCGACGAGCAATTCGAGGCTTGGATCCGAAGCGTCGTCCGAACCGAGTGAGCTTCCTTTTCCCAAATTCCCCCCCCCCCTGCGGATCATTCGTTCGGACCATAAACTGACGACACGACCCCGGGTCCAGGTACCACCCGGTCGGAACTGCGGCCATGCTCCCGCTCGCCGACGGAGGCGTGGTCGACCCCTGGTTGTCAGTCTACGGCACCCAAAACGTTCGCGTCGTCGACCTGAGTATCGTGCCGCTCCACGTGGCGTCGCACACTCAATCCGTTGCATGTATGTCGTTTTTCTTCCTCTCTGTGTTCCTGCCTATCGTCATCCCCCTTTTCGTGACCGAGCTCAACGTCCTCTCTCTCTCTCTCCTTCGATAGACGCGATCGCCGAGAAGGCCGCCGCGATCATCTTGAGCACCTAAACCCCACTCTCAAGGAGGATTAGCTGTTTTACCGCTCCGGCCTCTTTCTCGTTCTCGCAACTTTTTCTGTCGTTTCTCCCGTGCCCCCCCCCCCCCTCCTCCCTCTGCCCCTCCAACTTCCCATCGTTCCCTTCCCACCCTTTCCCCCTCTCCACTATTCCTTATTCGCAAAAACGCAACAAGCCCTCCCCTTCCCTCTTCAGTTTTCCTCGAGATACCCCCCCCCCCCCAAACGGCTTTTTTTCTGTTTCTCGTCGTCTACAGTAGATCGTACTTTTGTTTCCCCAAAACCCCCCTTCCCCTTTCCCCCAATGTTCCCCCCGCGTACCTCCTTACATTCGTTTACCCCGATGCCCCCATTCTCGCGCTCTTTTTTTCTTCCCGCTCGTTCCGCCCCCGCTCTCTCTCTCTCTCTGTCTTTCACTTTGTTCAGGATTTTTTTTTGACTTGTCTTTTCGTTCTCTCTCTCTCTTCTCGAGACATGTATTAGTCGTGTTTTTTTTTTTACGTGGTTGTAAACCACTCTGCATGTGCACGTTGGAGAATAAGATTTTTTTTTTTCTGTTTGCTCTTCCTCAAGCCTCAAGTTGAGACCGGCCGCGGCCGCGGTACCATGACCCATTCGGAACCGATGGGTTCTCCAGGGACCGTAGCGTCCGGACTGGGTTCACCAGTAGGGGTCGTCAGGTAATGTCGAGGAAAGTGTTGTGGTAGGACGAGTTCCTCCTCCTCATCCATCGACGTCGAAGTCGAAGTCGAGGTCGAGGTCGAGGTCGAGGTCGTCGTGGGAAAGAGAGGAGGAGGAACAAGATCGAGAGAAGAGGGATCATTTGCGGATGTTGAACGACGACGACAACGTTCGAGTAGGAGGGATCGAGATACGAGCAAGGCTAAGAGGTGACCTGAAGCGGGAGCCCTTGGCATTCCATGACCCGAGTCTGTTTTAACCAAATGGGGGCGGGGGGGTGTTACGAGGTCGCGGTGAGCGCAAGCGGAGGGAAGAGGGGAAGTGGGGGTGGGGGGGGGGGGGGGGGGGGGGGGGCGCGGAAGGCATCAGTAGTTAGCGTAGGATTGCGAACGAGGAAGAGAGCTTTCGTCGAACGTACAGCCTGCTGCAACCCATTGTCCCATTTGGAGCTCTCCTGCGATGTAGACTGGTCCGACCTGTTTTCGAGTCGAGATTTTTTTTTTTTCACCACCAACGCCGATGCGGTCAGCCAACAACGGAGGAAGCCCCTCATAGCACCGCGAGTTTGAGGCTTGCTAAAAATCAAAGAGAATTTAAGAAAAACTCACGATTGGAACTCCTCCTTCTCGGAACCCCATGATCCCCGTCCACTCCATGTCGACCTTCCATCCGTCCCGACGATCCGCGTCTCCTTCTTCTTCCGCTTCGAGTTGTTGTCGAGGTGTAAACACGCGAGGAAATTGCCAATCCAAGTACTCTCGGAGTTTGCTCCCGACGCGTTCGTTGACGCTCGCGTCCGAAGATTGACCAAACTCGTACCGGTCTCGAGCGCCGCTCTCGTTCCGACACCCTCCAAAGATGATCTCCCTCCTGTGAGCGACGGCGGCGGCGGCGGCGGCGGTTGCGGAGGGCGATGATGATGCGCGCGCCAACGTGCGCTGGAACATGTAAATGTCGTACGGGATTTCGGACGAGAACGCATTGCCGTACGCCGGCCACGCCCGGCAAAGGTCGAGAGATACTTGGTCCGCGGTCGCGGTGGGTTCGGGCGAAGGTTGCACGACCGAGAGGACTTGTCCCCGAGTGGGATAGATTCGGGAAGGCCCCTGAGAGAAAGACGGGAGGACCGACGAAAGGTACCCGTTGCTGCAATGGAGGACATGGTGACTGGGCGGGAACATGTACGAGCGTCAGTCAAGCGCAGCTATGCTCTTTCTACGGATCGGGAAAGGGACTTTACGCTGAGATCGAGCCTCGCGAAGCAGTCGTTACCGTCCAGGGACGACTGCCACTTGCGCCAGCGTGATCACACGCGACTCCCGAAACGACGCAGTGAGTGAACAGCTCGAGCGAGACCGACTCGGAGGTCGACGCCCGGTTCTGAGCTCGTTCGAAGAGTTTAGCGACCCTGATCGCGCGAGCACAGTGACCTTGTCAGCCGTGACCGGACAGAGGTGAGAGAGACGAGAGGGTGCACTGACAGCTTGAGAGGGTACACATTGTTGCCGGGAATGAGGATCCCTCCAGCCTGCGATGAAGCTTGGTAACGCTGTGTCGCGATCAATCGACCGGCACCGGGATCAGTGCGGTCCCTTTCGACTCTGCTTTACTTGAGTAGCGTACCTCGAGGACCTGCTCCCGAGTGAGCCATTCATATCCGGCGAGATCCTCGCCCGCATCGCGGGCAGCGTCGAGCTCAGTCCGTACGTGTCGAACTTGGGCCTCGTTCTCGAACAGGTGAAGCTACTCCCGGAGTGACCGATCGCGTTATCAGTCCGCCAAACCCCGAGCATTGTCGTCGCGAGATCGAGCGCGAGAGGTTGAACGAAACGAGGCTCACGTTGCCTCCGCCGACGCGCAATTCGACGTCCGAGACCCAGCCCTCTGCGCGGCATGTGTCGATGACCCAGTCGATCGAGTGTTGTTCGAGCGCGACGCACCTCTTCGCTTCGTCGCGGCCGAAACGAGCTTCGAGCGTCGCAAACGACAACAACGGCGCCGAAGTGAGGTGACCCCCGTTGCGCGCTGCAGGGGGGGCAACGTCAAATCGCAAGGATCCTCGCGAGCGTTGGTCAGACGCGAGAACGCTTCGGGGGCGGGGCAGGGTTGGAACGTCGACGCAGCGAGAGAGAAAGAGAAGAGAAGAGACTGACCCGTCGCGCCTGAACAGAAGTCCCTCGCTTCGAGCACGACGATGCTCAACTGGCCGTCGCGCAGGTGTCGGTCTCCGAGTGCCCAGTGCTCGACGAGACGATCGACGGCACAAACGCCGGTGAGGCCCGACCCGATCACGACGACGTCGGCCACGCGGGGCAGGGGCGCAGTGCGACCGTGTTGCGAGAGTGGCGAGGTAAACCCGCGCGTCCAGAACGAGTCGAGCGGGTTAGGGTCGGGCGGGGCCGAAGGCGGAACGGAACCCGAGGGGGGAAACTCGGCGAGGAGCGAACACGAGAACGGCGACGGGGCAGCACGAGGTAACTCGGACAGCATCGAGGCAGCGACAAACGAGTAGACGAGAGAGTATAGAGAAAGAGAGCGAGAGAGAGAGGGAGAAGCTGAACACCACGCGGAAGAGTAACGACGAGTGGATGACTAATCGACATCTGAGCAGCTTTTAGCGAGTGGCCCCTCTCTGTCGGGTCGAGCGAGTCGAAACTAGAGTCGGGTTACGCGCGAGGGACAGAGTGAGACGAGTGATGGTGAGGTTAGAGTGGGGAGGAGAGAGAAGAGGTGTGAGAGAGAGAAATTTGTGTCGGCGGGCGAGAGACTCTTCTCCCCTTTCCCCCGTCTCAACCGCCCACCTGGTGAGCCACCCGTCTACACGCCCCCGTCGAACCCTGCCCCGGCCGTACACCTCGACGCTCGACCCTCGACCCCCGTCGCCCCGTCGAGTGAGAGAGTCGCTACAGAGAGCGACTCGCACTTTTTTCACAACCCGCCGCCTCGACCGACGACCCGCGCCTGGTGAGGCCCACCGAGACGCCGGGGTCCACTCTCGGACGCCACACGGTGCCATCGGTCGAGCAGCGAGGGTTCGGCGAGGTCGGGCCGGGGTGTTGCAGCAGGAGATTTCGTGTCGACGTCGACCCTCGCGAGAACGCCGACGAGCTGACCCTCTCGCTTCCCCACGTCTTGCTCCCCCTTCTCGGTGTCGTGGCTACCTTAGATCAAGGTGAGTTTGCTTAATACGCTCGGCTAGACGCGAGAGACGGTCGATTCTGATTCGACTCGCAACTCGCTTTCGTCTCTTCCCCTCGTCTCCCGCTCCGCTCTCGACCCCTCGGCCCTTGAAATAGATGTCTGCGACGCAATCCGTCCAAACTTTCGGCAAGAAGAAGACCGCCACTGCTGTCGCTTTGGCTAGGGTAAGTCACACGACTCCATTCTCTCCCTCTCGGCCAGTCTACCCCGCGTGAGAGAGAGTGGATCAACTCATTCGAGGTACGCTTCGTCGTGGCGCCCGTGGGGTCCAACAGGAAGGAAAGGGACTCATCAAGGTCAACGGAGTTCCCCTCTCCCTCTTCGGCACGCCCGTCCTCCGTGCCAAGCTCTACGAGCCCATCGTCCTCCTCTCCGCCTTCACCTCGTCGACCACCTCGCTCCCGTCGCCCCTCGCCCGCATGGACATCCGTCTCCGCGTCTCGGGAGGAGGACACACGTCGCAAATCTACGCCCTCCGCCAAGCGATCGGCAAGGCCGTCGTCGCGTACGTCGCCAAGTACGAGGACGCCGCTTCGGCCCTCGAGGTTCGCAAGGCCCTCGTCAGCTACGACCGCACCCTTCTCGTCAGTGATCCTCGTCGATGCGAGCCCAAGAAGTTCGGAGGTGAGCATTTTCTTCTTTCTTTCTTCTCTTCCCTCTCTCTTTGGCTTGTTCTATGGCATGGTCGTACTGACGTATTCCCCCATGCGTGTGCTTTTCCGCACTTCAGGAAACGGTGCCCGTTCGCGTTTCCAAAAGTCGTACGTCTTTCGGAATCTTTTCTCTTCCACCTGTTCCTCTCTCGGTATGTCTTTTTTGAGACGTTCACTAATTTTCTCTCTCTCTCGCCCTCGATTTTGTGTACAACTAGTTACCGTTAAACTTACTACTGTTGGACCGAAATCCGAATTTCTCCCCCCGAGTCTTACTACTCTTTTCCAATTTTTTTTTGTCCCCCCGAGAGGCTTTCCGGATCCTGCCAAGCTCTTTCTTTTTTTGCGCGTCTCTATACGACACGTTACGGAGAGTGTGTTTGGAGTTTTTGGGTCTTCGAAGGGGGGAGGAAGAAAGGCGTCGGCGACGATCGAATGGGACAATGCGGTTTTGTGTGGGGTTTTCAGTCCCAGACGACCGACCGTTCTAGCTGTGTGTGAATCACGTCAACCGAGTACGTACCCGCGCGCGATGTGCGCGCAGAGTTTTTAACACTTTTGCTTTTGCGACGCCGTTAAATAATGGAGCCAGAGTCGCGCTGGAAACGTGATTGCGAGAAGAGGTCATCCGGTGAGTCGAATACGTGTTCGATACGGCGCTGGGCCCGCCGGGGGCAGGCGTGAGCTGGGTGGAGGAAAACCGAACCCATGTGTGATCGTCGTTAACATCGACCACTTCGCGAGCGTACGGGGCGTGCACGAAGTTTTTTCTTTCTTTTTCTTTTTCGCGCGCCCAGAACGCGAAAAAAGCCGCTGGCATACTCACTCGACGACACATCAACGATTCAACGATTAAGATATGTTGGGAGCTACTTGTTGTACTTCGGGACGCTCTGGCTCGTGCACCAGATTCTTCGAATGCACCCGCGTGCAGTCGACCGTCACGAGACTCGCTAGGCTTCAAATCGTTGCAAAATCGCCTAGATTAAAATGCGCGCACCAGCGGGGAGAAAACCTCAACAAAGAGGGAGCCCTCTGCCGGTTACCACTCGCAAGCAATCATGAAGTACCGGTACCGTGTGTAATGAAGTGTTTACGATATGCACAGATTGAGGTTTTTGACTCCTGATACAGCTTGGTTTCCGAGAATTAGGCTTGGGAAAATGGATATAGTAATGTAACAAGGTTGAAGAGGGAGGGAGGGAGAACTAGGGGGGAGAATGCGCTATGTTCAAAGGTGGTCGAGGAACGAAGAAAACGCGGCGGTCGGGGGTTTAGAAAGATCGAAAGGGGGGGGGGAAGGGAGAGGTCAGAGCGGCAGAAAAGTGCGCGCGCGCTTAGACCGTCGTGGTCGTCTTGCGTTGCCAGAAGTGACCGTTGTTGCCAACTTCGGTCGTCGAGTGGTCAACGTAGGTCGTGTTGGCCGAGTGAGGGTCGACGTAGTTCTCGTTGATCGGCGAACCGGCGTAGGATTGGTTGACACCGGTAGTGTCGTGGACGAGAGGGCCAGTCGAATCGACAGTCGAGGGAGCGGTCGTCGTGGTGTAGTGGTGGGTCGACGACATGGCGGGAACGGCAGCGAAGTCGTCCTCGCGGGCAGCGCGCTTTCTGCGGGAGCGGGTGAAGCAGACGGTGATCGTCGCCCAAAGTTGGCAGCCAGCGGCGGCAACGATGAGCCAGATCTGCGACGAGATTCCGACGTGGGTGTTGGCGAGGCCAAGACTGTTGATGCGGTTGCGAGTGACGATGAAGAGTCCGAGGTAAAGCTATAAAGCGGAAAGTAGGAGGTCAGTTCGATCATGTCAAATGCAAGAGAGCGAGAGTTTCGGGCACGTACACCAAGGGCGACGATCGTGACGATGAAGGAGAGGAGGGCGAAGAGGGAGCCCAGGATACCGAGGACGAGGTGGGTACCAAGGGCAAAGATCAGGGCGATGAAGGTGATACCGGCAGCGATGGGGGTGAGGATGAGCGTGAAGGACAGGTTGCGAAGGACGGTCTCGGAGGCGATCCTTTGGACGCCGGTGAGTTGCGAGATGAACTGGCGAGGGTATCCAAGCTTGGCGCTCGTGCAGGCAGCCGAAGTGCACCATCCCCAGTTACCGAACGTGATGTCTTGTCCGTTGATCATACCCTTGAGGTATCCGACGTGGTCCCAGATCGGAGACGAGACCTGTCATCGAGTGAAACCGGGTTAGCGTCGTTGATTTGAGGCTAGTCTCGCAGACCCGGGAGGCAGGTAGCTCGTCGTGGGTGAACACTCACAGAAGCCACAATCAGGAGCGCCATCGCAGCGAAGAGCGCGAAGGTGCCCGTGTAGTGAATAACATGGGAGAGCGCCATGGCAGAGAGATCGAGGAGATGAAGTTGTGGTCGAGGTTGAAGTTGTGGTCGAGGATGGAACTGTGAGCCAACGGTGAAAGGTGCGGGGTTAGCGTGGAGTAGAAGAGGAAGGAACGGGGTGATTGACGCAGGTTCGGTCGAAATGGGAAGGACCGAATCGAGGAGGAGAAAAAAGTTGAACGATGCAAAAGCGAGAATCTGCCGACTCACTGGGACACTCGCTTGGTCGAGGCGTGTTCGTCGAGAAGCTACTTCGCTAGCTTGCGAGAGTGTGTGGAAGAGCGAGAGAAGAAAGGACGAGCAGCGCAAGACTTGTCGAGGAAATTTCGCTCACAAGAGACGTCATCGCAATGATCGTGACACGCATGAATCATAACCGAAACGGTCTAAAACTAGTCTCGAAATTCCAGACCCTCCAGAGAATCCGCAGCAAAAAAAAGAAAAGAAATAAGTTTGTCTCTGGAGGGTCTGGACGCACCCGAGGTTTTTGGCCGCGATTTTGTGAGGCGCTCCCCCCATAACTCTTCCCCTTTGTCATCCCCTTGTCTTCACTCCTTCCGCGATGAAACTTGCAACACCAATCGGTGTGATCAGCCTCAAACACCACTGGCCGTCATGAGCGTTCCTAGCGACTCCAGTCTGAACACGTCAACCCCACTTCTCATCGACAGACACGGGCAATGTCCTCCGCCGGCGGCTCTCTAGCCCCGCAACTCTTCCTACGATCTCACACAAGCCCTCTGGATGTAATTGGGGCGGTCTGGTGCAAAGGTGCGACCGAGGACAAGGGGAGTTCGGGAGGGGCAGAGGAGGCCATCGTATGAGCCGAGGCAGCTGAGCGTTCGGGCTGATGGGGCGCGCAGTCGGTCAGTAGAGCGTTCAGAAGTATACCAGAGGCATCCCGAGGTGGCCAGAGAGTGTACAAGGAGGGACAACGCGTGAACACATGGTGATCGACGCGTTTTCCAGGTCACTCGCAACGCCAGCTACGGGGCTTTGAAGGCCAAGACTGGCTCGAGGTAGTCGCAGAGAATCGCTGGACGGAGTTTCAGAGCGCGTGGATGGTTGTGAAGAGTATGATGATCAAAAAGAGATATGGGGGTCGCTCTCACGAATTGAACCCGAGTGCGTCCAGACCCTCCAGAGCGCAACTTTCTTTTTTTTGCTGCGGAATTTCTGGAGGGTCTGGAATTTCGAGACTAGTCTAAAACAATTCTCAGACTCGCGCCGATCTGTCGCAGCGTCTGGACCTCGTTCGCTAGATCATTGACACTGGTCAGTGGTCACCATGATTCAACAGCGATCAACGTAACAAGATCACCGTGATTTTCCGCGAGTCGAATTTGGTCAAGTTCGGGGAAGTTCCATATCAACTCCAACGCAGATTGCTACCAGAAGAACAGCCGCATGTGCACATTGCTCATATTGACAGAGAGCAAGAGGACTGGCGCGTTGACTCTAGAGGGCATTGCAGGCGAAAATTAGAAATATTTCCCCACTCTTGTTCGCCGGCTGAGTAAACCTCTCCAAGGTCCGTCACCCTCGCTACGACCACAGCGACGCTGAGTAAGAGGCGACAATTTGAATCGAGCACGCCGATAGGGGCGACAGTCGAAAGAATGGCGTCGGAAGCGGCTCCCCGCTCACTCGAATCAAGTTCTCGTCCAGTGTCGGCACAACTGGAACCGACTCTTTCAGCCCTCGATGGCGACTTGGAGAAGCGAGCGATGGATGATACAGTAGACGCAGACGGGCGGACCGTCACGCCGGCCGTGAGCGAGTCCGTGGACGACTCGACAGTTTTCGCCAAAACCCCGGAAGAACGAAGTCCGACGCGTCCAGCTCCTCTGACCCTAGCTGATGACGACCCCGAGAGTGAGCTTGGTCTGGACACGACGGACGGTTCGCGGGGATGTTGACACTCGGGCACTCGTCTCGCAGATCCTCGCGCTTGGACAACGCCAAAAAAGATGCTCGTCAACTTTTGCCTCTGCCTCTGGGTTCTCTCCCTCACGTACGCATCCACGGCATACGTCGTCTCGATAGGAGCTATCGAGAAACATTTCCACATCGGGCAAGAGGGTCAGTTCCACCTTGTCGCGCTAAAGCCAACCCGAGTCCAGCTTGAGAGCTTGCATTTACCCCTCATGCTTCAAACAGCTGCTCTTCTCGGGGTGACCTTGACGGTTCTCGGGTTCGCCGCCGGACCCCTCTTGGCGGGACCGTCGAGTGAGCTCTTTGGTCGACGAGCGGTATACGTGACGTGCGGCGTATTCTATTCGGGTGAGTACAGCGTAGTCCTCGTTCGATGTGCTCATCCGCTTGCGTGCGAGACTCATCATGAAGACCCTGTTCTATCACGCCGCTCGCAGCGTTTTCCTTTGGCGCCGCCTTCGCCAACAACGCCGCAGCTTTGCTCGTCTTTCGTTTTCTGCTCGGGTTCTTCGGATCTGCGAGCATCAACAACGTTCCCGCGTCAATCGGAGACTTCACGGTGCCACTCAATCGAGCTACCTATACCTCTCTATGTCTGTCGGCGACCCGGTTTGGTGTTCGGACCCTACAGAAAAGACCGAGACTGACCAATTCTGCCCCTTCCTCAATCTTGCAGACTCAATCATGGCATTCGGTGGTCCTGCGCTCGGTCCTCTGTGCTCCTCTTTCATCGAGAACGACGTCGGCTTCCGGTGCGTCGTTCGACTTCACCGCCGCCAACTATACCTTCCGAAGTCATTGACGGATTTACCCGCTCGCAGATGGAACCTGCGAGTCATGGCGATCTTCTGCACATTCACGTCGATTCTTGTTGCTTTCGTCCCCGAGACGCATGGACCGACATTGCTCAAGCGGAAGATGATAGCGTTGGACGCGAACGTGGAAACGAAGGTCAATGTGCGCAAGGTACTGGGGGTGTACAAACAAGCACTCAAGAGACCGGTACTTTTCTTTGCGACAGGTGAATGCGCTCGCACAGTTTCCCTCGGCAAGGCCAAGAAGCTGACCCATTGCTGGCAGAACCAATCGTGCTTTTTGTTTCGATCTACCTTTCCATACTCTATGGCATCTTGTACGGATTCTTCGAGGTACGTACCAGTCTCATCATCCTTCTATTTCGGCGTACAAATTACTCACCTGTAATCTCGTTGCATGCTAGGCGTTCAGCATAGTTTACGTCGAGACGAGAGGCTTCAAACGAACTTCATACGGTCTGACCTACATTTCGCTCGGACTCGGTTTTCTCGTCGGCGCGTCTCTGGTCGCGACGGTTGGCAGTAAGTATTTCACATCGTATTATCCGTTTGACCGATGAACCTGACCAGCCTCCTACGCCTCGCAGATCATGTCTACGTCAAAAAGCTCATGCGTGCGAGGGAAGAAGAGCGAATTCTTCCCGCCGAATCGAGACTGGTCCTGGCCTACGGCGCTGCCATTGCGTCCCCAATGTGAACCCAGAGACTGCCTGTCCCGCTGTGACGGAGCTGATCGTGAATTGGCGTCGCAGATCTCTTTTCCTCTTTGCATGGACCGCCCCCTTTCCCCGTGAGTCTGACCCGGACGACTGGTCAGAGCGAACCCGGCTGACCTCACTTCGTTTTCAGATATTCACTGGATCGTACCGTGTATCGCCGAGTTTTTCTTCTCGCTGAGCATGCTCCTCATCTTCGTTTCATTCATTTCGTATCTAATCGATGTATTCAGTGAGTCTCCTCGCTCGCCGATCCGAGCAGAACTCGGTCGCAGTCAGTCAAAGACTAATACATGCTGGTTCATAGCCACCCATGCCGCGAGTGCGTTGGCAGCGGGCATGGCCAGCCGAGCGCTACTCGGAGGAGTTTTTGCAAGTTGCGCATTCTCAGCTTCTACAGAGTTTCGCCTCGCTGACCGTCATTGTATTGCGCACTCGTATCAGCCACTCTTTGCGCTACAGATGTACCGTGCACTCACCGTGCAGGGCGCGACATCGCTATTGGCGGGTCTCTCTCTGCTTTGCACTCCTCTGCCATTTTTGTTTCGTCGCGTCGGCGCCAACCTGCGGCACCGAAGCTCCTATGCTGTTGATACGTGACATGTAATCGGACTTCCGTATTTTTTGTGCTCGCTTTGTGCTCCTTGTTGTGCTCGACACGGGGCGCTTCGCCCCACTTTCGGATGTGCGAAACATCAGCGAATGTTCGAGCCTTGCCTCTCTTCCTTTCCTCTTCACTTGTAACTACGCCCTCTCCAGCTCGATAACTCGCAACGACACTATGGCTCTTCGTCTCCTCCGCCGTGATCCTTCGCTCTCTCCGCTCTTCGGTGAGACGCTTCTCCACCTCGGAAGTCGCCCTTCCCCGCAATCACCTGTGCTGACCTCGCGTCTCTGGCAGTCGCCGTCGGACTCGGCGTCGTCGGCGCTTTGGGGTTTGGAGTGCACTACCTCCGCAATTCCGTGAGTCCAGCTCGTCGCGTGTCGGCTCACCGAGTTGGAGTCGGTATCACGTCCAACTGACTCTGACTCCTTCACTCGTTTCCCCCCCCCCCCACCGTCTAGCCCGACGTCGTGTTCAAACGTACCGGCGACAAGGAACCTTGGAACCGCGTCGAACAAGGTCGCAACACAAAGGTTCGTCCTCAACTCCAGTTTTGCCACGCGCGCCGCCGCCGTCGACGACCGAACCTGACCCTTTCCCGCCGCCGCTGCTGCTGCTGCACGAACGACAGCTCTTCTCGCCGAACAAGGAATGGTGGGCGTCGCGTGCTGAAATGCCTCACCCGCGCGCCATGTTCATGTCGGGCGATTCGAACCTGTCGGAACAAGCGGCGCTCGCGAAAGCGAAAGCGATCCGTGCCGCAAAGGCCGCCGCGAGCGAAGTGAAACAAGACGTCGAGATTGGCAAGAACGTCATGGTCGACTCGATCGAAGGGAGGGGAGGCAAGTACGGAGCAGGCAAAGAGTCGAGCGTCGAGCACTGAACCCTATCTTCCGGGGTTCTCGCGCGACCCGCCGGTCCTAGTCGTCATCGTTCTCTTCCTCCCTTGCGAACAGTCGCCTCGACGCCCGTTTCATGAAAACGCACTCGTCCCTTCGCTCGTCGCCCGGCGTCAATTGTTTCCACTCTGGTAGTTTTGTCTTGTTTCCTTGTCGTCCTTCCTTTCCCAAGATCCGGAATACACAAACGCAGTACCCATGAGACACCTCGGTCCAAGAGCGCCGACGAACGAGAAACTTGTGCGAGAGTGTTCGAGCTCAAACCATCGCCCCGGGCCGTGCGCCCGATGATGCACGATCGTCGAACGACGTAGGACTGCTCGCCGGCGTCACCGCCATCGAAGGGAGATCAATTCTGTGAACGGGCCGGCAGCTTTTTAATGCGAATCTCATTTCGAATCCTGCAAGGAGGCCTGCGGCCCCGGGTTTTCGTCGAACCGTCTAGCGGTTCGGCTCGAGGAGAGCAACGCTACGCAGTCAATGGGAAACGGGAAGCATGAGTGGGAGTACAAGAGACAAAATGCGTAAGATGAGCCAAACGGGAAGGCAGCGCCCGGAAGGAGACGAGTGAGGAACTTGGTCGGAAGCAATTGCAAGCTCGGAGGCCTCGAACGATTCTACCCCGTAAAGATCGGCGTCAATTGTTCTCAAAGAAAAACATGGAAACGCTATATCGAACTCGTCAAGGCCCAAGGGCAAAGACAGTCCCAAGTTGAGTCAATTGCATGGCGACGCAGTGGGCAGTGGAAAACTAGGGAAAATTGCGAATCAAATTCTGGGCATCTTCCGACGCGGTAAAAGTCGCACCTTAGCGACTCGAGCCCGAACTTTGCCCAACGACTGGCACGGCGCGAGGGAATGGACCAGCAGCCGATACCGAGACCTCTGCGCGCGAGATCGCCCCGACGGCGCCTCGGTGGGAAACCTTCATCACTCGGCGCCGTTGATCCAACTACGCTCGCTCTCGACGACACGCTCGCTGGAATTCCGGCCCAGTTCGTGAGGGACGTCTTGCGTGACATTGGTACGTCCTCCGAGCATGCGACCGACCGACCGAGCCGGAGCGAGTGACAGCTCACCGGGATCTCGCGCTCGGTATCCAACGCAGCTCCCCGCCTCCTCGCCGGCATCAACTGCACCAGCCTCGACCCGGCATACGCCCCTGCACCGGACAAGCACCTCCCGAGGCGGGCTCGCTGCATCTTCGACCCCTCGCTCGCTCCCGGCGCGGCGCCGCTCGCTCCGACTTTCCTCCTCGCTCTCACGTTCCCAGCTCCGAATCCCACCGTGACCCCGCCGACCCGCATCCTCGTGCCGTGCCACTCTCTTCTCTACGCCCTCTCGTCAAACCTTTTCCCGCTCGGTGCGACGAACGCTGGACCAGACTCCGAAAGCTCGTTGTTCGACCCCGCTGCATCTTCCTCGACCCTTCGCCCCGCCGAATCCCTCGTACTCCCCGTGTTCGGTCCCCTCGAACTCCCATCTGTGCCAGCATTCTCATGTTTGCACACGTTCCTGCATACTCGATCGAGCGCGGCTCTGCGACGTTCCCTCACGACCAAGACGCCCTCGACTTCGCGCCTCCCTTCTCCCCCTCCCTCTCCTCGGATCGGAACGTCCCGCACCCGAACGCAACCACTCCTTGCACGGGAAGACGCGCTCGAACTGCTCGACCAGATCGAACACGTGCGGGAAACGGCCATCCGGCTCGAAATGGCGGATCCCGAACTTTGGCGCATCATGCACGAATCGTTCGATGAAGTGTCGGAACAGGTCCCCTGACAAACAACGACAGACTGGGTCGTCGACACCCACCTCCCGTTCCGCGGCGACAGGTGTGTCGACACTCGCCTTGTCGCGTCGCGCGTATATAACCCCATCCTGAATCCTCTCTCTCCCCACTCGCTAATTCATATCCTCCAATCCATTCCGTTTTTCGCATTCTCCATCTCATGTTTCATCCCCGTTCGAACCCCCCAGCTCTTCTCCGCTCACACGACTTCCTAAGGCCCGTCGCCTAAACTCCTCTTTCACTTTCTGCATTGTCTCTCTCCCCCCCCCCCTCTCTTTTTCTTTTAACCTTTCAGCGGTCGCAAAAAAAGACCGTTACTGTATACTCTCGCCCCTCGTCCGCAACCAAGCATATACACGGAAATCGATTCGAAACCGCATTGTAGCTGTTTTCTTCGTTTGCCCCCCCCCCCCCCCCCCCCCCCGCCCGACGTTATTACGAGAGAGAGCAAGGAAGAACTCGATGCGACGTGAGATTTTTTTTTTTCTTCGTGCACCGCCGACTTTGGGTCGAATTCCGGAGGAGAGGGATGGTTAACGACAAGAAATAAAGAAAAAGCAACCAATCACGAAGATGACGATTGCTGGGGGAACCCCGGGGGAAGGGGGAGGAGGGGGGGGGGGGAGGGAACCTTTTTTTTTTTTTTTGGTGAAAAAACATTTGACGACCGGATCCATCTGTCGCGCGGGGACGGAGAATGCACTTCGACGATGGAAACCAATTCGCAACGACGTTCGCGCTCTCTCCCCCTCTCGGCTCCGTTTCCTGGCGAATCCCGTCTGGGGAAGCCAGAAAAAAAATAAAAAAAAATAACTTCGTTCGACGCAAAGTAGAGTTTTGGCACACAGACCCCACACCCACTCAAACCGTCCGCAATGGTTACACCTCACCTTACACCCCCCCGCCCCCTCCCTCACCCTCAACCTCTATTAAGAGTTCAAACGCCCCATTCCTTCTCGACCTCTTCCAACCTCTTGCGTTCGCGTTCGACCACGCGTTTGACCACGTCCGTCTCTTGTTCGCTCAACAACATGCGACTCGTTTCGAACCTCCTACACTTTGACAACCCTTTCAACAACTCTACCATCCACCCCGTCTCGTCCTCTTCGTCTTCGTCTTCGTCTTTCTCGTCGTTTCGTCGTCGTTGTTGTCGTTTCGGGTTTTCGTCGAGCGATAAGAGGTGACGATCGAATTCAGAGAGGATGAGTGACAAGAGGTCGGGCGTGAGCGAGTCGCCGACGAATTCGACAAAATCGGGTTCGGATTCGTCGTCTCGGCTGCCACGAGGAAGACGACGGCGACGAATCGTCGGGTCGAGCGACTTGAGGAGCTCGATCCGGGATGAGCTGTCGGGTGGGGCGAGGACGAGGTGCGACTCGAGCGAAGTGAGGGTCGTTGGAGGAGGAGGAGGAGGGCGACGACCGTCCGTGGTGGTGGTCGAGTTGCGAAGGGGGAGGAGGCTCTTAGCAGTTGAAGGGTCTGCTATCGGACTGGGGGGTTTTGCAGTCGACGGAATCGAAGGGTTCGAGGGGCCTGTCGAACCGACGGAAGGTGCCGACGAGGTTTGGCGAGTTTGACGACTGAGCTTTTTCGCCGCAAACGACGACAGTGGCGAATCGCGCGAGGAGATTGACGGTGGAGGTGCGCCGGGAGTCTTGGACGGCGCGACGGGAGGCGTTCGAGTCGACGGGGACTCTGCGACAGTCGGGGCATCCGTCGGTTTCAATCTCCTCGTCGAGACTGCTTTCATCCCGAATCCTCGATCGACCGGCGGCTCGTGTGCTTTCGATGTCGGATTTGCGCCGGCAGCGTCGGCGCGGGAGTCGGCGGGTGACGACGCGTCGGGGGAAGATGGCGAGATCGCTGCTCGCAACCGGTCGGTTCTGGACGACGCGGCGCTTCCATTCGGCGTCGAGGAAGCCGCTTGGGTGGACTGGCTTGCATTCGCTTCTAGCTGTTTCCGCACGTGAGCCAACTCGGTTTCGACGTCGGTACCGGCGCCTTGTTCGATGGCTCGTGTGAGATCTATTGGGGGGTAGAGTCGTTAATCGTGAGGACGGGCGGGGCATGTCGGAGCGGACGCACCTCGCTCGGCGTTGTGCCAGTCGCCGAGGCCCTTGTAGGCGAGAGCGCGGCGGAAGAGGGCTTTCGGGTTGACACCGCCGTCGAGGCTGAGCGCGGTGTCGGCGTCGCGCTGGGCGTCTTTGAACTGGGACAACTTGAGGTGCACGAGCGCGCGGTTCAACGGGTAGGTCGCGACCGAAGGGTCCCTCGCGATCGCGGTCGAGTAGTGCGCGAGTGCGAGCGGGTAGTCGAGCGCCTTGAACGCGGCGTTGCCCTGAACGACGAGTGGCCGACCTGACTCGCCGAGCGTGAGCTAGAACTCACTCCACCAGAGTCGGGACAGAGGGATGGGCGACTCAACGGCGACTTTGGACTGTTCAGCCTGACGAGACGCCATCGCGTGCAGTGTGGGCGAGAGAAAGTCGGCGAGTTTCTCATCTTTCGAGATCTCTCTCGTTCTGTTGATCAATCAACTACTGTCATTCGGCACTTTTGCACACGGACGGGGATGCCGTCTCCGTCCCTCTCGCCGTCCATCACGTCCCTCTTGAACGACGACGCGAGCAACTCGTCGCTCACGCCGTTCACCGAGTCGGACTACTTCTCGGCCCCTGCCCCGACACCCCCGCCCGCTCAAGCTGCTAGACCGCCCAAACGTCCGAGAACCTCGTCCGATTCCGTGTCCGTCTCGCCCACGCTCACCCTCGCGATGCACCCTCCCCCGGCGCCCGCTCCTCCCGCTCCTCCCGCTCGTCCGACCTCGAGCTCGTCCTCGTCTTCGTCCTCGTCGGCGAAACCCTCGCGCCCGTTCGCACCGCCTCCTCCCCCACCCGCGTCGCTCGAGCCTTCCATCTTCAACGTCGAACCGATCGACGAGTTCACGCGCGAAGTCGCAGACTGGCTCTGGGGGTTCTGCGCCCCGTTGGACTGGGACAAGGTCGAGATCGAGGCAAAAATCGGCTTGCTCGTCGACCAGCGCCAAGGTGGTCACCGCGTCTATCTCCCCGTACCGACCGAAGCGAGTGCGTTTTCCCGCTTCTTCATCGTTTCCGCCTGCGTCCCTCTAGTAGCTCACATCGCCCGCTCCCTCGTGCCTCCGCTCGAGGACAGTCTTGACAGACGATACCGGGTTGAGGTTTCAATCCAACATGACGGTCTCGCAGCACAAGCACTTCAACCAACTACTCAACGCGCGCGTCGTCGAGACTTCGCATCCGTCCCTCCAGGCGACCCACTCGCGCATCGTCTACAGCCACACGCACGAACTCGACTCGTTCCACACGACGGCCGACCGTCGCAAGGTCCGCGTCACGCGCAACGTAGACGACAAGAAACGACCCCCCGCCGCGACCGCGACCGCGAACGGGTCCGAGCCGGTGCGAGACTGGAGGGCAATCGAAAAAGTTCGCGTCGCAGACATGAACGTGTTTAGTCCGAAACGGTGCTTTGACTGGCGCGTTTCAATCTCGCTCGAAAACCCAGGTCGGTTTCTTCTCCTTTTTCTCTCTTTCATCAGGAGGGGGTCTTGACGTTTGGGGGGGGCTCTCATGTGTTTCTGACTTTGTTTCTTCTTCTTCTTCTTTTCTTCTCCTCATGTCGTCCACGGCAACAACGAACGAACGAACGAACCAACGACCCGACAGTGAACGACTATCCAACGACGCCCGCAAGTCACTCGCGTCGAAAAGACCGCATCTCGTACTCTCACCAACTGTACACGATCGACCTGACCCAAGTGACGACACCCGATTCGTCGTCGTCGAACGCGCCCCCGTCAGCGGCAGCGACGCCTCCGACGCACGAGCTCGAAATCGAGTTCAAGAGCGCGAAAAAGTTGTTGCTCGAGGCCGAAAAGGAGAGCCGGGGCGAGAAGAATTGGTACCTCGAGGGAGTTCAAGGCATGCTCAACAACGTTCGTGAGTCTTTTTCTGACATGACTCCTGGGCGTGTTCCCCTCCCCCCCCCCCCCCCGACCGCCGCAAGCTCGATATTGACCGGTGTTTTTTTCACTTCTTTGATCCGTCCCGAATACTAGGAATGCTCATTCGCAACGCTAGTGATCCTTGATGAACCTCCCCCCCCCCCCCCACCCTGTCTCACCCTGCACCTTGCCAAGTTTCTCTCTCTCTCTCTCTGTGTGTGTGTGTGTGATCTACTTCTATGCCCCCCCCCTCCCCCGGTCGAACCGTGTTGTCTGAATATTATTGAGGAAATACATCTTATACCCGTTTTGGTCTTTTCTTCTCGTTTTTCCGGGTTCGATCCGTCTTTTTCTTTTCTCCTGGGAGCGCACCTTTTTCTAACTGTAGATCCTCCTGGTTGTGCCCCCAAATCTCTCTCTCTCTCTCTCCTCTCTCTGATCCGGGACTCGGCTTCGAAAAGAACTGCGTCGGAATTGGAACAGTGAGGAAAAGCGAGGTTAAAGAATGTTCCAAAAACAAAAAAAAACACTGTGCAGTCGTTTTCTCGTTTCGATGCGAAAAAACAGGATCGGCGAGACAACAAAGGGTCCGTGGGTAGTAGGCGACGGGGGGGGGGGGGGGGCGGGGAGGGATGGGCTGGGGAAGGGGAGGGGAGAGAGCAAGGTAGTGTCCACAATTGAGAAGAGGTGAGGGGCCGGGGGGGTCTAGAAATTCAGAAAAAAGGATGTGTATATGGATAGAAGATGCGCATGCATGAAAGATATTGATGGCGAGTCGAATAAGAACAACCAAACGAAACAGGAATCGACAGTGAAATAGAAGACCGGGAACTGAGAGGGGGGAAAAGGGGGGGGGGGTGAGGAAGGAATAAAGATTAGTCTGATAGTGATTGACAATTGATATTGATGCCCGTACAAGAGCGGTAGCATCGTTGTTTGCGTTGAGGGGCGTAGGCAAGAGGGGTCGAGCCGCTCGGGTGATTTTGATTCAGCCCCATCTCTTGCCTCTTCCGCCTTCGACGTCTCGCATACTCATGCCTTCGCTCCTCAACTCTTCTTCCATGAGTTCGCGACCTTTCCCGTCCTCGGGCTCGCCCGGAGTCTTGAGCCCTCCTCCTCCTCCTCCTCCTCCTCCGCCCTCTCCCCCTCCCGTCAACGCGGCCGATTCCCCACTCGACTCGGTGCCGCCATTGTGCGGAAACTCTGGCCGCCTCAGCGCGGCTCGAAACGCTTCCGCCATCCGCGCCGCGTCGTTCCGGTCGAGCCCGCCGCCGACGCCAACTTCGTCGTCCGAATCGTCCGAGTCGTCCTTGCCTCGCGCGACCGCTCCGACTGCCGCGCCGCCAGCACCCGCCGCTAAAACCGCCGGTGCGAGCCCGATCCCTCCTCCTCCTCCGGTCGAAGGCGACCCGAGCATCGGTTCCCTGCTGCCGCTCGTCGAAAATCCGTCGTCCGTTCCTCCTCCGCCGCCACCGCCCGTCGTCGTTGGTGCAGCACCGACAGCATTTCCTCCTCCTCCGAGTGTCGCGCCTCGGTCGAGGCCCTCTCGCTCACTCATCAAATCGTCTCCGTCTCCACGCGCGAGAGCGAGCGCTCTCGACTCGCGCCTCCGTTTCCTCGCTCGCCCGAGGCAAAACACGACGGCGAACGCTCCCGCGACGAGGGCGAAAAACCCGAGGATGACAATGATCGCGATCGCCCATTTAGGGATCGCGGGTCCTCCGCCGCCACCGGACGACGACGAGGGTTGGAGTTCGCCGGTTCCGTTCGTGTTGGTCGAGCGCGAAGAAGACGCCCCCGAGGCCGCCGAGGCGGACGATTGCGACAGTTGGGACGCGGATGCGGCGGATGCGGCCGATGCGGACGATGCGGACGAGACGGACGAGGCGGAAGAGAGGGACGAAGCTGTCAGGACGGCAAGGGTCGAAGAGAGCGAAGTTGGCGCGGCAGTTTCTAGTCGTCGCCACGAGAGGGAACAAGGAGCCGTTAGGTATCAGCCGTGGCCTCGAGGGTGGAAAGTCGTCAGAAAGGGGTAAGACTCACGGATGACGGTGAATGTACTCTGATGCGTCTCTCCCCCTGTCAGTTGGCTGCCTCCGTCGACGACGATAAAGTAGTACGGGATCGTCTGATTCCGATCAGTGTTGAACCATTCGTTCGCGCTCTCGGTCGGCCACCATTCTTCGTCCGGTACAATCCCAATCATGCCTCTGGCGTTCTGGACCCCGAGCCACGACGTCGCGATCTCTTCCGTGTTTGCGTTGTACAGATAAATATCGACATCGCTATACCCCATACGATACAGTCAGTAATGAGTGGGTTACATCGTGACAGAGACAGCTCTTCGACCTACCCTGCTCCCTGTTGTCAAGACGCCATGGCGGTGAGCGAGTATCTCGCTAGAAGAGGAGGAAGAGGGACGTACGATAAATGTCGGGTACTGCGCGTTCCAAATAAACTTGCTGTAGTCGCCTTGGACTATCGTCGTGTTGGACTCTGGGTAGCACGACAGGACGCCGTTGCCGACAAAGTTGCACGAGGGGTACCCTTCCGCAGTCGGTAACCGCTTCTCGAGGCTCCTCCGCGCGTCTTCGAACCCAGTGACGTATCCCAGTTCGAGCCCCCGTCTCGATCGTCTCAGGCTGCCGCGCCGTCTCGGTCGTTCGAGCGTTGCGACCCGCGTGCCGTCAACGTCGCTGCGGAGCGAGGGTTCGTCCCACTCTCGTTCCTTGCCCTTGTCGCGCCTCTTCGCCGAGTCGCGCAAGTCGCTCTCGTAGAGCGTCCCGACGGTCCTGTGCGCGTTCTGAGCGTCTTGCTCGAGCGAGGCTCGAGTTGCCGGGATTCGATTTGCATTGTTGTGATTCTCTTGGCCGTCCCAGGCCTCGTCGATGGGCACGGCGTAGGCGTAGTACAGTTGCTGCCGTGTGTCTGACCGGTCGAGAGTGGGCGCTGCGGTCGGCGAAGGCGAGGGCGCTGGAGAGGGCCGAGAGTTGATCGAAGTTGATGAAGCGCTCGCGGTCGAGGTGCGTGTCGCGTCAGGAGAGCGATTCGACGCCATGAGGGCCGAGAGCGAGAGCGCGAGGGCTCGGTGTGTATCGCGAGGTCGTTCACAGTGCGTGGGAAGAGTCGGCGTGGGTGCAAGAGGGTCCCGACGCGATGATCGATCGTCGCGCGACAACTTTGCCCAATTTGAAGCCGGAGTCCCCTCGACACTTTGTCGCTCGAGTCGTGCGAGCTTGATCGCAGGTGCGAACAGCAGCAGCGCTACCCCATTCGCGCGTGCGAGTCTGACGATGACGGCCTTCGCAATCCGGAGTTCCCGGTGGACTTTTCAAGACGCGTGGTAGACACAGGTTTCACTGGCTCGTATTGTCAATGGTAGAGTATGCGCCCTCTTTTGCGAAAAATAGTGAAGGAGCGACGATTTCACGAATGCTTGCTCAAAGAACAACTCGTGAGCTCGACCTTTTTCGCCTCTCGTCAGTCTTTTCCACCCTCTGGCGTTTGCCTACGTTCCCCGCATAAACCGAGACAAAGACATATGTCTGGACAGTCTTTTCTCTTACCCGATTCTTGTCACTCGCTACGGTATTGTCTCCAGCCCTCTCGTCGATTTCTGATTTCTTATTCTGGATACCTTCTGCTTGGTTTGTGCAACAGCCTAGTCTTACGAGTAGATTGTCAACCAGCAGCCGATAGCCACGAGCGGATAGAGACGAAACATCTGGCAGCGACGTGATTTCACGGCGGTTTTCGAACCGGATCAAAAACAGAGCGGCGACCGCTAACGGAGGTTCGGAACGCGGTAGTTCTATCGACCGCATTCATCTCCATTGACCGCACGGGCTCATTGGTTGCTTCATTTGTGCTTTGTGAGGTCTGCCTCATTTTTATATTCCAAGCCAGATTGCGCGTCTCGCATCGCTTGTGGTTTGCAGCACATCACCGCAACGAGTAGCTGAAAGAACCTCGACCTGTCTAGTAAGTCATCTTGAGGATACCCCACGCACTGAGCTGGGTGAACCGGGACTATAAGCTTCAGTGCGAAAGAAAAATTGGGCAATAATTCGGAAGCGCCCTCTCTGCTCGCTACTGTCGCCGCTAGCGAGAGATCCCATTCTTTGGGTGTCGTTGTATTGCAGTAAGCAGTTGTTGACTCTGCAGATGCCTAGATACGTTCTGCCCGCTCGCAAGTCTGCGCAGTTTCGCCCCGGCTGTGTGCGACTCTTCGATTTCATCCCGCAGTGCCAGAGACCTGTTACCGAAGCAGCGCAGCCAGGGCCTCGTCATCCCCACGACTGCATTTGCGTGGACGAGACAGCAGCTGCTTCCACGTTGATCAACTTCGAATGGCACATCTCGACTGATCCGCATATACGACTGAGCAGTCGCGCGACCTCCCGGTGCAGCGTCGCCCTCCCGACTTGGTCCACAATCCCGCTAGTCGGAACCCGACTCGATGATTTGCGACTCCGGATCCACGTTCGCCTCCAGATCTCGATCACTCGCCTAGCCGCCCCGCTCGCTCTTCTTTCTCGGGGCCTCGGGAGCTCGACAACTCTCCAGAGTCGGGTGAATGCGGGTGAAACCGGAGGCTCACACGCACGGGGAGGATGGGGTTTTTCGAAACGAGATCGATTCTCCGCGTTTCTCCAGGCGAGAAGGAACCGAGGCTGGGGCGAGAAAGCTGGAGAGGCTTGCATCGGAGCATTTGATCAGCCGGTTCGCATGCCAGATGGGCGAAGGGGCGGCTGCTGGACAGTGACGGACGCCAGAGCAGGGCGGAGTGGTGAGTCGGCGCAGCCTGCGACCTCGTTCGAACAATTGCTAACGAAATGTTCCATAGTCGCCACAGTAAGGGACCAATTTAGCCTCGCTTGCCGATCAATATATTTGCCGAAATGGATCCCGGACCTTCTCAGCAACTAGTGCCGCGCCAGTCTCAGCCGGTCCTTGTCTCGACGATGCCGTCATTTCCTGAGACGAGATGCTCGGACGGCTTGGAACGAGGCCAGAAGGTCCGAGGAACGGTCGAAACTCGTCAGGCTCGTCGCGCGCGTGAGACTTTCGAAAATTCGCGTCCGGTTCTCCGCATCATTCTCCATACTCCGCCTCTTTCGGCCACGCTAGGAAAAATCGATCCACAGGCTCGACTGGGGCTTTGTTGGGGCAGTCAGAGACTTTTTTCTGCCACCCTCTTTCTTCTTTGCCTCCGCTCTTCACCTCCGCCTTTCGCTTCATTTCGATCGTCGAGCCGTCTCTCGAGATGGAACTCCCCGCCAACGACCCTTCCGTCGCCAACATGTCGAACACTCCTACCCTGGCCGGCTCTGCCGCCCCTAGTCGCGTTGCCTCGGCAAAGAAACTCAGCCGTCCTCCTTCGCGGTCCGACTCGCTTCGCATCTCCGCCGACGATGACAGCGTCGTTGTCCCCGTCAAGGACCGCGCACCTCCCTTCGTCGTCGCTCTCTGTCTCTTCCAATCGCTCGCCGGTCTCCTCTTCGGGTACGTCTCGGTCTTTCTCCGCGTTCGCGTCTCGACTGTTTGTCGATCCGCGCGCCTTTTTTTTCTCTCTTCTTTGCCCGTCGATGAGATCGAGTGCCTGACCGTCGTTCAACCATGCACACAGATGGGAACAAGGAGTTATCGCCGGTCTCGTCCAGAACGGAGATTGTAAGTAACCGCTTGCGAAACGTCGGAAAAGACGCAAAATTCGGACAAGTGGAGGTGCCGCAGCGCTGACCTTCCGCCCGTGGATACAGACGCCAAGCGATTCGGTGAACCCGACGCTGCATCCGCCACTGGATACAGTATCCCTTCGACCCGTCAATCCCTCATCACCTCGTTCATGTCGCTCGGAGCTCTTTTCGGTGCTCTCTCGATGAGTAAGATTTCGGCTCGTTTCGGTATCAAGGTTTCCTACCTCTTCAGGTATGTCAACTCTTGGCTAGGTGGACTCGAGAATCGTCGAGCGAATTTCGAAACTGAATCGCTTCTATACCCGTTTTCGTTCCGCTCGACCTCAGTTTGTTCATCTTCATGGTCGGTCTCGCCGTCGAAACTTCCGCTATGAACACTTGGGAACAAGCCATGATCGGTCGTCTCATCACCGGTTACGGAGTTGGAGCTCTCTCCCTCCTCGCCCCCCTCTACCAAGCCGAGTGCTCGCCTAAGCATCTCCGTGGGCTCATCACCGGTACCTACCAGCTTATGGCTACCGTCGGAATGTAAGTCATCATTTTTATCACTACGGCTTGGTCGTAGGCGCTCGAGACACTAATTTTTTGTTTCTTTCTATTTTTCGTTTCTTTTTTACAGCTTCCTCGCGAACGCTGTCAACTATTCGCTCCACGATCGCAACGATGCTTTCTCGTGGCGTTTCCCCATCGCCGTTCAGTTCATCTTTGCCGGATTCATCTTCCTCGGAACCGCCTTCGCCCCCGAATCTCCCCGATTCTACGTTCAACGCGGCAACGTCGAGCAAGCTCAAGTCAACCTCGCCAAGCTCCGTGGATACCAGCCCGATGAGCCCGAGGTCGCCCGCGAGATGGACCAAATCATCAAGAGTGTCGAGCAGGACAAGCTCGCCAAGAGCGCTGGTTACCTCGAGTGCTTCAAGGCCAAGGACCGCATGCTCCTCCGTACCATGAACGGTGTCCTCATCCAAATGGGTCAACAATGGACCGGTGTCAACTTCTTCTTCTCGTATGGAAACAAGTTCTTTGCCACTTCGGGCATCAGCGATTCCTACCTCACCCAGCTCATCCTGAGGTTAGTCCCGGTCCTCCTCTTCGCTGCACGTCACCAGTAGCTGATGTCGTGTGCGCTTTCGTCAGTGCCTGTAACGTCGGAGCTACCTTCCCGTGAGTCATCGCCTCGCGCGAAATTTTGTTCGAGCTCAGCGCATGACTGACCTGTCTTGCCCGCTCGCAGTGGT
Organism: Sporobolomyces phaffii; assembly: GCA_037042985.1. Classification (NCBI taxonomy): domain Eukaryota; kingdom Fungi; phylum Basidiomycota; class Microbotryomycetes; order Sporidiobolales; family Sporidiobolaceae; genus Sporobolomyces; species Sporobolomyces phaffii. Next base: position 395,442 of record JAWNFN010000012.1, on the reverse strand, counting down.
CTCTTGGCTGTTGATCGCCTCGGACGTCGCAAGCTCCTCTTCATCGGTTCCTTCATGATGTTCTCTGGTCAAATCGTCGCCGGATCAATGGCCGCCTCCCACCCCAACGACCCCGCCTACGGAAAGGGTCTCATCTTTGCCTCCTGTTTTTTTATAGCTGGTTTCGCTAGCTCGTGGGGCCCATTGGGCTGGGTCGTAGCCGCTGAACAGTGAGTAGCGAGCATCTCTGGCTCGAAACGAGGCTCAAAACGAGAAGAATCCGAGCTAATTTTCCTTTTCTCGCAGATTCCCCCTCCGCATCGCTCCTTACTGCGTCTCGCTCGCTACAGCCTCTAACTGGCTCAACAACTTTGCGATAGGCAAGTCACCGACAGCTGTCTACACAGAACCCATCCCAGAAACGTCCTTTGACGCCGAAACACCGATTCTGACTTTAAAATCGTATCTCTGTCCTCTCTCCTCGCTCTCTAGCCCTCATTGTTCCCTACATTACCGATGCGGGATACGGCAACATCGGCACCGACATTACGTGTAAGCAAAGCGAGAAAGCGGAAAACGAACACGTGCAGATTACTGACTTCGCTATCTCTTCAGTCTTGTGGGCCGGAACGATCGCGCTCTTCACGGTCTACGTGTTCTTCTTCATCCCCGAGACAAGGGGCCTGTCGTTGGCGCAAGTCGACGAGCTCTACCTCACCAAGGTTCCCGCCTGGAGGTCCGCGAACTGGAGTCCTTACGGTTCCAAGGAGCAAGGCGACGACGCTCAAAAGCTCAAGCTCGGTGCTCAATCCTCTCACGTCGAGAAGGTCCAGCGCCGTGACCTCGCCGACGAGGCATAGAGCCATTTCCTTCTCGAGGCGTAAAGCTCGGTCCTCCTTCTTCTCCACTAGACCCTCACCCTCCTCCATCTTTTATACAGCATTCCTCTATCGCTACAGCTTTCGCACGTCACTACTACTACTATCACTACAGCGCTTAGATCTCCTAGAGTCCAAAAATTTGGTGTACATTTATTAGTTCTCCTTATCATTCGCATTTTTTCGGTTGCAAGCACTCCCAACTTCGTCAGCACCTCGTGGTCCACTTTGATTGCTCACGATCGGACGACCGACCTCCTTGTCTCGCGAGCCCTTTCGCGTACGAGAGAGGTCTGGTCAAGGTCCGCGTACTGTCGTGTCTCGCTTGCGAAGTTACTTGTCGAGGAACGTACCTCGGGCCTGGAATACATCCCTCCATTCACTCATCGACGAGTACAGCGAGAAGAGGACAGTGAGACTTCCATAGCAAGAGGCCAAGCATCGTAAGCCCCGACGTTTCCCCCTCCCAACACGGGTCACTTGCCTTCAGAGGCGCAACCGGAGACAGAGAGGGAGACTATCCCTCGAGGTCTAGCAGACGCCTTGATCGGTATGAGAAGAGAATGGACTCGACACCTCCCGTTCTGCTCCTGTGCCGATTCGGCTGGCTCGTGCTAGCTTTTTTTCTGTCACAAGACTCGGTCGGCACCAATCCCGCACGATCCTTATGCTTCTAGATTGAATTTTGCGAAGGAAGATCTCCTGTCATAAGCCCTGGTGAGCGTTGCGTTCGAGAAAGGGAATGGCCGGTTTCGCTCGATGGCGAGTCGGGGCAGCATCTGCCGCGACTGCCTTGATACTTCCTTCAAGCTTGAATGAGCGGAAGAGAGCACCCGAAGCTTGTCTGACTGCGAGAGAGATCGAGTAGACCCGACTGTGCGACTCGTCGGGTTGACGAAGATTCGACGAGGGAGAGCGAGCACGAGCGAGTTCAAGCAGGGCATGCAGTACTGGTTTGATCCGAGCAGGACAGACGCCAGCGTGAAGCACTCGAGTGAAGCGTACGGGGCCAAGCGAACGCGCGCGACACTCGCCAAACGTTGGTCCGCGACACGCCTCTCTCCCACCCGCCTCGCGCTCTTCGACTACGATGGCGCCCCAAGATCCCCGAATCAGCGCCAAGGAAGCCTATGCGTGAGTCTCGACTCGATCTCGACCGGACGACGAGTCGACGTCGGCAGGCGAACCGGTGGAGCGAGACCCCCGCCCGAACCCGCCGCGATCGGGGTAATGACGGCTCCGAGCGCGACCTTCATACCGCCAAGGCTATGCCGCGCGAGCTGGTAGAACTCGAGCACGCGAGGGTTGAGCGCGAGCAACAACCGCTCAGCGTCATCAACCCACTCATCGCCCGTCCACTGCGTCGAGGCACTGCTACGGACAGCAGGCACAGACGTACTGACTACCTTTGTACCCTCTGTCCTCGTCCACCCCTGCCTCGTTGCTTCCCCGTCGTACTCTCGCAACCCCACTCTCCTCCGAAATCGCTCTTACCCTTTGCCGCCCTCCTCACCGCGACGCTTCGTACAGGCTCAACGCCGCTGCCGCCGTCAGGAAGTACGATGTCAACCCTCGGTTGGACTACCGGACAGTCTCGGCCGTCAACGGTCAGTTTCCCTTCCGCTCTTGTCCGTCAATTGCGTTCTCACCCAGAGCAATCTCGATAGGACCTCTCGTCGTTCTCGATAATGTCAAGTTTCCCTCGTACAACGAAGTAAGCGCCTGGCTGGACCGTCGTCGACATCGACCAGATCTCACCCTCTCCCTCCCATGCACAGATCGTTCAACTCACCCTTCCCGACGGTACCGTTCGCGGAGGACAAGTTCTCGAAGTCTCTGGTCGCAAAGCCATCGTTCAAGTTTTCGAGGGTACATCGGGTATCGATGTCAACGCGACTCACGTCGAGTTCTCCGGAGCGTCGATGAAACTCCCCGTGTCCGAAGACATGCTCGGTCGGATCTTCAACGGTAGTGGAAACCCGATCGACAAGGGACCCAAGGTCTTTGCTGAAGAGTACCTCGATATCAACGGTTCCCCGATCAACCCTTACGCTCGTATCTACCCCGAGGAAATGATCCAAACCGGCATCTCGACCATCGATACTATGAACTCGATTGCTCGTGGTCAAAAGATCCCCATCTTTTCTGCGTCCGGTCTTCCCCACAACGAAGTACGACCAATCTCCCTCCCTCTTTCGTGACGTATCGAACTGACCCGAAGTTTCTCTCCACTCAGATCGCCGCTCAAATCTGTCGTCAAGCCGGTCTCGTCGACAAACAATCGACGGAACGAAACCCGGAAGGTGCGCCGACGAAGGGCGTCCACGACGGACACGAAGACAACTTCTCGATCGTGTTTGCGGCCATGGGAGTCAACATGGAAACGGCTCGATTCTTCCGTCAAGACTTCGAAGAGAATGGTTCATTGGACCGTGTCTCTCTCTTCCTCAACTTGGCAAACGATCCGACGTGAGTTGTTTACTTCTCTCTGCGACCGTCGCGTTGCGATGACCTAGGGTTCTTTCTCTACGTACTCAGTATCGAACGTATCATTACTCCTCGCCTCGCCCTCACCACTGCCGAATACTTTGCCTACCAACTCGAGAAGCACGTCCTCGTCATTCTCACCGACATGTCGTCGTACGCCGACGCGCTCCGTGAGGTCTCGGCCGCGCGCGAGGAAGTTCCCGGTCGACGTGGATACCCCGGTTACATGTACACGGATTTGTCGACGATCTACGAGCGTGCTGGACGTGTCGAGGGAAGGAACGGATCGATCACTCAGATCCCCATCTTGACCATGCCCAACGATGGTTCGTCTCGCCCCCGCACTTCCTCTGCCCGTCGTATGCGACGATCTGACAGGGGTCTCTTGCGAGTCTGGCAGATATCACCCACCCGATTCCCGATCTTACGGGTTACATCACGGAGGGTCAAATCTCGGTCGATCGTCAATTGAACAACAAGCAAATCTACCCTCCCATCAAGTGAGTTTTCTTTGCTGCTCCTGTGCGGATCCGTGGATCGAAAACTTGACATGTCCCGCTCGTCTACTCAGCGTCTTGCCGTCGCTCTCTCGTCTGATGAAGTCGGCTATCGGAGAGGGCCTCACTCGCAAGGATCACGGAGACGTTTCCAACCAAATGTACTCCCTCGTAAGTGAAAAGGTCCCTCGCCTGATCTACCGGATATTGACACGCGTATATACAGTACGCCATTGGAAAGGACGCCCAAGCTATGAAGGCCGTCGTCGGAGAGGAGGCGCTCTCGACTGAAGAAAAGGTAAGCTCGCGCTGTCAATAACCTACCGCGAAAGATGAAAATTGACCAGTCCTCCCCCGAACCATTCGCAGCTCGCTTTGGAATTCCTCGACCGATTCGAGAACGAGTTTGTCGCCCAGGGAATCAACGAGAACAGGACGGTCTTTGAAAGTTTGGACTTGGCATGGAGTCTTTTGAGGGTGTTCCCTCGGGAGGTGAGTCGAATCTATCCGAGATACCCTTCACTTGGATGCTGATACGACATCGTTTTCTGTCAAACAGCAACTCAATCGTATTCCCAAGAAGGTTCTCGACGAGGTGAGTGTCTGGCACGCTCATAATTCGATCCGCCCTCATTTTCGCTGACTCTCTCCCTCTGTTTGCGCCGGTCCGATAGTTCTATTCTCGCAAAGCGAGCGTCGGAAGCCAGCTCAAGCCCAACTCGGACTAAATCTCTTCGATCTCGCCCTTGGGTCATGTCGCGCGTCTCGTCTCGCGACCTCTCCGCTCTCTCTCTCTCTCTACCCCTCGAGCATCTATCTTGCAATTCCCTCTCGACTACGTCTTGCTAGACTGTGTCGTCGTGCGAGTCCCTCATTCCTATAGCTACTTTTGCGTCTCGTAGCCTCTCTCTCTCTCTCTCTCTTCCAGCTTCTCACCGTTTACTCTGTTTACAATTGTCCGCCGTTCTCCATTTTACCTCTTTTTTTCGTATCCTTCCGTTGTGCAAACACTCTCTCGATATCGGCTCCGGTCTTTGAAAGTTTGGACTTGGCATGGAGTCTTTTGAGGGTGTTCCCTCGGGAGGTGAGTCGAACCTATCCGAGATACCCTTCACTTGGATGCTGATACGACATCGTTTTCTGTCAACAGCAACTCAACCGTATTCCCAAGAAGGTTCTCGACGAGGTGAGTGTCTGGCACGCTCATAATTCGATCCGCCCTCATTTTCGCTGACTCTCTCCCTCTGTTTGCGCCGGTCCGATAGTTCTATTCTCGCAAAGCGAGCGTCGGAAGCCAGCTCAAGCCCAACTCGGACTAAATCTCTTCGATCTCGCCCTTGGGTCATGTCGCGCGTCTCGTCTCGCGACCTCTCCGCTCTCTCTCTCTCTCTACCCCTCGAGCATCTATCTTGCAATTCCCTCTCGACTACGTCTTGCTAGACTGTGTCGTCGTGCGAGTCCCTCATTCCTATAGCTACTTTTGCGTCTCGTAGCCTCTCTCTCTCTCTCTCTCTTCCAGCTTCTCACCGTTTACTCTGTTTACAATTGTCCGCCGTTCTCCATTTTACCTCTTTTTTTCGTATCCTTCCGTTGTGCAAACACTCTCTCGATATCGGCTCCGGCTTTACCAATTTACGAAAAGGGTTGGCTCCTCGTTGCGTCATTGCCAGAGTGGGAAAAGGCGACGCGTGCGTGCGCGACGAACTCAACGGCCGTGTCTTCTCGCAGGAATCTTTTTCTCGAGACCGTCGCTCTTTCGCCCCCTTCGACCCTGGGTTCCACGCCGGTATGGTCGATTCGAGCGGATACACGCTTTTGTCGACCACGCCGCCCGAGTCGTCGAGTCGCGACAACTCGGATGATTTCCTTGGCGCGCCGGCGCCGGCTGCCAGAGCTGGACCCTCTTCTTCTCTCTCGACGACTAGTCTCGACCGCCGTGGAACTCGCTCAAAGTCACGCCCGAGTACGCGTTCGACGTGGTCCTGGACGGCGTTGGGAGGATGCGCACTGGTCGTCGTCGTCGTCGTCGGGGGGATCGGAGCGCTCTTCGTCGTGCCCGAGGACCGCCTCCCAACGCGGGTCGGCACGGCGGTCGGCGCGTCCAAGGGCGCGTTCGCTGCGGCACGAGTCGAGTGGGGCTGGATGACCCAGGCAGACCTCGAGGACGACTTTGCGAGCGCGACCGAAGGATCGGGTCAAGTGGGGCCGACGCACGGGACAGAAGACGCGACGACGACGACGACGATCGGTGTCGAGCCAGAGTGCGACGATGATGCGAGGGCGCTGGTAGGAGATCCATCGTTTTGGACTGTGAGGGGTGAGTCGGATCTCGTGGTCGTTGACCCCGTTGAGCAGAAACTTTCTTTGATTGAACGCTCGCTCGGGCTGACCTCGAACATTGCCTCTTTCGTGTGCAGCCTCCTCGACGACATCGTACGTCTACTCGATCGTACCTCGGGATCGCCTTCGGTCCGATCTGTCGTCGGCGTGTCTTTCGCAAGCCGTCTTTTCGGCGCGTCTCATGTCTCCGGTCGATTCCCTTTCGGCAACTGCGGATTCAGAAACCGTGTACTCGCTGCCGACACCAAGGTTCTCCCCCGTACATGGCGTTTACGACATCGTTCTACCTGCCGACGCCGAACTTCCAAAACGTCGGTACGAGTTGCAAGTTACGCTCGAATTTGGGTTTTACCCGCATGTGTTGGACGGAACATGCGTCACGGGTGATGGGAACATGTGTGACGAGCTCGAAGCTATTCGACTGCAGGGCGAGCGTTTGAGCTATATCGGGGAAAGGATCGGAGTGAATGACGAGATCAATGCTTTTGATTTCGGAACTCGTAAGCCTTCTTCCGCTTTTCTTTCCCTAGCCTTACCTCGCAAGAACTTATACTGCAAGGAGTTGTGGTAGATTCGACAACGACGTCTCGGCCTCTCTGTACCGATCTCTCGACCCTCGGAGGCTACTGGTCGTCCCTAGCTTTCTATCCCGTCTCCCCTTCTCCCTGTTCCCTCTTCGAACCCTCTCTTCCACTCCCGTTCCTCTCCGAAGAGACGCTGACGGCAACTCCCGACAAGAAACCGACCTGGATTCACTTTGTCGGCGACTCGAACTCGCGCAACATGTTCTCCCACTTTCTCGACTCGCTCGGAAACGGTCACAAGATCAACGCACCAAAAGTGACGACTTCGTCGACGCACAACGGCACCCACGCGAGTTTTGCGAGTCGGTGGACCGCCGGTGAACCCGCGGTTGACAGCAACGAACTGCCCGACTACGTCGTCACGTGGTCCTGGTGGTACCAGACTACGCCCATCACGGACACGTATGAACAACTAGTCGACCTCGACGAGGTGGGAGGGGTCGTCGAAGGAGGGGGAGGAAAGGACCGCGCATGGGACCGGAACGTTGCATCGAACCGCGACGACCTCGTCCGGCTCGTCGACACCGACTTGGCCGCGTACCTCGCGTACTCGAACCTCGCCGCAAAAGTCTTCGCTGCGTACCCGACCCTGTCGACCGTCGCGCGCGAGATCCGGCCCCACCGGACGTACGTCTCGCTCGGATCGCACGCCGAACGCCTCTCGGCGACGGGCGTCGCCAATTCACTCGACGTCCTCCTCGCCGAACCCGTCGTCGCTTCCTCGTCTTCTTCGTCTTCGTCTTCGTCGTCTTCGTCGTCGCTATCATCCGATTCGAGAACTACGAACTCCTACCCGCAAGAAGAGCAAGGCGGAGGAGGAGGAGGAGGAGGAGGAGGAGGAGGAGGAGGAGGAGGAGGAGGAGGAGGAGGAGGAGGACTCTCGCAAGCGAGACGCGACCGGTCAAACGTCCGGCTGTTCACGACGACGTTTGTCAACCCGTCGTACATCCCGCTCGACCGGTTCCCGCACCAAGACCTCGTCCGGAACAATGCGTTCATCGCGGCCAAGAACGCCGTCGCGCGTTCGAGACCCGAGTTTACTGAACCTCGTCAACCACGACGAGGTCAAAGTGGTGGTGGCCGTGGTGGCCGTGGTGGTGGTGGTCGGGTGATTGACGTCGAGGCGTTGACGAGAGGGTTGACGGTCGGACCCGAGTGGATGAAGCCGGGCAAGAACGGGAGGAGTCCCGACGCGGTGCATTTTCGAGAACCCGTTTACGAAGCGTGGGTCCGACTCGTGTGGACCGACCTCGTCGAAGGAGTCGTCAAAGACGACGAGGTGCGGCGGGAACGAACGAGATCGGGCGAGTCGTCGAGGACGACGAATACTACTGGCGAGGGCGCCGACCGACGCATGAAGAGGGTGCAAAGGTCTCGACGGACGAGGGGCGTCGAGAATGTTGTTGACGATTGGGACGAAGAAGACGAAGAGATGAGTCGTGCGATACTCGACACCGTGTGATCGATACGTCGAGATTTGTAGTTTTATTTTTATTCTAGTTAGATCCTCGCGCACGTAGTTGTCCCCTTTGTCTCACTCTCTCGATTTTGGAACCTTTACCCAACTACTCGCATTCTCTTGGCGCGTCACAGGCGAGATTACAAGCGGGACAACAACAGGCGGGAACGAACGAGAAAGATGAAAGACACGAGATCGAACGGGAACCGAACGGGGACTAGCCGAGTCTCGACGTATCGATCGCCGTGTGAGTAGCTTGGACTGCAGAGTTGTCGAGTTCGGGGATGTCCTGTCGTACATCCGAGAGGATCGTGTTGTGTCAGTTCGTCGCTGTCGGCGGAAAAAAAAAAATCCCCCAGGGTTTCAATGACAAAGGCACGAGGGGACCGACCCTGAGGATTTGCCTGAGCTTGTCTTTCGCATCGACAAAGTAGTCTTGTGCTTGTGTCGCAGATATACTGTCTACAACGAGCGTGCGAGAATTTGCGCGCGTCAACAGCCACAGCCTCGTGTGTTCGGCGAAAATTTCGCGCGTTTTTCGCGTCGATTACGAGCGATCGCACGTCAAACATACCTTTATCGCTGAAGCTCTTTTCTATCCGCAGTGACGAGTCTGCTTGTGGAAGCTCAAACTTGGCCGACTCGACCTCTCGGAGGGTGTCTCGATCGAGCGCGATCGTTTTCTCGACATCCTGTTTAACATGTCCAGCCCTGATCAGTACACCGCAAGTCAATTTGGTCTGTAGAGACGAGGTGAAACGCACAGCGGCTACTCGCTCAGGGCCGTCACGGCGCTCCTTGGCGTTGATCTCGCGCGCGTCAAACAGTTGCTCTTGGTACTTTCGCACGTTGGCGTCTAGTTTCTGATCGAGCGGTTGCGTCTCGACTGCATCTGCAGGGAGAGGGGGGGGGGGCGGAAGAGCAAGAGATGGGTCTTCGGGTCGGATCGACTCGGTCGGATCGGACGCCACGGAACGTACCGCCTTTGAGGATGACTTTTTTTGTCGATTTGCTCGTCCTGTAGGGTTCGCCATTGATAGAGCAGTTCTTGAGCACGGTTTGCGACACGTGTTCAAAGAATTTCTGTCGAGACCAAAAACGGGTGAGGTGAGATGAGTGTGGCCCACGTGACCGAGAAACAGAGAGAGACATGGGACGTACGTGCTCGACGAGGGCTTCGACCTTTGCGCGGTCTATTTGCTTGCCGTCGGAGTCGCCCTGCTGAGCGCGTTCGATCGCGAGGGCGACTCGGAGTCGGAGGTCGGCGCGGAGGCGGTCGAGGAGAGCGAGGAGATCAGTTTGGGACTCAAAGTCGAGCGGGGACGCGTCGGCTTCGAGATCAGTGGCGCGAGGCTGGGCGCTCGCGGAAGCCGAGGCGTGAGAGCGCGACATTGGGCAAGAGCGAGTGAATGTTTTGATCGCGCAAAGTCGCGTCGACGGGGGGATTCCTGTACTCTCGACGGGACGCGTGAGGGGCCGGGCTGCTGACGCGACTGTAGCCTGTGAGCGGGTCGTCCGTGCAGGTAGAGCCGCAAGGTGAGAGGGGATGGGGAAGCGAACTCGAACTCGTCGCTTCTCGTCCTCCATTCAACATGCTCCATCTCGACGCGTAACGCTCTTCAGCGTGCGATGGCCCACCGTCACTAGCTCTGCCAGTGTGAACTACTTGCTCGGGCGCCGAGCCGCAGGCGACAAATGCACGCTTCCTCTGTCGGGATCATTTCCCGCGCTGCTAAAGACTGGCATCTCTCCCGCGTTTGCGCGAACGGTCTCTTATCGCAATTGATCGGTACCAGATCCTTGATTGAGCGCAGCCCTTCGGCGAGGATCCAGTGACAGGGTAGGTGGCCTGTTTCTCCGCTATGTCCTTTTTCCGCTTTTCCCTTTTGCCCAGTATCATCGCTTTAATTAACGATTCGGCTTGGTGTCGACTTTCACGCGAAACAGTCGCGCCCGCCTGCAAGCGATCAGATTTGCGCTCAACGATCTTCCCTTCGAACAATCGCGGCCTTTTCCGATCGTACCTGAACAGATTTCTCCGCACTCGCCGTGCGGCTATCTCGACAAGATTTTTCTCCTCACCCTGGCTCCTTATCGTTTGCTCGTCGGTTACTCCCACGCTTCTCCGAGTCTTCTCCTTCTTTCGTCTGCTTCATCACCCCGTGCTCTTTTCTCGTGCACTTCGGCGCTCGTACCCTTTCAACCACACCTACCCTTGACACGCTCTCGACCATGGCGACTCCGGCACTCGAATACGACCTCCATCTCCAGCTCGATCCCGACTCAGACGAATACAAGGAGATGGAGAAGCGGATTGTTAGGAAGCAAGATTGGCGGATCATGCCGCTCATCTGTCTTTGCTATCTCCTCAGTCCGTCCTACTTCCTCCCACTCTCTCTGCTGAGTATCCGCGCGCTAACTGATAACAATTTTCGACAGATTACCTCGACAGGACCAACCTCGGGAACGCACGAACGCTCAACTCTGACAGACCGGGAGAGTCTCTCGTCGAAACGCTGCACTTGAAGGGTCTCAAGTACAACATCGTCGTCGCCCTCTTCTTCGTTCCCTGTGAGTTCTTTTGCCTTGATGCTGCGAAAAAAGCGTCAAGGAGGTTGCTGACTCGACTCGAATCGCGGTGCGCCACGAGAACAGACGTCCTTTTCGAGTTTCCTTCAAACTTGGCCCTCAAATACTTTTCGCCCTCGAAATGGATCTCTCGCATCATGGTCTCGTGGGGCATCGTGACCATTTGCACCGCTGCAGTCAGTTCGTACAACGGCTTGATCGTCTGTCGCATCTTCCTCGGCATCGCCGAAGCTGGTACGCTTAGTCCTTTCCTCCCTTTCGCACCGAGCGTCCGATCGCTTCGATCCCGTACGGTCGCCGGGCGAATTTTGATTCCGATGAAGTCAAGCTGACGCACTTTTGATCCCGGCTCGCTGTTCTCTAGGTTTCTTCCCGTTAGTGCTATCTCCATGTCCCGGATGAAGGCGTTCGCAGCTGACATTTCTGCCGATACCAATTGCGACCCAGTGGGATCATCTACTACCTTTGCTTCTGGTACAAAGCGAATGAGCGAGCGACGAGGATGTCCATCTTCTCGGCCTCTGTCGCCGTCTCTGGGTAAGTTTGTCATTTACCGTCCGACGCAAGCTTGTTTTTTCGAAGACGGGCTCCTCCCAACGCCTGACGAGGGGCAGTGTCGTAGATGCTCGTCGATTGGCGCAAGGGGGCGCGTCCGTCTCGCATGGCTCTTTCACTGACGACCTACCTTGCTTTGCAGTGCCTTTGGCGGTTTGATCGCTACGGGCGTTTCCTACTTGTCGGGCAAGGCGTCTCTGCACGGATGGCAATGGCTTGTAAGCTCACCTCCAGTGTGTCGGAGTGGAACCTCGCTTGGATCATGCTAAAACCATGTTTCGCTCTGCTCGACAGTTCGTCTTGGAGGGTATCCCGGCTGTTCTCGTCGGAATTTTCGTATGGTTCGCGTTGCCTGATTACCCCGAGTGAGCACATTCGTAAAGCATCATCGCATTCTCGACGGAAGCTGACCACGCTCGGACCTGTGGTGTGCCCCCGCAGGACGGCCAAATTCTTGACGCCCGAGGAACGGGCTTTCGCGACCCACCGTATGGGCCCATTTGCCCCAAAGGGTTCCGACAAGCACTTCGACAAGAAAGAAGCACTCTCGTGTCTGAAATCGTGGCAATTTTACGTCTTCGCCGTGTGCTACTTCTGCCTTACGAACTCGCTCAATACTTTCGGATGTGAGTCTCCATCGCTGCTCGTGTCGACCCGCGCCCGACTACTGAAACGTCTGACTGACGACTCCCCCGAGTTCAGACTTTGCTCCGACCATCATCGCCTCGCTCGGGTTCAAGGGCCCGATGGGACAACTTCTCACGGTCTTCCCCAACGTGTTCGCGTTCTTTGTCATCATCGGCAACTCGTGGCACTCGGATCGCAGCAAGGAGCGACCGATGCACATCCTCGCCGGTTGCGCGCTCGTCATGACGGGTTACCTCCTCCTCGCCGTCGTCACGCACTGGGGCGTGCGTTACATGGCCGTCTTTTTCATCGCGTGCACCAATGCGGCAGTCATCCCATTGTGAGTTTGCGAATGTTGGGGCTTCCTCCCGCCGTGATGGGCGATCGCTCACTCTCCACGGTTTTTTTTTTTTTGTGCTCCCCGTCCTTTCAGTCTCGCTTTCCGCACGGCTACCGTCACGGGGGCAACGTCGACTGCGATCGCGACGGGAGGAATCATCGCCATCGCCAACACGGCTGGCATCGTCGCGCCGTTCCTGTTCCCGTCCAAGGACTCGCCGCGGTACCGGATGGGCAACTGGGTCTCGTTCAGCCTCGTCGGGCTCGCGGCGCTCATCGTCGTCTTCTTGTGGTACATGCTCGGGAGCAGCTCCGAATACAAGGGGTCAGAGTCGCTCATCGACATCACCGAGGTCGACCAGGGAACGGGTGCTTCGGTCGAGGACGACTCGAAGGAAAAGAAGAACGAGATCTCGCCGTCGTCACGAGTTTGACACTTTGACCGTTTTCGCTATATAGACTGTGTTCTGCGTCTCTCTCTCTCTGAGGTATGGGTGTACAGTAGAAGGGGATTTTTCCGTGTTGTTTCCCCCTCCCCACGAGTCTGTGTCTATGAATTCGACTGAGCATTGTTCTGCCTTCGATTTCGATGATGCGCATGTTCCACCAACGTCATGTTTGCGTACCCGCCGAGCGCTCGATTGCGGATGAATGCATGTGCCAATAGCCGCGGACGTCCTAAAATTGTGCAGTCCGAGTTTCCGAGACCTAGCTGAATCAGCGCGACTCGGCGGAACGGCAACGCGACGACGTCCACTCACTTTCGAACGCTCACGACCTCGTCTCGGTTGCGGTTCTCCTCGTTCGACGCACCCCTCTAGTAGTCTATAGCACCGAACCCTCGCCCCCCACCCTCGACAATGACGCTTTCCCCGCCTCCGGCAAAGGTGACCACCGTTACCGTCGCAGGACTCCCCGTCCACGTGTACGGCCTCGACTCGATCTCGCCGTCGTCCATCTCGAAACCGCTGTCTGTCCTGTTCCTCCTGCACGGCCGCTTCGGAGCCGCGAGCGACCGCTTGATCTCGACGTTCGCCTCGACGCTCCTCGCGCCTCCGACCGGTACCGGCCTCGGGCACCCCGACCGCGTCAGAGACCTCGTCGTCGTCACGTTTGACCAGCGCAATCACGGCCACCGCACGGTCGAGCGCGAGAAGAACTTTGGGTGGAAGGAAGGCGGCAAGAAACGCGCAAACGAGAGACTCGAACGGGGTATGAGGGACGACGAGCTTGACAATTCCTCCCACGCCGTCGACATGATGTCCATTCAGAGTCCGTTCTTCCTTTTCTTTTTCTTTTCTTTTTTTCGGTTTATTGACGCGCGGTCCGCTCTCGTCCCCCCCCCCCCCGAACGACAGCTGGTACCGCAAGGGACGTCTCGCTCTTGATCGACTTTTTGCCGTCCGTCTTGTTTCCAAACGACGAACGCACCATCGTCGAGTGGTACTGTTCCGGCATCAGTCTCGGAGGTCACTCGACGTGGTTGGCTCTCGCACATGGTGAGCCGGCAAACGTCAGAGACCACGTATTCCGTCAAATCTTGTCCAGTAACAGCAACTGATTCATTACCCAAAACCCCTGTGCCCTCTTGGGGACCCGCTCTGCCAAAAAAAACCGTTGAGCGCCCTCCATAGAGCCACGGATCAGTCTCGGAATTCCAATCATCGGTTCCCCCTCGACTCTCACCCTCCTCTCGGACCGTGCCCGGTCCCTGCCCGGTCCCGCAGGTCCGCTCTCCGTGTCTGCGCCCTACTTCCCCGCCTCGTTCGTCCGGTACCTCGAGCGGAACGACCCGGACCGAGTCCCCTTGTCGACGTGGACCGCGCGGAGGATCCTCGTCTTGAGCGGCTTGGACGACGAGTTGGTCAACTACGTCAAGGGCGGGACTGAAGCGTTTATCGACCGCCTCGAGCGAGAAGGACACCTCGATCACCTCGAAGTATTTGTCCAACCGAACACGTAAGCTTTTGTTTGATTTTTTTCTCTCGCCATCTCTGGTTCACGGCGCGCAAACGAAAAAAGCGAAACGGTCTAACACGGATTACCCCCGGTCGAAACACTCAGGGGACACGCATGTACGCCGGAAATGATGGACAAGGCGACAAAGTTTGTGTGGCAGTACGGACTCTGTCATACCAACGAGCAAGACGACAAGAGCACGACGGGCGCCGCTGCCAAGATGTGAACCTCCCCCCACTACCAACCGCAAACCTTTTCATTCTCTAGTATGTAGAAAAAAAAAACTTGGAAAAAGTATTCTGAAACGACGCCCGCGCGCCCTACTAGGTAGTTCGTTGTTTCCCGTGCTCTTAATTTTCGTCGTCTTCTTTGGCGGCCTTACTTCTTTGGTTTGATCCCGAAAAAGCCGTCAAGGGTCGTCTTTTGGTTCGGATCGAAAATCGTACCGCCACCGCCGCCAACCTTTTTGTTTGGACTTGTCGTCGTCGTCGAACTCGTCGTAGTTTTGGGGTCGGCTTTGACTCCAATTTCGAGCGCCTTCATCAATACTTCGAATTCTTCCTATATGGTTTGTGCGAAAGGATAGAGAGAGAGAAAGAGAGAGAGCGAAAGAGAAAGAGGGAGTATCGGGGGGGTTTTTTTTTCAGCCTTCTTGTCGAGAGCTTGGTCCTCAAGAGAGGAGGGGGGGGGGGGGAAGAGATGGAAGACAAGAGGGACGCTCTTGGAGAAGGGGAAAAAGAGAGAGAGAGCGTACGGTCGGGATGATGCCTCCGGTCGCCTGCGATAGATGGCGTCGGGGGGTGGAATTGAGGAATCAGGGGAGAACAGGCACGGGTTAAGCGGCAAAAATGGACACTTTTCGAGTCAGCGTTCCCGACCGAATCACGACGAGAGCGAAAAAAGTGGCATGGTGGAGAAAAGTAAAGGGGAAGACAGAGAGAACACGCGGTGTGTGTGTGCGTGGGTGGGGGGGGGGGGGGGGGGGGGTAAGACCGACGGGAATTCCTCTTGTCTCTCTACCCCCGCTTCGGTTGGAGCGCCCGAAAACTCACCTCTTTGTGACCTCGCGCGAAATCGTGTCCGACCCTTTCACCCCACCCGGGACTCAGCTCCTCGCACGCTGGGACGCAACTCTTGAGGTACGAAATCAAGTCGGGCGGACCGGCGTAGTGCGGGTCGTCGGACGAACGCCGGGGCGCTCGACACGAGAAATGAACCTTTGAAGGAGTGTACCCCGTGTTTGCGCACTTTGGGGGGGATTCGAGAAAGGACGAGGTCGACGAACGAGACGAGACCCCGGAGGTGTGGATAAATTCTTTGATCAGCCTTCCTTTAGCTCCAAGAGAGAACAATTTTCGACACCTGGATTTTCGAGGGACTCACCATGACGCAAACGAGCGTCTTGGCTTTTCGTAGCGTGCCTTGCCACCTCGTCGCGATTACCGGATGGACTGTTGGAGCGATCCAAAGTGATTCGAGCAGGGGATCAGTACGGAAAAGCTCGATAGCATGTCGGAATGGGCTGATTGGGCGCGCCCGCGCGAGGTGGAAAAGCGGCAGGCAGGTTCCGGTGTGAGGGAGAGAAAGGGCAGGAAGGGTAGGGGAAGCTCACTCTGGTACCCAGAGTCGACGCGGATGACGGCGACTTTGCCGTCCTTGCTGAATTTGGGTGCCGCGCCCTGCCAGCTCGCCGTCTCGTTCGAGGTGCGCTCTTTCGCGTCGCCGAGCTGTCGGTCTCGCAGGATCCGGTCCAACTCGCCTCGCGACGCCTCGAGCGCGTCCCACGCGATCTGCGCGTTGAACTCTGGCGTCCGGCGCGGCGCGTTAAGCAACGCCGTCGCCTTCGCGAGTTTCGTCTTCGTCAACTGCTTCTCCCACCTTGCGAGCGCCGTCGGCCACGGCGTCTCGTCCGAGCCGAGGTTAATCTTTTGACCCCCGAGGTCGCCGTACAGGCCCAAGAGGGCCGCCATGCTCGCGTCGCGGTCGTCAACGAGCGACGGCACGAGCTCACAGCAGAGCGTGTACGCGAGGATCGACGTTGTCGCGACGGGCTCGGACCGGCACGCCGAGAGGACCTCGGCTCGGTCCGGGAACTCGGTCGACTGGTGGTGGTCGACGATGAGCGTCCGGCACGTCTCGGGAGGGACGAGGGCCGGTCCCGGTCGTGACCCTTGATCGAGGACGATGGCCCGAGTCGGCCCTGTAATGCCACCGGGGAATTTGACGGCCAACATGTCGCGTTGGGCCGTCTCGGCGTGGATGTTGACCCCTTTCGGAAGGAAGTAGACCCGGACGAGGTCGGCCGGGTGCGAAAGGTGGTCGATGAGGGTGCGGTACAGCACGAGGCACGATGAGAGTCCGTCGGCATCCTTGTCGGGACAGAGCAGGATGCGATGCCTGTCCTTGACGCTGTGAAAACGGGACGAGTCGGTGCGGGGTCGCGAGTGCGAAACGACTCGGAGTGAAGCTCACGCTTCGAGGATGAACGACTTTGCGGTTTCGATCTGGTCTCTCGGGGCGGGCCAGTCGTACCACTGATCACGTTTGACTCGCTTGGGAGAATCAGAGGGAGATGGTCGAGGCGAGGACGGCGATGACGCGGGAGGGGAGCGCTTGCGAGGACGAGGGGCCATCAGCGTCGACAGGGTGCGGGAGAGCGCGATCGGGCGACTGAGCATGCACGAGCACGAGACACGAGCACGAGCAGGGAGAGAACAAGAGAGGGGATAGAAGGGGTCGATCATCTGCGAATCGATGATGTCGTTGATTCGAAGCAGCTGCAGCGTTCGATCGGCTACCGCTCGAGCGTCGGGCCTCGTTGGATGCGCATGACGAATGTGACTGCGAGTTACTCACGGGCGCACGACGGGGGCGGCGGGGAGAAATGACCCGCCAGCCAGTCTCGACTCTGAAGCCGAGTGAATGCCACGTGGCGCGCAGTGGCCACGTCACCCATCTCGATTCTCTGTCTCTCTCTCTCTGTCTCTATCACGCGCGCGCCTCCTACCGACCTCCACTCGAGCCCCGTTCCGATCGCGACTAGTTGACTGGCCCCCCCTCGTTAGGTCCATCTCGCGTCCTCGTTCGCTCGTCCTCCCGGCGATCGCCTCGCCTCGCCCCCACTCCCGAAGAACTCGACCTCGCGCGCGGCGGGTGACTCATCGCTCAACCTTCGATGACTGGCACGCGGGGCAAGCGCGTCAAACTGTCGCCTTCGACTCACAGTCTCTCGCTCGCGATCGACCCCGCGCTCGCGCTCGCCGGAGCCGCGCGCGACGACCCGAGCCTGAGCTCTCCCGCGTTCGAGTCCCCAAACGCCTCGCCCCAGCCGAACGGCGCCGGCCCGTCCCAGTCTGGCACCGCACCCGGCACGGGCGGCGGTCACGGCAACGACCGCGCCGCCGAGCGCAAGGAGCGCAACCGCCTCGCCGCGCAGAGGTCGAGGGACAAGCGCGCGGCCGAGTTCACCGCCGTCTCGGCAGAGTGCGAGATCCTCAAGGCCGAGCTCGAGGAGCTCAAGATTAGGATCGAGGAGAAGGACCACGAGATCCGCGACAAGGACGACAGGATACACGAACTCGAACTCGCGCTCGCTTCCTACTGCGCTCGCGCCTCGACCTCGACCTCGACCTCGACCTCCAGTTCGACCGCCGCGCCGACCTCGACTGCGACTCTCGGAGGAGGACTCTCGGATCTCGTGATAGCCTCGAACTATATCAACCAGGTCTAGCCTTTGCCTCGACCGTTCATCTCGCTATTCTTCCCTCATTACCCCTCACCTTGTCTATACTGTGTCTTTTGTTTTCGTCGTGTTGTGTTGTTGCAACGCTTTGTCTTTCGTACGTCAACCGTCTTCCGTGTCGGTTTCGCACACTTCAAGGTCAAAGCTGACGGCGTGACCCGTGATTTGATCGTCCCGGCCGCGGCAGGATCCGGGCAATTGTTTCTTCCGCCGGGCAGTGCCGAAATCAATCTTATCTCGGGGGTTGCAACTCTCTTCTCCTTCCAGTGCTCTACGTCCTCTCTCGCCCACTCGGCGTTTCTCACGCCGACGACCTGGATAGCAGCGTGTCCGACTGTTCCCTCGCCGATAGCATCCTTCGGAATCCCACGGTCGCTTCGAGTATGAAGAACGTCGTGATCGTCGGAGGGTCATACGTCGGCTTGATGGCAGCACAGGAACTCATCAAGCGGCTACCCGGTACGAAAGAGTACCGGGTCGTCGTCGTCGAAAAGAACTCGCACTTTTCTCACCTGTACGCCGCTTTTGCGCCAACCCTCCTCGCATTGCGAGGACGCTCCGGGGGAAGGGGGGTGAAGAAGCTTCATTCCAAGCTCACGTCGATCTTATTGACTCTTTTTTGCGAGTACGCGCGCGCAGGTTCGCTTACCCGAGATTCTCGGTCGTGTCCGCGTACGAACACAAAGCGTTCATCCCCTTCTCGACCATGCTCCCTTTGCCCCACGAAATCCTCACGTCGACGACGGCCGTGTCGGTGTCGCCTAGTTCGCGCACAATCACGGTCGTCGACGCGCAGACGGCGAGAGAATTCGACATCGAGTACGAAGCCGTCGTCCTTGCCACCGGTACGACGTTGAGTCCGCCCGGCACGATTCCGGGACGAGGGACCAAGCGAGAAGGCATTCAATACTTGCAGTCGCTCCAACGCGACCTGGCCAACGCCGACAAAGTTGTCATACTCGGCGGGGGAGCGATCGGAGTTCGTAAGTTTTTGATGGTTTCGAGTTTCGGGCGAATCTCGTCGAGCCCCCCCCCCCCCACCATCACCGACACCACCTACCGCTCGAACACGGATAATGACGCGCTCGTTTCTGCGCGGGGGGTTTCAGAGATGGCGTGTGACCTCGCAACGCTGTACCCGCCATCGTGTGGCGGCGGCGGCGGCGGCGGCGGCAAATCGATCACCCTCGTGCATTCGCATGAAACGCTCATGAACCGATTCCACCCTCTCCTGAGCGACATTATCAAGCAACGATTCCGAAAACTCGGAGTCGAGACGGTCCTCGGCAGTCGTGCAAAACTTGCCGAGGGAGGCTTCGAGAAGAAACGAGGAGAGGTGCTCCGGATCGAAACTTTAGACGGCCGAGTCGTTGAAGCAGACTGCATTGCAAGTCGCAACCGTTCTCCGCCATCGAGATCGTTCTGTCGTTAACTTGTTCTTGTTTTTGTCCTTGTCGGTTTGGGCACAAACAGATCCGATCAACGGGGCAGACGCCTAATGCTCAACTTGTCTCGACATTTGCGCCGACTGCGATCGCACCAAACGGGTTCGTCTCGGTCGACGGCACCCTGCGAGTCGTTCCGAGATCATCAGCCCTCGGACCAAGCGAGCTCGAAGGGCGAATTTTCGCGATTGGCGATGTGGCCGACACGGGTTCGTTTCGTCCCCGTCCGCCCCCCAAATCCTCGCGCTCGACTGACTCGCGCGTCACGCCATCGGGGGACGTGTCGTGCGTATTTCCTGCTAGGCGCTCAAAAAGCTGCGAGACCTGCCCTAGCTCACGCGCAGGTCCTCGCGCGGAATATTGTCAAACTCTTGGCGGACGAACCGCCTGCTTCGTACGAAGTAAGTCCGGTTGTTGTTCACCCCCCCCCCCCCTCGTTCCCGTGCTTGGTCCTTCGCAAGCGTCTCCTCCTGATGCTTTTCTCCCTTTCCGCTCCCGCGAACGCGTCTTCAGTCCATCGTCGTCGCGTCGTCTGCGATTCATCTCACGCTCGGATTCGCCGAATCGATCGTGTTTCGGAACCCCGGACGAACCGCGACGGGACAATGGGACGGCGAACCCCAAGTCGTGTGGAAGAAGGACGGACGGACCGACCTCGAGATTGAGAGCGTGTGGGAGAGACGGTTGGGGAACAAACCGGAACACGAGAGCGAGTATCACTTGTGAGCGGGGTTGGGTGGAGCTTCGGAATTTCGAATTGATTGACTTGCGTCGCCGCTTCACACGAGGACAGCTAGAGGGGCTTTTGGGTGCGAAAGTGACCTCGACCCAAGGAGTCGACAGCCCTGTTCCCCGCACTGTATCACTTTTCAGATCTCAGAGTGACGAATCGGCCGCACGTGAGAAAGCGAGAGGAAGTCGAGCTTGAGTCACCCATTTCATCCGATCACTTTGATCGCTCGCCTCGCTCTCTCAGAGAGTGCGCAAACGCCGTTCTCGACCCGCCCGTCCCCGACCTTTGACGGATTTCTCAGTCGCAAGGACTTTTTCGTTCGGATATACGATTTCTCGGCGTCTTCGCTGCCTTTTAGCTCGCTTCTCCATATGTTTTTATATATCGTGAATGTCCGAGCTGAGGTCCAGTGTTGGTCAAAGATTATTGAGAGGGGGTGCTGGTTCCGCAGGCGTTGCAATTCAGCGTCTCGCTCGCATGCACCTTGCCGTTCGATTCTGCCACTGCTCGAGCCTCGCCAGACCATTGCGAAACTTGACAAGTCAACCGACGTACTCAGCTCAGCTCGTCGCACACCCAACCAAGCCGGCGAAAGCGTTTCATCTCGCGAATCGATCAACAACTCGACGCACCATGTCCACCGCCGCTGCGCCTGTCGAGCAATCCGAAAAAGATACGAGCATGGCCCTTGATGCCCCTGCTGTCGTCGATCAACCGTCACAAGCTGTAGCCGGGGTAGCGAGTTCATCAATTGATCAAGGCGAGTCTGACCCCCCCACCGGTTCCCAACCCTCACCAGCCATGTGCGTTCGATTCTGACCTCGGTGGGAATACTTTGTTGCAGCTCGACCGACGCCGCAAGGCTTCGTCGTCCACACTGAGTCGACCACATCGATCCTGTTCGCGACGCCGTCCGCGTCTTCCTCGTCGTCTTCGTCCGAACCGACCTCGGCTTCCGGACCCGCCCCCGTCTTCCTCAACCCCGTGCAAGAGTACAACCGAGACTTGTCGGTCGTCGCGATCCGGAGTTGGTCCGAGGTCCGCCAGCGCGAGAAGCGAAAACTGTGGGCCGAGGGACTCGAGAAACGACGCGAGAAGAAACGAGGCAAGGACGCTGCTGCTGTCGCGGCTGTTGCCGCCGGTACAGCAGGCGAAGACGCAGCACAGGGTCAGGCGAAGAAGCGAAAGACGGCAGACGGAACCGCGGTCGGAGCTCAAGTACCGGTGCACGCCCAAGCGAATGAAGGAAACGACGGCGCGCCAGTCGCTCCAGTCGAGAACGTGAGTTTCCCTTCATGGTTGTCTCCGGTGTGTCGTGTTGGCACGGGGGGAAAGCGACGCCCGGGAGGGTGGGGGGGGGGGGAGGCGAATTTTTGATTTCGACAAACTGATTTTTCCCCGAACGAGCGCAGACGCCGAAGGAGGGTCCTACCCACAAACCTCCGACGTACAAGTTTACCCTGCTCGAAGCGCTCTCAGCGACCGGACTTCGAGCGATCCGTTATGCCAAAGAAATCCCGCTCCTCAAGCAAGTCCGATCTTTGATACCTCGAGCGCCCCCCGGGCGGCTTTTCATTTCCGGCACTTCCCGCTGACGACTCGTGAGGATCCCCATTCTTGTGAGTAGACATGTCGTCGCGAACGATTTGTCGGCTTCTGCCGTTGAAGACATCCGTCGGAATATCGACTACAACGGACTCTCGCCAAAAGGTCTCAAGTCTCTGTACGGAACCGAAACCATGGAAGAAAAGGACATCAAACCGAATGGAACCTGGAGCAAGGCGCAGATTGACGAGGCGAGAGAGGGCAAAGTGAGAGTGAACGAGGGAGATGCCTGGTCCGTTCCCTGTTTTTTTCTTCTTCTTTTCCCTGTTGCCTCTCGTCCGCTCGGAAAACATCCCCTGTTTCGTTTGGGAAAACCGATCGGGAACTGATCTCGTCGCTCCCCGACTGGGTTGCCTCATGTTCAGCGTGTACATGTATCAACATCGAGGAGAAGACGCTAGGTTTGACTGCGTCGACTTGGATCCTTACGGCAGTGCAGTTCCTTTCCTCGATGCGGCCATGAACGCAATCGCCGACGGCGGTACGCCTCGTTTCCCTTTGGCGTCTCCCAGATCTGCCTTGACGAGACTTTTTGGTCGCCAACAGGGTTGATGTGCGTCACTTGCACCGACATGGGCGTTCTCGCCGGTCACAACTATCCCGAAAAGGCGTAAGTTTGCCAAGGGCCCTATGAAGTTAAAGGCTGAACTGGACCCCGCCTTGCGCAGGTTTACGCACTATGGAGGTGTCTGTGTCAACGCCGAGTACTCTCACGAAGTCGTAAGTGTCGAGTATGAACGACTCTGATTGCGCTTTTGACCCTAAACTCTTTACATCCTTTCCCTGTAGGCTCTCCGATTGGTGCTCAACTCTCTCGCAACGACCGCTGCCCGGTACGGTCGATACATCGAACCTCAACTCTCGCTCTCGATCGATTTCTACGTACGCCTCTTCATCAGGGTCCGAACGGGGCCGAAAGAGGTCAAAGCCTTGCCCTCGTAAGCGCTCTCGCCTCTGTTTTTCTCCTTTGACTCTCGAGAACCTGACGAAGGTCGGGTCTCTTGCGAGGCTGGTCGCGACGACAGGAAAACCGCGACCGTATACTACTGCCACTCTTGCCAGACTCCTCATTTCCAACCGTTCGGGCGCATCGCAGAGAAAAAGTCGGAGAAGACGGGACACATCAACTACTCGTACCACGTGCCAGCCGGACCTCCTCCCGGCGTCGGTGAGCGTTGCGGAGAATGTGGTGGCAAATTTCACGTTAGTTCCCGTCTGCGGATCACTCCCCTCCCACCGCGATGTCGCGCGCGATTGTCTGACTTGACAGGCTGTACTTCGGGTTCGGTGTTCTAGATTGGTGGACCGATGTGGGGCGCGCCGATCCACAACAAAGATTTCGTCAAAGAGATGCTCGACCACATCGAAGACCACTCGGAAGATTTCAAGACGGCGGAACGAATCAAGGGGATGTTGACGGTCGCGTACCACGTGGGTCTCTCTCGCCGTACAAAAGTCCTCGGTTGACTGGCACCGGGCCGGGTGTAGCTGACCTGGGATTGGATCAACTCTTGACAGGAGTGCGAGGCGCCGCTTTACTTCTCTCCGGCGCGCATGGCGAGCTACTTCAACGCGCTGTGCCCTCCCCTACACACGATGGCGTGAGTCAATGCTTTTGTACTCTACGCCGTGCACATGCGCGGCTGAGCTTCGATGGCGCCTTCTGTCAGGTCTGCACTCCTCAACGCTGGCTACACCGCCTCGCGCTCGCACGCCCAAGCCGGATCGATCAAGACGAACGCGCCCAGAGTGTTCGTCCACGACATTATTCGCGAGTGGATCAAAGCCAACCCGGTAAAGATGAGCAACGTGAAAGACGCGAGTCCTGCCCGAGTCCTCCTCGCTAAAGAACAGACGTAAATTCCTTTCTCACCCCTCTCCCTGCAACCCACCGCCTCACGGAGTACTCAATCCCCTCGTACCTGTCTTCTTGTATAGTCACGAAGTGTCGCTCGCGCCTCATCCCGAAGTGCACAAGGCATTGTTGGACAATATCAAGCTCGTGCGGTACCAGATGAACCCGCAAGCGAACTGGGGACCGGCGCGAGCTGCGGTGCGCGGTGCACCCAAGAAGTCCTAAGCGACCCGCGTCGTCAGAGTTGCCAACGTGCTTGTCCACGACCGGGCGAGGAGGTCGGCTGGAATTAGTCGTCTTTTCATTCTTTTGCTTCTCTTTCTGCTTTCCCTTTGCAATCCTGTTTTCTCGAATTTGCGTTGAGAGCTCGCAGCGACCACTCGTTCGTTCGTTCGGGAGTCACTCGAGCCCGCAGAAGACGCGCGCGAAACCGATCGGGTTGTGAGATAACTCACGCGCCGTCGGCCTCCCGCTCCGTCTCGATTCCACGCGGAGATCCTCTCCAGCGCTCCTCCTCCATACCAAGGTGAGCTCGACCCGGAGCAGTGCGGGTCAACCCGCCGAGCGATGCATCCTGCTCCACGCCGCGGGGATCTCACCTCCACTCGGGAGTTTCGAGTCGACTCTCGTTGGCAACGCGTCGTCCACCGCGCAGCACCCATTGATCGGCGGCATACTGACGCGCGTCTGCTCTTTGCAACGACAGTCCCAATCCAGGAGTACCCTTGACGAAACCCCCAATGTCGGCACAGTCTCCGAAACTGCGGGTGGGCTACGTTCGCGAGCACTTTAGTAGCCCCCTCCTTCAACTCGCCGAACAAGACGATACGATCCAACTCGTCGAATGCCCGAGTACGCCCCGCTAGGATCTCTTTGATCCTTCCTCGAGGGGAAGATTTGGGAAAAAACGAAAACCCTTCCCTTCGTCTCGGGCCCCTCGCTGACGCGGCTCGGACTATGCTTCCCCCCCTCCCTTCCGCGGGTTATGTTACAGGTGGTACCGGACAAGTCATGAGTCGGATCAAGGCGGGCGAGCTCGACGTGGCGATCGCGCTGACCGAGTCGCTCCTCGCCGGGATCGCGAAACACACGGCCGAGTTCAAACTCGTCGGAACGTACGTCACGTCGCCGTTACAGTGGGCCGTCATTGTCGGCAAGGAATCAAAGTATGAAAAGCTCCAAGACCTCCGCGGCGAAAAAATTGGCATCTCGAGGATCGGCAGGCAAGTTTTTTTTCTTTTTCCCTCTTTTGCGTCCCCCGCCCCCTTCTTCTTCTTCTTTTCCCGGGAAGGGAGGGGTGTATCCGTATCTCTTCTCTCTTGTTGACGATGGTCAGGTCTCGCCGTCATCTTTGGGAGGAACAGCGGAAGTCAAGTGATGGCTTCGGTCATGGCGCTCAACGAGGGTTGGACCGACGCGGATGGCAAGGTTTCGCCGATCGATTTCGAGGTCCTAGATACGTTCAAGAACCTCCGCGACGGCGTCAACAGCGGCAAGGCGGCCGCGTTCATGTGGGAAAAGTTCACGAGTCGAGTGAGTTTTGTAACCTCCCTCTGTCGCTCTCTCACCCCAAAGGGTTTCTTGAGAACAACGTCGGGGAGGGTACTGAAATACGCATTTTGTATCCGTTCCCCCAAGCCGTACCTCGACGAGATCCGGTTCATCGGCACGGTACCGACTCCATGGCACTCGTGGGCCGTCGTCGCATCGCCTTCGACGCTCGTGCCGAATTCTGCCCTCGCGCCCGTCCTCTCTGCGTTCCTCGCGAACCTGACCGAGTCGATCGGCAAGTTTGACGCCGCCGAGGCGCGGAAGCACGACTCTGTCGAGTTTGTCAAGCAGACGTTCGGTTACCCCGACGACGACGTCCGCAAGTGGTTTGAACAAGTGTCGTACCCTCAAGGACCGGTCAACGAGATTGAGCGCGCCATGGTTGAAAAGACGTTTGCGTGAGTTTTTGTTTTTTTTGCCTTCCTTTTTGGCGTGGTTTTTTTGCGACCACGGGGGGCCGCCCGCCTCGTTTCAAACTTCTTCCTAGGGGAACGAAAAGGTACTTACGGTCTTCTCTTTCTCGCTTGCTTTCCAATTCCGTCATCCTCCCACCACACAGGACTCTCGAAGCTGCTGGAGTCCTATCACGACCCGAGGGAGGGTGGAAACTCGAAGACTTTGTCGACACGAACGTTGCGAAATTGACATGAGCACCCACAAGCAGTAGCAAAAAAGCCGAACTTCGTGAAACTGGGAATTCAACGTGTGTGCACTAACAAGAACAAAAACAAAGAACAAGAAATTCCCCCCCCCCCCTCTCCCCGACGCAACAAAAGGGAAACCCAAATCCCTGTGTGGTCGAAGAATGGCGCACAACGAAGGGGAATTGTTTCACAGCTTGGCGTTGCCAGCCGCCGCCTCGATGAGTTGCTTGATTCGATCTTCGCGTTCTTTTACGACCGTCTCGAAAAGGTCTTCGGGTTCATCAATTTCGAGTTGGGCCAAAGTCTTTGCGTACAGCGTGCGCTTCATCGCGACGAGTACCTGTATCGTTTTTGAAAGGTAATGGAAGGGAAATGGAGGAAGTCAGCTCGGACGTTTGATTCGAAAAAAGGCGAAGGGGGAGGGCAGGAGAAAGGTGTTACTTGCACCCGATTCGGCAAACGGTTTGCGTTCGAGTGCGACTTTGATCGCCTGTTCGACGCACGCTTCGCTCCCGGTTCGATCCCTGTCGACGACCTCGTCGACCAATCCGTCTTTGAGCGCTTCCTTCGGATCGTACCGGTGCGCCGTCAACATAACTTTGGACAAGACCGCCGTCGGGAGTCGGAGCGATAGGACTGAAGCCATGCCGGCTGGGATGGGCGCACCGAAATGGAGTTCGTTCATCGACATGGACGTACGATCCGGCTTTTTTTTGACGCCACGAAAAAAATGAGGAGACACCAGTCAGAGGTTGGAGAAGGGGGAGAAGGGGAATCAAGAGGCAAGAGAGAGAGAGAGCTCACTCGAGAGATCCTCCAGTCGCACGCAAGAGCCAACGTGAGCCCTCCGGCCCACGCATGTCCATTGATCGCGGCAATTGTCGAGAGGGGAAAAGTCAACAACCTCGACAAGAGGACGTAGTACTGGTCCTTCCAAAACCCTCGCTTGACGAGGTCGAGTTGGAGTCCGTTTGAAAAGAATTTGCCCCGGTCGCTCTCGCCCGTCAAGATGACGCTTCCCCCTTTGTCGCCGCGTCGACAGTTGTCATAATACTCGGTCTCGACGTGGTCCAAAGCCGGTAGGAGCTGCAACACATGGGAATCCGAGGAGGGATGTGAGAAAAGGGGAGTCCCGAACATGTGGGGAGCGGGGGGGGGGGGGGGGTGAGGCAAAGACTCGCGCGGGGTTCGAGGGAAGCCCCCGGGAGAAGGCTAAGGAACTCACAGAGTGCTGGATAAAGTCGGGCGTCAAGCGGTTGTCGGGGTGGTTCTCCATCCGGACGAGCCAGACGCCGGGGCGCGGCTGTGACACGGCAGCATGAGCCGACGCCGACGCCGATGCGGCACGCGGAAAGCGTTGAATCGTACTCGTCGACATGTCCGTGTGTCTAGTGACGAGAGTGCGACAAGGCAGAGACAAAGAGAGAGAGAAAGAAGCGCGAATCGAGATGGGTTTCGGTTCCCGGATCCAGCACAGTTGCCGAGAGCACGTGCAATACGCAACTTTTCGGCGGCATACGGTTCAAACGTTCATTCCATTTTTTTTTCCTTATTTTTTTTCTTTTCACAACATTCAGCGATATGCATAGGAAGCTGCGACGAGACTCGTCACGAGCCCCATGACAAAGTTGACGCCATTGTTGCTCAACCAAGGACCTAACACGGCAGTGCCCTTTACGCAGACGACCTTGTCGTCGTCGTCGCCGCCGCGGGTCAATTCGGCGTGCGGCTGACGGCGGACGACCACCTTGCGCCGAGCCGAATAGTACGTCGGTTGCAATAGAGCCCCGAGGAGCGAGTCGAGCTGGGAGTCGAGAACGCACGAGAACCGTCAGCATGGATGTCGTCTCGCCTGGTCCCGCACGCAGCGTAGAGCGCTTCAAAACTCCGAATTCGAACCTAGAACGGGGGAGGGCTTACGAGACTGCCCCCGAGCCCGCTCAGACCGGCGACCGAGACGAGTTCGATCGCCCAATGCGACGAGTTGCAGCTCGCGGGTTGACCCTGCGCGACGAGGCACACGACGGCGAGGGTCCCGACCCAGATGCCGCCGAGGAGAGAGACGCACAGGCCCCAGAGGGTCACTCCACCGTTCGTCCCTCGCGGTACGCTGCCCGAGAAGGGTCGGGTGATCAAGATCGGAGACGCCTTTGCGAGAATCCCGAGCTCCGACGCAAACTGCGAGCGACGAGGGGGGCTTGTCAGCTGACAAAGCGGTCCGGACAGAGACGTGGGCGTGACCGCCGGATAGGGGGGGGGGGGTCCAGACGGACAGTATCACCGCAACACGCGCTCCAGAACGCGACGGCGGCGAGGATAAAAACTCGACTGAGCCTTCTCGGGTCCGAATCGGGGTACCGCTCGACGACGCACCACCTGTCGATCGGCCAGCTCGGTTTTTGGGATCGGTCTAGCTCGCCCGAGTAGTGGGCCCTCCACAGGACGGCCGAGAGGGCGCCGACGAGGGCGTTGCACGCGACTTGGGCCGCGCTGCGGCGTGGCCCCGCTTGTGGGTCGGCGTGGTCCGACTGGTCGAGTGTGGCCTTGACGTGAGCCTTGACTTTTGTCGCTTTTGAGCCGGCGAGGTAGAAGCTCAAGAGGCACACGCCGAAGAGGCGGACCGGACTCGCGAGCGTGACGTACCCGAGCACCGCAGCCGCCAACGCGCCCGACGCCGAGAGCGACTTGGACCTCGTGCCGCGAAGTGCCACGAGCGCGCTCAGGACGAGCGAGGCGAGGTGCAGGTCGAGCATGGCGACTCACTCGGAGAGAGAGAGAAATCACTGAACTTTGCGCTTCCTCGTCACACTCACACTCGCTCGACAGTCGACAAGTGACAGTTGATGACGACGCAGACTAGACCCGAGTTCTTCCCCGCGCTGTGGCTCGCGAGGAGGACGTTCATCTTTGAGCAACTCAAGCGATTCGGGATCGGCTCGGTCGCCGACTTGGGCTGTGGCCAGGGCTCGCTCCTCTCGTTGCTGTCCCTCCCCGCGTACCACGAGGACGACTTTCCCGCCCTGTCGTACCCTCCCTCTGACTCGCAACTTGGCGACTCCAAGCTTGCGATCCTGCGCTCGATCCCGCGGCCAGACCCGAGTCACGCAGAGCTCCACCTGCGCAAACTCGTCGGAGTCGACGTCGATCCCACCGCGTGCCAAATCGCAACCCGCGTCGTACAAGGTGCCGCGACGCCGACTTCGTCGACCCGCACGGACAACCCGTGGCTCCCTCCAGAGTTCAGGTTCGAACAGCTCACGACTCTCGTATACTGTGGCAACGTCGAACTGTTCAATCCGAGCTTGCAAGACTGCGAGTGCCTCGTTCTGACCGAGGTGAGCCTCCTCCGCCGCCTTTCTCGGGTTCACTTTGCCAAGTCCGTTCTCATCTCCGGCCTAGGTCATTGAACACATGACCGAAACCGCGCTAGTCGAGTTGGTCGACCTCGTCTTCAACGTCTACTCGCCGCGTCTCGTGATCGTCACAACTCCGAACCATTCCTTCAATTCCTACTTTCCCCTCCCTGCGACTTCGTCGTCCGAGGCTTCCCCCCCGGCGTCCCCCGAGCCATCTAATCTGTACCCCGATCCGACGTGTCGTACCTCGCACGTGTTCCGGGATCCGACCCACCTGTTCGAGTTCACGCCCGGCGAGTTCGAGTCCTGGTGTCACCAAACTGTCTCTAGCTGCCGCGGAGACTCAAACGAATACACCCTCTCAATCACTGGAGTCGGTTCCCTCGCAGCGTACTACCACTCTCGCTCCTCCTCCTCCTCTTGTTCGTCAATGTCGTCGTCGTCGTCGTCACCGCGGGCACAGATTCCGTTCCCTCCGCCTTCGCTCTCGCTCCACCCGGCACTCGCTACCGACCGATACTCGACAGACGCGATCGAACGTCCCGAGTTGTTTTACGCGACCCAAATCGCCGTGTTCGAGAGACAGTCTCGTCGCGCCGCTTCCTCTGACGACGACGACCGGTCCGGGTCTTCTCCGCCGCCGGCGATAAGAAGCAGCGCGACACAAGTTCCTCGGACAACGACGACAACAACGACGACGCAAACGACGGAAACGACGAACTCGACCACGCCGCCAATACTTCTTTGCTCGTCGGCGGTCGTCGATCTCGGACAAGGACGAGGAGAACGACGGAACGACGACGACGACGACGACGACGACGCCGACGCGCACGCGCACGAGACGGCGACTCGGCACAAACTCGTCATGAGCGAGACTTACGGCCCCACTCACACGCCACCACATCGGGGTCATGTTGACCGTGACGATGTGGTCGACGAACTTGAAGCCGTCTTTCGAGCGCACGCTCGTCCCTCCGTCGATTTCGACCACGACAAGCGTGACGACGACGACGACGAGGAGGAGGAGGAGGAGGCGGAGGACGAGGAGACGAGTCAGGAGAGGAGGAGAACGATGACGACAACGACGACGACGACGACGACGACAACGACAGGTTGGCTCGAGTTGAGCGAGGTTTGGAGAATCGGCGGGTTGCCCGCTCGGTCGACTCGTCGTCCCGCGACCGGTACCGCTTCTCCTTCCTCCTCTTCAGAAGAGTACGACACCAACAACAACAGCTACGACGACGACGACGACGACGACGACGAAAGACGAGACGGTCAAGTACAGAGAGAGGGAGAGACGGAGAGGGTTCAAAGACACGCGACGCCGTGCCTGAGAGAGCTCGTCGCGGGCAAAGTTGGGACGATCGTCTCGACGTTGCTCGAACACGACGAATGGGTGTTTGAGCTCGTCGTTGACGAAAGAGGAGAGGTGAGACAGGGACTCGAGGCGTTGAGGATCGGATGGAGAGAGTGGGGGAGGGCGAGAAGGGACGCTGGATCCGAGGAGGAAGACGTTGCCGACATGGCTCGAGGAGGAACGAACGGCACGGTCGATCGAGAGGAGAATATCGAGCGAGGTGGACTCGTGCTTGGCGTGTCGGGCGAAATCCAGGCAGAGTGGGAGGAGTGGGAGCAGCGTAGGGCGGATCGAGCTCGGGAAGAACCCTACGTCGTTCCCGTCGGAATCGTTGAGAACGGCGAGTCGAGCTGGGATACGGGAGACAACAGAGGCTGGAATGATGATTGGTAAAGTTGTTGTCCATGCTCGGGAATGCAGGAGGGATGGAAACTGTACACAAAGCCAAAGTTCGTCTTTTGTTGCCTGTTTTTGTTACTTTGGACCTCGTCTTGCGCAATCGCATTTGTATCTTCGTTTATCCACGCCGAATGCGGTGCTCTGGATAAAATGTGGATTTCATATCTACTGGAAGCTTCAATCGATTGTCGCATAGCCGGACGCGCGCACGCGCGGCGCTGCGCACCCCTTTCCTTTCTCTCCCTCGCCTTTGTAACTCGTCGGTTGAACCCGACAAACTTGCGCAAACCACAACTCAGCATTTCGACTGCTCAGAGCGCTCGCTATCGGCTATGACGTGGACCTCGCCTTCAGTTTACCAGGCTACCTGCAAGGGCGGCATGATGACGCCGCTATATCTGTCTGGAACCGAGTTACCCTTCGAATCCATCCTACTCAACATCACGTTCCCTCCGAGTGGATCAACCGCCGTGAATCATCGTTCGACTCGTCCACTTCAAGTTCCGCGAACTTGCCGCTGACGGGTACCTTTCGGCCACAGATCCCTCCGGACCATTTCAAGCTGATCTGGAAGGCGACAGATTTGGCTCTGATGAACCACATGCTCGAACGCGTCGTTTTCTTTTCGGGGGACCGACGCCGGTTCGTCCTTCCGCTCTCGGCGGTCAGACCCCTCGTCGGACGCGAAGGCATAGTGCCTTTCGCGACTCAGATCTCGGACGAGCTCATCGACTGGATCAAGAACTTCAACCCCGACACTGTCTCGGCGCACTTGGTTTTCCGGTCGCTTTCGGTCGGTTCACATAGTGCGAGCCTATCGAATGCTCTTAGTACGTCTCAAAGTTCACGGCAAACTACATTCCGTTGATTGCATCGCGTGCTACTCTGGCAGGTTCCATTACTCAGTACGGTCAGAATGACGTCCTCTTTTGGTTCCCGGCTCGCGACAAGAATACTCCGGCTCGCGCCCTGTGGTCAAAGTCGGCGACACTCGCCGCGTCCTCACCCTACTTCAAGACGCTCTTTGAGAGCAATGGTTTCTCGGAAACGGAGCAAAAGATTGACCCTCCCGAGTATGTCGACAAATCGCTCGAATCCTCCAAG
The DNA here is from genome assembly GCA_037042985.1 of Sporobolomyces phaffii. Lineage (NCBI taxonomy): Eukaryota > Fungi > Basidiomycota > Microbotryomycetes > Sporidiobolales > Sporidiobolaceae > Sporobolomyces > Sporobolomyces phaffii. The sequence continues at coordinate 363,355 of JAWNFN010000012.1, read as the reverse complement.
TCGAAGAAGATAAGCTCGGCGGTCGTCAAAGGTGTCAAACGGAGCGCGGCCGACAGCGAGAAAGGCGATCTCACAACGGAACAGCAGGATGAGGAGGAGGAGGCTGGCGCCGACGAAGAGCACGGTTCAAACACGGACGAGCTCGACTACGAAGACTCGGATCTCGAAAATGACTGTTACTGCCCGCCGTCTCCCTCGCCGTCGATCTACCGCATCGTCGTTCGCGGTATAGCATACAAGACCCTCCTCTCGTACCTCTGCTACGTCGAAACTGGCTTCATCCAATTCGATCACCTCTCGTCCCTCTCCCCCGCTGCTATGCCCTCTCCTCCTCCTCCTCCTCCTCCTCACCTCTCGTTGGATCCGACGTGTTCGCCCAAATCCATGTACCGCCTCGCTTCGTTCTACGAACACCAGCAAGTGCGCGAGTTGGCGTACGAAGCGATCGCGTCTCAACTCGACTGCCAGAACGCGCTCGTCGAACTGTGGTCCGACCTCGCGAACGATTTCGCAGAGATCAAACAACTCGCGGTCGAGAGCGTACTCGACAACTGGTCTCACGTGCGAGAGTCGAAAGCGCTCAGAGACGTCGAGGCTGGGTTGGCGTTTGGTGGCGGTGACGGCAGCAGCGCGTCCGGGGGGAACCCACGACACGCGGAAGCGGGTCAGAGGAAGGTGAGAATCTTGTTCGAGTTGTTGGCAAAGTTGAGTCCGACGACGACGAAGACATGACGGAGGGGCCGGCTCTCAAATTCGGAAGACATTAAACGAGACTGGCGCCCCAAACAGAGTCGGTGAACTCTGTGAGGGCTGTGTGTAAAAGGTGTTTTCTTTCTTGTTGCAAAAAAAAACCTTCAAGCTTTCGCATTCAACAAACCCAACAGAGCCCCGGCGTTCTTGCGTCCTCCTCCTCCTCCGAGACCTGTCACTGTCTTGGTCGTTGTTGCCGCCGCTGACGTCGGCAAGGGCGGGAAATCGTTTCGAGATTCGAGGTCGAGGGGATTCGTCACGAGGGGTGCGGTCGCGAAGGCGGCTTGTGATGCGCGCGGTTGAGATTGCGATGTCGACGAGAGGGTGGGAAAGGTCGGATGCCCGGAAGTAGGGAGGTGAGGGTTAACCTGGGCTAAAGGCTGTGCGAGCTGGGACGGATAGGGTGACGCCATCGGGGGCGTGTGGAATTGCTGCTGTGGTCGAACCGACAAATGAGGGTGGAGAGGAGCCGCGAACGCTTGTTGCGGGCCGCGCTGATATTGGACAGGATAGGCATTCGAAGGGATCTGCTGGTTCGAAGGAGCGGGAGGCGGGAAAGCGTGAGGTGGGAGGTAGTAGTGCGGCTGTAGTCCGGTGTAAGCGGCCGACGCCGAAGGAGGCTGGAACGGCAGGGGAGAGTAATGATGAGAGGTGGGGAGGGAATGGCTTGCTTGAACGTGCGGGGCAGGCTCGAGCTCGTCGATGGGAGGGAGCGCGACGGAGGCTGGCGGCGGAGAGACATTTTGACCCAGTTGTCTCGCTCGGTGCTCCCTGAGCAATTCGAGCGGGTCCTTTCCCTGGGGCTGTGGTCCATTTTGGCTCATTGCGACTGGGCCGGTCTGATCGAGCGAGGTTGGCGGCGATAAGGAAGCGTGTCCTGGTTGAGCTCGCAATCCGCCCCCACAGTTCAGAATAGAGAGCAAGCTCCCTCCGCCCTCGCCCGCTCTCCCTACGTTTGTTTCCGGTACGTGCAAGGGCTGCGAATACGTGTTTGGAAGTTGGGCGAGTTGCGGCGTTTCGAGCGGGTAGAGCTGATTCCTTCGCATGACCGGCGGGGGCCAGATTTCCTCATCTTCGTCGGGTCCGTACGGTTCTCCGTTCTTGCCGACTTCTCCACCTTCCCCGCCGACGAGCGTCCCTCTCCTTGTGAGTGAAGAGTCAGAACCCGCCGCTCCTGATTCGAGCTGTTCTCCCGTCGGCGTCCATCCGTTCGACCCCGAATAGCTGCCGACGTTCCCATGGCCCGTCGTTGTCGGTGTTGTCGCCGCGATACTGCTCGCACCATTTATAGCCGCTTGCGGCGGCGTCGGACGAGTCGCCACGCTAAAGAGCGCTCTCAGGAGGGCGTTATGTTTTTCCTTCCGTTCAGAGTCGTTCGTATCCGGTTGAAGGTGCGAGGGTAGAGGGAGACCAAAATCGGCTGCTTCTGGAGGAGCTCGCGAGTCGGAGAAGAGGATTGCGTGAGGTTGTTGCGAGGGGTGCGGGGAATGCAAGGTGGGAGACGATGCGTCTTGCGGGGTCGTCGGCGAGTCGCGGAGGTTGACGTCGTTGAGGAGGTGGAGAAGAGAGCGACTTTCTTTAGTGCGAGGTGGCTGAAGCTGAGCCTGCGACACTGGCGCTTGTGGCTGTGTTTGAGCTGACGGCACAGAAGGGGGAGGTGGGGACGGTATCGCTCCCGAAAGAAGTTCGAGGAGCGTCGTCTGTTGACTCTTTGCCGGCTGTGGCTTTGGTTGTAGGAACGATGATTGTCGTTCGTATGCGATATGCGGTGGAGTCGATGCAACCTCGAACGATTGAGATCTCGAAGGAGGCGACAGAGGAAGAGGGTTCGATGGCGCAGCGGGAGGAGACCCGAAGAAGAACGAATTTAGAGCGTCGGTGCCCTGTTGAGTCGTTTCGAACGATACAGGCTCGCTTGTCGACGGGAGAAAGTCATCGAGTTCGTCCTCGGTCGAGTCTGCGTCCGCCGACGTCGAATCGCCCCGTTCGACCTCCGAGGGCAGATGGTAGGTCGCGTCATCGTGTAGATGGTCCCCGTATACGTGCGGTGGCAAATCGCGACCCATGAGGTTCGGCGACGGAAGAGGCGATGCGAGATTGGCTCGAGGCGAGAGTCCTGGACTCGGACGGATCGGAAGGTTCTTCGGTTTGTGGTGATCGATCCAGAGTTTGAGATGCCTATGAATCGAACGGAGTCAGTACTTTGATAGAATCGAGCGGCGAGCGAGGACGCGGGCTCACGAGATGAAAGGAGTAACCATGTAAAATTTGGCCTGTCGTCCTTCGAGCTGCGCCTTTGTTCGCGTCGTTCTGCCCTTCTTGTCCTTGCTCCACGTCGGTAAGTCGTTCAGCTTGAACCATTCGATTTTCTACAACGCTCTTCGTGTCAGCGAGGTTCCCCGGCAGCAGAACAGATCGAACAGCGACTGACCGAAATCTCTTTACGCGTTCTCGTCTCGAAGACGGTGTCCTCCCGAACCCCTGGAATGAAATACAGGCGAATCTTTTGTTCCTTGATGACGAGTTCGACATAATAGGGGATCCGCTCTGATCCTTCATCCTCGACATGGCCGGGTTCGAACTGCGACGCGTGAAAGTAGTCGGTCATGTCGAACCCAGTCTCCTCCAAAACCTGTCTCGCAGAGAGTTCGCCAGTCAGTATGGGGCCTCATGCGATAGCAAAGGCATGAGCGAGGACCGACGGACCTCTCGAACGGCACACATCGCTTCCGGTTCTTCCTTGTTGATCTTGCCCCGCGGAAACGACCAGGAAGAACCTTTCGTCCAACCTTTCACCAAGAGAACCTAGAACCAATCTGCAAGCGTGAGTTGTTTGGGCCGTAAACCGTCCGGGGTGATGAGCGTACCTTGTCCCAGTATTGGGAGATTATGATCGCTCCGCAGACAGGTACCCGTTCTTTGTACGCCATGAACGAATTCCAGATCCTGTTGTGGTTGGGTAGCAGCTGTAAACGAACAGTGGGAATCAGCGAGACCATCCCTGGCAATCAAATGCGTCAGGAGAGGAGCACGCTGCTTACGTCGTGCAAGAGCGGACAAGAACGGAACATGAGGAGGGAGAAGGCTTTCAAGCCGTAAGAGGGTAGAAGTCCAGGGTTAAGGGCTGCGGGCCGGATGAAGTCTTCGTAGTACCAGTGTCTGTCGGGTGGTGAACGGACAAGAGCAAACGCGACAACGCAGATATCAGCTCGCGACCCGCAGGGAAGTTAAAAGCTGGGCATGCAAGTTAAATCCGCCGACTCGGGGAGTGCGCTTGTCGAAGACCTCTACAGACCCCCACACCGGGCGAGGGCATTCTGGCCTTCGGCGTTCTCGGTTGATGGGGCGGTGTGACTCACGCTTGCTCGATCTGGAAGCAGACGCGGTCCATGCTCTCTAGTTCCTCTGCGGGGAGATTGACGATGAACCTCGCGCTCAAGTCTTCAAGCGAGTGTTCGAGGGTCAAGTTGTGGAACGAAGATTGATGAAGCGACCCATGGCCATTCGCGGCGGGTTCAGGGAGCGGCGGTCGATCGCGTTGGGTTGTTGGATAGTATGGCGACATGCTGTCGTGAAGCGACGAGACCTTTAGGTGGATGGGCGTGGTCGGTGAACAACAAGTCATCGTGCAATTCACTCGCGCGAGCGCATACACTGACATCTCACCTCGTACTCCTGATTTCCGGTTCGTTCATTTGTGCGTCGTTGGCTTTCGCCTGTCAACCTTTACTGTAATGAGTCACATCCTCGCCGTAGTCCCCCGTGACACTGTCTCGCTTGGCGGATGACACGTCACGTGGTTTGTGCCGGCGAGGTCGATGCGACTCCACGCAGGCAATATTCGTCACAGGGTGTACGAAGCTGCTTCAAAGAGGTGAAGTTAGGTCAAAAGTGTCCTTGCCGCTGCCGTTATTTCCCGCCGCTCACTTTCGTCACGGTGAGCTTGAACCTTTTCGAGCTCGACAGTCTGGTACCCCGGTTCTTGCGTATCCCAGTGGGTCCGACTAGCTCCAGAGACGCCAACATGTCCTCTCATTGTGACATGTTCTATGAACAATGTCGGCTACAAATTCTGTCGTGAGTTCGCTTTTCAACTCGAACTATCTTTTCCCGGCACTGCGCTCACAGTAAGTCGCTGAATCTCAACATGTCAAAGTACTGCCGTCATCAGGATCATTCCAGCGGAACTCGTTGTGGAGTGTCCCATGGCAGTAATCGAAGTCGCGACGAAACGACAGAGCTCGGGATTCGCGAAAATCTCATGGTCGTCCATTGTGCTCGGAGGGTCAATATGATCGTTTGCGCGAGCGTACCTCCCGAGCAGAAAGAGGAACACCAACTGCGAACGGCCCCGAAAAACGCCAAGATCAGTGTCTCGGGGCAGAAGCCGATTATCTGATCGAACGGTCGGGATTTTTTCTTCATCCCGCTTCTTCCCGCTCTACAACACTCGAGGACATCGATCGACTTGTGGGATAAGTATGGCGACACGTCAAGAAATCGACGCTCTCGCGACTCTGGCGCCGGAGCTCGACCGGACGTCAGTAGATGCGGAAACAGACGACGAACGGAAAGAGGAGACTTCGACCGCGGGCGGTAAGGAGGAGCTCCCTCACGCTCAGGACGTCCCTATACATCCCTGGAGGATCAAGGGACCGGCAATCTTGTTGACGCTCTTCTTGACGCGTGAGTCGATTCCGTCTCGCTTGTCGTCCTTCGGGCTTTTCCTCACGCTTCCCATGCCACCTAGTCGGGTCCAACTTTGCATCGAGCTCAATCGGTCCACTCAAGAGCACAATCAAGAAGGAACTCGGCGTGAACAACGCCCAATATGCCGACGTTCGTCCTCGTCCTGACCGCGTCGGGGGATTCCGCTCTTGCGGTCCACAGCTGATCACCCTACTTGGTCCTCTCTTACAGATTGCAACTGCCGACAGCTTGATCAACACCATTCTCCCGATTCTGACCGGTATCGCCGTCGACTACTTTGGACCGCTCGCAACTGCCGTCTATGCTTCGTCGGTCATCCTGCTCGGAACCATTCTCTCCGCGATCGGTGCCTCGAAGTCCTCATATCCTCTCGTACTGATCGGTAAGTCCGCTGCCCGTTCGTAGCTCTCATCCGCACGTTTCTCAGCGATACGTTTCTCCTCAGGTCACATCGTTCTCGGATTTGGTTCGACGACGATCGAAACCGTGCAGAGCAAGATCTACTCGTTCTACTCAGTAGGCATGATGGGCTTCATCTAGTGAGATTGTCGTTCCTGCCCTCGTCCTGAACGGCGCAAGGGCTGATCCGTTCGCCCGTTTTCCGCAGTGGACTCGATATCGCAATCGGCCGAGTCTACAACCTGATCGGCAAGCTGACAGCTGTGCCGATCGCTGAAGGAACCGGCGATTGGGCATGGACCTTTGGAGTGAGTTTGAACAGTCTTCCGGGTGACGGTCCCTCCTTGCTCACCTCTCGCCGTCGCAGGTCGCCGCCATCTTCTGCGCCTTCACCTGGTTGCTTACGCTCGCGTTCTTCTTCTACGAACGAACGTTCCCCTCGAACCATCGAGTCCCGACCGGCCGTAAAGTCGCCCAACGCAAAGCCGAGGCGGCGGGGCTCGCTCGACCTGGGTTCTGGTCGACTTGGAAGTCAGACCGAAAGTTTTTCGTCGCCTCTATTCTCAGCATTCCTGCATGCTTCTGGATCCTCGACATTTCGCAACTCTTCCAAGGTACTCTTTCACCTCCCTGCACGCACGATCCGATCAGCCAACTCACCTTGAAGCGCCGTCGTCAGCTGGTGCTGTTCTCACATACACGTCGAACCTGGCCGATACGATCAGAGTCACCCGCAACGCGACCACCGCTGCAGCGGGATACACTTCTGCAATCGGACAAGGTAAGTCGTTCCACTGCGCCTGCTTCAGGTTTCGGCGGACTAAATACTCTCGCCTGTCGCAATCTGCAGTCATTCCCATCGTCCTCACGCCATGTCTCGGCATCTTCTTTGACCGGTAAGTTTCCCTTTCCCGAGCTCGATCCCTTCGTGAGTAAAACTCATCGGCATGATCACGTAACGTCCCTTCAGCCTTGGTCGTCGAATGCACTGGGTCACCTTTACGGCCTCACTATGGGTCCTCGTCTTTGCTCTCCTCGCCTACACCGATGTCCATCCTCTCGTGCCGTCGATCCTCGGCAGTCTCGCCCTTGCTACGAATGTACTCCCCTGGATCGTAAGTCTGCGTTTCGAAATCCCGCTCGAGTTCCTTGACACTCATCGCAACCATTGCCCAACGAAAAAAAAAAAAAAAAAAAAAAAAAAGGCTTCGATCCCCCTCTTGGTGCCGAACCAAGCGAACCTCGGTACGGCATTCGGAATTTACAAGGCCGTGAGTCCGTTGCCCGCTTGGGGAACTCTGAGCCTCGAGGGACGACCTCTCACGACGACGAGTGTATCTTACGTGCAGCTCAACAATTGCGGAAGTGTCGTGATGAACGTCGCGAGTGGAGCGATCCAAGACCACACAGCAACGAGCGCGAGAGACCCCACACAGTACCGTTACGTCTTTGCATTCATCATTGGTAAGCCACTCTCGCCCTCCTCCCCTCCCCATCGTCGAAGTGGGTCCAACCACTATTTGTGCCGGACTGATGAGGTTTTCGAGGTGCGGCGTGTCCTTTTTCGCGTGTTTGCGTGCGTGACAGTCATCAAGGGTCTCGATGTTTTGTACGGACTGGGATACCACTGGTTCGACCTCAAATACCTCAATGGGATCCTCTACGCCAACGAGAAGGAGCGAGTCCTTCGGGAACGAGACGAGAACGAAAATGACGGCGACGTTGAATCGGATCGAGACCGGGGTACGTTACGGAGACCGATTAGAGAAGTCACGTACGTTTCATTGGGAGTCGTTGTGAGTATGGTCGTGATCGCTTGGACACTGTACCTGTACTACTCTGTGTAGGACCTTTTTTTGTTTAGTTTTTAACATGCTTTGTGGTTCGGATTCAACGAGCGCCATTCTCAATTCGCGAGGGTCATCCAGTTTGTACAGGGAGGATCATCGCTCAAAAAGTTCTGAAGGGACAAAGATGGTCGAGCTATTTGCAGCAAAAGGGTTGCTCTAGACAATATTTAACCCGTTTATTTGTTTCCCGACTCAGTAAGGTGCCCTCCGCCCAGGATTGACAAAGTCGCTCCTCTGTCTCCCCGCGCTACTCTCTTCCTGCCCTTCGTCGGCGTCGGCAACGTCCTCCCACTGACCTTCCGCTCCCTCCTCGGCTTGCTCGTCGGACGCGCCAAAGAGTGCGACTCCCGGTCCTGCGAGTTGACCCTGCTCGTCGGCATAGAGCATCGAATCGGGGTCGAGTCCCATCGACGCGAACATGGCCGCTTGCGAACTTTGACCGCCCGCCGATGCCGACGCCGAAGATTCGGACAGGACCGACGGGTCGGACGAGAGCGTAGGGGGATGGAGTGAGGCGCAATATGAGAGCGAGTTGAACATTTTCTCGACTGTTTTTCGTATTCGTATCAGGAAAGTCGAGGACGGAGAACAAGTCAGGAGGAAGAGGGCGGGCCGGGCGGATGGGGGAGCGGGAAAACGAAAAATTAGTTTTCCTTGGACGCGTTACGAGGGGACAGGTGAAAAGGACACGCACGGTTCTCTGCTTCTTGCGGAACGATCCACATCTCTCTCGTGCCCATCCCGTCGTCTGACTCGTCAATTTGCTCGCTTTCTTCGAGCTGACAGTAGATGCAAGGTCCGGTCGGTGTGGTCGACTCGACGCCGTTCGAACCGCCAGCGCCGTTTGCAGTCGCGGTCGGAGGGATAGACGAGGTGCGAGAGATGGCATGGAGGGTTACGTGAGGGTAAGGGAAAGAGATTCCGTTCGAGGTCGAGGTTGAAAAGAATGAGAGTGCCCTGCCAGATTGCGAATGTGCAAGTGTTATTAGCGTTGGTGTCTGAGCAGCTGTATACGTGTCTAGCTGCTCGTTGTGCGAGGGTGTATCTGCCGGCTCCTTGCGGTGGGGACCGGTGAACAGTACGATGGATGCTTATAACCCGAGACCTGTCCCCTGGACCTTTGACGGCCGTACAGAGTGGCACAAGCCCTCTAAGAGGTAATCGCGACCGTGGACTCGTGCAGAACAGGGACAGAGAGAGAGACCAACACCTTGATCTTCAAGGTCATTCTTGGGCGGCACAACCCCGTTCCGAGCGCTGGAAGGAACACAGACTCACTCTTCTGTGATGTAGAGACTCCCCGTGCCGCCATTGAAGCCCTCGATGGCGGGTTCGACACGGATTTCGACTCGTTCCTCGAAATGCCTCAACAACGGCGCGATGCCTTCGAACGAAGCCGGCGTAGACTGGGAAAGGTCTTGAAGCTCGGGAGGAGTCAATGCCGGAGGCGGCGCGGTCAGGAGAGTGATGGCCATCGTCCAGTCGGTCGAATGTCAAGGAAAGAAAAGCTCCAGCGCTACGGCGGGCGGGGGAAGCTGGTGTCTTCGCGATTCTCTTTTGCTCCCAGCGCCACACACTTCCTCGATATCGATGCGAGACTCGAATGCGAGTCGGCAGGCCAGCGTCGATACTGATAGGGTGATTGAACAGCGAAAGGAGAAAGCCTCGCCGCGGACCCAGAGCGCCGAGAATTGCTCGTGCTTGCTGCCGGGTCGACGACAGACAGCGTCGAGGTTGATTACAGCTCAAGGGCGTACGTGCTCTCCGAGTGCGGATTTTGGACGCACCAGAAGTGAGCAAAGGCGCGGTCAATGCGGTGCGAGCGGCTTTTCTGAAAGTGAATTGATCGGTTGTGCCTCATGTGACAACGCTGTCGCAAAGATCAATCGACCGAATCTTTGCTCAAACGCGTGTCGAACTGTACTAGGCAAGTCAGTGGCTAGGAGCGAAGAACAACTCGAAGGGAATCAGCAGGGAGCCGAATTAAAGGCCAGCATCTTTGGTATTGTTCGCTCTTCCGACAGACGGATCTCTGATTCGAATCCGGACGATCAGCTGACTTTTTCTTTTTTGTACGTTCCTACAGATCGAAGCAATCCGCAAGCTCATTAACGTCTAAGTATCTCGCGAGTAGTACCCATCCTTTGTTCTGCCTTTTTCCTCGTTCTCTTCAGTCGTCGTCGTCGTCGTCGTACCTCCCTCTCTCTCTCTCCAGTCGCGACTTCTTGGTCTACTCCCCACCCCGTGCCCCCCTCTCCCCCTCTCGTACCTCGTTTTGTCTGTTAAAACATCTCGAAATGTTTCGAAGCGAAAATCGTCCGTTTGAGCCCGATCGCGCACGAGAGAGAAAAACGTTAGCGCCCGGAGACGCTGAATACAGCAGCGTGACAGGGACGTTTGGGGCTCTTGTCATGATACAGACGATGCTCGTACTGTCGAACGAGCGTCTCGTCTCGGGCGGCTGTTGAAAACGGTCCGCGCACGAAGCAGCTTGAATACGAAGACATGCGGGGCATCTGGTCTGCCATAGTAAGGACGTTGACGAAAAGTTGAGACGCAAGGAGTTAAACGTCGTCAAGGTCAGAGCCGAAGCAGGATCCACGCATTCCTAAAAATTCCGACGCCGCGAAGAAGAAGCCGGGGGCTTCCCGGAGTCGGTTATCTTGAGCCGAACGAGATCGAGACTGAATCACCCCGGAAGCGCGTGGAATGACTCGCGTATACAGACTGAGCTTGCGGATATACTGCCGGAGAGCGAGACAGAGTTGTCCGGCAATTCACCTCGCGCAAAAACGGTCGACACGGAACGCCGAAACGAGTGGCCGAGCACATTCCGAGCGCAAAAGAGGACGGGCCTCGGAGGGTTACGAGCGTCCGAGAGAGCAAGAGAACTCAGCAGCGAGGATCGGAGCGAGAGGAACGACGAGAGAACTGTTTGGGGAGACCTCAGAGCGACGACGCGGACGAGTTCCCGAAATCTTCCCGGTCCCACGCTTGTGCTTCAACCCCTCACTCTCTGTCACCATGTTCCGCACTGCTGCCGCTGTAAGCAACGCTACGTCTCCCACGGTTGCGCCAGAGCTGACCGGGTCCCTCACTCGTTCCTCCCCGCTCCTCCGTCGCTGCACTTCGCCGGCTCCGCCCTCGATTTGATCCGATCTCGCTCGCGACACGTCGGTACACTCTGACGCGCCCCGTCCTACGCTCCTCGATGCCTCTTCTGTTCCTCGACGCCCGTATCGCTTCGCCCTCGACAGCGTGTCGCCCCCAAGACCCTCGGTCGTCGCTCCGTCTCGGTGTGTATTCCCTCCGTCGCCCAACCCGCTTGCGCCCAGCAACGCATCCTCCCCCGAACCTCCAGTCATCCGATCGAGGCTGGACTATCGAGAGATTCGACTTCTTCCCGAACGGATGAGAGTCGAACGCCGAAACGGCATCTTCAACGTGGTGTCCGGAAAACGACCATCTGCCGCCTGCGCGCAGAGTCGCGCTGCATCCAGGAATGACAGTCGACAGGACGACACTGCGAAAGGGCCCACATTCAGCATTGCAACGCACCGCGAGGTGGATGGTCAACTCGCGATGGGATCGATCAACACTCGGCACCTTTTCTGATCTAGAACCGTCCTTGACTGACACCTTTCGTATCCGTTCACTCACTCAGACCATCCATGAGGCTCTCGCCGAGGTCATCCCCGAACGTCAAGCTATGGCCAAGGAGCTTCGTTCGGCCCACGGCGACAAGGTTCTCGGAAATGTCACTGTCGAGCAAGTCTTTGGTGGTATGCGTGGAGTCAAGGCCATGTTGTGGGAGCCTTCCGTTCTCGACTCTGAGGAGGGTATCCGATTCTGGGGCCGCACCATCCCTGAGTGTCAAGAAGTCCTCCCCACCGCTCCCGGAGGAAAAGAGATGCTCCCCGAAGCCATGTTCTGGTACCTCCTCACTGGAAAGGTTCCGACTGAAGCCGAGTCGAAGCAGTTCCAAGAGCAGCTCGTCGCCCGCTCCGACCTCCCCAAGCACGTCGAGACCGTTCTCGACGCCTGCCGTAAGTGCGATTCTCTCCCGCTCGCCATTCGAGTCGGGGAATTGAAGCTCGGCCGTATGTTGCACAGCCAAGACCCTCCACCCCATGACCCAATTCATCATCGGTGTTGCCGCCCTCAACCACGACTCGCAATTCGCGTCGAAGTACAAGGCTGGAATGAAGAAGACCGAGTACTGGCAACCCACTCTCGAGGACTCGCTCGACTGCGTCGCCAAGTCGTTCACGATTGCCGCCCGCATCTACAACAACACCTACCTCGGTGGCGCCAAGAACATGGCCCCCGTCCAAAAGGACAAGGATCTCTCGTTCAACTTTGCCAACCAGATCGGCTTCGGAGAATCCGAGGGCTTCGTCGAGCTCATCCGTCTCTACAACGCCCTCCACACCGACCACGAGGGAGGTAACGTCTCCGCTCACACCACCCACTTGGTCGGTTCCGCCCTCTCGGACCCCTTCCTCTCTTACTCTGCTGCCCTCGGTGGTCTCGCTGGACCCCTTCACGGTCTTGCCAACCAAGAAGTTCTCCGGTCCGTCTCTTTGTCCCTTTCTCCGAGTTTCGGTTCGAAGCCTTATCTAATTTTCGAGCGAGTTTGTTCCCAGTTTCATCCTCGGCATGCAAAAGGAGCTCGGCGACTCTGCCACCAACGAGCAACTCGTAGAGTTCATCTGGTCGACCCTCAAGAAGGGACAAGTCATCCCCGTCGGTTTTTCTCAGCTCTCGGCTCGATCTTTCTTTGCTTCGACTGACGACATTTTTTGCACGCTTTGATAGGGTTACGGTCACGCCGTCCTCCGCAAGCCTGACCCTCGTTTCATGGCCCTCCAACAATTCGGTACCGCTCGCAAGGAGACCGCCGAGGACCCCGTCTTCAAGTACGTCGACCAACTCTACAAGGTCGCTCCCGGTGTCCTCACCGAGCACGGCAAGACCAAGAGTACGTCTCCTCGTCTCCCTTGAGTCGTGTCTGGGTATGAGGGACTCATGTTCTCGATTCGACAGACCCCTTCCCCAACGTCGATGCCGCTTCCGGTTCCCTTCTCTACCACTACGGCCTCAAGTCAGACTCTCTTTCCAGTCTTTCTCTCAGAGTGTCTGTCTGTACTGAACCATATCGTCATGCCCACAGGAACTTCGACTTCTACACCGTCACCTTCGGAACTTCCCGCGCTATCGGAGCTCTTTCCCAGTATGTTCTCCCGGCTCGCCGAGTCACCTGCGCCAGCTGCTGATGGATTACTTCTCGATGACAGACTCGTTTGGGACCGTGCTTACGGTCTCCCCATCGAGCGACCCAAGTCGCTCTCGGTACGTTTTTCCCTTTGCTGATTTCGAAACCGGACGATCAGCTGACTTTTTTTCTGTACGTTCCTACAGATCGAAGCAATCCGCAAGCTCATTAACGTCTAAGTATCTCGCGAGTAGTACCCATCCTTTGTTCTGCCTTTGTCCTCGTTCTCTTCAGTCGTCGTCGTACCTTTCTCTCTCTCTCTCTCTCTCTCCAGTCGCGACTTCTTGGTCTACTCCCCACCCCGTGCCTCCCCCACCCCTCTCGTACCTCGGTTTATCTGTCAAAACATCTCGAAATGTTTCGAATCAGTTTGAGCCCGATCGCGACCGAGAGAGAGAAACTTCGTCCTTTTCCCGCACGTGATGCAGTGAGGGCGCCTGAGCCCTGAGGGCTGTCCTGATCTCGTGATCGCACGTCCTGCAGTGATCGCAGGGAAGAAAAGATGCGGGACAAGCCGGGGGCGGAGAGAGCGGAGGGTGAACCCTGTCGGTTTTTTGCCAAGATCATCAAAATTGTCGATCCTTCGTCCACTTTTCGCGTCCATCGTCTTTAGCTTCATCGACCCGGACAGCAAGGCTGCCCCCCCCCCGAACGAAGCCGAGAGCTTTCAAAATGGAATTCCCAACTGCTCCACGGCCTGCCTACTTTGTTCAACCACTTTCTTCTCCCTCGATCTCGACTCCGACTTCTCCGCTCTCGACCGCTCCCCCTTCCCCCACTGCCGGTCCCCACGCACCCTTCGAGTACCCGCCCTCGTCGTACGCCCCTTCGTCTGCACCGCACAGTCGGAGCTCGTCAAAGAACCCGCTCTTCAAGAAGGACCTCGAAGACAAGCGGCGGCGGCAGCAGGGCGAAGCCGACGGTCGATCGAACTGGGCGTCGAGGTTGTTTGGCGGCAAACGCGATGACGCCGCCGCCGTCGCGGGAGGAGACGTCGAGTTGGAGGAGGACGCGAGAGGGAGGCGGAGGCGGCCGTCCGTTTCGAACGCCGAGGAAGCGTTCGAATCGGCATCGAAAGTCGCGAGCAACAGCAGCAGCAGCGGTGTCAAGTCGGGACCGGCAAGTCAGACGAACAAGGGCAGCTCGTGGTTCACTCGTGAACGGTGCCAACTCGCGGTTGCTTTCTCGAGTGAGCACCAGCGTTTCTCTAGTTTACCCCCCCGTCCCCCGACTCCTGCCCTCGTCTCTCCACGCTGAACTTGCACGTAACCCGTAGTGATTGCCGTCGTCGGTATGGGCGACTCGGCAAACGGAGCAAACCTCGAATCGATGCAGGAGCATTACGGAGTCTCCTACGAAGAAATCTCGACGGTTTTCCTCGCCAATGTCGCAGGATGTACGGTTTCCTCCTCCTTCTTCTCTTTGGTCGCTGCGCGGGACGTGCGAGTCCACGTCCCGACCGCCATATCCAGACCGAGACCTTTCGGACGTGTCTGACTTTCGCGAGTTCCGACCTAACGTCTCGTGCTTGTGCTGGCCCAGATTTCATCTCTTCGGTTTCGGCATCTTTCTTCACGCACCACATTGGCGTCAACTACACTCTCCTTGTCGCTGCAGCGGCCATGAGTGTTGGCTCGCTCGCCCTCAGTTTCGCCCCTCCGTTTCCCGTCTTCATCATCGCCCTCGCCTTTGTCGGGTTCGGAGCCGGAATCTACGACGCTGCGATCAGCACGGTAGTCGCTCATTTCGAAAGCCAGGCCCTCATGTCGGGCATGTACAGCTTTTTCGGGATCGGCGCCATGTTCAGCCCGATCATCATCGGAAGTTTTGTCGACAAGGGCATCCCGTGGAACCGCTACTACTACGCGCCTCTCACTATCAGCCTCGTGCTCGCCGGTCTCGGGTTCCTCGCATTCAAGGGCTGTACGTCGTTTTCGCTGGAAAAACCCCACCGAGTCCTCCCACCAAGCTAAAATATAATTTGCCTCGTCCGAATCAGACGAGGAACCTGCAGACGAAGACCACGACGTTCCTGCGAGCCTCGGAGGAGATGCAACAGAAGGAGAAGTCATTCACGGTCGTGCAGTCATGTCGGCTCAGGAGCGCATGAAACGGTGCCTCAAGATCCGAGCAGTGTGGCTCGGGTTCTTCCTCATTATGCTTGCGTGAGTCGGCCTGCTCCGCGTAACTCTGCGTCACCCTTAATCCGTGTGCGATCGACCGTGTTTTGGCCCAGATCTGGGAGGCTGACACCGACTCTGTAACGGTTTTCCCCAGGTTCGGTTCATCCGACACTCTCTCGGCCTGGATCGTCTCGTTCATGGTCAAGAAACGTGGCAGTCCCGAAGCCGCTTCGCGGTACCAACTTGTGAGCTCGAGGTGTTTCTCAACGACGAAGGGTTGGTTTCTCCCCTCGACCTGGGGAACCGTTCTCACCGCTTTCTCCCTCGTTCCTTCCCTTTCCCCCCTCCCCCACTTTCTCTCGCGTGGCGACCCCCGAATTCGCACAGGCCGGTCTGTGGGGAGGTATCGCGCTCGGACGAGTCGTCCTCGCGTTCGCGTTGGGGTCCCGACTCGGCGAACGATCGTTTTCGGTCGTCATGCTCGGAGCGGCGTGCGCGTTCCTCGGCATCATCTGGGCCGTCCGGCAGTACGTCGTCAACGCGGTCGCGATGGTCCTCGTCGGGTTCTTCTTTGGCCCCGTCACGCCGAGAGTGTTGAGCGTCGTCGGGAAACGCGTCCCGCCTTCGCTCAAAAGTTCGGCGATGGGACTCACGATCGGTCTCGGTAAGCTTCGTCCCCCCCCCCGCCGCTGTCATTCTCTCCGCGCTCTTCCGTACACTCTTTTGAGACTGACGCTTTGTGCCTGTCTCGTGGGTGCTATTTTCTTTGCCAGGTCTCGTGGGTTCTGGCGTCGCGCCGTACGTGTTTGGTATCGCAGCTGGCGCCGGATACCTCAGCGCGCTACCGGGTACTCTGATCGTCATGTCGCTCGTCTCGGCGGGCGCGTGGTGCATGATGCCCAAGAACCGGAGGAGGGAGGATTAGTCTTGAGCGTAGTCTCGCTTTTCGTTTGTCCGGAAAAAAAAAATCTGAGCTGGTTCACACAGTTTTCATGCTCGCGTTTTTGAACCGGAATGTTTTCGTATAGCTCGTCCCTGTGGCACCTCGAGCCTTGTCTGGCCGTTGTTGCAGGCTGGCACCGTCCGCGTAATTGATTTCAACCTCTGTTCGGGTTCGGGTCGTCGACGCCACGTGGGTTGGGCGGCACTTTTTGCTGCCGACCCATTGCTGCCCGTTCCACGACGTCGTCAGTCCCCAAGACGTTCGAGAACCAGCAAAAAAAAAAAGTATTGGGAATTCCAAGGTTTTTACAAGTCGGTTACCGGCGACTTCGCCGGACCCGAGGCCGTGACGAGGGTTTTTTTTTTCGGACACGGGCCAGGTCCGGACTCCGGACAGGAGGTTCGAGAGAAAAAAACCTTCTTTTACCCCAAACCTTTCCGACCACGCGCTTTTGGACTGTTCTGTGCTTGACCAAGAGTATGTCGCACTTTGTTCAAGTCGTCCAGGCTGTCGGCGAGGGTAGAGACGCGCCCGGGAGTCGGGACAAGGTCGGGACGGGATTGTTGGGGGATTTTCTTTGCAGTGGCACTCGGGAACAAGGGGGGGGTGGGAAACCGGACGGTGAATGGCGACGGAGGCGCGAATGAACAAGGGGAAGCGATTGCGGGACGATAGCGTCTTGGGACCAGTGTTCTATCCGGGGTATCGAGCTAACTCGCAACTCTGTTTCTCTCCAGGTTTCCTGCCCCTTCCACCTCGCGACTACGACCCCCACACCTGCAGCCCAGGCTTTCATCCGACATCATGGACCAATACGACTCGTACACGGCCACGGCGCACTCGGCTTCGATGCCGCGTGCTTCGACTTTCCTCGCGTCGCTCAAGGATTCGCCCAAACCGGCGCAACCGGCCAACATCCCGTTCCCTTCGGCGTACGAGACGTTCATGAACCCCTTGACGCCGTTCCTGTTTGGAATCATCTACTTCGCTGTCGCCAAGACGCTTTCGCACTACCAAAACGGCCACAACCGCATCCAAGGCAAACGCTGGAACGCCGTCGTCGTCAGCCACAATGTCTTCCTCGCCGTTTACAGTGCTTGGACGTGAGTCATCAAGCAAACTCGTTCGCGACCGTTTCGCAATCTGAATCGCAAATCTCTGGCGTGTCTACAGGTTCCTAAGCACGGCTCCTCAAGTCATTGGATCGTTCGCTTCGGGCTTCTCTGAACACGGCTTCGCTGGTACGCCCTCGCTTCGTGTACCTGTTGTCGTCGGGCGCTTCGAGGGAGGCACGATGCTCACGCGCCCACGAATTGCCAGGTCTCCTCCACGCTTTTTGCGACTCGGAACACTCGATCTGGGGTTCCCAGCAGTTCCCTCGCTTTACCTACATGTTCTACCTCTCCAAGTTTTACGAGATCGTTGATACCGTCAGTCTTCCTTGGCCGTCCCGACCTGGAACGACCTGTCTGCGTCTTGCTGACTCGTAGAGCGAATGCACAGGCCATCCTCCTCTTGAAGGGCAAAAAAGTGGGACTCCTCCAGAGCTACCACCACACCGGTGCGATCTGGACGATGTACGCGGCGTACCGCACGCAGACCATGGCCGTGTGGTTGTTCGTCTTGTTCAACTCGGCGGTCCACTCGATCATGTACTGCTACTACGCCGTCACGGCGCTCTCGCTCCCGTTCCCGCGGTTCCTCAAAAAGTCGATCACGCGGATGCAGATCACCCAGTTCCTCGTCGGGGGTTCCCTCGCCGCGTCGTACCTCTTCATCAAACTGCCCGAACTCTCTTCGGGATCCGTCGAGAAGCAACGCGCCGCCGCGAACGCCGTGTCCAACTTTTCGGGCACCATGTCGACCTCGTTCGAGCAAGGCATGCTCGCACTCCGTCGCGAGACTTCGCAATGTCTCATCAACCCGGCCCAACGCGCTGCCGTCTGGCTCAACGTTGTCTACCTCATCCCCCTTAGTGAGTTATTCCCCCGCCCTCTCTCTCTCGAAACCCTCCTTGCAATTTTTTTTTCTTTTTCTTCACTCGACACGGCGAAACCCTCCCAAGGCCCCCTTCATGCTGCGATTCGGGGAGAGGAACTTTGAACTGACCCCTCGAGGCTTTTTCGCGTTTGTTTAGCTTACCTCTTCGCGGCATTCTTCATCAAGAGTTACCGTCGCGGAACGTCGAAACCCGTCAAAACCGCCGCCAAGACGGCCGCCGTCAAGGTCGAAAAGTCTGCTTAGAATTTTCTTTTTTGCTCGCTAACGTCCTTAGATAGATCTCCCCCCCCCTGATGATACTCTCTCTCCCTCTCTTTCTCTCGCCTTGTCAAGTCGTTTCCAGTGTAGATGTTTTTGGTCTGTTTGTTCGGAATACTCGCCCCTCAGAGGCTCTCTCTCGCAATCGTTAACACTTCTCTCCTCTCTTCCACGACGGGCTCCAGGAGCCGAGAACAGCCAGAGAGAGAGAGAGATAGAGAAAACCTTATGGACAAAAAGAAGACAGAGAGAAAGCACGGAATTCAAATCTACAGGGTCCCTCCCCCGAGACCCTCCTTATCAGGGGCGGGTTTTCCTCCCCCCCCCCTTTTTCTCTCACGAGCGTACGAACGACCTTCCACTGGGAGAGAGAAAGGGGAAGGGGGGCGGGATGGGATGAGGGGGTGGGAAAATTCACACAGTTAGAAAGAAAGAAAAGAAGAGAAAGCAAAAAAAAGAAAGAAGAAGACTGACGTAGCGGTTTTCCTCTCCTTTGCTTTCGTCGCATCGTCGGTCAAAGATTCGTCGGGTTTGGCGCGGTTCAACACTTTGAGGAACGAGTTGGTCCGGACGCGCAACCTCGAGTGGAGGTACGCCTTGCTGCACTTGATGTGGTAGTGCAGGTAGTCTCGGAACTGTTGGATTTGCGTAATCGTCGAACTTGCCGTTTGGAGCGTCATGTGTCGAGGGAACAAGACTGTTTTTGAAGAGAGAAAGAGAGACAAGAGATGAAGCGAAATTAAAAAGTCGTGTGAGTGTTTCGTTTGTTTTTGGATCAGAGACTCTCTCCTCTCCCTTTTTGTTTTTGCCGTCGGGGAGGGAAGACAAAGGAAAAGGAGAGCGAGCGAGAGAGAGAGAAGAGCAGGACAGAGAAGGCCTTACCGAACGTGACATAACCCGCTTTGTCGGTCATGTCCAACCCTTTCAAGTGCCGAATCTCGAGCGGCGGTTCCCGGTTCGAGTACAAGACCTGGGGCGCCGTCTGGCAACTCGGGCGCCTCCTCGCGTCGACAAACTCTTGTAGGAACACGCGCCCGAGGATGCGGTCCGTCTCTTCTTTGAAAATGGTCGAAAAGATGCACGTCACGCGGTCGCGCGAAGGGATCAGGTAGATGGCTTCTTCCGGACTGGGGGTGTGGCCGGAAAGCGGGAAACAACCGATATCGGGGGGGGGGGGGGTTCAATTGCGGGAATAGTGGAGAGAGGTTTCCGGAGAGAAGCGTACCGGTAGTGAATGGCCATGACCTGTTGCTTGGGGTCTTCTTCGCCTTCTTGGAGAGGCTGCGCTTCGAGGTCCTTTTGCTGTTGAAACGCTCGCTCGAACGGAGCGGCGAGGGCGTTGCGCTTGAGGAGCGAGATGGAACTGATGAGCGCCTGTCGCTCTTCGATCGAGGCAGGCCCCTGCTCGAGGTCGATCGCGAGCGAAACCGAGTAGCCGTCTTCGGTGCTCGCCTGGTCGAGGAGGAGGGAACCGTACTCGCGTTCGAGGACGTCGCGCGCGCCGTACGCTGCGAGTTCTTCCCAGCACGGCACGTCCATCGAGAGCAAGAGTTGGTGCTTGGCCTTGGTGTTGGGGGTCGAGAGGTGATACCGGACCGAGTCGAAATCGACGAACGATTGGTCGAGCGAGGCGGGGCTGTTTGTGAATGAGTGAGCGAGTGAGCGAGTGACGTTGAGAGTGCGTCGAGTCTCGCCGAGACACGGTTGGACAACTCACGTTTGGTACTTGTCGGCGAGGGTGTCTGCCAAGTACCGGTTCGCGGGTTCGAGCGAGAGCATCGTGTGCGTGAGCGAGTGACGCGGCGGGAGAAGATCAAGTGGGGGGGCAACAGTCGGGTGCAAGCGTCCGTTTGCTCGGGACAACAGGTTCCTCCTCGAGCGTGTGAGTGTGTACGAAAGAGTCCAGTCGGAAGGGGGGCACGCGGTCGAGGGGTCGAGGGGTCGAGGTGGAGAACGAGTTGAAGTCGCTTCGGTCTCGATCTCATCTCTCATCTCTCATCTCTCATCTCTCCATCCATGGGTGCACTCGCATCGATCCCCCTCTTGGGGTCAGTCGCAGGCTTGGGAGGCTCGGCACTCTCTGCCTGCGTGTCGGGCCTCGCCTTCTTCTGCACCGGTCAAGCCGTCAGTCTCTTCTCTCCCCCTCTCTCCAATGTCAACCCGGCACTCATATTCCTCCGCAGGCTTCCGCTTTGACGAAATCGTGCAACTGCAACTCGTCGGTCGCGACCAGGGTCGGGTTCTCGCTCATCTTCCTCCTCAACTCGCTCCTCGCGTGGGTCATGCTCTCCGACTGGGCCATCAAGCGCATCGAGCAGTGGAGCTACGACTGGATCAAGATGTCGTGCCACTCGGGCAACTGCTACGGCGTCCTCGCCGTACGTCCTACCTAGCCTTCTCTCTCTCTCTCTCTCTCTCTCTGTCTCGTCTGCCCTCATTCACACCGTTCGCAGATACACCGCATCTGCTTTGCGTTGGCACTGTTTCACATGATCCTGAGCGCGTCGCTCGTCGGCGTCAAAGACACGCGCACCAAGCGGGCCGCGATCCAGAACGGGTGGTGGGGTCCCAAAGTCGTCGCGTGGCTCGTCCTCGTGTACGTCTCGTTCTTGATCCCGAACGGGTTCTACCTCTTTTACGGCAACTACGTCTCGCTCGTCGGATCGACCGTCTTCATCCTGATCGGACTCGTCCTCTTGATCGACTTTGCCCACTCGTGGTCCGAGACGTGCCTCGCAAAGTGGGAGGCGACCGACAGCCCGTTCTGGAAGTACACCCTCATCGGTTCGACCCTCGGGCTGTACGCCGTCACGATCGCGCTCACCGTCGTCCAGTACGTCTACTTTAGCGGCCACGGCTGCGGGCTCAACACGGCGTTGATCACGGTCAACTGGGTCGCGAGCGCCGTCGTGTCGGCCGTGTCGGTCAGCCCGCGCGTGCAAGACTCGAACCCGCGGTCCGGGTTGGCCCAGTCGGGCATGGTCGTCGCGTACACGGCCTACTTGATCACGTCGGCGATCGCGAACCACGACGACGACAAGGACGCGACTTCGAGTTGCAACCCGTTGACCAAGCGCGCCGCCGGTGCGAGGACGGGCATGGTCGTCATGGGTGCCGTGTTTACGTTCCTCGCGATCGCATACTCGACTTCGCGAGCCGCGACCCAGTCGAAAGCGTTTGCCCCCGGCAGCAAGAAGGCGCACCATGGAGGGAAAGCGTTTGGCGCGGCGGGGACCGACCCCGAAGAGCTCGGGTACTCGTCGTTGCTCGCGAACCGAGACGACGAGGGTTCGACAAACGAATTGGTCCAGGGAATCACGAACAAGCAACCTGCGAGGAAGGAAACTCTTCGGTACCAAGCTCTGCAGGCTGCCGTCGCTGAAGGGTGAGGAGGTCCCCCCCCCCCCCTTTCCTTTTCCTTTCCACTCTCTCCCTCTCTGGAGTTTCTCCCGCAGCGAAGTGCTGAGATCCTTTTTTTGCCCTCTGCTTTTTCGAATGTCACGTACTTTGTTTTTCGGCGGGAACGACAGATCCTTGCCGGCTTCGGTACTAGACGAGTCGGATTCGGAGGACGAAGACGAACGACGCGACTCGCACTCGGGCGGCGGGGACGGGACGTCGCCCGTGAACGACGACGAGAAGTCGGGCACGCGGTACAACTACAGCTGGTTCCATGTCATCTTCGTCCTCGCGACCATGTACGTTGCAATGCTCCTCACGAATTGGTATGTCCCCGTCTCTCTCTCTCTTTCTCTCTCTCTCTCTCTTTCTCGAGCTTGCACTAACAGAAATCCATCTCGGTTCCCTCTCCATACAGGAACGTCGTCTCAAGAGCAAACTTTACCGACAATCTACCAGACGTCGGAGGATCGGAAGAAGGGCAACCGATCCGGATCGGGCGGTCGCACGTCGCTATGTGGATGAGGGTCGTCAGTTCGTGGGTCTGCCTCGGACTGTACGGGTGGAGTTTGATTGCCCCGATCGTCCTCGAGGGCAGGTTTGACTGAGGCGGAGGCGGAGAGGTGTTTCTGTTCTGTCCTTCCCACCTCGAGTTCCCATGTGTTGTGTTGTAACCTTTTTTTTGTTTTTCCTTCTCGTTTTTCGTTGCCTGTTTTTCCTTTTCGCTTGCTTGATAGTGTAGTACGAAAAACATGTTTGTCTCGACGGGGAGCGCTGTCGCTCGCGGACTGCGGGACACGGGTAATGCACCGCAATCGCACCATATTTTAACAGAACACTGACAGTTGCGTTCAGCGCTGGAGCGGCCCGAAAGTTGTTTGCTGAACTTTGAATCCTCGCCATACTTCACAGTTACAATTGTCGTGTCGCGCACGAGACTCAGTGAGATGCTCATGCGGAACGGCGAATGCCAAATGGCGCACATGCTCGACGGACGCCAAGTATCGGAGCTTTCATCCCGTTTACCCTTGTTCTGACCCGCATTACCATTCAACAAATATGGTCCCCCCCACTACAGGTCGATGCAACAACCATACTGTCCTCTTGAGCTCGAACCCCTCCGTGGATCCCGAAAACCAGTTTTGACACTGGAGTGACCCCGTCTCCTCTGAACCGAGCAAGGCACTTGTCAACACACTGACAAACAATAGATAAATGTATTTTTGAAGTCATGGATGTTAGTCTCTGAGCGAGATTTTGATGAAGCGCCCAGAGGAACGGAAAAGAAAAATTGACTTTGAGAACTTGAAGGGAAACAGGTACAGAGCTTAGCACCAAGGACCATAGTAGGCGTCTCACGAATTGTACTGGCCTATCATTTGACCTGATAAGAGGCCGACAACCAGAAACCGTTATCTGCGTATTCACGAAGACAATACGCCCCTCTTCTTTACGTACGAGGCCGTCTTACGAGAACACCCGTAACGTGATTTCAGCTAAATTCACGTACGGGTATACGGATACGGGTCGCCGTATACGCGTATCAAAAAAGCGGCTGACAGCTGACATCCCTACGAGATATGTTTCGTCTCTTTAGTCGCCATGACCGACTCTCTCCCTCGGAGCCGGGGTCGATCCGAGATCCTCGATGAGATCTCTTCGGCACGCTCCCGGTTAGCACAACTTGAGGCCGAGCTGGCGTCGCTCTCGGTAGAGCAGAGTCCGGCTTCATCTCAAACGCGCTCGCACGAGACGACGATCGCTCGAGATGCCGCGAACGCCTGCGCAAGAGAATATCCACTCAGTCTGAGGGAGTATGCGAGGTACGGACGGCAGATGCTCATCAATCCAGTCGGACTCGCGGGTCAGTTTCGAACCCTCGCGCGGAGCTTCTCTCGTTCGGCTTGAGTTGAACGGGGCGGATCGTCTCGAAATGTTACAGGTCAGCTCAAACTGAAGAACGCGCACATTCTTGTCGTCGGTGCGGGAGGACTCGGATGTCCAGTTTTGCTCTACCTCGCCGCAGCCGGAGTCGGTCAGTTTTACCCACACTTCGAGTGACTTGCTACGCACACGAATCTCCGGCGGTTCTGAAACCGTTCAACTGCCCCAAACCTTAGGCGAGATCACGATTTTGGATCACGACACGGTAGAGTTGTCGAACTTGCATCGTCAAATCCTCCATACCGAAGGCCGAGTAGGGATGAGCAAAGCCCAGAGTGCCATGCTCGCTCTCAAAGCGTGAGTCTCTGTGCCCCACGCATGTCTCTGCTCTCCTTGAAGACGGAGGTAAAGTTGACACCCCTGACGCCATGTTTCTCTCTTCGGGTTGTCTAATTCTTTCCGCTCTCAAGCCTCAACTCGGACATCAAGGTTCACGCTCACGAGATCGCGTTCGTTCCGTCCATCTTCCACGATGCGTCTACTCCGCCGTCGGTGACGACCCCGGGCACGTTCGACCTCGTGCTCGACTGTACCGACAACCCCGCGACTCGACACTTTCTCAACGCGTACGCGGTCGCGCTCGACGTTCCCCTCGTGAGTGGAGGCGCGGTTCGAGCCGAGGGAACCGTCGGGGTGTACGGACTCGCGCTCGCTCGCCCGACGACGACGACGACGACGACGACGATGACGAATACGCAGTCGCAATCGCGAGAAGAACCGCCGAAACCGGACGACGACGACGACGAACAAGGAGCGCCCGAACGCGGTCCTTGTTACGCTTGCGTGTTCCCGCCTGCTCCTGCCGCACCGCCCCTCGAGTCGTTCGAGACCGAGTTGGAACGGGACCTCGAAGCGCAGAGGCGGAGCTTGGTCGGTACGGGCGCGTGTTCGGACGAGGGAGTGTTGGGCATCAATTGCGGCATCGTCGGGATTGCGATGGCGGCCGAAGCGGTCAAAGTTTTGCTCGGGATCGGTTGAGTCTTTCGCTTCCTTCCCTTCCCCCCCCCCCCTTCTCCCCCGGCCCCACCTTCCCGATTCCCTCCAGTTCTACTCTTATGGATCCTGTGCACGCGGTCGTGGCTCTTGAGTTGGGTTCTGACGGTAAAAACGATGAACAGCTAAACCCACTCTGCACTTGTTTTCGCCCCTCTCGCCGGGCCCGTACCGAACGATCAAGACTCGAGCTCGCAAACTGACCTGTCCAACGTGCGGTACCTTCGCCGCCCCGACCTTGGCTGGAGGAGACACGCCGCCCGCGGAACCGTCTTGGCCTCCTCGTCGGTCAACTCGACATTCGCGCTGGCGAGACTTCCTCGAGTCACAAGACGGCGTGTGGCCCGGGTGGTCAGATCCGCTGTGCGCGGTTCCGGGCGTCGGACAACGAGCGGCGGCGGGTGAACGTGGACGAACGGACGAGCGACTGACCGTCGACGAGTTGCGCGCCGCGTTGAACGAGGGGTCATCGAGGCAGCACGCGGACCGGGAGCTGGAGCAGGAGCAGGAGCGACGACGAAACGAAAACGTGACTGTCGTTGATACGAGGCCGGAACCGGAATTTGGAATCGTCAACCTCGAAGGGAGTATCAGTGAGGCCCTTTTTTTTATTCTTGTGCCTTTTCTCCTTCTTCGTGTCAAGCGCGAGGGAGACTGACGCTCAACGTTCGACGCTTGACTTATAGATATCCCGTTTGCCAAGTTGCTCAAGGACCCGTCGCTCGCGTTCGGTTCCGGGTCGAAAATAGACGACGACGACGAGCTCGCCGGACCAGACACGATCGTGTTCGTGTGCAGACGAGGGAACGACTCGCTCCTCGCCGCTCGAGCGCTCCGGCGATGGGTCGAATGTGAGGGACCGTCGTCGTCTTCTTCGTCGCGACCACGACGGCCGGTGCGAATTGTCGATGTCGCGGGAGGGTTGACGGCGTATGCCAAGAGCGAGCCAGGGTTCCCGGTGTACTGATCTCTCTCCCCCGGAATGTGTCCGTCCGATTGGAAAGCAATAGCAAATTTTACAATGCATTCCACTCCCAGACTCACGGTCGCCGCGGTTCCGAAAATTTGGGGCGCGAACTGAGCGGTGAAAAGCGAAACTTGCCGGTCGAAGCGCTCGAGCCCCCCTCTACGTTTCTAAATTCAACGCGCAAAAGCGCAAAAGCTTGCACGGCGACGCAGGTGGGACGGACTCCCGGCTCTTGAGCACGACGGAAACGAGTTGCTTGTGGCGCGCGTGTCGAGTTTCCCATTTCCTGCTTCGAACCCTTGTTTACTGCGCCCGCCTCGCCGCCCATGGCTCCCCACCCTTCGACTGCTGGTGCACTGTCTCGAAAAGGTGAGTCATCCCTTCCCGTGCGGTTGCCTGTACCCGTGCGGGTGCGCCTGACTGCGCGCCTCGTCGTCGCGACTCGAAACAAAAGCAGATCGGTCGCGATCCGGTTCTCCCGCTTCGACCGTGGCGTCGACGCAAACGTGGTTCGCGCGGTGGTCGACGCACGAGGAAGCCGAACTCGTCGCCGTATGCGACGCGCACCTCGGGAGGGGCAAGCAGGCAGACTGGGACCGCGTCAAATCTCTGCTCAACACCGACACGGCCAAGCGGAGTGTTCACGCGCTCAAGGCGAGGTACAGATTCGTCTCGGGCTTGACGAAGAGTCGCCAGAAGAAGAGCGGGGATGACGACCCCGATGCTGTCGAGGGCGACACCGAGCTGGATCGTCGCTCAACTTCCGGTGAGTTCTCCCTGCCGGCTTTCCGCTGGCTGCATATCCTCACGACGCATCATCCGCTCCATGTTGGAAGGACCGAGCGCCTCCGAAGACTCGGCGTTCTCGCGAGCCGGATCGTTTGTCGAGCGAAACGATCATGCTCAAATTTCACTCCCTTTCGATTCTCGTCAGTCCAGACGTTGTCTTTTGCTATTACTGTTTTCGAAAGTCTGACTAAAACTCTTCCTGATCGATGGCCGCGCCAGAGCACGGTTTTGACTCCTCAGGAATACCGGTTCTAGGTTCACCACCTAGTTGGGATCTGGCACAAGACGCAGCCCTTTTCACTTCGCTCATCGTCGCGTCGCCGTTCGTGAAAACCTGGGAGGAAGCGAGAGCAGTGTCAGCGAGGACGTACCGCCACGTCGAAGGTAAAGCGTTTACGAAAACTGCCGAACAATGCGCCGAACGCTACTACACCGCGCTGAGGGTCGTCTTCTTGGGAGGTGAGTCGGATTCTGGACTCTCGTGCATCTTTCCCTTTTGACTCGGCTCCGAATAGGTCTAGCGCCCGGTTATCCTGCTCTCGAAACGGTGACGGCAATCGAAAATCGCAACTACGAAAATCAAGAGCTTTCTCAGATCGCGTTCGGCACTCCTTATGTTCCGTCGCCTATCGTTGCGAGCGAGTCGGCCGAGGCTTTTGGACGATTGGCCTCGGTATCGTTCGGTCAAACTCTTGCTCCGCCTCCGCGTTCATCTCTTGTGGAACCACCTCATCTCATCACGAAGAACGAAAAAGCCATCGACTTTTGGTCGCTGGACCCACCCGCTGTACTCCCCACCGCCCTCCCATCTACCGACCGAACCTTGGAGTCGTCCTTGAACCACTCGAACGTCCACCTCCACGCAGACACTCTTCCTTCCTCGTCTGCGCTTGTCTACGACCGTCGTTCCAGCTTGCCCTCGTCTCGTCCTTCTATCGATGCACTTCCGAAATTTGAACCCCGTCGGCAAAGCCTCGCTTCATTTTTCGTCGTACAGATCCCTCAGGTCCCAGAACACCTCGGTCCATCAGAAATTGACTTTCTTGGGCAATCGTTTCGTCAATCGCTCGCGAATCCGGCTCATCCGACGACGCAACCGCCGGCTGTCCCGTCTTGTCCCCTGTCCAGTTTCTCTGTCGATTCAAACTTTCTGCCGAGCCATTCACACACCGACGAACACTACAACAACCCACAGCATCTCCTCACTCCCGTCGACCCTTTCCATCTTGACCTCGAACGTTTCGCTAGTCGCTCTCCGTCGTTCACTCTCGCGGCGACGTTCTTGTGCGACTCTTCTGAACCGTTCCTTCGTCCGCCGTCCCCCCGAAACCCAACTGCGTCCCTGGAGGAGCCTCTCTCGCCCATCTCGCCAAACGTTTCGCGCGACGACACGATCGTCTCGAACGCCGCGAGTACGACAAGCCCTCGAGTGACATCCAGTTTCTCGGCGTTCTCGTTGTCGTCTTCGTCTTCGTCTTCGTCTTCGTCTTCGTCGTCGTCGTCATCGTCCTCGCGACTAGGACCAAACCGAGGCGCGTTGGTTCGAGCTCAGACGGTTTCTTTCGACCTCGAGTCGAACGAGGAACCGAGCAGATCCACCAACGGTCCTACGATTTCCCGATACAGGGGACGAGGTGATTCGAGAGGCGCGGAAGGAGGAAGAGGAAGAGCCGAGGACGAAGAAAGATTGATCGGACTTGGGATCCTGTTCGACGTCGAGCAGGAGGGAGGAAAAGTCCGTCACCAACGAGACGGAGACTCAGGGAAAGGGGAAGGGGGATCAGAAGAAGTCGAAGGTTTCGGCGACCAGAGGGGGACGAAGAGGGAGATGGAGGCGGAGCCAGGCGTGATTCGAGGACCCGCGGTCGATGATGGCGATCCTCGCGCAGCAAACGAGACCATGGACTTGGCCAGGACTCATCCGCCAGGAGCGGTCGATGCGGAAATGGTTCAGGGCCCGAAATAGAAAAAAGGCGAGTCGACGATGGAATGAGGTCGAAAAGTAGACGAGCAGTAACACAACATTCTCAGACCCCTCTGTCTCTTGCCATCGAAAGTCTCAAGTTGCGCAACGCTAAGCCCGTCTCTCTCAATCGCATTTCTTGGTACGAGGCGACGAGAGGTAGCATTTTCAGTTTGAACAGCGCAACAAGCAAACAATTTTGACGACGAGCGACAGTGCCCGTTCTCGCGATGTGACTAAAGCCAAAGGGTATCGGCACACGTGATCTCACTCGCCTTTGGCCTTCTTCGATGGTCCGGTCGGGATAGACGCTTGACGCTTCGGGTTCGGGCGTTCCGACGACCTCGCTCTGTTCCGAGATTCACGAGCGGTGAATGAGTGCTCTTCTCGGATCCAATCTCGGAGCGCCGGAAGAAACGCACGACGGGATGATGTCGACTTGATCCTCTTGCTCGGGTTCGACTGGTCTCCTTATGACCTGGGCCACTTCTCGCTTCGTCTTGTCGTTGCAGGTCGGAACGTGCGAAGTCCAGTACTTGCGCGGGACTGCCGCGACGAAATCCGACAGAGCCTTGAAACGATCGATCCCTATCGCCGACACGCGTAGCTCGTCAGCATTCGGCCTTTTTCACGCGCTAGAGAGCTTGAAAGCCTCACCCCCTCCTTTCCTTTTGTTCGCGTGAGAAATGAAACAATGCGTCTGAGCGCGAGTGACCGCGACGTAGAGCAAACGTCTGTCATCGAGGGATTGGATCCGCTTGAGTTTTTTGACGTCACGGTTCCAGGAGATTGAAACGGTCCTCGCACCTTTCTTCGTCGACTTCTTTCCCCGTGACAGCTTTGTAAAACGGAAACGTTCCATTTTCGCAACCGGGGATGAAGACGACGGGCCATTCGAGACCTTTCGCAGAGTGGACAGTCGAGAGAACAACTTTCTGTTGTGACAACGGCGACGACGAAAG
The DNA here is from genome assembly GCA_037042985.1 of Sporobolomyces phaffii. NCBI lineage: Eukaryota > Fungi > Basidiomycota > Microbotryomycetes > Sporidiobolales > Sporidiobolaceae > Sporobolomyces > Sporobolomyces phaffii. The sequence continues at coordinate 334,029 of JAWNFN010000012.1, read as the reverse complement.
GTATCACGGATCAGTGCGAGGGGGTGAGAGGGGGCCGTCGAGAATTGGACCGTACGGGAAGTTTTGCGTCGGTAGAAGCGCTTTGAGTATCGTAATCGGTCGCGAGGGACGCGGCACTCAGGAACGCATCGAGATCAGCGTTGACCACAGCAGTAGGATCGGATCTGCGGACAAATCAAGCCTCAGCGGAAGAACGGGAACGTCCTCGGAGAGAGACGGGCGAGACTCACGAGCTGTCATCAAAGTCGGACTTGTCGTTGTCTTCGTCGGTAGCCTTCTTTTTCCCCTTCCCCCTCGCGGATCCCGTCGTAGTCTTCTTCGGATTCGTGATGGACGCTGTCTTGGTGCGCGAAGATCTCCTTTGTGCCGGCTCGGACGTCGGCGACGAAGCGGTCTCTCCTGCCCCAGCGTTGTCGGCGTCCTCTTCCTCCTCTTCTGCCGCGAAATTCGTCGAGGGTCCCTCTTTCGCGACGGTGTCCGCGTAATTCTTGAGTTCTTCAATGTTGAGCAACTTGTCTTCAGCCTTGTCCTTGTGCGTCTTCTGGAGGTAGTCTTTGTACTTTGTGATCTCGATGATGAACGTGATGAGTTCACTGATCGACTTGACCTTGCCAAAGGAAACAGGCGCGTCGGGTCAGCTCTCCAGGCGAGTTCACGGCAAGAACTGAGAACGGATCGATTTACTTTCGACGCTTTGTTGCGGGAAGCTCGAATCGCCGAGACTAAATCTTTTGCACCCTTCTTCGCGCCAGCAGAGAGGCGAACGGCATGCTTCGAGTCTTCAGCGTCGAGAGTGAGGACCTCCCACGCGGTCGTGCCGGTGTACTCCGCTTCTGCGAAGATGACGCGCTGAGTCGCGGCGGCGAGAGCGCGCTTCGGCGTATTGATGACGCGTTCGAGGGCGGCAGAGTGGCGCGGGTTCGAGACGAGCTGGAGGTACGAGAGAATGTCTTTCACTCTGTGTAACACGCACGAGAGAGAGAGAGAGAGAGAGAGAGAGAGAGCGTTAGTCGGGTTGAGAGAAGGACCGGTTTCGAGTCCAGGAAGAGCGAGAACGTACTCGGCTCGTTCGAAGAACTTGTGGCCTCCACGAAAGATCGAAGGGATGTCCAATTCTTGCAGCGCGAGCTCGATCGAAAGCGACTGATATCCAGCTCGGAGAAGGATCGCAAAGTCGTCGTAGGTGACCAACCCTTCGAAAGACTTCGACATCTCCGCGATCTGTGAAGCGACCCATGCTCCTTCCGATTCTGCGTTCGAAGTTGCATGAACTACGACAGGTGTGCCGGAAGGGTGGGAAGAGTAGAGGGACTTGTTGAGACGTTTCGTATCCTGCTTGATGACGGCGAGGGCGAACTGGAGGATAGCATTCGTCGAGCGATAGTTTGCTTCAAGAAAGATTTGACGACAAGGGTGGAAGTCTGCTCAAGTGTTGGAGCGATTTCAGCAGCTCGACTTCGCATGGCACAGGGGAGCGAGCGAGTGCGACGAACCCTTTGTCATTCTCTGCAAGTTTTCGACTTCGGCATTCCTCCATCCGTAGACTGCGTCACTCAAACGTTGGCGTCAGAGAGCGGTCCCTGGGCCATACCGAGCCTGCGCTCACTCGCTTGGTCAGGATCGCCGACTACGGTTAATGAGCCGGAAGATTTCGAGATGTATTTGGCGATTTCGTACTGCGTGACGCTCGTGTCTTGGAACTGATCAGAGTACAGAGAGGGTCACCGGAGAAACTTGGGTCTTCTGTGGCGTCCGACTCACCTCGTCAACGAGAACCGATTGGACCGTTGCGACGACATGTGGATGATTCTTGAACAGCTGGTGTCTGTCGCATGGGCGATCAATATACCGTCAGTGGGTTCCGGACACACGTGGGAGGTCGGGTCGCTCACCCAAAGATGAGGAGATCGTCGAAGTCGACAGCATTTATCCGTTTCAGCTCGTCTTGATACTCTCTGTAGCGGACCAACCAGTCGTTGTCGTCAGCCTGATCCGAGCTGCGTTCGAGAAGAGCTTCGACCGTCGAGCTACTCACGTCCACAGCGTGTAAATCCACTCCCTTGACGTATCGTTCTCGTTGTTCTCCTTGTCAACCCTGTATGTCTCCGGGTCCATCATCTTGCTCTTGGCGTTGCTGATCTTGTCGAGGAACTGAGTGGGTGTGATTTTGTTGAAGAGCGTGCTCGAAGGAAAATGTGGAATCGACGCGATGACTCGTTTGATGACCGAGGCACTGCGAAGCGTCGGAGAGAGATTAGCGTTCCGAAGACTGTAAACGAGTTCAAACGACGAAGATACTGGCAGCGTGGACTCACGCATCGTCTCGGTCGAGAATCGAAAAGTTGTGAGCGAGAGAGATGAGCTTGCCGTAACGACGAAGGTCTGCGATGTAAAAATGAAAATGAGCTTGGCTTGAGATGGGGGTTTAGTCGAACTACATCACACTGGGCGCAGATTCTACCCGCGTTGCAGTGGATAGTGAGATCATTGTACGGAGAGCGAGTCGATAGACCAGACAGCTCACGCGTGGAACGTTCCCATGATCAACTGCCCGGTCGTCTCGTCTCCAAGAATCGTCCTCAAGCGTTCCCTCATTTCGTTCGCAGCCTTGTTCGTGAACGTTACGACACTGCGTCGCACATGAAAGTCAAAACTTACTCGAGAGCGTGCCAACACGAGCGCACTGGAAGACTCACACGAGTCGAGCCGGGTCGAGCCTTTCGTGCTTGATCAACCACGCGACCCTTGCAGTCAAAGTCTTTCTCTTGCCACAACCAGGAACGCCTGCAACAAAGAGGCCGCCATCTGGGGGGAGGGGGAAAGAGAGTTTGAAGATGATCAGCAAACTCGGCCAGGTTTGAGTCTTTCAAGCTGGTCTCGCACCTCGAGCAGACGCCGTGACGGCTTCCTTCTGCGCTGGATTCAACCCGATGAGTAGATCCGAGGCGGTAACCTGCGTCGACGAAACGAGCGAGCCAAGTCCAATCGGTCAATGAAACGGTGCGTGCGCAAGAGAGGGGGACGCACGCTCGGGAGTCGGCCAGAGTCTTCCGAGTCCATCCTATCCGAGCTAGTGAGGTTCAAGAAAATCGTGCGACGCCGCGAGAGGACGAGCGAGAGGGGGAGAAGAGAGTGAGAGAGAGACTTGGAGTAGAATCGCGCGGACGCGCGCGCGCGTTCGCACATCAGTCAACATGCGGGTCAAGCTCGTTCCGCGTGCTAGCGAATCCATCCACAGTAGCGAGCCGTTCAATAGAGCGAAGATACAGGCTTGCATGGCCGGACTCCAAATACGACCAAAGGCGAGCGGTGGTCGATTAATAAAAGCTGCAGGGAATAGAAGCGACGTCCAGATAGAAACGACTGGACGTCGCACGAAAGACGAAGGGTGGGAGCATGAAGTCTACGATAAGCGAAGACCACGAGAGCGTAAGGAGGGGGAGGGGGGGAAGGCTGGCGGAGTAAGGTGAGGCTCGAAAGAGTCGATCGTGTCGCAAGAAATTGCGCCTTCCTTCCTACTTTTTCGCCTTCTTGCCAGGTCGCTTAGGCGACATCGGAGGTCGCCTTGTACCGGCAGATACGTCGTTTGTTGATACGTTCGGTGGCGGCAAATCGTCACTGCTGAGCGTGAGGTCGATTTCTTGCCTCTTGTGATTGCCGCTCGCGGCCGACGACTCTTCGCCGAGTCCCTTCAAGGTGTCGAGGAGTTTACTTTCGGCCGATTGGAAGCTCGAGAGCAAGTCTCGCTGAGTCGAGGGGTTGAACTTCGGGGTCGTCAGCTTGGGATTGACCAAAACTGCGTCCCTGATCATGCTCGCTCTGGTTTCGATCGTCGGTGGTGGACCTGAAGTTGTCGGTCGGGTCTTCGGAAGAGGAGGTAGGGAGGGAATGCCGTTCGGCTGGTCCCGCGGGGCGAGGTATCGAGGGGGAGCAGAGGAAGCCGGTGGAGGAAACGCTTCTGTCCGAGGACCGACTGGTCTGAGAGGGCGGAAGGCGCCGAACGACGTAGCGGAAGGAGCCGCGGGGCGGGTCGACGAGGCAGACGAGACACGGGGTGGCGCGGTCGAGGCAGGAAGCTTGCCTCCGCCGAAGACGCCGGACTTGCTCTGACCCAGCATCCCTCGAGCTGTTTGGAATCCTCCTCCACCTGCCGGAACCGGTTGCGACTGAACCATTGGCTGCGATCCGGAAGACGCCCATCGACCGCTGCTGGAAAATCCGCCCTGGCCGCTCAGTTTTCCGAAACTTGATCCGTGATTGTGCGTGGCGGTCAGAGGTTCTGGAACTCCCGGTTCTGATGCGCTGAGTACTCGAGAGCGAGCAATGAGTTCAAGTCAAGTTGGTCTAGGTGAGGCGCAGACTCACAGTTGCTCGATCATTCGGCTTGCCGTTTCCTCGTCTGGTGCCTTCCGTCCCAGAACTTTTGCCATCTCCTCGCGGGTCTTTTTCGTTATTTTCTGTAACTTGTTGACGAACAGCGTGGGGTACGTTTGCGAAACGGTTGCCAGGAAGGGCGAGAGCGATTTCTTCTGGAATTGACCTGTCCAGAATTGATCATGAGCACGATCGCAACCGGGTTGGTTCAGCGGACAAGATTCACCTCCGGCCATGCGAGAGTTGGTATACGACACGAAACAAAACGCTTGAGCCCGAGTAATCGCAACGTAAAGCAATCGCCTATCGAGAGGACACCGGGATCATTAGCATTCTCGCTCTTTGAAACGAGGAGAGCGCACCGTCGCAGACGAAATGAATTCTTACCGCTCCTCGTCGACTTCGTTCATCTCGGTGGCTCGAAAGAAGGGGTATGTTCCGTCTTCGCAAGCAGGGATGAAAACGATCGGGAATTCTAACCCTTTCGCCGCGTGACAGGTCGAAATCGTTACTTTCTGGCGTGAGTGGACAGTACGAAGTTAGCACTTGAACGAGAGCAGTACGAAGCTCTCGACTCACTTCGGTGCTTCCGCTCGTAGCGGCTTGAGTCTCTGTGTCAGTCGCCAACATGGAAGTCGCGAGGAAAACCTCTAACGGCGTCGTTTGACCGGGAGAGGCAGCTTGCGACGCGAGTCTACGGACGATCCGAGTTATCGTCAGAAGCGGGAAGTAATTTCCACACGAGTACGAGGGGAACTCACGGCATCTTGAACTCTTCCTCTCCAAATTCAAACTCGTCACCTCCTTCCTCCTCTTCCTCCTCGCTCGTCCCTTCCGCTCCATTGTCCGTACTCGCCTCGCCAATCTCGACCTCTTCGAGCTCGAGCTCCTCCGTGTTGAGCTCGACTTCACTCGGGTTCTCCTCGGCGACGAGCGCGGCGTAACTCTTCAACTCTTCAACGTTTTCCCATTTTTCGGCCGCGTCCGTCCCTTGGCTCTTCTCGAGGTACGCGCGGTAATTCGTCCGGCTCGTGATGAAATCGATCAAAGTTGCGACGTCGTATCCCTAGCGTCATTCGGAAACGAGGAAAGGCGATTCAGCTCATAGTTCACCGAGCGAGAGAGCAACAGGAAGCGAAACGAGCTATTCGAGCTCACTCACCTCGTCAGCTTTCCTCCGACCGTCGCGGATCATCTCGACCAAATCCTTGATCGCCTTCTTCTGCGCCGCGCCGAGACTGAGTGCGCCGCTACCCCCTTTCGCAGCCTTGACGCAGGCTTCGAACGAGGACACGCCGTTCGCGGCGGCGTAGTCAAAGATCGATTTGCTCGCCTTGTCTCCGAGTGATCGACGAGGAACGTTCAGGATCCGTTGGAGCGCGGGTGAATACGAAGGGTTCGACAAGAGTTGCAAATAGGAAAGGACGTCCTTGACTCTGGAAGCCATCGGGGGCCAGCGAGCGCCGCATAGTCAGCGAGAATGTCTCGGTCCGCCTCTAGACGAGATGTCGGAAAGCTTACTCGGTCCGTTCGAAGAATTTGTGACCTCCGACCATTTTGCTCGGTATCTGGGCTTTCTGCAACCCGACTTCGATCGCGCGACTGAGCGCGCCGTACCTCAGTAAGACGGCAAAGTCACTGTACGTGACGAGTCCTCCCAAGTGAGCGACGAGGTGTTTGATCGTGGAACTGATGAACAGCGCTTCCGTCTGGGGATCCGAACTCGGATGCAGGACCACAGACGACCCGGCGGGATGCGAGGATTGTAGAGACTTGTTGATCCGTTTAGTGTCCTGCCTCACGACGGCCAACGCCGCGCCGAGAATCGCGCCCGTCGAGCGATAATTCTGTTCGAGAAAGATTTGGCGACACGGTGAGAAATCCTTGACCATTTTTTCGAGGTTTTCGACTTCGGCGTTCCTCCATCCGTAAACTGATCGCATTAGGAGAACGCCTCGTTAATCTCTATACTACCTTCAGAGAACGGAATTTGAGACCCTTACTCGATTGATCGGGATCTCCGACAATCGTCAAAGAATTAGAGGCTCTCGCGACCAATTTTACGAGGTCATATTGTACCGTGTTCGTGTCTTGAAACTGCTCCCGAGTCGGCGTTGTCAGTAACCGAACCGGATCCGGCCGCAGCGAAATCAGGGTGGGAAGGAGAAATCACCTCGTCGATAAGAACCGATTGGATCCGAGCGACGACACGAGGATGATTCGAGAAGAGTTCGTGACTGGGAAGAAAGGCCACGGTAAATAAAGTGGACCAACGGAGACGAAGACGTCGAGAAAACCCGTACCCTTTTAACAAGAGATCGTCAAAGTCCAGCGAGTTCGACTTTCTGTGTTCATCATCGTATGCTCTAGGCAGCAAGTGCAGACAGGCAAGTATCAGCCATGCCGTTTCGAGGACATGGAGGCGGTGCGGACTCAACTCGTAAACCCTGGCGATCCATTCATATTTCCCTTGATCCCACTGCCCAGTCTTGGTTGCTGCAAGTTCATTTGGCGAGATCATCCTAGCTTTACACTTTGAGATGTGATCGAGGTACGTTGGAGGCTTGATTTCCTTCTTGAAGGCGTCGGGAACCTCGACCGATGAAAGGACACGTTTGATTATTGCGAGACTAAAAGCCACCACCGAGGCGTTGCCCAATGAGTTCGACTGACGCGAGATACAACACGAGCCCCGAACAGCCAAAGCGCTTACCAGTCATCTCGGTCTGCGATCGTGAACGTCGAAGTGAGGTCGACGAGCTTTGCGTACTTTCGAAGATCTGTCATCGGAATGGTCGATCAGGGCGAGCTCTCTACTGCCGATTCTCTCGGAGGACTCACATCTCACACATACGCTGAGACAAAGTAATATCGGTGAGCGAGGCAGACACCTCGTAAGTCACGGAAAAGCACATGCTGAACTGACCTGTGAAACGTTCCCATGACGACTCGCTCGGTATCTTTCGCCCCGAGGATCTTGCTCAGCCTCACCTTCATCTCGTTCGCAGCTTTGTTCGTGAACGTTACGACTCTGTAAACAAAAAGCGAAACGTCGACCATCGCGACCAAGCACGAGAAATAAAGTTGAGTGAGGTGCACCACGATGGTCTCTCGCAAGCTCGTGGTCCCGGGGGGGGGGGGGGGGGGGGGCAGCGGCGGCCCCGCGCTCGAGGGAGATCTGACACAGGGGGGGAGGGGGAGCAACAGGAGCAGGACAAACTTACACGAGTCTCTCTGGTTCGATTCGTTCGTTCTGGATGAGGTTGGCGACCCTCCGAGTCAACACTGCCGTCTTGCCGCTCCCAGGCCCAGCGAGCAACTGGGTTCCACCCTCGACAGGTGCGAGAACGGCCTCGCGTTGTGCCGGGTTCAGGTCCGTTAGGTAGTCAATGACGGGCGGGGGTGGAATCCCGAGGGTCGACTGGATGAGGCTCGTCGGTCGACCGCGTGCCATCGCTGGAACCGAGACACCGTAGTCCGAGTCTGGTAGATCATCCGGCGGCTCCATCGAGGGCGCGGGAAACGTTGGTTGGGCAGGAAGATGGAACGGTTAATGTCAAATTTGCGTCGACGCGTCGCGCAATCAGGCAAAACTTGTTCAACCCTAATAATCGCGCCCAACCCGAGCGTTAAGGAGAACGACCATGGCTTCAAACGTGGAAGAGCAGAAGAAACAAAGGTAGAAGTGGTCTCGCAGTCACGTGCCGGCTGTCTCGAGGAAAGCCGTTGCACAGCCACCAGCCGCGAGCCACGTCGCATATCGCGTGAAACCACTCGGAATGTCCACGCCGATCTCGAAGCCGCCTCTCGGAACATACAGTGCTAGAGATGGAGAGAGAAGTGCGTTGCTCCTTTTTTTTTGTTTCTCCCGATGCTTCGCCTACTACTGTTCGCACTCGCACCACCGTGCATAGATTCAAAGCGACTCCAGAGAACACTGCGAACTCTTGAGTTGGCCGGCTAGTAGGACAACCAAGGCTTGTTGACGCTGATCCAACTTTCCAGATCCCTCCAGAATTCGGCCACGACGGCTTTATCCTTGTATCGCTTGTGAGGTTCAATCTGTTTCTCGTGTCGTAGAATGTTTCCGTCAGCTACCAGGTTGGCACGAAACAGGAAAGGGAAATCACTTGCGCGTAGCTCTGCGACATTCCACGCTTTCGCCTTGGCGTTGGCTGGATCCGTACTCCATTGTGGATACACTCCTTTGACTGTTCAACGTCGCAAAGCGTACGTGTACGCCGGAAAGGTCACATGAGTCACCGGTTCGAGAACAAGGCAAAAGGGCGAGGGAGAGAGAGAGAGAGAGACACCTTACCATGATGGAAGAGCTGTTTCGGTTCCTGCCACTTGTACGTCTTGAACTGCCATTCCTGACCCGTAGTCATGACGCACACGACCCTCTCCCACGCCTCTTCCTCTTTGCCCGGTCCGCCAAACTTGGCGAGCGCCTCGACGGAATCGACGACAAAGTACCGCGCCTGCCTCGTTTCGGCGTTCTTCGCGCCTTGACCTCCCCCGCCGCCCGCGCCCGTGCCCGTTCCCCCCGACGCGCGGTTGTGGTTCACTTGGACGACGTCTTCGGCGAGGTACCCTGTCGACGCGCCGGCCGCTATTGACCGCGCCTGGTCCGAAGGGATAAACCTCGCGTCCTGCAGCAGGTCTTTGACGTTGTGCATCGTGATCAGAGCCGTCGAGGAAGGACTGATCATGATGATCGGGTTGAGCTGTTTCTTTTTCGACGACGACGACTGCGCCGGTTTGAGCGCGCCCGGTTGTTGCGACGAACTTGTCGCGCCAGGTTTCGAGGAAGAGGAAGACATGGCAGATTGGAGTGCTTGGAGTCGAGGCGCGATCAGTGACCGTACCGAGTCGAAATTCTGCAGCAGCGGCGCACCGTCATGAGCGAGAGGCAAAACAGGTCGACGAGAAAAATCAAGAGACGTAAACCCACGTTGTAACGCTCGCCCCTCAAGACAGTTTCCCTCGAATGATGAGCTCCTCCACCGCCGGCTTTGGTTACCGTCGACCCGCTGCGCACCGAAGACGACTCGTTTGGGGCGACGACGTGACCATACTGAGGTCCGTCCATGATCGCGAGCATCCGCTTAACCTTGTCCTGGTCCCCCTTGTCGGCAGTGTATCGCGCCTTCTTCATCGGTGGCCCTCCCTGCTGCTGTCGGTCGCCTCGCTCAGTCGCGAGCCCTCCCTGCCCTGCGGAGGAGTTCGTCGCTCCGGCGGTGTCTCCGTTCCGTTCCGCCGAGTCGCCGTCTTGTCCGAGCGTGGGCAACACTGCGATCGTCGCGTCCTTCTCGGCGTCGGTCAACGGCCTGATGCGCGCCTGTTGGCTGTCGAGCGGGGACTTGGCCGCCAACCAATCGACGACGATCTTGCGGTCCGTGACACTGACGAACCCGACATTCTCGGCCCGGGCGAGTTTGAGGTAGTCGGCCGTCGACTTTTCTCGCTGGAGGTAGCCAAAGTACAGCGTCGCGAGGTCGTACGTGGGGCTCGCAGGGTCGGCCGGGTCGAGGTTCGGACGGGCGAGGAACCGGGTCGGGGTCGACCGAGGGAGCTGGGGCGAGGTCGGGAGAGACGGGAACGCGATGTGGGTGCATTGTCCGAGCGAAGGGACAGGGTCGGTCGACGGGAGCGAGACGAGAGTGACCTCGAGTGATGAGGACAACGCCGCGCGCAGAGTCAACAGCGCATCGGGAAGGACTGCTTCGGCCATAGTCTCGCAGCCTGTCGCTTTCTGTGCGTGTGCTAGGGTTCGGAAAAGCCGAAGCGCGGTTGAAGCGCGCGAACGAATGAGTCGCGTCGTCTATTCGACTCTCCGATCGAGGCTCGAGACTTGTCTTCCGAACCCACTCTGTCAGCTCATCTCTTCTGCTACTGCTCGCAGGCATCGAACGAGGAAGGACTACCGCTCAAAGTACGACAACGAATTACGACACGACCCTTCGCAACTACAACTACAGGTACAACTACAGTTCGAGCAGGATACCACGACCTCACCGCTCTGCGCTTTATTCACAGCTTGGCTTTGACGGCTCCTCCAGCCCCCGGTGCGGAACCGGCGAGCTGGTCCACCGCTTTCCTTTCGCCCCACACCTCCTTCCTTTCCCTCTTCTTACCCTGCGCGTTTCGCCTCAACGCCTCCAATTTTTCCCTTTCGTGCGTCAAAATCCTACAGCAATACATCAGCGTCAGTCGAGCTCGTCCCACGGAAAAGGGATAAAGAGAGAGGGAGAGAGGCTGTACTTTTCCACTTTGAACGCTTTGTCAATGTCGCCCCGGACTTTGACGCGCTTCGCCTCGTACAGCTTCATCGGGTTGAGTGTGCCGTTTGCGAGTCCGACGAGGTCCTTGTCGCTCAGCGAGATGGTCACGTCGGGTTTGATCGGTGCTTTCTCGCCCGGTTTCACCAACCCCAACACTCCCTTCTTCTGCAAAACGCGCTCGACAGACGGAATGTCAGTCCGAGAATATCGTTCCAGTGAGAGAAACGGACGAGGGAAGGGAGGTGGGACGACGAACCTTCATGTCGACGTACCAACGAGCTTCGACAGGGGCGTCGTCGCTCGAGGAAACGACAAAGAGGTAGACCGTCTTCATCGACTTGATCAGGTGCTTCTTCGGACTGCTCGGCGAGTTGAGCAGGACCGAGATCAACGCAAAGACCTGTCGATGGGGCGCCGCGAGAGGAGGAGGTTCAGCGTGAAACGAAGCGTTCGGAAGGAAGGGGTGGGGGAGGTGGAGTGAGTCATCGCACGCGAGAAGAGTCGAACGCGGGGTCGTAGATCAATGGGTCGTTGAGCGCTGCCTGCTCGATCGTGGCACGAGGAGGCGAGTCAGCTCAGGCTGAATCGACGAGAGTAAATCGCGCGCGAGTTGCGGGGCCGGAACCGCGAGTAGGACGGACCTTGACGAGGCGATCGGACAGCGCCTGGTTCGCAGCTGCATCGGGTGAAGTCATCGCGCGTGGGACTGCCGGCGAGGCGCAGACAGAGAGTCGCTCGAGAATTGTCGTCCTCGACGGGATCTCTCGAGTTCGCCGACTATTTTTGGGAAAATCTGCTATTCGTTAAAGCCGAACCAATAGCTCCTAGTGTATGGGTGTGATAGGCTCAAATTGGCATACGAGCCGAGGTGGACGAGGAGGTTTGTGAGCCAAGTATTCTATGACGGAGTCACGCGTCAACCCCAGCCTTTTGTCTTTGTTCTCTCAACTTGATCTACCCTCTGCCTTTCCTCAAACGACTCCTCACCAACAATATCCCGGCATGACTTCAAAGATCTTGTACCTCACCCGACACGCTCAAGTGAGCTGTCTCGTTCCCTCGTCGCCGCACCTACCCGCTGACACGGTCCCTTCCCGCACAGGCTGAGCACAATGTCGCCGAAGACTACTCGATTCGTGACGCACCCCTCACGAAGCTCGGTCGCGAACAATCGGCGCAACTGAGGCAGGACACGCAGGACGGTTGGACGAAACAAGTCGACCTCTTGGTCTCGTCGCCCGTGAGTACCATGTCCCGTAACCTCTCGCAAGCAGTGGCTGACACGAGAGAGAGCTGTCCAGTTGAGACGACCGATGCAAACATTCATTGTCGGGTACGCTCCGCTTCGCGAACGCCTCGAAACGTCCAACAAACCCGTAGTCCTCCTGCCCGAGCTCCAAGAAGTCAACGACTACCCTTGCGACACGGGTTCCGTACGTTTCATTTGACGTCCCTCTATCCGTCTCGGAGTCGGTCGTGCGGAAATCCTTACGTGTTTTTGACGAGAAATCGTTCGTAGTCTCGAGAGGCGCTCGAAGCCGACCCCGAATTTGACGGACTAGACTTTTCTCTCCTCGACTCGGCGCCCGAGCGACACGACGGCAACGACTGGACGAGCAAACGAGGCTTCTTCAGTCCCGAACAAGTCGAGGAGCGAGCGCGGTGGGTCAGGAGGTGGTTGCGAGACAGGAGAGAAGAAAGGATCGTCGTCGTACGTCTCTCTCGCCTCGCTGGGTCCTACTCTGTCTCGAGTCTCGTCGCCTCTCGCTCTCTCGACCGTTCGACTGATCCTCGCAAGTCGTTTCACGCCTGACTACGAAATGGATCATAGGTCGCTCACGGAGACATCCTCAGGTGTTTGACCGAAGGACGTCGCACCGCGACTCCGTGGGCGAATGCCGAAGTCAAGGCTTACAAGTTTAAGAGCGACGACGACGACGAAGCCGCGTTGAAGCAGGTCGCCCAAGTCGTCGAGGAAGGCAAGGACGACCCGACGAGTTCGGAAATGAGGAACTAGGCAGAGTGTGGAACAAAATGGACACTAGACGGCTGGGTTCGGACGAGAAGCTCGAGGTCGGTCGTCTTCCGCTCAGGAGGTTTATTTTTATACAAGAAAACGTCGACGGCGTGCGAAACGTTTTTTTTTCTGTTTTTTTCGAATCGCGCCACGAGACCGCGTTAAGGCGAGCGCTGTACCGTAACACTATGTCTCGTTATACGCGGCGCATTAGCAATAGGAACAAGGGACGTTGCGACGCGAGAGAAACAGGGGACCGACCCATACCCAAGATCGTCAGACACGTGACTTGACTCGCAGAGCGAACGTTTCTGCGCGCAAGGCACATTGGCGGCGGCGCAGGCATGGGTCGTGAATCACGACCGAACCTCGAGAGGCAATCCGGAACGAATTTGAAAGTAGTGGAACGACCGACAAAACGAGACCGAAGCGTACACGTACGGCAAAAGGACGAGTTTGCGCCGCTATGACGCTAGAAATTCACCGAACACGCCGCACCTCGGGTTTTTCATCTCATTCGTCTCGATAGTTCTTCTATTCCCTCACCCTCTCTACGACGACGCACACAGAACGAGTCTAACGTCCTCAACAACAAAATGGCACCATCATCGAAAATTCTCTACTTGACGCGACACGCAGAGGTGAATTATGATTTGGCTCCCCCACATACGCGAAGTCGCAGGATCTGACGCCTTCCTCTCGAGCTAGGCGGAACACAACAAGACCGGCAACGATGACAGTGAGTTCTTGCGCGTGTGACATTTCTTGCACTTGCGCCTTTGACTCGAGTCTTGACACACCGAACGATTTCGTCCCGTACTCGTTTTTGACGCGCACCCTTCTCCTCTTCCAACGCTTTTCAGTATCCGATGCTCCTCTAACGGATCTCGGTCGCAAACAAGCGGAACAGTTGCGGAAAGACACGGAACACTCGGACTGGATCGACAAGGTCGAGCTCATCGTTTGTTCTCCCGTAAGCTTTTCTCTTTTCTAGTCGGTGAGAAACCGAGATCACGTCCCGTATTGACCGATACCTGGAACGTAGTTGAAACGGCCTATGCAAACCATGCTGGCTGGGTGAGCCCCTTTCTCCCTCGAGGTTTCTCGCTAGCGAATGGCTGCGGCTCATACCTGTTGACGCTTCTCATGATTTCTTGTGGAGATAGCTACGGACCTCTCCGAGACCGGCTTGAAAAGTCTGGCCGACCCGTCATCATCTTGCCAGAGCTCGAGGAAGTTAAGAACGTTCCGTGCGATACGGGGTCGGTACGTTTCGTCGCCTTGGGTTCCCCCCTCTCTCTCTATCGAGCACACCTCGATTCTTGAGCTCACCTCGTTGTTTCGCACGAGGATTACATTCAGTCTCGCTCGACCCTCGAATCTGATGCAGAGTTCGCTGGACTCGATTTCTCCCTGCTCGATCACAAAGACTCGCTTCACGACGAAAAGTCTTGGAACGCCAAGCAAGGTTTCTACCATCAAGACAATGTCAAAGAGCGCGCGAAATGGGTACGCAAGTGGTTGAGGGAAAGAAAAGAGGAGCAGATCGTCGTCGCAAGTTTTTCGAAACCTCTCCCACCCCCGCCCCATTCAAATTGGGTTTTCGTAGACGTTTTCGAGGTGGCGCTAAAACCCCCGTCGGTTTCTCTTCTGTGCCACGTTGCGCACGGCGACATCCTAGGTTATGTCTCTCAGCTACCCGATACCGAAGAGGACTGGCTCAATGCGCAGGTCCGCGCCTACACTTTCAAAAATGACGACAACGACGAAGAAGCCGTACTCGAACGGGTACATGGTAACGTCGCCGAACCAACCAAGTCGTTGAACGACGACAAATAGCACGATTTTTGCGTCTGAGCAGTGTATATACATATAACGTCGTTGTAAATATCAAAAAGTCCGAATTTTTTTGTCATTTTATTCTTTTGCCCTCGCGACCAAAACCTCTATCTCTCTCCCTACGTCAATTCTTCCTACTGAACGCGAGCGGTTATTGGTCCATTACCACATGAACCTCTGCCGTTTCCCAACCTCTCGTGCGTCTCTCCCTCGCAACCCTTTCCCGTCTGGTCCGACTTGAATGTCGGACCACTCGAAGCTCTTTTCGACGAACAACCAAACGCACGTCGCTTGGACCGAAATGTACAGGACCGCTTCGAGGACGAGTCGAACCCTTCTCGAACGTCGCGATTTGGAAAGGGGTTGCCGAGGCGATGGAGAGGGTGCGAGGTATAAGCGGAGGATGAGGAACGGGGTGAGGAAGTACCGCGGTTCGATCAAGGGGGTCGGAACGAGGACGAGCGCGGTCGAGATCGTAAACAGGACGAAAGTTGAGAGTTGCATCGTTTGAGAATCGACTGCTCGGGAAGAGGCGAGCGCCACGAGCAAGTCGGATGAGCCACGACACCTGGGACGCTAGACGTAGGGAGACGTAAAGAGAGGGAGGGACTCACCGAGAGTTTGGTATACAAGTCGAAACGCAAAGAGGTAGCCCGGAGCCAATGCATACCGAGCGAGAGGGTGCAAGTTGACGACTCTTCGCCAAACGTAGAATGCGAAATGTCGATTGTCGGCGAGCAAGAACGGATGCGCGATCCTGTTGACCTCGTATGGCGTACCCGGTCAGTTGTGACTCGATAGCTTAGGACTGCAAAGAGGGAAGGCACGACTCGCGTAAAGTGTCGAATCGTCCAGACCATGCCGGCGAGCACGGAGAGGGACGTTGCAGCTCGGCTACATCGACGAGTTGGAGTCAATGAGCGAGGGACAGAGCGATGACAGACCGAATGAAAATCAGCCACTCACGTCGTCGTCCCGAACAAGCTCGACAGGGACTTTTTCACGTTTCGCAATCCGAGGATGTGAGGACTGAGGAAAGCGGCAGAGAAGGCGACAAAGTAGTACACCTGGGCGATGTGTACAGTCGCGACGTGGTTCGACTTGTCGCCTGAAAGACAAGGTCAAAACGTTGGCGCGACGCGAGCTGCAGAGGGTTGGACAGTGCTCACCTAATACGATGCCGCCATTCAGCTTGATGAAAACGAGGAATCCGACAAACACGGGCAGATATGCAGCGACGATGGGGAACACGGTCGAGAAGTGGTCGAGCGTGAAAGAGACGAGCGAGAGTGGCGTCCGAACCAGATCGGCTGGGAACAGGCCTCTGTCAGTGCCCTTCGCGACCAAGAGTCTCGGGAACGTCCTCACCCGAGCGAGCGTGTTCGAGGAGGGGGTCGTGGAGTTGTGATCGCATCTTGACTCGGTCGTCACAGCTGACCGTCCTCAGTTCGCGCACGACGGCGACTCCGGCGACAAAGGCGATCCAAACGACGTTCGTTTGCCTGAACAAGAGGCTCCCTGTGCCAAACTAGCATCATGCACGTGATCAGGAGTGTCAGTACAAAGCGGTATCGATCGGCAGGACGGCACGTGCGACTAACGACGCTCGCAGGGAAATGCCTCTTGGCCAAGCTCAATCTCAGCGACAGCAGCACCATCGCAACGCTGCCGAGATCGGTGTAGTACAGCCACCCCCACCACCCGACGACCGGCATCAACGCGATCACGAGACCTTCCCACCGAGCCGAGTTCCGCACGTCTCGCTCCTCTTTTGCTCTCGTCGACTTGAGCTTCGAGCCGACTTCAGCGAGGGGGTTTGACTTGCGGACGGCGAGCAACGTAGACGAATAGACCAACGGAAGCGCGCCGAGGATCACGAGGTTGAAGAACCGCAGAGAGTCGAGCGAACAAGGGTTCGAGACGAAGCGAAACTCGGAGAGTGCTCTTTGAAGCCAACGCTCGCCGTTTGCAAGTGCGGCAGGGACGAGGTAGCTATCAAAAGGTCAGACTCAGGGTCAGTATCCGGGATACGGACGTATCGAACGAGTAAAGCAGGGCGGGGATCAGCAAGCGAGAGAAAAAGAGAAAACTCGCAGTCCAGGCGGAGTTGTGAGCGCGCCGTTCCAATACGCCCACTCGCCTCGGCAGTATGCTTGCGCTTGCGGCACGTGGAATATCTCGTCCTACCAAGCAGAGTCACGTCAGTCGACAGCCCGAGGTCGAGACGGAGACGGAGAAGCGCACGAAGCGAGACTGACCATGTACGGCTCGGGCACTTCGCGGTTGATCTTGTTCGCTACTCTGACGAGTACGGCGATCCATCCACCGTACGTCGCCCAGTACAGGAAGCGGGACAACGCCATGCTCGTCGTCCGAGTCGAGGGAGTTGAGGCAGACACGGGGGCGCGGGTCGAGTCTGTCTTGACAATTTACCGGAAGTTGGTCATCTAAGCGTCTGGGGCGGGCACTGACGCAGTAGCAAGAACGATGTAGCGTGTGTCGACGCGGCGCGCCGGTCCCGATCCTTTCTCTCTCTCGCCCAACGCATGCCAAAGCGCTCTTCGACCCCGAACGAGAGAGCCCCAGATCAGAGCGCGCTCAACCAATACCTGGGAACGAAAGACACGCGTCCCCACCAGCGAACGCTTTCCTCGCTCTTCAGCCAACCGCAACCTCTGTTCAACATGGACGCCCCGGCCGCAGACATGGTCACCGCTGAGATGGCTGCACTTACAGATGACGCCGATATGACCAGCGCCAAAGCTCGTCAGTCGACACACCATCTTTCGAGACCGATGTCACCTATCTTACCTTAGGATCGCGTCGCAGCTTCGAACGGTGCGAAACGGAAACGCGCCGTAGTGGACTCAGAGGACGACGAGGAGGAAGAGCAGAAAGTCAAGCCGGTCAAATCGAGCACGCGACCCAAAGTCGTTGATGATGAGGGTGAGCCCCGCCGTCCTCTTCCGAGTCGCAGAGTCTCTCGTGCTAACAAAAGTTGGATGCGAATCAAACAACAGAAGGAACTCCTTCTCCCGCCAAAAAGAAGAAGGAAACGAAACCTGTAGCAAGTTCTGCTTCGTTGTCAAAACCGTCGACATCGTCGACTGCGTCGAAACTCTCGGCAAGCGACAAAAAGGGGAAGGACGCACAGGATGCTAAGCCTCCCGTTTCGTCGTTTTTCGCTCCTCGACCCACTGCCTCGAAGCCAGCTGCCGACAAGAAGGAAACGACGGCGAAGAAAGATATCAAGGGAAAAGGGAAAGCAACGGATGATGACGAAGAGAAGGACGACAAGCCCGAGAGGGAAGAGAAGGATCGAGACGAGTCTCCTAGTGGTGCTGAAGAAGAAGGGGAAGAGGACGACGAAGAGCAGGACGAGGAGGACGGAAAAGCGGCCAAGAAAATGTAAGCTTCGCTTTCCGAGGTGCGCGATCCGTGTTCGTTGCTTACGCCCGATCTTGCTCTGTAGTGCCGATATCTTTAAGATGAACGCCAGCAGCAATGATAAATCGCAAACGAGTTGGGAAGCTGGAAAGCCGTGAGCACTCCATCCGCGCTCGTTTCACCCATGCGCTCGCCAACTCGCCCCCTCGCTCGACCCTCGCAGAGTCCCTTACGCCGCACTCACTGCAACGTTTGACAAAATCGACGCTACGACGAAACGTCTCGAAATTTCTGCCTACCTCACGCGGTTCCTCGTCGACGTCATCGAGAGGACTCCGAAGGATCTCCTTCGCACCGTTTACCTCTGTATCAACCGGGTACGTCGGCGATTTTTATTTATTACATAAACGCTCGCACTGACAAAGCTTGTCGTGACAGCTCGCACCCGAATACGAGTCGCTTGAGCTCGGAATTGGAGAATCGTTTTTGATGAAAGCGATCGGAAAAGCCTGCGGTCGCACGCTCGCTCAAGTCAAAGCTGAATACAAGGAGATCGGAGATCTCGGCGAAGTCGCGCAGAAGAGCAGGGGAAGGCAGAGAACCCTGTTCAAACCGAAACCCTTGACGATCAACAAGATCTTCGAGGAACTGACAAAGATCGCCAAAACGACTGGTCAAAAGGCATGTCCTCGATTCTACTACATGACGATCTTCGGGTGTCCGGCCCTCAAACTGTAAGTGGATCGGCTGACTCGCATTTGATTCGCACCTCAGTCTCAAGACAAGAAAGTCACCATGATAGAAGGCCTCCTCGCCGCTTGTCAAGGGTTCGAGACGAAATATTTGATCCGTTCGCTCGAAGGAAAGCTTAGGATCGGTCTTGCCGAGAAAACGGTGAGCATCGGACTCTTTCTTTCTGTTCTGTCCTTAGTTTCTTCGGCTCGAGCAGAATAGCTTTGCTGATCTTCACCTCGGTCGTCTCAAGGTTCTTGTATCGCTTGCTCATGCCATTGTCACCGCCGAGTGCAAGAAGGCGGGAAAAAAGATCTCGCCGACTCGTCTCGAAGAAGGTGCCGATACCGTCAAAGGCGTTTTTTCGTGAGTCGCTGATCGTTCTTCTTGTAAAACCCGAGTCGCATGGGATTCTGAGCTGCAGGCGCGTAACAGTGAGCTTCCCTCGTACGACATTGTCATTCCTGCTCTCCTCGAGAAAGGGATCGACGACGTTCGTTCAGTCTGCTGCCTTACTCCCGGTGAGCCTCCCCACTTGACGCTTCCTTCTACTCCCTGCGCTCGAGGCTTAGTCAAGGCTTCGTGTCTGACTCATATTATCGTGCTCGTCCGCAGGTGTTCCTCTCAAACCCATGTTGGCGAAACCGACGAAAGCGATTACCGAAGTTCTCGATCGTTTCGAAGGTAAACACTTTGCCTGCGAGTACAAGTACGACGGCGAACGTGCACAAGTCCACTACCTCGAGGACGGGTCCATCAAGGTCTTTTCGAGGAACTCGGAAGACATGTCGGTCAAGTATCCGGATCTTGTCGTTCAATTGCCTCGAGTGAGCTTCGTCACCCGCTCGAACCTCGAGTTCCGATGCCTCAGTCCGTGCTGACACTCGACCATCTGATTGATAGTGCATCAAAGAGGGGACCAAGTCGTTTGTCATTGATTGTGAAGCGGTCGCTTGGGATGCCGAGGAGAAACGTCTGCTCGAGTTTCAAAAGCTCTCGACAAGGAAAAGGAAGGATGTCAAGGTAGAGGACATCAAAGTCAAAGTTCACCTCTTTGCTTTCGATCTCTTGTATCTAAACGGAGAGGTCAGTTTCGCGCTCCGTCTGCGTCGGCCCGTTCGTGCACTGACGCGAAGGCCCCCCTCTCGCTCTCCGTCGACCACAGCCTCTCCTCGACAAGAATCTCTCTCGTCGCCGAGAACTCCTGTTTGAACACCTTCAGCCCGTCGAGGGAGAGTTTGCGTTCGCCACGTCGGCCGATGCGACCGAGGTCAACGACATTCAGATCTTCCTCGACCAATCGATCAAAGACGGCTGCGAAGGACTAATGGTTAAACTCCTCGAAGGAGAGGGGGCTTCGTACGAACCGAGTCGCAGGAGTATTCACTGGCTCAAGGCGAGTTCTCCTCGCACGGCGTCGAACTTTGGGAAGCATCGCTCATTCCTTTGCACTGGCTTCGATCAATAGCTCAAGAAAGACTACCTACAAGGTGTCGGAGATTCGTTCGATCTCGTCGTGATCGGAGGTGATTATGGAAAAGGAAAACGCACAAACGTCTATGGAGCCTTCCATCTCGCCTGCTACGATCCCGACACTCAAACGTATCAAGCGATCTGCAAAATTGGCACTGGTTTCTCAGAAGAGCAACTCAAGCAGCATTGGGAAACTCTGCACCCGTACGTTCTCCGTCTTGCTTTCCTCGTTACGGACCGCTTGTCCTGACGTTCTTCGCTGGTCCCGCAGACTTGAGCTTACACAAAAGAGCAATGTCTTGGACATGGGTACGGTACCGGCCAAGGGACTACCCGACGTCTACTTTGAACCCAAAGTAGTCTGGGAAGTTCTCGCTGCCGACTTGTCTCTGTCTCCGATCTACTCGGCTGCTCGAGGTATGCTTCCGTGTTGCCTTTGATCGCGAAAGGACGTACTGACGGAGGTGATTGCGGTGGTAGGATTGGGTCGTCTGAACGGGGTGCCTTCGGATCGCGGAATCTCGCTTCGATTCCCTCGCTTCTTGAGGATCCGAGACGACAAAGATGCGGAATCGAGTACCGAACCTGAACAAGTGGGTTCCTTCGTTTATTCGTCGGTCACTCGTGATGCCACACCTGACAAGCGCGGGTTCGCGAAACAGATCGCAGATGCGTTCAACAACCAAGCGATCCACACCGGGGGAGCCGGAGGGAAAAAGAAGAAGGCCGGACAAGACGACACTTTCTGGGACTGATCAGTTCCGAGCGCTTCCCGTTCGCTCTCCGTCCGGCAGCCCTCTACGCGAATTGCCATCGAACCCAATGCTTTCTTGACTTTTTGTATCTACTTTCTATGCAACGTCAGTAATCTGTGGCGAGAGCACTTCGGGAGAACGGGTCTCGCCCGATGGTGACCGTCAGAGATCGAATCGTTAAGTTGAATATCAGGCGCACGCGTCCACGAAAATGCTTGCGTTGGTTCGGCCTCTTTTCCTGTCGTTACGTGCCGTTTCTTCGAGAGGTCTCGTGACGGCAAAGCATGGAGTCCAAAGAAGCGTTCGATCCGTCGTCTTGTCCGCCAGGTCAAGCACGTTCGAACCCGGAAAGCTTGAGGTCATCCAAGTCTGCGAAACTCGGCGATTCGCACCGCCCCGCGTCGCGCACGAGACCGAGACCGGAAAGGCAAGTGATTCTAGCGGCGCTTCGTAGGGGTTGTTTGCGGAAGGAATCGAGCTTGAGGGAGAAGTGGGGTCCGATCCGAAGACGAGTCGACAAAGGAGCAAGCGCCCTGCGTCCCCGACGAGAGAGCCAAAGAAGAGTAGTCACTTCGCGCAATGTGTAGTCTGACACTCCCTCGAGATTCTCGTCAAGTCGAACGCCCGTAGTTTTGTGCTGGTGCCGGCGCTGCAGGAGCGAGCGAGCGTTGCGTGGACCGCTCGACGAGCTAATGAACCGGATCGGAGGTCGATAGAACAACTCGCGGGGCCGGTGCGAGTCGAAGCGACGTCATGGGCGAGCGAAAGAGATGTAGATGAACGCGAAGTACTCGTCGTTCACGCCCTTTCGCCCCGCCCACAACCATGCTATTGCGAACCACGCTCTCGTCGGGAATCCGATCCACCCCGCTAGCTCGTCGGTCTCTCAGCGGGGGCCCGGTCCCGGTCAAGTTGGCATTCGAATCGCAGCTCCCGAACGGGAACCAATCCTCGTCCCACGCGCCCCTCGTCATTCTCCATGGGTTGTACGGCAGCAAACAAAACTGGAGGAGCCTCGCGAAAGGCATGGCGACCAAACTCGGACGCGAAGTCTTCACTCTCGTCCGTCCCAGGTCGCGTCTGAGTGAAGCGAACTGCAAGCTGACACCTCGGGGTCACGTGGGCGGGATTCGGATGAAAGGATCTGAGGAATCACGGACACTCGCCCCACGTCAGGGAATGCTCCTACGATGACCTCGCCGCGGACGTCAAGGCGTTTATTCAGGAAGAACAAAAATTCGACGATTGTGTCGTCGTCGGCCATTCGATGTGAGCCCGCTACGTTGACAGCACCGTGTCGATGAATGTGGCTGCTGACCTGTCACTCGCATTGGCGCATAGGGGCGGCAAGGTAGCAATGGCGCTTGCTCTGAGCGGTTGCGACCCGTTATCAAAGCTCGTCGGTGAGCACGCGCCTGGCCGCAATCGCAGATCGAAGCAGCTGCTTACCCTGGTTCACTCTTCGTCGGCCAACAGTCGTCGATATTGCTCCAGGAGTCGGCAGAATCTCGCCAGAGTTCCGAGCCTACCTCGATGCGATGAAGGAAATCGACGCGGCGCAAGTTCACTCTCGCAAAGAGGCAGACTCGATCCTGCAGAAGACTGAACCGGTGAGCAGGAGAACATATCTCTGTCGCCTCGGTCAGCTCTTGCGCGAGCTGAACCGGAACTTCGACAACATAACTCGCAGGACCTCGGAGTTCGACAATTCCTCTTGACGAATCTCGACCGGGCGTCACCTTCCGACCCGTACAAATTTCGACTACCGCTGAGCTACCTCAAGAACGCTATCGACGAGATTGGTCATTTCCCTTACACCCCTGGAGAACGAATTTTCGACAAGCCTTCACTCTTCCTCAAAGGCAAGTTTCGATCGGTTTGCACTTTCTTTCGTCCACAAAGTTTGCTGGCAGCTGACATGGTTGCGAAACGCACAGGCAAGAAGAGCAAGTACATCAACAGCAAGAACATTCCGATCATCAACCAGTTTTTCCCGCGCTCGCGACTCGAAACCCTCGATGCTGGTCACTGGGGTTTGTCATTCGGGCTCCGTCTTGTGATGAGTCATTATCGCTGACCATCGGTTGGTCCATGTAGTGCATGCCGAGCGACCGAAAGAGTTCGTGGAATTACTGGATGGATTCTTGAAAGAGTAAAACGACACTTGATCACCATGGCATTATACATACGTGTTGGCCTTTGAGCAGTTCGATAGTATTCATTGTACAGTGATAGAGAGAGGCAGGAGCACGGATCGATATCGCGAATAATGCCCTCAAAGGAGATCGACTTACAGTATTGAAATTTGAATCGAGCGTTTTCAAATTGTTTCTCGCTAGTTCATCTCCGCAGCCGCTCCCCTCCTTCATCGAGACAGAGTCACGTCGAAACCTTCGAAGCTCACAAGCAATCGACCGAATCGGCAAATCACGCACGAGCCCGTCCGAGGACTTCTTGGCGAGTCGATCGAGCAGAGATTGAATCGCCGGCAACTCGCTCCACTCGGCCTTCGGCGCAAGCACTCGTGTCAAGCGGACCTCGGAGCGCCTGGGTACACTAAAGACATATCGCAGTGAACCTTCGACGCGTCATACGTACTCGAGAACGACCGTCACAAAGGATGGCCGAAGAACAATCGGCAACAACTGGTGCGGGAGGCAAGAAGGCTCGACGAGGCCGGAGACAGGATGACACGCTGCCGCCAAGCGTGAGTCTCTCCCGGTACACGCTCATCTCACGCCGCAGCGAGACTGGGCTGACATCTCGACGTACGGAATCTCCTTCTCAGCGTTCGCGCGATGTCCAGCGCGCGTTCCGCGCCCGGAGGGCCGCGCATCTGACTCACCTCGAGGCTTCAGTCGACTGGCTCGTGGCAGAGTGAGTGCTGAAGCCTCGTCCACTCTTGGCAGACGCCTCGATTCGAATTTGCTCACGATTTCGTATCGATGCGACCAGGAATGCGGCCTTGCGACAGCGATGCGGCTTGCCTTTAGATGGACCACCCTTGACGGGAGCGCCGCCTGTCGAAGAAGTCATTGAAGGTCCGAACGAGGCACAGCCTGCGACATCGGCGAAGAAAGCGGCACGAGCAAAACCGAGAGGCAAGAACGCGAAAGCGGCAGCCCCTAGTGGAGACGATCATAGCGATGCAGAGGGCAAGATGGACGAAGAGGACTCGCCAATACCCCAAGATGAAGCGAGGGGAGCAGCCGAGGTGCTCGCAGGAGGACCCGCGAATCCGAACAACGGCTCTATGTCCCTTCCCCCGATGAACGTCCCCTCGGCGTCTACTTCTGCGCCACCTCACAGTGCTGCAGCCCCGCATGCCCCCTACTCCCTCTCGCAACAACAAATGTCTCCTCGCCTTCAGCAGCCGAATGGCTTTCAACACCACCCGTCTCAGATCCCATACCTCGTCAATCACCCTCATGCGAGCGTCGGCTACCCTTCCCAACCTCTCAACGCCTACGCGCCGCAACAATACCCTAATCCTTACCAGCCTTTCCAGGGGAATCCCGGCGTACCTTACAACTCGTATTATCCGCACGCCCCTGCGCATGCGCAATACAACGGACAACAGCCTCATCCCAACGGGAACCCTAGCCCTCACATGCCTGGTCCATTCTCAATGACTCTCCCACCCCCAAACGCACACGTTCAGCCCTATCCTTCTCAACATCCCCCTTCGTTGACGACGTCGCAGCGAAACTCGGTGTCCTCCGCTGCCTCGCCCCAATCCGCCACTCCGCCTTCGTCCCATCTCCGCGCCCCGACTTTCCCGACTCCAGCTCCTCCGGGTCCACATCACCACTCTCCCCACGCCCAGCCCCACGTCTACCCAGCGCTCATTCCTTCCCCTTCCTCCGTCCTCGCGAAATCTCCGCATGATCCTCCTGTCGACTCGTACCCCCCGAAACCCTTGCACCACAACGCTCGACTCGAAGTCGATCTACGCACGCAACTCGAACAGCAGCAGCAGCGACAGCAACAGCAACACCAAGCCATGTTTGACTCGATCTTTCCGACGCCCTCTCCCGAAGATGAACAGTTCTTCCTCGATACGTTCTGCGGCCTCGCCAACTCGACGATCATGACGAACAGTGAAGACCTGTTTCTCCAGTCCTTGTTCCCAAACCCGAACTCGAACCAGAGCCCGAATGACGGAGCGACAATCACGATCGAAGGCGACAAAGACGAAGAACGAGGGAGCGCCGGCGCACGAGAGCGCGAGATCGAGGCACGAAAGGAGACGGCGATTCGCGGTGGTGGTGGTGGTCCTGGTGGGAGGATCGACGCGACGAGGTACAAGTCGTTCTGCGTCGGGTTGATGAAGGGAGTCAAGGGGATCGAGGGGTTGATCGCGCAGAAACGCAAGCGCGATCGAGAAGCTCGAGGCGAGTATGGTGGTGGTGGTAGTCAAGGTGGACGACGGGACGACGACGACGACGATGACCACGACCACGCGGCAAAGAAGAGGAGGTGTGGCGAAACGGGCGCGAGCAGTCCGGAAGAACGGAGGGAGAAGGAGGACGAAGCGGTCGCGTTCTTGGCGGAAGCGGCCGCGATGGCGTCTTCGATCGGGGACCGGCGAGACAAGGATTGCTGCGGAGGCATCATCGATTGCGGCCCTCCAACGAACGTGGAGACGAAGGGCGGAGCGAAGGGCGTCAAGACGGAACGAGACGATTGTTGCGGCGGCCTGATCGACTGTGGCGACACGGACAATGGACCGCACGCGACGCACACGGGAGAGACGCCCGAAGAGGACGACGGTCAAAAGGTGAAGAAGGGAGAAGAGTGTTGTTCGGGTCTCATCTCGTGCGAAGACGGTTCCAAGGCGTCCCGACCGCTCGCCCAAGACACTACCTCGCTGTCCGAGCAGAAACAGGCCGATATGGTTTCTCCTCCGTTGACGATCTACCTCCCCCGCCTTTCCTCCTTCTCTCCGAACCCGAAACGGACGACGTCGTCGCCTGATCGCGGTCCAGAAACCGTCTCTGGCGATCCCTCGGCGACCGACGAAACGGACGCCTACATCCTCGTGTCTCTCGCCTTTGCGGAACTCTCTCAATACATGTCACCTTCCCCGAACTCGTCTCCCCACTCGTCGTCGTCGCGCCCGTCCTCGCCATCCGCGTTCCTGTCTCCGACCCGAGTCGCCGAACTCCTCTACAACGACAACCCGACCATCTCGTCAACTTTGTCCTCCTCCTCCTCCTCCTCGGTCGATCCTGCCCCTTTAACGGCCGAGAGGAGCGCTTCACCAAACCTCATCATTGTGCCTCCGACGAAAGAAGCAGAAGAACGAGGCAAGAAGGGAGAGTTGTACGTCCGGAAACACGTCGTTCAAGTCGTCAAGAAATGGTGCCAAGACGAGCTGGCGAGGTATGCCAGGCCGGAGTGAACTCTCCCCTCTCTCCTTCTTTTCGCGACTCATCGTTCGTCGGGGGAACGTGTGTAAAATGAGCGAAGGGGGAGAAACCGTGCATGTTCATTTTCCGTGCTGTTCCGATTTTGCCGTTTTTGCTAGATTTACCTTTATGTTTTTGCTTTCTCTTTTCTCGCTGTCATTTCCTTTTCTCCCTGTCCACCTCATGCTTTCAGATTTTGTCTTCTTCAAGGGCCTCTCTCTCTCAGATCTTGACTGAATCATTGAAATCCTTTCTGTCTGTTGTTTCACTGAAATCGGAATTACCCCGAAACCCAGGTTGAAATTGGGCGTTTCTTAATGGGTGCCGGCGGGTAGAGAAAAGAAAGGTGGATGAGGAGAAGGACCTACCCTTGATTAGGTACCCTCCCCGAAACCGAGCGTGTTCACTGAACGGCAGTACCCAAGGAGAGAGTCCGCCCAATCACCTTATCTCGGGATCGATTCTTACCCACGGTTTCCGGTTAGCTGGATAGAATTTTGTTGGCCGAATCGTGCCCCCACCCCCCCCCCCCTCTTCCGTTCCCTTTCAGCGTCGCATGTGCGGGGCGGGGGGGAAGGGGGGAGGGGGGTTCAAGGTTCTGTCCCGGCCATGATCTGCTTCAACACCGTTTCCCACTCTGTACGCTCCGCTTCTTCGAGCTCGCGATCGACACGATCGTCGATACCGGTCTCGTCTTGTCGTCGTCGTCGTCGTCGTGGTGGTGGTAGTGGTGGCCGCTGCAAAAACTCGCGCAGTTGGCGGTACAAGGGTGCGGTCGAACTCGATTCGAGGGGAGACAGACTCGGCGGGTGAAACACGACAGCGGAAGAAGAAGAAGGATCGTCGTTATCGTCGTCGACGACGCCGTTCGAGCGGGAAGAGCTCGTATGAGCTTGTGGACCGCGATGCGGCGATCTTTCCCGACAGAGTCGGTCACCGAGGGTCGAAGGGAAGGGATTCGTCGGGAACAGGTAATCGAGGCATTCGAGAATCTTGGTTGCGCCTTTTTCAATCGGTGACAAAGCGGGTTCCCAACGGTATCGTCAGTTGGAGAAGGAAGAATAAAATAACTCTAGTTCTCTTAATGGGGGGTGGTTTTAGGCAGAGGATGCATACCTTGAACTTCGGTACTACAGAAGGGTAGGTAGTACACGAGCCATCTCATGACGATCTGTTGCCACCATGGCGAATCTCTCGATAGTCGCGTCGTCGGGACAAACCCTAAAGACCGAGTCACGGAACGATGAGCGCCACTGCACAGGGCCGAAGCTTGGACCCCCCTGTTCGCACGTACCTGGCGAAACGCCGACTATGTCTACCCCGTTGCGCTGTTCAGTCTCGAGGTGGGTGTGGAGCTGGCCGAACGCGATCGACTGAACGAGTTTTGACGCGGCGTACCGGTTTCGCGGGGTCGATTGCGGATGCGTCGGATCGCGCAAGAGGTCGACTGCTCCGTCGAGGGACGACAAGGCGAGCGAGTTTTGGAGAGACGACGAAGTGAAGACGATGCGAGAGTGTTGCGGCTTGAGCAAGGGGACGAGGTGGCGCACGAGGCGCACCTGCGAGAGGTGGTTGACGACGTACTCCTCGGCGAGAGTGGCACCTTGACCAGGACCGGTGAGGGAGACGGGCCTGAAGGACAAGTTCCACGTTGCGGCGTTGAGGAGGATGCAGTCGATTGAAGCGGAAGCGGCGCCACTAAGACTCGTTCCGACTCGGAGGTGCTCCCGGACCGAGTCGGCAAAGTGATCGACCGAGTCGGTCGAAGCGAGGTCGAGTGGAATCCACACGAGTCGAGCTTGAGCGGATCGAGTAGTCGGAGTCGGAGTCGGCGGACAGCGAGTGCGGTGTCCGGCGAACACGGTCGAGCTGGGTCCGAGGTGCTCGAGCACGCGACCGAGCACGACCAGTCCGAGTCCCGAAGTGCACCCAGTCAACACTAGAACCGGCATTGTTCCAGCAACCGAGCGACGAGTCGAGTCGAGTTGAGATGAGTTGAGATGAGAATGACGCGCGTCTCTCTCTCTCCCTCACTCGTTTCAGATGGGCGACGAACCGATCAGCATGTCGAGCGCACTCCCCGGTGACGCGCATCCGAGCCCGTCCCCGTCCCCCTCGCGCTCTCCGTCTCCCCCTCCACCTCCTCCACCAACTCGTCCTGTTGCTTCGACCTCTGCCGTGCCCTACTCGGAACCCGCGACTTATACGCTCTTGTCGGTCCACCCGACCGATCCGCTCAAGCAGCGCGCGTTCCCGTCGAGGTACTTTGCCGCCCCGTCGAGAGACTACCCGCCCTCGTCGCGCTTCCTCGACCTCCCAGAGTCCTACTTCAGTCCGACCGCTGTCGAACTCCAGCAGGCCTTTGCCGGTCAAGTAAAGAAGCGCGAACAGCTCGTCGACAAGCCCCTCTTGACCCAGAAACTCCGCGACCGCCAAGAGGCGCAAAAGACCACCGCACACGCAAAGCGCTGGCCCCACACCCGGATCCGCGTCCGGTTCACCGACCGCAGCCAACTCGAGGGCGTGTTCCCTTCGACCGACAAGCTCGTGCACGTGTACGAGTTTGTCAAACTCGCGCTCGACGAAGCTCGTCGCGAAACCCCCTTCCTCCTGTGTCCGTCACTCTTCTTCCCTTTTTTTTTTGGCCGGCTTTACACCTTCTTGACATCGTCACCTTTTCCCCGGACGCGATAGATCAATCTCCACCCCGAACCGATTACACCAAGGGCGATCCTGCTTTCCGAGGGAAATCTCTTATCGACCTCGAGTTCACTCCCTCGACCGTCTTGTACATCAAGTTCCTCGAAGACGACACCCTGAACAGTGCGTTGCCACAATCGCGTTCGTCGCCGGTTCGAGATGGATCTGACTAGTAGTGCACATGCGCCCCCGGCGTCGTCCGGCACGCACAACAGGCTCCGCGACTCGACCTCCGCTCCGACCCGAACTGCTCAACATTGCGGCCGAGTTGCCCCCGCCGCCTTCTTTCGATCCCAACCCTTCAGAGCCTTCGCACGCGGGCAAAGCCCCGCCGTTGACTAAGAACTCGCTCGGCATGGGCGGCGATCGCGGCAAAGTCGTCCCGAGCTGGTTGAAGCTCGGGGGCAACAAATTCAGTGAGTTTTTTTATTTTTTTTTTGGTTTTGGGTTTTTTCTTCTATTTCCCTTTCCTCGAGCTTGTGTGCTCGCCAGAAGAAGAAAAAGGAATAAAAGGAAAAAACTCCTCCCGGATTGAGGAGGGACGTCACTGATCCATTACTGTTCGTTTGCCTGTCGGAATCGTTCTCCTCCAAAAAACAGAAAAGTAGAACGCCGAGATTTCGGAAAGTCGCAATCGACGTTCTGACGAACGCAGGTCCTCTCAATGTTTTGAGACCGCGCCCGAGTCTGGTTGAAACTCGAGTCATCGAAGATAGAGGTTGTTACAAAAGGGGAGGGAGGGACCAAGAGAAACCGAGAGAGACCCAAATGTCACATTTCTACAAAAAACCACTGTCAAACGTCTACCACGTTGGGGAACTCGACCCCCCCCCCCCTCCCTTCCCGTTTCCATCTCGGGCTCCTTGTCAAAACGGTCCCTTGTCGTCTTGTCCTCGAAACGGTTTCGGGGATCGACATACGTTCCTCCCGAAAAAAAAAACAGAAGCCTCAGACGGTGATTTGCTGCTCGTGTCCAACCGCGTCTTCGTCCTGGTGTTCGAGTCGTTTTTGGAACACGGCGTACACGAGCGAGTAGCCTTCAAACTCGTACAGGATGCGATCGACGCGTTCGTACTTGCCGACGTCGCCTCTGTGAATCCCTTCTCCTCGTCCCTCGCTCAAGTTGCTCAGTTGCCTCATGCCTTCGTGAGCCCGACTCTTTTGACTCCCTCCACCGGTTCCCGGGGACGTGGTAGCGGCAAAGTGTTGGTTATCTTCGTCGTCCGAAACGAACAGGGTGATGGACATTTTCGCCGGTTCGAAAATTTCGAGCACGCGTTCGATCAACTCTGGCAGGGCGTACGGGTTCTTGTCGTCGTTCGTCGTCTTCGTCGTCGTCGATTCGGGTGTCGTCTTCGAGACGGTGGTGGTGGCGTCACTCGCGGCGGCTCCGAGGTTGGCAAAATCGAAATTGCACTCGAACGAAGCGTACGAGTAGGCCTCTTCGGGTGTGACGTGCACCGTCGCGTACCGGTCTCCCCTCACTGCGTTTTGAGAGAACCCACAAGGCGCAAACAAGAACGAGTCGAGCGTCGCACCGGGGAGGATCGCCGTCAACCCGAGGTCGTCAGACAGTCTTGCCCCGAGCGAGTGCGCGTCGCCCGTTTCGGACGGCAAGAGCGGCGACGTGTACGCGACGGGCGCGGCTGGCGTCGAAGACGGGTGGTAGAACTTTTGGCACGCCCTGGGAGACAGCTGCGTCATGAGGATCTCGAGCGTTTGGTCGGGACGGGACGGGACCGGCGAGCGCGAAGGCGAGCGCGAAGGGGGCGGACGAGGCGCCGCGGCGGCGACCGGAGGGAGAGAGACGGTGCCCTTGCGGGGCGACACGGGAGGGAGGGCAGAAGGAGTCGTCGCGAGGGAAGTCGACAGGGACGAGAGGGCGGTTTTCGGATTCGAAGGGGGGAGAGAGGCCGAAGATTCGAGGGCGTGAGGGAGGAGTACATCGTCCCGTGGAGGCGTGATGTACAGCAACCAGTGGTCTCCGTTCATGCGTCCGACCGTGTACGCCGACGAATTCTCTGGAGCAGACTCGACCGACAGATGTGAGCGACTAAGAGAACGGGAAGAGGGGAACGAACGTGGCAAGAAACGTACCAAACAGTTTGTCCAAGAAGCTCATCTCTTGGGCCCAGTCCTTGTGAGGTCCTCGTTGGCGGTCCGGGAACATGAACGTCTTCCTCGAGTAGAAGCACCTCCACACACCTTTGAACCCGCAGGTTTCGGACGCGATGCGGAGGAGCGTAGGCAGACCGAGAAGAAGAGTCGTAGTACCGCAAGTCTTGAGGATAAGCTTGTGCGGCCACACGAACATGGACGATTCGCTGTAGGAATATATGATCAGCGACCGATTCGCAGAGGCGAGTGAAGGACGAGACGAACCTCAAGAGGTACGCGTCGGTTTCTTCTCCCTCGATGACACTGAGGACCTTGCATTGGACCTCGTCGAGCATCTCTTCCCAGACGCTCCTCTCGACTTGCCTCAACCCGGTCCAGCGCTCTTTGCCTTTCCTGCCCCCCTTGAGGGGGAGGCCACGGTCGACGACATCTTGCTCGGAAGGAGCGAACCAGAGTTCGAGAAGTTTCTCAGGACCTGCACATTGGAGTACGGTGAGCCTCTCGTGACCATCGCAGAGGCTCTCGAGCGCGGTACTGACCTTCGAAGGGTCCAGGAGAAGCATCATCAAAGACGGTGACGGGAGCGTCTTCGACAAGCGCGGGCATCTTGCGAATAGCACAGGTAGCTTTAATGTAGGGGTCTTGCGAGGTTGAGCTATCGACTAGGTCTGCGGAGCGGGTACACAGAGGTTGTCAGCCCTTTTTGAAGTTGGGGGAAGAAGCAGGTCAACCTTACCTCCAAAAGAGGGGTTGGGTCCGGGAGGGATTTCGCACTCGGGGCTCTGCGGTACCTGGAAGCTCAACTAAGGCTCAGGAGGCGGGTTTCGGCGGTTGTGACGAGGTGGTAGAAGCCTTGCGAAAAAAAGTCCGATCGTGCAAGCGATCGCCTTCTCAACCGCAAAGGCAAGAGAAAACTACCTCAGGGGGGGTGTTCGTACCCAGATTGTCGACGCCTGAGTTGAAGGCGGCGTCATTCAACTCGAACCGAGTGGATCCGCTCCTGTTGCTCCCTCAGCGCCGGCACGGCAGTCCTACATGATCGACTTGCAGTAACTTGTCACGACAGACTCGACCCGCGCCCCCGTGTCTCCCTCAACTTCCTCGACTCGGACGACGAGCATGGCGTTGTACCGCTTCCTGTACTGGTCGGCGTACGGTGGATGGATCGCCGTACTCGTCAGAGTAGCGAACAAGATCAACCGAGAAGTGCCCGAGCCGTACATGGTCAGTCTCGCCTCGCTCGCGACTCCGTCTCCGTCTCGACCTCGGGGTGTCGACTGACGTGACTCTGCTTGGTAGGACGAGATATTTCACGTGCCTCAAGCGCAAGCATATTGCCGAGGCGAGTGGGCGTACTGGAACGGCGCGCTCACGACTCCGCCTGGACTGCGAGTTTTCTCTTTTTCTCGGAATGCCTCTACCTCGTCTGACCCTGCGTCTGAACCTTTGATAGCTACCTCGTCCCTGCCGCACTTGCAAACGCCGAGCGTTGGCTTCAACGAGCACTCCCCGAGTTTCGCTTCGTCTCGAACCCTTGTTCGCTCGACTCTTTGCGGTTCTTGAACCTCGCGATCCTCGGCGTGCTTCCCTTGCTCTATTCGTCAACGTTGCTCGCCGTCCGCAAGTCAAAACCTCACACTGAAGTCGGCTCGAAGCTCAAGTCGACGAGAGCAAAAGAGGAGCGAGCCGAACGGAAATCGGCTCGGTGGGAAGGTCTCGTGATCGCGTTGATGCCGGTCGTCGGGTGGTGGGGGTGGCTGTACTACACCGATCTCGGCAGCGTTGCGATGGTGCTGCTGGCGCTGAGATTGAGCTTGGCGAGGAGGCATTTCCCTGCGAGCGTCGTTAGTCGCACGTGCTGTCCTGCCGATCGATACCGCTTTGTACTGACACTCCTGATCACGTGCATGATGCTAGTTGGGTGCAGGGAGCCTCTTATTCAGGCAGACAAACGTCGTTTGGATCGCCTTTGTCGCCGGAGTCGCCGTCGTGCGCGAACTGAGGACGGTCAGCTGTGACGACCGAGTCAAGAAGCGATCACGACTCCACGACCCCCTCCTCGAACACGCTCGCTTGGGTGAGGACGTTCCCGAGTCTCTTGGTCGCGAAGTGAACTGACAGAGGCCTGTTCTCAGCCGATCTGATTCGGACGCCTCTCTCGCTCGTCTCTCTCACGCTCGACCACTTCTCGACCGTGTTCCCCATCGTCGCTGCATATCTGCCCGTGTTTGTCGGCTTTCTCGTTTTCATCAAGCTGAATGGCGGCATCGTATTAGGTGAGCACTGTCCAACCCTCTGCAGCTCGCGTCGCGCCAACGTTTTGACCTTGTCTTTCAGGCGACAAGTCGAACCACGTCGCGACTGTACACATCGCCCAGGTGTACTACTTTGTCGCCTTCTCTGCCGCTTTCCTCAGTCCTCACATCCTCGGATTGCGGAACGTGAAAAAGTCCCTGTCGAGCTTGTTCGGGACGACGACGTGAGTGGCTGCTTTCCATTCGGTCTGTCATCGCTCTGTCCCTCCCTCATTGACTCCAACTCGTCGATGTAGCCGAGCTGCAGCGTCCCTCTCCGTGCTCGCCGGCATAGTCTGGACGATCCGACACTTTACGCGAGTCGTGCCTCTCCCTCTTTGCAGTCCTACGATCTCGAGCACCAACTGACCGGACTACGCCCTACGAGCTCCACAGGATCGCGCATCCGTTCTTGCTCGCCGACAATCGACATTTCGCATTCTACGTTTGGCGAAGAGTCGTCAACTTTAACCCTCTCGCTCGGTACGCATTGGCTCCGGGATACCTCTTTGCGTTTCGAATCGTATACCAAGCTCTCGGTGAGTTCCTGCCTCTCTTTACGTCTCCCTACGCCTAGCGTCCCAGGTGTCGTGGCTCATCCGACTTGCTCGTGGCGCCCGGCCTCTTCCCGAGCAGTCGATTCTCAAACGATGCGACTCTCAACTTTCGTCCTGTTTACGATCTCAACCGCGCTCGTCCTCGTCCCGACCCCCTTGATCGAACCCCGGTACTTCCTGACCCCATTCCTCATTCTCCGCTTGTACCTCGCACCCTCTCCGTCGCCTCGACAACCCCTTTTCAAATCGCGACGACGTTCGGGAAGAAGGGTTCGACTCGTCCTCGAAGCGGTCCTGTACGTCTCGGTCCAAACGACTTGCATTTGGTTGTTCCTAGAAAAGAGCTTCGAGTGGTCCGACATTGAAATCGGACCAGACGGGAAAGGGTTGCGAGGGAGAGACGCACGAGAGGTTGGGAAACGGCAGAGGTTCATGTGGTAGCTTTTTTTCCTTCTGGGATGGATTGGTCTATGTACAAATTGATCGGAGACATAGGGTGTTGCCTCGACAGGATGGTCCGAATAGCTCTTGAAAAAAATGAAGAAAAAGACTCCAGCCGAGTCAGGGCGGGTTCGGTCACAGCGAGCGACGCGCAATCCCAGAGGGAAAGAATAGGCGGTGGAGTCAAAACCGTTCTAGGCACTGGGACTGGGGGCGCCGCTTGTTCCCAAATAAGACAAAAGAATGATGATATCGCTACAGGAAGATGAGGGACAGGTCTTCTGCAAACCGAACCGAGCTCTGACTAGGGATAAGAAAAAACCCCGAGGAAACGAAGGGGCGCGGAGGGGGGAGGGGGGGAGAAGGGAACGAAGGAGGAGAAGAAGAAAAAAACAAAAAGAAAAAAATCATCTCTTCGACGGACTCGATCCTCCCCCGCCGCCACCTCCCCCGCCGCCAAATCCAGACAGTTCCAACCCACTACTCAACCGTTTCATGAGTCCCGGCCTGCGAGCCGATTTACCCGCCTTGAGCTTCTCGATGCGCTCCTTTTCCTTTTGGGCGTACTCTTCCCGACTGAGCGGTCGTTCCGGTTCTACCATTGGCGCGAACCACCCAGATCCTGTGTGGTTTGGTGAAATTCATTTCGAGTCAGAAAATCGACCATTCTGTCACAAAATCGAGAGACCCTCTTTGAGAGGCAAGAGAGAGAGAGAGAGAGAGAGAGAGGGGGAAAATAAAATTTACCGGAACGAAATTGGGATAGGAACGAAGGTGCCGAACTCGCTTTCAAGGCGCCACTCCCGCTGCTCGCGTTGGATGTTCTCGCCGCTGCTTTGATCGTCGCACTGCTCTCACTGCGATTCCGGCCGTTTGAAGGATGAGGAGGAGGTGAACTCTCTCGACTCGGAGGGGGGAGGTCGTCGCTCAACGCGGCCGAGATCTGTCTCGAGAGGTCCGAAGTACTCGTTACGAGTCCCGGTCGCTGTTCCCTCCCGGATGATGTCGGAGGGGACGAGGAAGAAGAAGGAGGCGGCGAGTCGTCGTCGCCATGCTCGGAAGAGAGTGGAGACCAAGGGTTCCGACCTGGTTGTTGTTGGTGGGTCGTCGCGCGCGCACGAGAGGAAGATCGAGAGCTCGTGCGAGAGCCACCAGACCCGATCGACGAGAGCGAAGGGTCGTACAGGGACCGATCGACGAACGGGTCACTCGCGGCAGAGTCGAGCGAAGGTCCCCTCGAACCGTACTCGAGTGACGGTCCCCGTGACGACGAAGATCCTTGCGAGGTCGGGTACATTCTGTTTCGGGAGCCGGGAGGGATCGCGAGGGCACAACGCTTCACGCGAAATGATGAAGTCACAGTGCACGCTTTATTTTTTACGTCAATTTGTGGTTGTCGGGAGTACGTCCGACCCGCCAGAGGCACGATTACAAGACAGGCTTGGACGAGCATGAGAAGCGTTTCGAAGCCGAGGAAAAGACTTTGGCGAAAATAGATCCCCGGTTTCTTCTCCTCGCAAAGGCTCACGTGTAGCGGTTCCCTTCACAGTCTTCTGACTGCCCCCACCATCGTCGAATCAGCGAAAATGCACGAAACGGCGGTTCAAGCGGTAAACATTTTGTATTCAGAAAGAAAACAGAGAACTCCTCCCGGGAAGGGACGACGCGCCCTCCCCTCCGCGTCCTGCTCTACAACGGCTTGCAATCTTCCCAGAAACAGGCACGATAATTTATGCCGAAAGCTTGGCGGGGAATCGGTTCTGTTGAGAGGGGGGGATACGACGAGGGAGAACGAGGTAGATGTGATGAGCATTCGCGAACGCGCGACAAGAGATTTGGAACTCGGGGAGAGAAATTCACCTCTTCACGCTGCTCGTCCCACTTGGCAATCCACTCGTCTGTGAGGCAACAGAGCATGGACATCGTCAGCGCAATGTGTCGTGGTCGTCGAGATTTCAAGAAATTCGAAAAGGCGTACTCGGGCAGAGCGAGTGGTAGGTTCGCCAGAACTGAATGAGCGCGCTCCGAGTCGGTTCAGTACGGTGACGACGAGGAGGACCCGGGGGAGGGGGAATGGAGCAACTGACCGTCTTGCAGGCGGGGAAGTCCTCGCCCTTGGCATCAACGCATCGGTAGTAGTCCTGCGTCCGATCGGAAACCTCGCCCGGTGAGCTTCGAAGTTGGAGCGTGGGAGGAGAGAGACATTACGGACGACGTATGATTGGAACTACGAGATGGACGCGACCGAGAGGAATGCGACTTGTGTCAGTCAGGGTCGAGTCGATCGGGGGGGACGGCGGCGAGAAGTACTCACGCAGTGCTTGGATTGGTTCGTGTTGGGGAACCGAGCGTCGAACGCGGCAGTTTGGAGGACGGTAGACTAAGGGCGCGAGGGGCGAGGGGCGAGAAGGCGAGCGAATCAGATCAGTCTCTGCGACACCCCGCGAGCGACGCGCGAGGGAGAGCACAGGACGCGAGCGGGTGGGGCATGCCACTCACTTGACCTTCTTCGGCAGACATGGTTGGCAAGTGTGCTGGGATGCGGGACGAAAGGCGAACGGGGAATTCGCAGAGTCGCGACGATTCGCACCCGCCGACCACCTGCACCACTGCACTCTCGCCTTCATCTCATTTCTCTCCCGCCTCATCGACTCCCGAGATGGACTTCCTCAAGCAAGAGATCGAGTCCAAGAAGCGCCAACTCGAGCACCTCGCCAAGGCGTCCCCCTCCCCCGGTCCCGAAGACGACGGAGAACCCCCCGTCAAGCGGTACCTCAAGCGCAGCGAACTCGAAGCCATGCGCCAACTCGAGCAACGCGAGCGCGAGCAGGAGCAGGAGCGCCTCCGCAAAGAGAAACTCTACGGCAAGCCCAAATCCGCCAACGCCAACGCAAACGCCCCACAGACCGCGACTGCCGCTGCGACCGTCACTTTGACCGATCCGTCGCGCGAAGTCGGCGAGACGTTCAACGTATCCAACGACGAGGCGATCCGGAGGTTGAGAAAGATCGGACAGCCCATCCGGCTCTTCGCCGAGACGGACAAGGAGCGCCGGCTGCGCTTGCGCGCGCTCGAACTCATCGAAGAACGGACAGAGGGACAGCGCAACGATTTCGCCCGCGCGATGGAGGGGCAGGAGCTCGGACTCGAGCGCGAAAAGGAAAAGAACAAAAACGGCGGCGCGGGAGGCGACGCGCAAAAAGTCAAGAAGAAGAAGGACAAACCAGTCACCGCGAGTGGCCAGGACCAACAAGACGAGGACGTTGCGAGGGAACCCAAACCGAAAGACGAGGAAGTCCTGGTCAACCTCGACATTGTTAAAACCAACCCGCACAAGGTGTATCCTCAGATATATCACGCTCTCAAGGTCCGGCTCGTATTCCTCTTCGTCACGCGTACTGAGATATGTCAGAGCTCACCCGTTTGTTCCACCTCTGTAGCGGGTGCTCAAAGAATGGGAGCAGTCCCTCGCTGATCGACCAGGTACGCCCGTCCCGAAGCCCGGCGGGACCGGCCGCAACCCATAGCTGACATTGTCCCCCGTCCTTTCGCTCCAGAATCTGTCAAACGCTCGACCCAGGGTAAAGTCGCCGCAGCTACTCAAGCGACTTCAGCCGAATACCTCAAACCCCTTTTCAAGCAATTGAGAAAACGGGTGCGCTCTCGCCACCGCTCCCCTTGTTTTCATCACGCAAAACCCCAGTGTCGGAAGTTTCTGATTACAAGCTCGTTCTCGGAAAATAAACCAGGACCTCGCCAACGACGTATTTATCGCGATCGCCGAGATCACGTTCTACATGCAGACTCGGGAATACCTCCGAGCCAACGACGCCTACCTGCGACTCTCGATCGGAAACGCACCGTGGCCGATCGGAGTCACGATGGTCGGTATCCACGAGCGTTCGGGACGAGAAAAAATCTTTTCAGACAATATCGCCCACGCGCTCAACGACGAAACGAGTCGGAAATACATTCAGAGTCTCAAGCGATTGGTACGTCCGAAGCCCCGGCCCGAAAAACCAGACGCACAAAGCGTTTCGCCATCTGTACCGCACTACTGAAGCTGATTATTTTTTGGGGGGGGGGGTCACGAATCAGCTTACTTTCGCCCAAGCGATTCGACCGCCAGCGGACGTTTCTCAAAAGTGAGCCCCCCCGTTTCATTCTTCTTCTTTTACTGGTTCCGCGCTTTCGGGAGATCTGACCCGCCTTGGTCGCTCCTTCCACCTCGCTTCTTGTGATCAGGATGGGTTGATCTCGCAAAAGGGAGGGAGGGGGGGGGGAGTAAAAGAGCTTGTCGGTTTTTTTTTCGTGTTGTCTTTTTCCCTGGTGTCCCTTTTTTTTTCTCCCTCTGTCTCTCGCGGTGTACGATCAACATGTTGTGTTCTCTTTCTTTGTTTTTTTTCTCTCGCAAACCAAGAACGATTAAGACTCTGCTTCGCCCGGAACCCCCCCCCCCCCCTCGCACGTTCGCACGGTGTTTTGGACGCGGCGTGGCATCCCGACGGGCCGGCCAAAAAAAGAGAGGAAAAAAAGTTTCCCGAGACCGACCGCGCCGGCCGCGTCCCCAGCTTCCCGACTTGAAAGATCACCTCCTCTGAAACTACGATGTCTTTGACCTCGACGACGACGATGAAGACGAACGAACACGAAGCAGCAGCGGTGCCGTTTAACCCGCTCGACCACTCTCACCGTCGGTGGAACCCGCTCCGACAAGAGTGGGTGTTGTGCAGTCGTGAGTTGTCTCTGTCTCTCTCTCTCGCTGCACGGCTTCGAAGACGTCTTTCGAGACTATTCGGTTGGAGCGTGGGGCCGTCGAGCGGGGGATCGCACGCTGTCGGTTGAGCGGAATCGGGAGCGTCATCATGGTTTCGAAAAGTGGGGGGAAAGAGAGGATACGATCAACTTGAGGACTAGACGAACGGTTTGAGGGCGAGTAAGGGGAGGGGAGATCATTCACAGCTGGTCTCTCGTGGATCGTTGAGGGCTAGTGAGCTGTCTCGAGGGTTCCCATCAACACTCTCAAGGCGTGCAAGCGAGGCGACGATTCCTCGCGCGACTATCCAGACGCTGATCGGGCTTCTCCCGCCCCCCATCTCGCAATTGTGGACAGCTCATCGAACGAAGCGACCTTGGCAAGGGGCGACTGAACCTCCCCAAATTGAAAACCGACCCGAGTACGACGAGAAATGTTACCTCTGTCCCGGCAACACGCGCGCGGGAGGCAAAGTCACCGACAAGTACGACGGGACGTACATTTTTGAGGTGAGTTTTTGGCTCAAACATGGCCCAACTTTCGGGGCGAGCGAGAAGGGCGCGAACTGAGTTGACTGGCGGGGTTCGCTCATTTTCTTTCCAACCTCTGCGAAAAAAAAAAAAAAAAAAGAACGACTACGCCGCCCTCTTGCCCGATCTCGTCGAACCTGCACCCCCGGCTTCGTCGGATGCGGCAGTCTCTACCCTCTTCCAGACGGAACCGGCCCGGGGCAAATGCTACGTAATCTGTTTCAGTCCCCGACACGACCTCACTGTGGCCGAAATGAAGACGGTAGAGATTGTTGGGGTCATCTCGGCTTGGTGAGTTCGCTTGATCCTTCGTAGCGACGACGCGAAAGCGAGGGGACTTGGTTTCGCTGATCTCGATTCTCCCCCGAAACAACGATAAGGACGAAGTTGTATCTCGACGTCTCGAAGGAGAACCCGTGGATCAAATACATTCAAATGTGAGTCTTTCGACTTGCGAGGTTCACGTTCCAGACTGACGAGGTGGAGGATAGTTTCGAGAATAAAGGATCGATGATGGGTTGCTCAAACCCTCACCCTCACGGCCAGGTACAGGCTCGCTCTTTCCCACCCGGTAAGATCGACTTGCTAAGCCTATCTTTTTTGAATTATAGGCTTGGTCTCTTTCCTACGTTCCCTCGATTCCCAACTCGATGCTCAAATCCCAGCGTCAATTCGCGAAAGAGCAAAAACCCGTCGAAGGCGTGCCTACTCTGTACGTAAGATTGCTATTGCTCTGATGACAACACTTCCTGACGAGTCGAACGGGTCCCAACGCCATTCGAGTGTGCAGTACCAACTCGCTCGCCTCCCTCCTTCTCACGTATGCTGCGACCGAGCTCGCAACGTACAAGAAGTCCCCCAACTCGCCCGAGAGCCGTGTCGTACACCTCGGCGAGCACTTCCTGGCGGTCGTACCGTACTGGGCTAGTTGGCCATTCGAAATCATGGTGCTGCCGTACCGGTAAGTGTGCCCCTCGTGTTTCGGTCCGGCCCACACGGGTCGTTTTCCCTTTCAACCGGCGCTTATGCGACATCTCGTTCGGGAAACGTACAGCCGTCACATTCCTTCGATCGCTTACCTCGATCCTGAAGAGAAAGAAGACCTCGCACAGATGCTCGGCGCCGTCGGTCGTAGGTTTGACAACCTGTGAGCTAGCTTTCTTTCTTTTGTGCCTCTCTTGTTTCGATCCTCGACTGATAGAAGAATTCTGCTCGCTACCGCAGGTTTGAATGCTCGTTTGCGTATTCGATGGGAGTTTACCAAGCACCGGTTTACGAGTCGCTCTCAAAGGAGGAACTCGCAGACTCGAACAGTGACAGTGATGCTGCGTATGCGCAGCTTCACATTGGGTTCTACCCGCCGTTGTTGAGGAGTTCGACCGTCAAGAAGTACTTGGTCGGGTGAGTCTCTCGATCCTCCGTTCTCCCTACCTCTCTCCTCATCTCTATCGTTCACCGTGATTCCTGTACTTGCTTCGGCTTTTCCCCACTCGACGTCGTCGCGTCACATCGCGGTGGTTCGAGACCTGTCCACGTACTGATGGGGAACGCTCTCGTGCGTGCGTGTACTCGCGACAGATTCGAACTTTTCGCCGAAACTCAACGAGACATTACGCCTGAACAAGCGGCACAACGTCTCCGAGATCAAAACGCCGAGCAACACTACAAGGAACTCATCAAGAAGGACTAGACTCTCCTAGCATGACAGTAAGCGAGAGAAGTAATACATTAGTATCATTGAAGAATTATAACATGAAATAGATTTTCCCATCGTAATTTTACCTTCTTCTCGGGGATATTCTGCGGGAAAAAGCGAAAGCGTCGTACTGTACAGTAGCTACCGCGGCGATACAGTAACGTTGCGAAGAGTGTTTGACAAGTGAAAGGGGCATGCCCCTTTTTTTTCGCCCCTTTCCAATTGCGACTGTCTTCCTCGCCTCGGATCCCGCCCAACTCGCGTCAAGACGGCATCTCGCGGGCCGGGGACTCGTCGGTCACAGATTTCGCTCTTGGCCAAGGTGAGCCCTCTTGCCGCCATGCCGCCGGTCGACGACTGTGCGCCGTCCCGAGGTCGTTCGTCCCCTGTTTGTTTTGCTTCCGGTGCGAACGCGCCCAGCGAACGGCGGGAGACGTTCAATCGCCCTCGAGTGGAACCTTACCCTGTCGTGGTGCTCACAGCGGCTCGTTTGCGCACACAGGGAAACAGGGAACTCGACACTTGGAATCGTTGCTCGTTCTTTCACTTCTTCCCCGCCAACGACCCTCTTCTTCCTCCGCTCGTGCCTCGGAAGCGCCCACGAGTACTCGTGACTGGTTCATCTCGACTCTGAGCTGCATACGTGCTCCTTCTCGGTTCGGTTTCCCCCCATGCCTCGACCATCGGATCCTACGGAACCTCTTGCCGCGACCCGAGGTTCACCCGGCGTCACAACGGTTTCACCTGCCCCGGTGGCCGCCGCCTCGCAGCACGTCGACGAGGGACTCGACGAAGAAAAAACGCTCACGGCGGCGCTCGTCGCGGCGCTCGTGCAAACCCGAGACGGACCCCCTCCCGGTTCAGCTCCGACGCACGTCTCGTCCTCGACTTCTTCTCCGAACGCGTATGTTTCCCAGCAGCAGCAGCAACGTGCGACTCTGGGAGAGACGGAGAACCGCTACGAAGGCCAGGACGTGGACGCGTCGCCCGGACTCGAACTCGTTGCGACGACGGAACCGAACCACGGAACGACGACTCGTTCGGGCCGTCGCACGCGTCCGACCCCGGCGGCACTCTCGTACTCGTCGGCCGGTGGGGGAACAGGAGGAGGAGGAGGAGGGGGACCGCAATCGAACGCGTCGTCCGACTCGAACCCGGACGCGTCGGGATCGCAGTACGTCGTCGCGGGGCGCAACAAGTCTTCGCGCGTGAGGTGGACCACTCGCGAAGACGAAGAGTTGGTCAAGTTGATCAAGGAGGAACCGCCGCTCACGTGGACGCAGATGGGCGAGAGGCTCGGGAGGCCAGGAGCCGGGTGCGCCATGAGGTGGTACAATTTTGTCAGGCAGCAAGTCGGAGGTGAGTTTCCCAATAATCGTTGTTTTTTTTCGCGCCTCGTTGGAGAAAACCTCATTAACCAAGCATGTCGCCTCGCTGTGTAAACCACAGAAGCGGAAGCAGACGAGTTGTCGAACAAGATCAGAGGGAAAGCCGGGAGTGCACCGTCTGGTCAGTCTCGTCTCGCGCAGTCTCGCTCTTCTCTCCTGATGCTGAAGCGTTCGGAGGTCTCTAGGGCGTGGAAGTCAACGCAAAGAGCAAGCGCAGCCTGTTGAAGAAGAAGAGCTCGTAGGAGGCGACGCACGCGAGGACGAACGAGTAGAAGCGGAAGAAACAGAGCAGATGCCTGCTCAAGTTGCGAGAGCGCCATCAGAGCCTCAGTCGCTCAGCCCGACGATTCAAATGCAGCCCAGCGAACAGATGCTCGTCGGATCGAGTCGAACGGTTGTCGCTCAACCTCACCAAGCTGCGCCTCCTGACCTCATGCACGAAGAACCGCAACTGCCGAGTGAGTTTTCTAGGGTGCCTCGACCCATTGCCTCATTGACGCCGTTGACCGCTGGCTTACTCGCCTATGCAGTTCCGCCTCCTCTTCCCGAGAATTACTTCCCCGGAGGCTACCACCTCACCGGTCAAGTGCTCAACCTGGGAACAATCCCTTATGAACAATTGCCTCCGAGGCTCCCTCCCGACCCATCCAAGCCCGGTCATCCTTTCCCGCGTACTGGAACTATTCACAGTGCGACCATCCTCCTCGCACGGTAACCCTTCGAGCGCGAAGCGAAGCTGATCCGTCCTTGCAAGATCAAATAGGTAACTCGGGACCGAACTACCTCCCCGATCAAGCGCTCGTCAAAGACCCTCCGATCCCGTTCATCAAAAACACGGTCATTCGGGGCCGGAGGACGCACGACGCCGATACCCTCCAGGCCGTGATCGAACAGGGTGCCGCGGTCGGGAAACAGA
Source organism: Sporobolomyces phaffii (assembly GCA_037042985.1). NCBI lineage: Eukaryota > Fungi > Basidiomycota > Microbotryomycetes > Sporidiobolales > Sporidiobolaceae > Sporobolomyces > Sporobolomyces phaffii. The sequence goes on along the minus strand of JAWNFN010000012.1, from coordinate 290,361 downwards.
AAAAAGTTCACCCGTGCCCGGCCGACAACTGCGGAGCGGCATTCAAGCGTAGCGAACACTTGAAGAGGCATTACAAGAGTGTTCATCGAGGAGAAAAACGTGAGGGTTACTTCAAACTCCCCCCCGCCCCCCGCTCGCTCGTGCGAGGTCTTTTGCGGATACCTAACTCAAACTTTGACGCACCGATAGCTTTTCCGTGTAAAATTGCGGACTGTGGAAAGTCGTTCTCTCGCAAAGACAACTTACAACAACATGTACGCCTCGCGTCATATCTTTCCACCGCTCGCGGGAACGTGGATCGCTGACATCGTGCGGAATCGGGAACCGACCGTAGCAAGCCATGGTGCACGGCGTACGAGCCGTGTACACTTACTCGGACGGGACGGTCTCTGTCAATCCTCCGGACGGTGACGAAGATCCGGTCGATATCGCTTACGAAGCGGTCGACATTACCAAGACTGCGCGCGGAGCGGCCCGTCAAGCGCGGCAAGAAGCTCGTGCGAAGAAAGCCGAAACGAAGAAGCTCCAACCTCCGGCGAAACGACGCCGCAGCACGAGCAGCAAGAAGCAAGTCGACTCTGGAGGCGAGAGGGACGACCACGACGAGGACGACGATGCCGAGGGAGAAGAGGACGACCTTGACCTCGACGATGTTCCACCTCCTCCGCCTCGCGCTCTGCCGGGCCACTCTGACCCTGTCCACGCGTTCTCGCAACACCGACCTCACCCGTTCCAGCTACCCCCTTCGACGAGACCGCCCCCTTCGACCGTGCAAGACCTCATGAGCTCGAGTTCGGCCGTGAACCAGGGTTTCTCGATCGGACCGAGCCATGCGGTCACACAAGCGAGGTCGACGAACGGCGCAAGTGGGAGTGACATGGGATCGAGGAGTTCGAGGTCCGAGTCGAACGAGAGGGGAGGAGGGACCGGGAACGGATACGAAGGGGCGCACGTTGGAGACAAACGGAGCCGAGAGAGCAGCGAAGGGAGAGGATCGGCGACGATCGACAACGGAGTCGACAAGCGGCTGCGGTTGACCGGAGTTGATGGTCCGACCTCTCACGAGCTCGACCCCGCCCTGAGAGTTCTCGCCGACGCGACCGCGGCCGTTTCGGCAGGGCGTCAACAACAACAACAACAACAACAACAACAACAACAAGCACAACCACAGCCACCACAACCCGCGTCGCTTCCTCCTTCTACCCTTCCCGCCGCAGCGGCGTCTGTCGTCGGTTCACTCGCGCCGCCAAACTCGAACGGCCTCTCGCCTTTGATCCAACACGCGCTCGAGCAACGCCTCCACCAGCCCATCTCGCGCGACATCCCCGTCCTCGCGAACCCGTTCGCGATACCCGGTGCCGTCGTCAACGCGCCCACTTCTCGTCCGTTTGCAACTTCGTCTTCAACGTCGGCCGCTCGCGGCGGAGGGACCGGAGGAGGAGGCACCAAACCCGAGCATTAATTACCTTTTCGCGCGCAGACACAACGACCGCGGTCGTTGCTGTTTTAACTTTTGAATCGAGGAAGGAACGAGGGGTCGCTTCTCGAGAAGCTTATCGACGGCGGGCCGGGGCAGAGTGCGCTCCCTCGTCCTAAATCTTACAGCTTACTACTCTTGGACTGAAACCTCGGAGAATGAATGACAAAACAACAATTACTCTCGATCGCGGTCTCGAGAGTGCACGGGTTTGTGGTCTCGAGATAGCTGACGATCAAGTGAATTTATCAATCAAGGTCGGGGAACGTTGCAAACAAGGAGACGAAATGGCAGGACTAGGAATCGGAGCGGAATCAAGAGGAAGGAGAAAGAGAACTTAAACGGAGAAAGCTTGGACGAGGGACGAACGAGCGATCGGGACGAAAGCTGTTTGACTCGTACGTCTGTTCTTCGTAGAGAGCGAGTTGGCCGTCCAACGTCGCTGGACTGGAGAACTGTCTCCTTGCATGACTCCCGGCACGGGAGAACCTGTGCCTCTTCGGCGGAGTTGACCGGGGAGTTGACCGGTGAAAGGATCGACACCCAGGTAATTTGCCGTGTGCTCTTGACGCTGGAGTCCGTCGGCGAGCAGGTAGGACCAATTGGTAGCGACCTTGGTTGCGTTGTGATGGTGCATTCCCAGTCGGGTGAGGAAGTTCGCGTTCGTGCGGAACTGCTTGTCCATGCTCTCCACCATTCTGACGCTCTGTCACGTCAATGACGTATGATCATCAAGAACAATCAGACGGCAAAGAGAGAGAGAGTGCGCGAGAGAGCGAGAGAGAGACGGGCTTACGAAGTCTCGGACGAGCCAAAAATTGCGAGCGAGGAGGATGCCTTGAGGCGTAGCAGCGGTCAAGAACAAGCTGAGCCCGTCGTCGGAAGTCGGAACCGTGACTTCGTGGCCGGAGAACATCTCGTAATCTGCAAGGGAAAGTCGCAGTTCAACCTGGTGTCACAGAGAGCGAAAACGTTGAACAGACTCACAAAAGTCCTTGATTGCTTCATGATGATCCAGAATGAGCCCACTTTGCCTTTCGTCGAGGGCAAGGACCTTCACAATGTTGTCGCATACTACGGAACGAACAAGTTTGAGCAAATTGGGAGACTCGAGAGGCTAGCGGAAGGGCAGCATCAAACCTTTCGTAACTGTGCATCACCTCGGTCAGCTTTCGTCGCAGGTTGATCTGCAGAAAAATATAAAGCTTACAAGTGCAAACGGAGGAGGCGCCTTCTTCGTGCGCGTTCTGACAAAAGCACTCAGTCGGATCCGGGTCATTCCCTGCTTGCGCATCACGTTTGAGGGCAATTGCGAAGGAGCGCTCAGTCTGTCGCAACGTCAGCTTCCTAGCCGTGGAGTATCACAGTGCCTGACGAGCACTCACCTTCTTGATCGCTTCAAAGTGCCTCGAGATCACCATCTCCCCGTTGTCCGTCAACCGAAAGAGATTCCATTCCTTGGCGAACTTTTCTGCGGCTACTCGTAAGTTATGGGGCGAGGTACCAGCTGCGATAAAAGTAGAGTAGGCATTCGATATCCTCGCTCGAGACCCAATAGAGTCTCACCTGAAACCAGTGCGGTTCGCGTCTCGACAGCAATGCGAACCGCTTCGGAAACAATTTGACTACCTCGCCTGCTATGAACCTCAGCGAGCACTGTTGACCGCAGTCGATGAGTTTAGCCCAGTGAAGCTTGAGACAGATAATTCAAGCCCACACAGGCACTTACACGTAGTGCCTAGAAGCAGCTCACAGGGTCAGCTCGACTCTGGCTCCTGACAGAAAAAATGAAGGCTCGTGCCGCACACGGCGGAGACGTACGAAGAGCTGTCTCAAGTCTGGCTCTGTTTTCTTCATCAGCCGCTCGGAAAGCTTCTCTATTGAGCGACATTGCTGAAAGATATCGACGTGCGGATCGACGAAAGGAGGGGAAGAAAGAAAGAGAGAGAAGCGGGAAAAAATCGAACGCCGAGGTCACAGAGCGCCGAGCGGGTGGGAACCCCTCGCTTTCGAGACCTGAGCGCATCGATGGGCTGGATACACGGAGCGCGGGCGGCCGCAAGTACCTCCCTGGCAGCGTGGCGCTTGAGAAGGTCCAAAGTCCACGTCGAATTTTTTCTTCTGGGCGCACCAACGATCGAGCTATATCTACACAAACGACACCCAGCGCGGGGTATCACGAAAAGAAACCGGAGAGTGCGACCATTACCCCGACCAGTCCCGCCTGAACGCCAAGTCTCGTGGACGCACTGACCTCTTGCTTCCCTCCGTTCCGTCCGGCCGGCGCTCCCCCGCCCCCGATCGACGACTCGGGCAGTAACGTGGCAGGCTGAGTCGGTTGTTGTCCGAGTTGCCCATTTCCGATCATGATTTCGTGACCGAACGACGGGATCCCTTTGACGACGACGAATCTGTCCTTGCCTGGCACGTAAGCGAGAAGCATCGGTGAATGGTAGGAGCAGCGAGTCACTCACAGCATAGCGGGACCGGGGGCGAAGAGCGAAGGGTTCGGCGGGAGTTGGCTGCAATGAAGCGTGGTTCCCTCCTCGGCAGAAGTGTACGAGTGCGGAAGCACCAGCATTCGGGCGCCCATGTTCATGACGTGAGCTGAAAGGACGAGTCAGAGATCAGTGAGCTATCGAAAGGAGAGCATCTTGCACGATCCGCTCACTCGAAAACCCGGTTCGAATAAGGGCGACCGATACTTCGTCTGAAAGCTCAACGTCGACAAGGTCGGTAGCAGGCAGAACAAAACTGAAGTGGTCTCCACCGTATGAGATTGAAGACGGGAGTCCGATCGGTTGAGGGCGAGGAGCATCGTAGTAAGACTAAAGCGGAGAGATCAGTTCTCGCTTGACGCGATCGAACGGGAAAACGGAATGAAGACCGACCGGATAGAAGCGCTCGACGCGATACTCGGTATGAAAGACGTAAGAAGAGTTGATTTGGTCGTTGACTGTAGGAACGGGATTTTCGTCAGTCATGAGACACGAAAGACGAGGGATTCAGGCTGTGACTTACTGACGTCCACGTTCGGATTTGATCCCGCAACGAAGACGCTGCCGTCGTAGAGGAGAGTTGCGGTGGAGTGATACATGCGGGGTATCGTCGACGTGCCACACTTTTCATCCCACTGAGCTCCTTTCGGAGCGGTCGGATCGAAGTAACGGCACGAGTACCTCGGACCTCGAGCGTAGGATTGGTTTAGCGCGAAGTCGTCCCAGCCGTACCCCTCACAGCCTTGAGCAGCGCCGTTCAAAAGGAGGATTCGCCGATCGGGGAGTTGGATCAGATTGCCCATCGTTCGGCCTTCGGGGAGATCGTCGTAGTCGTTCCAAGTCGCGTCACCGAGGGGAGAGATACCGACGACGGAAGACGAAGCTGGAGTATCGATGAGATCCCAATCGTTCTGGTTCCAGTCCTCGCGTTCGGGAGTGACGCCGCCGGCGAAAACGATCGTTTGCGAAAAGGCGGGAGGGAGCATCGGCAACATGATTGATCCAGCTCCAGCCGGATAAGGCCGTTGTGCGTGGCTATCCAACCGAGCTCGGGTCAGCGTCGGCCGGACATCGCGAAGAAACAGCTAAGCGCACGTAATGTTGGCGAGGCGAGTCTCGACATTTTCGTTGTAATCGTAAAGCGTCGTCATCCAGCCGGCCTATGATGCGACGTCGATGCCCGTCAGCCTTCATGAGAGTCAAGAGCGTGTCATTTGCTGAGCTCACTTGGAGGAAAAGCCGACCGTCAGAGAGAAGCCAAGTGAGAGGATAAAGGTTGACAGGCATCGTTTCTTCGAGGAAAGTCATATTGACGGGAACGTCGTCAGGCGAGCGACGAGGCCAGAACTCGATCGAAGGGACGTTTTGCTCTCCTTGAGGAGTGTTGACGAAGCTTCCCCATAGTTCGCCCCCGATGATGATTGCCGTTCCGTCGGGAAGCGTTTCCACCCTGTCGAAACGAGGGTGAGTTAGGGGTCAACTAGAGCTGGAGAGCACGAGAGCCGTGGCTTACGTCGGGTACCAGCGACTGAGAGGCATCGCGTAGACGTGGTCGGTCCACACGCCTAGAGCACCGGCCACCGGTCAGACAAACTTCCTCGAGCGGTGCGCGGGAAGCTGAGGCGTACAGGAGTCGTCGTCACAAGGTGTAATCATCCGGATCGCTTTACCCCCGTCAACATTGCTGTCAAATAAGCCGCGATCAGTTTCTCTTTTCAACACTTAGAGAGCGAAAAGCTCAAACCAAATTACCCATAAGGATTCGGAGAGTCGGGACCCAAACCAATCCCCAAGGCTGTGATCGCAGCGTTGCCTCCGACGTTGACGTAGGATCCGTTCCCAAGGACGGTTCCGCCAGCGCAAAACGCGTTCGAGACGACGTCTTGAGGACGGTAAGTGTTGGTGTCGAGGTCGTACGAGACTGCCCACGCCGGGTGACCATTCACTTGAGCAGTGTTGTTTTCAGTCTTGTCGATGATAAAGACCTTGTTCTTGTACTGCTCCACGCAAGGGAGATAAGCCGGATTGTGCGAGCAGAATTAGCTCACCATTTGGCCTCGTCAAGCTCGCGGAGAACTTTGAGGCGCACCTGGAAGAGTTGCATCGCTGATACCCCTATGGAGCGGTTCCATGCGGCACGAGTGAGCTCGAGACCCCCGACCTCGAGAGAGTAGGAGTGAAAATCGCGCGACGAACCTGATTCTCCGACGATTTCGAACGTTCCAGCTTTCTGACCTTGGACGAGACACGCCAAAGCGAGTCCGGCTAGGATCCGCGTAAAAGAGAGCTGCATGGCGCGCGGGACGACACGATTCGCGCGTCGGCGAAGCGGTCGACGAAGGGCAAGTAGTTGCTGCGTGGAGGCTTGGGTCGAGCGGGGATGGTGCAGCTGAACAGGGAGTTGAAGACGAGTGTGTGGAAAGGTGAAGGGGAGAGGTCAAGTATGCCTAAGCGGGAGAGAGCAGAGGGAAACGGGCAGAGGGAAGAGAGGAGAAGGTCGTGTGGCCTGAGCGCCGGCAAGTCCGAGAAAAACTCCGGCGTTGATCTCGACTCTCCGCAAGGCTTCCAGGACCTTCTTCTCGGCATTATGTCGACGTAAAGAATCGGTGAATCATTGCGAAAGGATGCTCAAAGTTGCGGCTCTGTACGTTTCTCCGTCTCGATTCCTGAACAAAACCAAATTTCGATTTGACCGGGCGCTATCGGGGGTTTCGTAGCGTCAGATTCCGGGACCCGCTCAGAAATAGGAGAGCAAGGGCTCACCTTGAGTCGCGCTCTACCATCGAAAGGTATTCGTAGAACGAGACGACTCCGATTCCGTACCCTTGCCCGCGAGCAAGCGAGAAAGTGCCCGTTGTGATTCTTCCAGCGACTTGCTTGGGGCTCGGTCGCTCGCAGAGCTGTCAGATCAAGAAGAACTCAGCTGAACCTCTTCGGTGCATGGATCTGGACGATGGACTCACGTCCTCAGCTCCCTCTCCCTCTCCCGTTGCCAACACCCTCACGTTCTTTTTCTGCGCGTCCATCTTCGTCCTCACGCTCTGCACCTGCTCGCCCTCAATCCTGTAGATCAACCCAAGATCCTCAGGTACTCCTCGGAGACAGGGATCGACTCGGACTCGAACGAGTGCCGCCCTGAGAGTCGACCCGATCGGCACCCCCTCTTCTCGACCTGTCTTCCAATCCTCATACAGATCCCGTTCGAGCTGCTTCACCAGGTCGAGTTTGGCATCGGACTCGAACGTCAGACTTTGGGATTTGCCGACCAAACTCGCCAGAGAGGTCGCGACTTTGAATGGTACGAGAAAAGGTTCGAGTTCGTCGTCATCGTCGTCGTCACTAGAATCGGCCATGTCGACATCCGTTGACTTTTCTTTCCCTTTGCTTGATCCTCGTCTAGTCGAAATCTTCGCGAGATCGACGTTCCACGGGTCCTCGGTACCGAGCTTTGAATAATTTGGCCGTTTCGCCGGAGGCCTCCTGTCCCAGTAACCTCGGTCGACTACTTCTCTTCGTTGTTCGTGCTCCGAGTACGCCCTCGTAGTCGGATAGTCTTGTGGGAACGTGGCGAGTCCCGCCTCGTACGTCGAGAGAGCTCGTTCGCGAAGACCGGCGACTCGCGGTGACGAGTACACGAGCGAAGACCAGAACGGCATCGACCAGCCTCTTGGAATCGTGAGAGTGAAGAGAGAAGTGGGCTGGGATGAATTGAAAGAGGTCGTCGCGTCGGGAGAGAGGGTTCGTTGCGAGAGGAGAACCGGGATTCGATCGTCTTGTGCGAGCGGCGTGAGAGAAGTCCCAGGGACCAGATTCTGCATAGCAGAGGGATGAATAAATGCTTCAGTGGGAGAATGGGTAGAATTTCGCACCTGAGACCGTCGCGCGTCGAGATCTTTTTTCTTGTACCTCGGGGTCGAGATTCTTCGCCGTTTCTGAGCGTTCCAGAACGAGCTGACATTGGCTATTCCAGGTGAGGGTATTAGAGGGGTCTGACCGGACCGCGAGGCGACGTCGGTCTTTTCGAGTTTTGGGGGAAAGCTGAAATGCGATCGAGACAGAAACGTGAGACGAACGATGACGAAGCCGGGAAGCAAGCCCGTCACTCACGAGAGTCGGGGATCGTAGACTTCGAAGCCGAAAATCATCCCTTCCGGGACACTTCCAGGTCCCGCATGAGGGTCAAGTTTCCTCCAAGCCTAATTTGCATCGCGAGGTATCAATCAGCAAGAGTTCCGATGTCAATCTGGTACAGACTCACACCCATGGCGTCTTTTCCGGTTGCATTGATCGGTCGGAGGACTGACTTCACGACTTCTGCTGCTTTTCGCCCTGTAATTTCGAAAGTGTCGAACTCCTCTTCGTACTTTGTCATCTCGACGGTCGGAGATGCGCGACGAGCTGTCTCGACTGCTGCGACTGCTGTTCTCGCAATCGTTGGATGTACGCGAACGAGTACCGTGCGACGAACTGAAGCGTTGTCGACAGACGTGGCGGTCGGAGGAGAAACAGGTTGCCAGATGAAGGTCGCAGGCCCGATGAGACCGAGAGGGTAGCGCGAGGAAGGGTCGTAGATATTTGTGGTGTGTTCGCGGGCGCCGGTCGAGTAACTGCGTTACGAAAAAGATTAGGAACGGCCGACAACAGGCTCAAGGAAATACTGACCGTTTCGAGTTTGGCGAGATTGCAGACGGGTCGCAAATCTTGTCCAGGATTGACCTTACCTGGTCCTCGGGACCGTCGAGCTGAAAGTATTGAAGGTAACTCGCGTCGTGAACCATGGCTCCGTGGAAAGCGGCGCGGTAGGAAGAGCGGTAAGCCTTCTCTGTAGGTTTCTCCGCCTGTGCCGTAGGAACGACGAGTTAGAAGCAACTCGGAACAGGAACGACCACGTCACGACTTACGAGACGATGTCCCCATATGTCGATCATGTGCATCCTTTTCGCGTGCCACACATGCGTGCCGAGCCAAAGCTTCTCCCCTAAGTGCCATAATAGACGGTTAACGCTAGTCGAAGAGGGTGCAGGTTGCCCGCTGTGTTCTTGAACCGCTTACGTTGACGCCGCCTGAACATTTGGGCTTTCATCCCTGGTCGAACGCGAATGTGACGGCCAAGCATCTTTCTCGATACTTTCTTTGGCTTGGCGGCATCTTTCGGAACCTTGACCAAGCAAACGTTGCGTGTCAGAAGATCCCCGAGGTCGCCGGTAAGACGCAGTCGACGTACTTCTGCTCTCGCCCTTTCTCGAAGCCTTAAGGGTAAACGACGGATATTGTGGCTTGCAGCTCGTCGTCGAAGGTGGCGTGGCAGCGACTGGAAAGCTCTCTGCGTGCCGGCCTCCCTGCAAGTGGTGTACGGACGACGGGACCCGTCAGAAGAAAGAGAAGCGCGAAGAAGGCGAATTGAAAATGCACTTTGCCGACTTCATGGCCCGTTGCATGGCTGCAATTTCGAATGCTCGCGCCTGTCGTCATGTAGGATTAGTTTCCGCTGGGTCTCTGCACTGGTCAGAGGACAACGAACCTGGGCAAACTTTTCGACTTCGATTGTCGGCGGAAGCGAATTGTTGCCTGTCACCGAACGGGGTGGGTCAGCCTCGAGTGCGTCGAGAAGAGCGGGATGAGAGACGAACCACTCGCGGTCGATCCGCCCGGTCTCGGTGGATGACCTTGAACCGGAATCGACCTCTGTTCGCGCATTCGCTGCCGCTTCTTGTCTGCGCCGCTTGGTGCATGGTCAGAAGTCCTCTTTGGTGGCATCCTGCGTCAGTGTGTCGCTGAAGACCCTGCGAGTGTCGGGGGCGGCGAACTGGAAGAGTTCATCAAACTTCCGCGCGACGTCCGACCTTGCTCCACTCGCTCACTCAACATGGTCGCAATCGACTACGACGAGCTGAGAGAAGCGTATCGGTACCCCCCCGAACCCACACCGCTGCGCAACCTTGGTCGATCTGCAGTACTCGGGGCTCACTCTGACTTGGCAACGAGAGAGCGCACTCTCGACGCGGCAGGGCGCGTCAGAACGCGGAGGGTCATGCTAGGCGACGGCAAGCACCACAGCACGTTGCCGATCGAAAATCTCGAACCGGCCAATTTGTCGAACGGGCGATTTCGTGTCGACGAGGTTGCAAATGGTACGCTGCCCAGCTGCTTTCTCAATACCAGGCAGTCTCGAGCTGACCACGATGAGATACAAGGAAGATGCCTCGTGTGCAGAATCGTGACGATCCCTGTTCGAACGGCTTCGGTACAACTCGTCGTTGAAGATTCGCAAAACTCGGTCCTGTCCGTTTCGCTCTTCCACATCCCGTCGAGTCTCGACTCTCAGAGTCTGGCAGAGATCTATCCCGTTGGCGCGTGCTTTGGTATGTCGTTGCTCTTTCAGCTCTCGCAATATGTGCTAACCTTCGAGCCGCGTGTTGAAACAGCTGTCAAAGAGCCGTTCATCCGTTCAAACCGCGATGGGTGCTACATCCGAATCGAGTCGCCGTCCGACTTCGTCCGCCTGTATCCTGGGTCTCAACTGCTATCGTCTGCTTATCCAAACTTTCCCTCGAAACACGCTCTCTCCGGTCGATCCGTCGAAGAATGCAAGGCGATCGGCAACCGAGCCTTCCAAGCTCAGAAGTGGCACGCTGCGAAAGAAGCTTACATTTGGAGTATCTCGACCCTCCCTCAAGCCGACCCCGACACTCAGTGTACGAACCTTCGCGCGACGCTCTTTTCGAACCTAGCCGCGACGAACCTCAAACTCGACCTCCCGTCGTCCGCTCGACGCAATTGCCTCTGTGCACTTGAACTTTTGCCTCAGACCGCTACCAGTCATCCGTCTACGCCGCTCGAGCGTAAACTCCTCTACCGACTTTCCCTCGCACACTACTCCCTTGGAAACTATTCCAATTGCACCTCGACTCTCGCCGCCCTCACTTCTTCATCTCCCAGTCAAGTCGACGTCGATACGAGCAACCTCTTGGCTCGAACACAGGCGCGACTCGAGGAACAGGTCAAAGCAGATTATGACTTTCGCGCGCTCTTTCAACGTGCACGAAGCGGGCCACGGGCCGAACTCGACGCGGCAGACTACTTTGCCCACGATGCGATTGAGGTGCGCGATGTCAAAGGCAAGGGGAAAGGGCTCGTCGCGCGACGACTGTTGAGAGGGGGGAGTTGCTCGTCGTGTGCAAACCGGTCGCATGGGCCGGGTCTCTCGGTCCTGACCGGGACGGCATAATGGAAACAAAGACCAAGCGAGGGGCGACGACGAGAACTCAGTACCTGTCCGGGGTGAACCTGTGGACCGAGTCCGAGGATCCTTGGACAGTCAACGAGGTCGTCGCGCAATTGGCATGGAAAGCCGCCGAAGGCGAGGACGGGATTCAAGACGTGGTGGGACAACTTTGGGCGGGAGACGGTATGGGGCGTGCAGATCCGCACAAGCCCTGCGCGGGGAACGTTAGTCGAATCGAGGGAGTCGTCACATTCAACGGATTCCGCATCGAGGATCTTGCCTCGGCCCAGATCGGATCGTCTCCGGAACCCAAAGCGTCCGACAACCGACTGCAGACCGACTCGTGCTCCCCTCCAACAGCCCTCTACCCTTCGCTTCCCTCGGCACTCAACCACTCTTGCCTTCCGAACGCCTCGTACACCTTCCTCTCCAACATCTTCGTTTTGCGAGCGCGAACGACGATCCATGCCGGAGAAGAGGTCGTTATATCGTACCTCGATCAGATGGTGAACCTCGAAGAGCGGGAGAAGAAGCTCGAAAAGCACGGCTTCGTCTGCCGGTGTGACCTATGTGCCGAACAGACAAGCGTCGGCGCGGGGGTACGGAGAAAGCGGCAAGATCTCAGGGACCGTGCCCAGGACCTCGACGAGGACGACCAGGACAGGATCGAGCGACTTCTCGCGTTCAAGGTCGAGCTGGAGCAGACTTACGAGACCGCCTCTTCGTGTGTCTCCCGCCTGCGACCGTCCATCTACTCCATCACGCGGCTCTTGTCGCAGGCGTACGCTCGTCAGGGTCGGTACCGAGAATCGATCTCGATCGAGCAGGAAGGACTCGCCGCGCTCGGAACCAGCATCAACGACAAGGCCGGTCGTTTGCAACTTGCCCAGCCGCCACTTCTCGGCGATACGAATGCAGTGCTCAGTGCACTATGGATCGCAACGATGTGGACCGCGATGGAGGATAAGGCAAAGTCGCGGTAAGTTTGCTAACCTTCTCACGCGACCTCCTCGATGCCGCTCGCGGCTTAACCTCACTCCGCTTTTGTAACAGTCAATGGAAGCAGCTCGCAGTCGAGATCGAGCGGGGCCAAGCAGGGACAGAGTTGTTCGATTTGCGGTATCATTCAGACTGTATGTGATTATAAGAGAGAATTCATTACTCCTGTCCTTCTCGACCTCTCTTTGCCTTTTCGTACAACTCGTCAAAATTGCCAGTGCTTTCGACCATTCCCTTGAACGCACCGTCCTGCTTGTCGAGCAGGACTTGGGGCTCGTCGAACTCGACGATCCTTCCGGCGCGAAGGACGAGAATCCGGTCGTAGTCGACAATCGTTTCTAGTAGCGAAGAAGGAGATGTGTCAGTCGCACGGTATGGAAATCGTATGAGCGAGAGGCCTAACACTCACCTATGCGATGAGCGACGGTCAAGAGCGTGCAACCCTCAAACTCTTCACGAATCGCTCGTTGCACGAGACGATCGGATTCATTGTCAAGAGATGCGGCTGCGACCAGACGCCGAGTCAGCGAATCGGCAATGGCGGGATCGGGCGAGCGAGACAGGACTTACTAGCTTCATCAAGAATGACAACCTTGCTGCGTCGGACAAGCGCTCTGGCTAGCCCGACGAGTTGTCTCTGGCCTTGCGACAGGTTGGAACCGCCACTACGGACAGGTGAGTCGAGATCGAGTTCGTCATGCTCCTTAGCGAAACCACTCCGACGCAGAGCGGTCCACAAAGCTTCGTCGCCATGCTCGTCTGTCGGGTCGAGGTTCGAGCGAAGCGTTCCCGAGAAGAGAGTCGGGTCTTGAGGAACGAGGGTGAGACGCGAACGGAGCACGTCAATGTTGGTATCGGTTACTTTACGACCGTCGATAGTGATCGCTCCTCCGGAAGTTACGATGAAGCGCATAAGCGCCAGGGCTAGCAGGGCTCGTTGAGATGAGCTCGATACGGGATGATATGCGGTAGGAAGATGTCGTGGGCTCACAAAGACTGCTTTTGCCGCAACCGCTCTCGCCAACGATGCCGATCTTCTCTCCGGGTTTCACTTGGAACGAAAGTTCGTGCAAGACATCTGGGTTTTCTTCCGAGTACTTCGCGGAGAAGTGATCGAACTGGGAAGAAGAAGGATGAGCATGGCAAAGTTCGAGCAAACATGCATACGGGGCTTACCTCGATGGCACCGTCATGAGGCCAGCTCGCGGGCGGTCGTTTCTTGTCGGTGTTCGCTTCCTCCCAGGGGATCTCGGTGCTGTACTGGACGATGCGTTGCACTGAGTTGAGAGATAGTTCGTTGCGGTTGACTGATCTAACGACGTAGAGGATGCGAGACGTAAACTCGAGACCTGTCGTCGCGTTAGCACATCCACGTATCAGTCATTGGCAGCTGCACGAAATTGATATTTCTAGACATACCAGTTGAGATCAAGAAACCGGTAACTCCGGAAGACAGCCCCGACGAGAGACAGAGCAAGCCAACAATGAACGAGACGAGCGCGCCGACCATGTCTGATCTCTCCTCAAGCCAGCGATCGAGACCCTCTCCGTAGAGTTGGACCTGAGTACCTCGGGAGCGTGTCAGACGAAATTGCTGGTCTATGTCGACAAAGGTAGAGCTTACTTGATTGTACCGGTCCGTTTGGGTCTTGTATCGAGAAACAAAATAGTCTTCTCGTCCGAAAGCTCGGATGGTGACAATTCCGCTCGTAGCGTCGCCAAGAGTCGAAAACAGGGGCGAACGAGCGGCGGCAATCTCCTTTCGAGCGGCGAGAGCGTTTCTGCGGAAGACAAGGCGTCAGCTCAGGGCGCCGCGCGATTTGGCTAGAAAGGAAGATCGTACCGGACGTAGAGCTTCCCGATCAAGAAGAAAATGAAAGCGATGGCTGCAGCCGGCAGCAGGAAGATCGGAAGGATGGTGCAAATGACCACGGCGACGAACAAGACTTGAACGCTGTAGTCGAACACGGGTTGTAGATTGTCGACTTGTTCGGTATCCGTGATCTCAGTATCCTTCGTGTGTCGATTGAGCGCGTTACCGAGCGGGGTCCGATCCCACCAGCGGAAAGGCGCCGAGAACATCGAAGTCGTGAGGTCCTTGTAAAGGATCCTTGAAGCTCGGATCCCCCCCGCGATCAGAGCGAGGTACATTGCTGTAAGCGACGTCGCCGAGATGATCTGGATCCCGGCGTAGATCGAAAAGTATTTCGTGGCCTGCGAATCTCGTAGCGGCGCTTCGACCCATTTTCCGATCCACCAGCCCTGGTTCGACATATTCATCAGCATCGGTCTTTGCCAGTCCACTGAGGTAACTGTCTTACCTGAGCTAGCATGAATACGTGGGCGATCAGGTTGACGAGGACGTAAGATGACCAAAAGACCCAGCCTCCCATCGCTGCGAAATAGGTTCGGTACACTTGCCATGAGATTTGCGTCCCCGATCCAGAGCTGTCGCTGTCGTCCCGTTTCCCTTCCGACGAGCCATGTTTGACGTGATGTGGCTCCCGCCTGCGACTCGAGCTCGATCGGTTGCTGCGATTACTGCGAAGTGACGATCCCGAGTTTGATCGAAGCATTCCGCTGCCTCCGGCAGACAAGTCGTGTGAAGGCGGAGAAGCGTCGGTCACTTTGCCATCGCGGAGATTGACGACCAGCGAGCAGTTGTCGAGACGCCGAGCGCATAATTTGACGAAGTGGGTGACGAGTACCACGGTCCGCTCGCGAAGAAGCGGCCCGTTCAGGCAATGTTCGACGACGTGCGAGACGGCACCCCTGTACGAAGGGCATCAATATACCACTAGGACTATAGACTTTCCAGGGGAAGTACCCACGAATCGAGCGCCGAGAGAACGTCATCGAGCAACACCAACTGCGATTGGGCGTAAACTGCACGCGCAAGGCAGATACGTTGCTTCTGTCCGCTGTTAGTAGTGAGTGATGGGTAGCATCCAAGCGTCAGTCTCTATTCCGGGACAAGGGAGAGTTGCGAGCATGAGACGTACCCCGACAGGCTCAGCCCTTTTTCTCCGCATCGAGTCTCGTCCCCCTCTGACAATGCCTCAATGTCGTTCTCCAACGCACAAGCGAAAACAGTATCGTTGTACCGCTCCTCATCAAACTCTTCCCCGAAGAGAATGTTATTTCGGATCGACGTGTCTGCGGTGCGAGCGAAACTGTGATAAGCGACGAGAACGAGGCTGTACAATGTCGACGATCGACCGACCTTGGAGCCAGGGACTCTGAGCTGCATATGAAACCTTTGCGGGACCTCCCGATTCGGAGACGATGTCGACTTGGCCGCTTCGTAGGTGAAGCTCGCCGAGCAACGCGAGGAGCAGAGCGCTCTTGCCGCTACCTACGTCTCCGGCGACGACGGTTGTCGCGTTCCGAGGGATCCCGAGGTCGTCAATCTTGAGACTGAAGCCGGTCGAGCCGTATCGCGAAAAGCGGAAGTGGGCCTTCGAAATTCGAATCGCCTTGTCGTCATCACCGCTCGGCTTGGAGAACGAGCGAGGCTTTTCGTCCAGCTGCTCAGTATCCTGAATGAAGCTGTTGATACGGCCGACGGACACGCTTGCTCGCATGAACGCGGACAGAAGCCGAGTCGCCGAGACTGACCTCGTGAAAAGTAGAATTAGAACGATTCGAAGCCGAGGAAGAACGGCCGTAACTTACTGACAGCCTCGCGAAGGAGGCTGAAGAGCGACATAGCAGTGAATGCCGTGGATGCCGTGAGTGACTCTTTTTGCACGAAGACGAAGGCGCCGAACGTCGCGAGTGTCACCGTGGCAGGAATACCGGTCGAGAGGAACATCATTCCGCTGTACAGGGCGGATTCTCAGCTCGGTCGAGCGGTCTACGAGCGAAGCGCCACTTACGAGTAAATCTTCGCCCGCTTCTTGATTTTCTCGAGCTCGAGCGAACGAGTCTTGGTGATGCGCTCGATCGAAGGCTTCTCCCAGGCGAACATTTTCAGGATCCGGATCGAGTTGAGCAGTTCTTGAACTAATGTGACTCGCTTGTCGGTAGCCTGTTTTTTCGAGCACGTTCAAATGGGTTCAGTTCCTCGCACGGATGGACGACGCGGGAGTGCATACCTTCATGATTTCTTCTTGGACTCCGCCGTACTTTTTCGAAACGACGCTCGAAACAGGGGCGAAGCTCACGATTACTCCGAGCGCGACGAATGCGGACCAACCGAGGAGGAAGTACAGGAAGATGAGTGAGACGAATAGTTTCGGCACGATGCCGAAGAGTTCGAGGGCCGGCGTCTGCAAATGGGCGAGAGAGTGAGTCACTGAGGCACATCAAGACTGGAAGAGTGGAATCAAACGCACAAGGGACGAAGTGATGACGTCTACGTCGGTACCGACGAGGTTATTCACTCGCCCAACAGCTTCGGCTCCTCCACCTCCTCCTCCGGCTTGCTTCCGAGTATCTTTCCGGTCCGATGTCTCGGCATCGTCGTCGTCGTCGTCCTTGTTTCCACCTCCCCCCGCTTTGACTCGCATGAGGTTCTCGAATACCGCTGCTCCGAGGAGGGAGCGCAGTCGTAAACCCAGTTGCGCCAGTCGGTACAGCGCGCTCTGGTAACAGATCGAGGTAGCGACCGGCGCGACGAAGATACCAACGGCAAACAGATATGGTGAAAGGCCGAGAGGGGGCGCTTGAGACGATTGCACGTAGCGAAGAAGCTGTAACGTTCGACTTCGTCAGCAAGTTGATCATTTTTTCAGGACGATGAAAATTTCGAGACGGACGAGGTTCATCGAGAGGGGAGACAGGAACACAAAGATGATCCAGGCGCTTGCGAAGGCGAGAATCTCGACGACGTCTCGTCGGTACCTCCACAAGAAGCACCACGTTGTGCCGGTTTTCGGTCCGCCGGCTTCGTCCTCAGGTTCTCCGGCTTGCTCTTGCCCTCGTTTCGACGGCTCGTTGCCTTCCCACCGAAATTGACGAAGGACGCATCGAGAGTGTAGCATGTCGGGAAGGGGCGGAACGAACTGCCGGAACGGCACGCTTTCGGCATCGGGTTTCGAGGTAGAAGAGGGGAGAAGACGACGGAGGTGGCGAGAGGTCAAGATGAAATATCGCATCATCCGTGGCTCGAGAAAAGAGAAGAGAAGACGAGAAATGAGAGAGGCAGTCTGGGCCGGGTTCGGTGGTAGCTGCGAATTCCGGGAGATCAGCACGAGAGCATGGGAGAGGGAACGAGTGACGTACGCCTGGGATACGAGGTTCAAAGCGCGGAGGTGTAAGCAGTAGTACGGTACACAGTAACCCTGAAAGTGCCGCTTGCGACCAGCCCAGCTTGACGAAAGTCGAGATCGGTGGATGTTTGACGAAAACGAACGGATAAAGCTGTGTTCGGGCAGGTCTGGCTCAGCTTACAAGCTACGAGTCGCTGTAAAGGTCACGTTCAGACATACCTCGGACGCTATTGTGAAGATGCTGAGCCCCGCGCTTAAAAAGAGCTGCTGAAGCCGAACCAGGCGGTGAAATCGTTCGTCCAGGAGTCGGACCACGCTTGAAAGTACCAGGTAGACCTTGCGAACGGAGAGGTGTGAGTTCTGCTAGATTCACGGCGCGCAACAAAGACACAGCAACACTCACAGCGGTCGCGAGCAGCCCTCCGTCGTAAATCCTTCTCCACTTCGATTCACCCGCGTGCATGCGGGCCAAGGAGACCGCCAACAAACCGGCCACAGTGACAACCTGTAGAGCCTCTAGAAGCATCTCGTAGCCTGTCGGTCCCTCGACGCCTGGCTCTCGTTCCTCGATGTCATCTCCCGTCCCCGGGTCGTCCTGTTGGAGAAGCCTCTCCGACTCTCCATCGTTGTTGTCGATTCCTCTCCCTCGATTCCGTCGGCGCGATCTTGACCGGGCATGAATGAAAGCGATGTGACTGGTCGACGCGAGGAGGTTGAGCGCGATCAAGGCGTACGGCGCGACCGAGAGTCCTGGTCCGACGCGAAACTCGCCTGGACTGTCCCTGACGAGATCGAGCATTGGAGGTGTAGTGGGTAGCTACCGAGAGGAGATGGGTTTCTCTCCTCGGTCCCCTTCGACGTTGCAGGACAGGGGCAGATCGACGCACGTGATCGCTTGACGCGAATTACAGCGAAAGTCATTGGTCGAAGTCGCGCGCCTCTCGTGATAAATACGCAGCTTCGTCGACGTAAAAGACCGTAGGCGCACACAGATCTGAATGTGCGTCTGTAACGAGGAATTTGTACGCAAAGCAGACGGTATTCGAATACAGGCTTTTGCGTAATCGGCCTACTAGCTTAATGTTACGAAACCCCACACCTGAAGCGAGTAATCGCGATGTCCTCAAAGCTAACGAGAGATCAGCTATCGAGAGGGTTGGACTGAATTCGGGGCAAAAAGAAAACCGGAACTTGGTCCAAAGAACTCGCTCCTGCTGCTTTCGCCATGTGATGGACCATCGGTCTCCGGTTTATTCTGGTCCATCCAAAGCGAGCGTCACCGGTGCTTGGTAGTCGAAGCAGCCATATACCCTTTCGCCTAACAGGGGAAGTGCTCGAGCTCGGGTTTCATTCCGAGGGAGGTTTGCCGCCTTCTGCTGATGCTGAGGATGAGTGGAACGCCTTACGCGGTCTCTGCTAGGCTTAATCTTGAGAGGCAAGGTTCTGCCGGGAACGAGGCAGCGTTTGGAGAACTTTCTCAGTCAACACTTGCAGGCTGAAGCGAGCTGTCTATTTTCGGAATGTCGCGAGACTGGCTTCGCCGACATGTCGGAACCGATACAGACAGAGAGTGAGTACTCGAGCAGTTGACAACTCGGATGAGTCACGAGTC
Organism: Sporobolomyces phaffii; assembly: GCA_037042985.1. Lineage (NCBI taxonomy): Eukaryota > Fungi > Basidiomycota > Microbotryomycetes > Sporidiobolales > Sporidiobolaceae > Sporobolomyces > Sporobolomyces phaffii. The sequence continues at coordinate 271,337 of JAWNFN010000012.1, read as the reverse complement.
AAAGGCATCGGTCACGTTCCGTCTGCGAAACGCAGTCTTGACCAAGTGCTAAAGCTCGTTCGTCGGGGTGACTCGTTCGTCGGGGTGACTCGTTCGTCGGGGTGACTCGTTCGTCGCAAAGATTGTCCAACGCAGGCACGGATGAACGATGAAGCAGCGAGAGTCGGTACAGGCTCTAGTCGAGATATCTATGCTTTGTCCCGAAGAGGACGACTGGTTTGCGCAAAGACACGAATGTCATCACCGGATATCGCTTGCTGCAGGTATATAGCCAAAATGTACCCTCTCGACATACACCCGACGAGGAGGGCAGATGCCAGGTTTGACTGATGAAACTGCTAATCTTGATCATTCATGTACAACCGAGAGAAGTCGTCGACAAGGACTGATGCGATGAGATACTGAAGAACGACAGTGGCTGCGAGAGGACCTCTATGGTCACTCGACAGCACGAGGGGGATCTATCGACAGCTTAGTCTGCGAGCGAACATAAGTCAATTCTCGTCAGCGACGCGATGACGGAGAGAGAGGAGAGGAAAACCGGAGTACTCACTCTTGGCGCTTTGCTTGTTGGCCTCGGCCTTGGCAGAGTGCTTCTCCTCGTCGGCCTGAGAACGAGCATCTCGAAAGTCAGTGAAAACGAAAACCCCGAGTTACCAAATATTCAAGACGAGCTCACCTTGTCGCCGAGAGCCGAGAATCCAGCCGAGACGCGGTCTCCAACGGAAGCGTCGGTGTTACCCTTGGCGACTTCCCTATAGTGGGCAATGAGAAGAGAAGAGTCAGCCGAATGTACGCAGTGAGGGACGGGACGAATGCGACGCACTTGTTGGCTTCCTTCGACGAGGCCGAGGTGTACTCTTGGACGGTCTCCGAGACGTAGTTGACGGCGTCAGTGACGGTGTTCTTGATCGAGTCGACGGTCGAGGTGGAGGTGGTGGAGGCCCTGCGAACGCAAGTAGTGACTCGGGTCAGCGTCTGCATCGACGCACGAGGATCGTACGCAAAAACTCACATTGTTGATTGAGTGTGAAAGGTTGGGGGTGGTGTTTGGGTTAAAGTGAAGCGAGTGAATGAAGAGAAAGGGAGAGAGAGAGAGACGAGCGACGTGTTCGGCGTTTCCAAGTCGAGGCAAACCCCACCGTGATTCACCTCGCTTGACGAACCGGGTGACGTCACCGGTTCTGTCGCGCACTTGCTATCCGAATTTTCGAACGTTCTCGAACGTTATTGCCTTCTTCGGCACTCTTTTCGTGAGTGCTTGCGAGTGCGGTACGACATGCTTGGAGCGGACTAGCAGTGAGAGGAACGGCGGAGTCGATACCGGGGCGCAGCGAGGCATTTTAGAGTCGTCAGATCACGTGCTCGAGAAAATGTCCGTGCGTCGTTCCGCTTCCTCGACCGCCCGCGAGGCTCGACGCGTTTGTCGGCAGCGTCTGTGTTTTGTGACTCGAGGGATCGCGATCTTCAACCGGAACGGCCAACGATAGCGAAAACAATCGCTCTCGAATGTGCAAACGTAGGGACGACGAAGAGCGATTATTTCCGCCGAAAGACGCGTTCAACGGAGATGCGCATGCGAGCGTGTGCAGACTTGAATGTCCACGTCGAAGGCGCGAGTTAGCACAGCCTGACGAGACTCGAGTTTGCCGCAGTCCAAACGCATGAGGTCATTCCGGTTTTCCCCACTTTCCCTCGCGTCTTGCCGCTTTCAGTCGAGAGCGTTTCTCCCTCTCTCTCTCTTTCTCTTCCTTTCCATCGCAACTTTGCATCTATACTCGCTTCACTTCACTCCAACCACAACCCACCACCAACCCGTGAGTGACCCCTCGAACACTGCTCGCAGCGTGTTTTGTCGCAAAGTCGCCGCTGACCTCGATTCGATCGCGCGCGTTCACCTCGTGACAGTTTACTCACAATGGCCTCTACCTCTGCTACCTCGACCACCGAGTCGATCACCAACACCATCTCTGACGCCGCCAACTACGTCAAGGAGTCTGTCGTCGGCGCTTCCGCCGAGTCGAAGAAGGAGGCCAACAAGTGCGTGGCCTTCCCCCCTCTCTCGACACGTGAACCCGATCGACGTACTGACTCGCTCGGCTGCATCGCTCACAGGGAGGTCGCCAAGGGAAACACCGACGCTTCGGTCGGAGACCGCGTTTCGGCTGGATTCTCGGCCATCGGCAACAAGGCTGACGAGTCCAAGGCGAACGCCAAGGCTGACGGCTACAAGGAGAGCGCAAAGAGTGAGCAAAACTCGTCGTCTTTCTGTCTTGATGTACCGCTACTGACGATGCGCACTCTTGCCGCTCTCGTTTCCGCAGACTAAGTTCGACCGCCCTTTAGTCCCTCTTCTCCTCGATTCCCCTTTCTGTGTCTAGGCTTTCTGTTGTTCTCTTCCGTCCAAGTCGAGTAGTCAAACCAAGGATTCCCCACCCCTGTTTTCTCCCCTGCTTCAGTTCCACCTGCGAAATCGAAGTCGATACCTCTTATCATTCGTGGCCGTGCGGATCCAGCGAGAGCTCTGTCCGTTGCGTGCTCGACGCTGCGTTGGTCCCGTCCCAGTTCGCGATTGCCATTATCCGAACCCGGGCTCGTATCGACAAAATCGAAAACTCGTCCGCGCACTCCGTTCGGTCCAACCGCGCCGAATCACTTCTGATGATATAGATCTCGGCTTCATATCAAGTCTTCGCTCGCGCAGCGAGTGAAATAAGTTACATCCAAGCGTCGGCAGCCTCGTCATGTTCGTCGTCGCCGAGTCGCACTGGATCACAGAATCCTTTCATCCTGTTAAAGTTCGTAGAAAGGCACGTCAGTCTTGAACCGGATATTTAAAAGACGGTCTGTTCAACGTACTTGTCGATGTCTCCCCTCGCGTTCCGGAGAACGTGCTGGTAGCCAAATGCGCAAAATGGCCGCCTGACAATCTTGAGCACGTCGTGTCTCAAGTCGTCTTCGTATTGATCCCAGGTCGCAAAGTCGGTCGATCGTCGCGAGTGGTAGGCTTGGAGATGCTCATCGTGCTCGGCAATACACCTGTCTCGGAAAACGCACAACAAGTTGAGTCGTAGCCAGAAAAGGTATTGTGTGAGAGCAGAATGGGCGTACGCAATATCCGCTAGCGGTGGGAGTTCTTCGTCGGGAAGAAGGTACGATACGAGGCCCATCATCTGGAAAACCAAAGCGGTTCGTACTCGTGATCGTAGTGGAAGTTACAGACGAGGGGGGACTCACATGGGGAATCGGTTGCGCTTTGAGGTCTTCGTAGCGCAGAGTGTGAGTGAGAAGGGGCGCTTGTTGCCAATACACCGAGTGCCTCCTCCACCGTTCGGCCAGATCGAGAATCGAGTTCCGCTGTTCCGCTCCAAATTTCCCGATATCGAGTTTGGCTTCTCGCGCGCACCGTCTGGATCAGTCTTTGCGATGTGCAGCAAACGCTGCAGATATGATACTCACCTTCGTGGTTCTGATACCCTTCTGGTGTCCTCGGAGCGTGCGAAAGGTGCCACCAGGAAGCGATCGCGTCGAGAGGATTCCGAACAACGTGGACGATCTGGTCGAACCGGAGCCAATAGTCGCGCAGAGACTCGTCGTCGGGACGGACCTTTCGAGGTAGCGCCGGAAAGTGAGTCTGAGTGGTACAAACCTCGTCAGCGTTGTCCGCAGCGGCTCGAATCGAGGAAACCAGCTTACCTTGACGAAAAAGTTCAGATCGTGTCGACATTCCCCGGTGAATGTCCGCTGGAGACCGCGATCGCAGTAGATCGAGCTGGTTTGGAAGCCGGTCGCGCGCTCGAGGAGGCTCCGAATATACGAATTGCCACTCCGAGGGTAGGAGACAAAGCCCGTGCTGATCTTCGAGTGGAACGGCTTGGTCGTTAGGTCTGTCCGACAAGTCGGGCCGAGTGCGCTGTGAAGCTCGGCTTCCCATCGACCTCCTTCTACGGACAGGGACAAAGCCGCTGCTTCCGAAGCCTCGACCGAGTTGATCTCCTCTTCGTCGGCATGATCGGACAAAGTGCTTGTTTCGAGCCTTTCGGCGTCACCCTCGTCGTCTTCGTCTTCCTCGTCGTCCTCGTCCTCGTCTTCGTCGACCTCGTCACCGAACGATTCCGACACCGCCATCAAATTGACGTCGACCGGTTTCGGGACTTCTGCGAAGGCGACTAGGCTAGCGTTGCGGAAAGAATCGACGGCGTAGCCGGGAGACGCATCCAAAGTGTTCTCGAGGACGGGGGCCACAAGAACGGCGATAAGTACAGGGATGAGGACTGGTATGAGGTATTGGATCGAGTCTGGGTGATAGAAAAGGTTGGGTCAATCGGCGCGGTTCCAGCTGGTGTCAGAATCTGAATCTCACACTGTTTCGCTTTTCCCGGCTTTGGCGAGGAAACTTGCGGAAGCGATTCCTTCTCGAGCATGGTGTGCCGTTCCTCGGTCGAGTCGAAAAGCGTTTTCGTAGCTGGAAGTTGCTGATCGTATTTGCGATTGATCTTGATCCAAATTCCCGAAGCGACCCTGCACAATGGTTGTTGGGCTGGATCAGCCCTAGAGGTCGGTCTCTACCACGGAGCGGAGAGCTGTACCAGAAAACACCCATCCATCCCACCGATGAGACGCTCGAAAAGTTGCCGAATATTCCCGCATTGATCAGGATCGACAGGAATTGCCGGATCGTCATGATCAACGAGCTCGTCAGCGCTCCCTGGACAGTCCAAAAGACGAGTAGTCAGGATCGCCGCTGCGCTGCAGCGTTTACATCGTTCGGGCACTCACGAAAGAAGCGATGCAGTTCAGAAGAATGATCAAGCCGACTGAGCTCGCTGCCGAGAACACGCACACGTCCCAGACTAGGTTCATGTCGGTGACGAGCAGGTACAAATTGCTCCAAAATGTTCCAGTTGCGATGGACGTGAGAGAGACGGCCAGGGCGATCCCTCCGGCGAAGAGGTTTGTCCAGATCATCTGGTCAAGGACAGGAGACTCCGGTCCGAACGGGTCGGATGACGAAGGATTCTTACGATTCACGATGTCGTCAGCCCATGTTGACATCGAACGAGAGGTTGAACGCTCACCTTTCCGAACACTCTCTCCTCTGTCGAAACGGAGAGGGAAATCAGTCCGAGTCCGAAAAGCAGGGCAACCGGTACCAAGTGCTTACGAGTCGTTGAGACCAGTCCGTCGAAGAAGAGATAACCCAAGAGAAAAGCCGTCCCGATGAGGCCATCGGTGAAAGGCTTGTCGTCGTGGTCGAGATCGCTCGAGACGACGCCGTGAAGTCCATGAGGTGTCGGTGGTGTCGAGAAGAGGTAACATGCGCACCCTGCGAGGATGACGCCGCCAGCGATCCATTCTCGCGGCAGCTGTTTCTTGCGGTAAACGAGCGCGCCGACAACGAGTACGGGAATCATCTTCGACGTCTTCGCTAATGACTGTGTCGTATAGCTGACATACTGAAACAGACGGAACAAGGATCAGCTCTGCGAGCGCTCCGGGAGGGAGAACGTCGCACATACCCGCAGGGCCTGATACTGACAAGACGTCGAAAGGAAATTCGAGACGGCCACAGCGGCGTAAGCTGACAGGGGGCTCGCCGGGCGTAGTCGTTGCGAGAAGGTACCCGATTCGTTGTTCCTCCGTGTCTTGTACAACAGAATAGCGAGTCCGACGCCGATCGAGAAGAGGCGATTGACGACGATGAGTAAGGAGGACGACGTGAAATGTTCTCCAGTCGGCCCTTTCAAGACGGGTTCGCGACGTCAGGGAGGGGAAATTGTCCCGGTCACTGAGTATTGTGGCACTCACCATACGTCGAACTCTTCATAATCTTTTCCTGCAACACGCCGTACAATCTGTCGCGCAGTTTTGGCGTCCTAGTCAGCTTGCCCTTCTCCCCTCTGCTCGATCGGCGACTCACGAGTAGATAGTAATTAGGCCAGCTCCATGCAGTAATAGACTCATTTGGTTCGAGCCGCCGGCGGAGTCGGCCATAATTGGACAGGAGAAGAGAGAGTGCCGCGTTGATCGCGAGAACGTGGGTAGCTAGGCGTGCGCGATGAATTTGAGCTAGTTTAGAGTATCGTGCGGGTTGTCGGAAGCGCGTAAGAGACGTGTGGCTCGACGAGAGAGGCGATTCGAGATGAAGCCGGAAGGAGAGCAGATATGGCGAGACAGACGGCGCAGAGCGTTGCCGAACACAGGACGTGCTTCCATTTTAGAAAGTCTTGGCAAAGCCGCAGTCGAGAAGACCGTCCGAAGCGCAGGCGAGTGAGAACTGTCGGGGAAGAGAAGGTTGCCCTGCGTCGCGCGACCCCTCGTCCTGCGCGGCATTACCTCCTTGCTTTCTACGCGCCCAGCATCGCCGCGTTAGCCTCAAATCTAGCCAGCAGGTATGGAGTAAAATCAAGAAGCCACTGCGAGTATCCGATGGTTTCTGGAGTTGAAGCGGAGAGACTTGCGCACTTCGCAGTACGACGGCGATCCGCCGAAAAAGGTCGGCGACATAGGTCTTGTGACGAGCGAATATTCGAGCTGGAGGAGGAACAGAGGCGAGGCGAGAGACACAAGCGAGAGAAGCAAGAGCGGAAGAGAGAGCAATCGTGAAAACCGACGCGAGACCGTGCGAGAATTTGACGATACGACGCTGCGAAGTCCTTTCCAGCTATTTCTAGGGCTCGTGTTCTACAATACTACATACATACAGGAGTACTGATAGGCGGGAAGAGGGATGGTTTTACAGGATTCGTGGGGGGTGACGACGAGAGATGCAGGGCGACAGCGAGGTTCGAATACGTTCACTGGCGGTCGTCGCCAAAGTTGCCTTCTTGCAGAATCGCGGAGACGACTTCACCAGATCGGACTGCGAGAACACTGTTGAAACCAGGGAACGCGTGGTCAGTAACGTATGCGAGCGAAGTGCAGCATGGACGAGTAGAGACGAACCTCAAGAGCGAGTCACTGATCCCGTGAGACTTTTCGCAGCTGCCTTGCAGCCAAACGGTAGGCTTGAAACCGACGCGATCCCGAGTTTCGGTCGGGAGCTGCAGCCGGTAGTTCTCCGCAACGACGAATTCGGGTGGAGATGGAGCAGTCGCCTTCGATGCTCGCTCGAGTGATGACGAAGGAGTCGAGGCGATCGAGGGTGCGCTCGAAGGGTTGGTCGAGGCGGCATCCGAACGATGTGTTCGCAGCGAGTCGCTTTCGTCACTCGACGAGTCGATAGAGCCCGCTACCGATGCCGAGCGAGTCGTGGGGAATGAGGGCGTGGTGTAGTCGTCGGAGACCCGGCGCTTGAACGCCGAGACGGGGAGGTCGACGTCGAGAGGGAGTTGAGGAATCGCAGAAACAGAAGGATGAGAGGTCGATAAATCGAGCTTTGCGAAAAGCTTCGCAAGAGGGATCGTCGAGTTATCCTCCGTGTCGGCCGCCGCAGTCGGGAAAAGGATGTTGCGGTAAGCTTGGCGGTCGTATCCAGTTCCGCAGACGATCGCATCGTACTCGACCGTTCGGTTCTCCTCCTTGATAGTGTTCCGTAGCTCGAGGCTGATAGCGGAAGAAGGCGCGATGGAAGCAGAAAGAAGGGTCGTGTAGGGAAGGATGTTGAGTTTCGGATCGAGGAGCAACGCCGAATCGTCGCCATTCTTAGCGTTGCGCTGCGTGACGTCTTCTTCCACCTTCTGTGCGTACATCTCGTCGTAAACCTGAAGGAATGGAGTACGGGTCAGTCTCGTGGTATATGCCATTGCAGGAAGAGAAGGAGGTCTTACAGCTGCGAGGGTGACCGGGTTGACGATCGAGTAGTTCGTGCTCTTTGCTTCAGCCAATACGCGCTTACGCTTCTCGTCGTCGAGACCGAACATCGCATGACTCATCGCCGGGTCGAAGACTTCGTTCGAGAACGCGCCCTCGTCGGTTGGTCGGAGTGCTGCTCGCCGAATAAGTAGGTCGATTTGAGGACGCTCGGCAAGCAGACCTTGTGCTTTGAGGAGCGGTAGCAGCGCCGACAGCTTCCGTCGGAGAGCGAGGAAGCATTCCGTAGCTGACTGACCTCCACCGACGACGGCGAAACGGAGAGGGCGCGAAGAGGAAGTGCTGGAAGACGGGAGAACGGAAGCGAGGGTCGATTCGATCTTGTCAAGGAACACCGAGGTGTGAAGAACACGTTGGCTCGCGTAAATCTCGGGAGTTTTGAGGGGGGTAGGAATTTTGGCGGAACCGCCAGCCGACACGACGAGGTTGCGAGTAAAGCGAGAAACGAGTGCGCCAGTCTCGACGATCCGTGACGTGACTTTGAGCAACTTGTACTCGCCATCGGTCACGCCCTCCTCCGGTCGGACTGCCTCGACAGCGACGACTTCCTCGCCGAATCCGAGCGTTCCACCTGCCTCGCGAATCTCGCGCTCGGCTTTCTCGGCGCACCACTGGAGGTAATCGGAGAACTCTCGTCGGGTCGGAGTGAACGTGCCGAGGGAGATAAAGGATACGAGACGAGACGGGGTGAAAGAGGCGAGGTAAGAGAGGAAAGTGTAAGGCGATTGAGGGTTCCGGAGGGTGGCGAGATCTTTCAGGAAACTGGAATCGAAGTGCGGGACATGTCAGCCGGTGTATATCACGATGGAAATATCAGCGAAACTGGAACGAACGAGATTTGCATCCTCGATCCTTCCAGCATCATTCCGGGATGCCATTTGAAACTCGGGTGCCGCTCGATGAACGCCGCCTTGATCGGTCTGCCCGGCGTGCTCGACGGTTCGCCTTGGTCTTTTCGGACTGATCGCGGGGGCGAGTCGGCGCGATCATAGCCCACCGCTTGCTGGAGACCTCCGAGAGCGCTGTAGTGAGGGGCTTGGATCGGCGAGGAAGATTGCGGCGAGGCGGCGCCGTTGTTGTACTCGGAGAGAGCGATGGCAATGGCGACAGAGGACGGGCCGTATCCAATTCCCAAGAGGTCGAAGACTTCGGAAGAAGACGGACGGGGCGACGGTGATGTTGAACTAGCCATCTTTCGCGGTGAGAGTCCGGGGGTGCGTGGTGCGATCGGAGTGGTAGAGATGCAGGAGAAAAGTAGTCCGGTCGTGGTGCGGTCCACTGTGAACGAGAGAGGTGCGATGAAAGGTTAGGATCGACAAGATCTCGGACAAATTTGGCGAGATCAAAAACGCATTCCAAACTTTCGTCACCGGGCGCGGGAAGAGCTAGTTCGGAAATAGCGATTTGATTTCCCGAGATCGCGTTCGCCGAAGTACTTGTACGCTCGAGAGCTACGTCGACTTGACTGCTCAGCCTTCGCAAGGTTCGTTCGCACTCGCTGTTTTCGCTCGCGGATCGAACTCGGCCACGCTAGTGAAGCTTGACGGCATGTTCCCTCGGTAAGCTGGGACGGTAACCTGAGCACACGCATCCTGTACCATGGACCGCGTGTCGTGCCGCGCGAAGAAGTGAATCTCTTTGACCCGACTTTCTGAAAACCTTCGCAAGCTCAACACGACGACGCCTTTTATCGAACTCCGCTGAGGCCTGGTAACAAGGCCGGTTCCATTGCAAACCAAGGATCGCCTGGAGGCATAAAAGAGGCGAGATGTAGCGCATGAAAGGGACTCTAAGCTTGGAACGTGCGACTTCGGTTTGGATTTCCTTCTGTCCTTGACGTTGCGCCTGATCGCTGCGACCAATCGCTGGCCGACTATATCGTCGATGGGTGCGACTGATCGCAGGCGTACATAATGAAATGTCGGAGTTGCCTGCGCACGACTCGAGTTCGACGGGAAAGGGCGGGCGGGCCTCGATCCGATCCTCGATACATATCAAACCCCGGGGTCGGTTCGATACGCAATTTGATTGTTGCAGTCTCTGCCGAAACCAGCTCGTTCCCGGCCCACTCGCAGCCAATCAGCGCTGTTCTATATCGACCCGAATGCCACGAACCCGAAACATGTTTCGGAAGCGGAACAGTTGAACGACAGGTCGGATCGCCACCCATCGTGCACACTCTCGCACTGCTATCCCTACAGGATCAATGGTTCAAAGTATGCTGACCTCAAGCATAGTAGTCGTGTATTGAAGATAGGAGGCTGAGCTAGGGGAACATTTGCGTCCGAACTCAGCTTTGCGAAAGCTCCATTCGGACCAGAGAGCCGCGAACTACCGCTTCCGCACCGGTAGACTCGTCAGGTGTAGACGAGAAGATCTAAGATTACTAACGACGCTCTAAGATACCTACGCTCTTGACTTCGGGCGCTCCAATTTTCCCCGCTCGCAAAAGCCTGCCGAAACCGCCGAATCCCATCACCTCTTCTGCCACCCGCCAGTAGTCCCCTTCGAGCCACCTTTCGGGGTATCGAGAGTCAGTCGCTTCGACGAGTAGGTACTGGAAGCGCTCGGGACTCTCTGCGAAAGCGCGCGGCGAGTCGAGAGAGGGCGACTCTGATTTGCTGTATGCAATGGCGGTGGGGGCGTTTGTCGTGTTGGCGGACGCGAAGTACCAGTTCGAGGAGAACTCGGACGAGAGGGGACTGTCGTATAGGAGGAAGTTCGTCGCGCCGTTCGAAGCGACGTGGGCGGAAACATGGACGGCGGTCTCGCCTTTCGAACCATGCAGAATTGATCAGTCTCACATACGAGAGGATTCTCTTCGCGTTCGACTGGGCGAGGAACCGGAGTGACAGAGACTAGAGATAACGATAGAAGTCTTACCAGTCCGGCCGCTGCTCCTCACTAGCGACTCGAGTCTTCTAACGGCTTCTCCTCCAGGATAGTTATGGATACTCGCGAGACTACCGATCGTCGTGAAGGCAAGGTTGAGGACGACGATGGCGACTAGGCACGACCTCCGGAGTTTCCTCGAGGCGAATCTGCAGCTCAAAGCAGAGTCGGCTGCTGGAGAGAGCGGGGAGTGAGCGGAGACGAATAGACTCACAGAGCTCCAACAGCGCGCACACCGGACGCGGCGCACACGTTCAAGGCCGGGATCACGTAGCTGATGAACCTCCACTCCTTGTGCTCCAGTCCGCTTAGAACCGCTACGTAGACCAACGCCGGAATCCCGATCCTTCGAGCTCTGCGATCGACGAAAAGCGAGAACAAGGCGAACGGGAAGGCGAGGAGGAGAAGCTTTGGCAGGGTGAGGAGGAAGTAGGAATAGAAAGGAGAAGTCTGCGAACGATGGGATCAGCGGCGATTTCCAGGACCGAAAGCGAAGTGCCTAAACATACGCCCCACTCTGACGCCTTGCCTTGGACGACGTTGAAAAAGAAGCTTGAACCCTCGGGCCAGAACCACGAGCCTTCGGGCTTTTGCCAAAAGAACCCATCGACGAAAGCGGTACAAGCTGCGAGGACGCCGAGCCAGGGTCAGGTCCAATTGTTTGATCGACAGTATTGATGAATGAGAGTGGAACATACCGAGACTTGCGAAAGCTGCTCCAGCTCCACAAGCGAGTAAGGGGACGAATTTGACGGTTCCCCTCATGAGCTGTTCGAGCGCGAAAGGAACCAGAAGTGCCCCGATCTCGAGTCGAAGCACGATCGCGGCAAAAGTGAACAGCGCGAACGCCAGGAGAGGAAGGGTTGGGGTCGACCTCGGCGAAAATGCCTTCGGCGGGATGATCAACAGGCCGATCGCGAATTGCACTAAGGCAAGATTTAGACCGACAAAGCCATGAGCACGGAACCGGCACGACTTGAAAGCCTGGAAAGCTCACTCAGTGGGAAAGCGATCATGTTTGGGACCGTGCGAGAAATCCAGAACGGAATGTGGAACTGAGTCGCCGATATGAGCAGGAAGTAGAGTGAAACTTTGGCGCCGAAAGTCGCTCTGACTCGATGCGAGAGGAAGAGGATGGACAGAGACGACGCCAACGCGAGGACGAGACGGACTAAACGCAATTCGAGCAAATCGGTTAGCGGAACTGAGGAAGCTGCAATGTGAAAGAAGCTCACCGAGCACTTGTACGTCCAAGCCTGATTCGAGCCAGCCGAGATGGCTCGCTACCCTGACGAAGGGGTACGTGAGACCACTCAACATGGCGGGTCCGACAAAAGTTCGAGGGACCGCTCCCGGGAATTCGACATGATCGTACTGCGTCGAGAGCGCGTATAAGTTGGAGCTCGTGGTCTGAGAAAATCCGAGGAGCGCTCACCTGGGGAAGGACCTCGCGTGACACGCCTCTCAACAACAAGTCTCGAACCGCGTGCAGCGTGAACGACTCCTCAACCTTGGCGTGCGGGGCAAGCAGCACGTGAAGGACAGGACCGAGTACGACCAGCGCCTCGGCGAGGCGGTCGACCAGCATCGCCAGTGATGTGAAGAGGAGAAGCGCGTCCCCTGTCGATTCGTTTGCAACAAAATATGAGAAATTCAGGTTCCGGGTTGGAAAGGGTTTTCGGACAAAAGAGCTATGAGCCAACGCTTTGCAGCGATCTGGATGAGCAGTACAATATGCAGCTTGATGAGACGAAAATTCCGAGACCCGTGTTGAGTTTTCGGACTCAGGTCGTGACGACAACTTTCTTCCGCCCCTCTTTGCACTCTTCCACTCTTCCCGTCACTTTACAACTTCCCGACACTCTCACTAGTCATGTCTCTCGGTCCCTGCTGCGTTCAAGGTTTCATCGTACGTCCGGCGCCCGGGCTCGGTCATGTTTGGCATGCCTCCACTCACCTCGGTTTCGTTCCCCTCAATCTCACACAGCACGAGGGTACTCCTTCCGGATCGATCAAGGAGATCGGTGGTGTTCGCACCTGTACGTTACGAGCCTCGCCTGTTCACCTCGAGTCACACCTATCGCTAACGATTTGCCGTCCGATCCCGATTCCATCACCTGTTCAGATGTCTCGCTCCCCAAGGGCGACTTCGACAACACCAAGGCTCTCCTCTTCTTCACCGAGTGAGCTCGACGACCCTTACCTCGTTACATTTTGTGACGCAACTGATGGTTTCCTCGCTCGCTTGCGGCCCCGACTCACAGCATCTTCGGTGTCGACACGATGCCCAATGGACTCCTCCTCGCCGACTCATTCGCCGCTAACGGCTTTGCGACTTACGTTGTCGACTACCTCAAGGGTGACCCCGCTTCGATGGAGGCCTACCAAAAGGGTGACTTCGACCTTGGAAAGTGGATCCAATCCCACTCGCCCAAGGACGTTGCCCTTCCCCTTGTCGACAAGGTTCAAGACGCGCTCAAATCAGAGGGCGTTAAGCGATTCGGTTGTGTCTCTTTCTGCTACGGCGGAAGGGTTGCCGCCGACAAAGTTTTGAACGTGCGTTACCCTTTCCTCGTTCCTTTGATCGGGCGTTCGTCAGCTCACGCGCTGTGTATTCTCCTGGACATTCAGGAAACTCTGGACGTTGCCGTCACTGCTCACCCTTCGCTTCTTGACGTCCCTTCCGATATCGAGGCTCTCAACAAGAAATCGATTCCTTTCCTCTTCAACAACGCTTCTAAGGACGTCATGGTGCGTGTCCCCTTCGTCTATGACCTGATACCAGAGGCATAACGCGGTACTAATACGCGCGCTCTCCTTGAACCTGTGCAGTTCGACAAGGAGAAGCAAGAAAAGTCCGCCGAGATCCTCAAGGACAACAAAGCGTTCAAGTTCATCGAGTACGAAGGAGGTCACGGATTCGCCATCCGAGGTGACCCTTCCGACCCGGCACAACGCAAGTCGGCCGACGACTGCTTCGAAAACTCGGTCAAGTTCCTCAAGGAGCACCTATAAGCGGATAATAGCCGAAGTGTCACTGCACGAACGAACCCGTTTTATCGTGTAGCTCTGAACCCATCCTAATCTGTCAATATCGAAGCTTTGTACCGTGCCCACAATCGCTGCTTCGATCGACAGCGACTGGCGCTCCTCTCGGCGACGGCGAGGGTGCAAACATTGAGTGGCATAAGTGAGTTATACCAGGCTAGAACGGTAGAGGCTTGGACTAATTCAAATTTGGTATGCCATCCGTCACGCTATGACCTGACGCAAGGATTTTGTGATCCCATTCGACTCGACGCAGGCGAACGCGACGAGCTGCTGACGCTTCGAATGTACTTTATTCCGCTCGCTGGGGAAGTGTTGATTTGATAGGAAGCCGAAGTCGGACCGAACAGAGTGCGCGAACGAGTTTTCGATTTCGTCGACGCGAACCCGGTAGTGAACGACAGCAATGGCAACCGGGGACGGGACCAACGCAGCGTCGAGCACGCGACGGACAGAGAGCTCTCGGTAGAAACGCACGGCCACGAATGATAAGAGATATCGACTTCGATTTCGCAGGTGGAACTGAAGCGGGGGGGAAAACAGGGGTGGGGAATCCTTGGTTTGACTACTCGACTCGAACGGAAGAGAACAACAGAAAGCCTAGACACAGAAAGGGGAATCGAGGAGAAGAGGGGCTAAAGGGCGGTCGAACTTAGTCTGCGAAAACGAGAGCGGCAAGGGTGCGCATCGTCAGTATCGGTACAACAAGACAGAAAGACGAGGAGTTCTGCTCACTCTTTGCGCTCTCCTTGTAGCCGTCAGCCTTGGCGTTCGCCTTGGACTCGTCAGCCTTGTTGCCGATGGCCGAGAATCCAGCCGAAACGCGGTCTCCGACCGAAGCGTTAGTGTTTCCCTTGGCGACCTCCCTGTGAGCGATGCAGACGACCTAGTCAGTACGGCAATACTAAGTGTGTTAGGAAGGGGGAAGGCCACGCACTTGTTGGCCTCCTTCTTCGACTCGGCGGAAGCGCCGACGACAGACTCCTTGACGTAGTTGGCAGCGTCAGAGATGGTGTTGGTGATCGACTCGGTGGTCGAGGTAGCAGAGGTAGAGGCCATTGTGAGTAAACTGTCACGAGGGGAACGCGCGCGATCGAATCGAGGTCAGCGGCGACTTTGCGACAAACGCGCTGCGCAGTCTTCGTCAGGTTACTCACGGGTTGGTGGTGGGTTGTGGTTGGAGTAAAGTGAAGCGAGTCGAGATGCAAAGTTGCGATGGAAAGAGAGATAAAAAGAGAGAGAGAGTGGGAAACGCTCTCGACTGAAAGCGGCAAGACGCGAGGGAAAGTGGGGAAAACCGGAATGACCTCATGCGTTGGGACTGCGGCAAACTCGAGTCTCGTCAGGCTGTGCCAACTCACGCCTTCGACGTGGACATTCGTGTCTGCACACGCTCGCATGCGCATCTCCTCCGAACGCGCCTTTCGGCAGAGACAACCACTCTTCGTCGTCCCTACGGTTTCCCAATTCGAGAGCGATTGTTTTCGCTATCGTTCGCCGTTCCGGTTGAAGATCGCGATCCCTCGAGTCACAAAACACAGACTCCGCCGACAAACGCGTCGAGCCTCGCTGGCGGTCGAGGAAACGAACCGACGCACGGACATTTTCTTGAGCACGTGATCTGGCGACACTAAAATGCCTCGCTGCGCCCCGCTGTCGACTCCGCCGTTCCTCTCACTGCTAGTCCGCTCCAAGCATGTCGTACCGCACTCGCAAGCACTCACGAAAAGAGTGCCGAAGAAGGCAATAACGTTCGAGAACGTTCGAAAATTCGGGTAGCAAAAGTGCGCGAAAGAACCGGTGACGTCACCCGTTTCGTCAAGCGAGGTGGACCACGGTGGGGTTTGCCTCGACTTGGAAACGCCGAACACGTCGCTCGTCTCTCTCTCTCTCCCTTTCGCTTCACTTACTCGCTTCACTTCCACCCAAACACAACTCCCAACCTTTCACACTCAATCAACAATGTGAGTTTCCGCCTGCAATCCTCGAACGCCGATGCAGACGCTGACCCGAGTCACTACTTGCGATCGCAGGGCCTCCACCACCTCCACCTCGACCGTCGACTCGATCAAGAACACCGTCACTGACGCCGTCAACTACGTTTCGGAGACCGTCCAAGAGTACACCTCGGCCTCGTCGAAGGAAGCCAACAAGTTCGTCGCATCCGTCCCGTCCTTCACTGCGTACACTCGGCTGACTCGACTCTTCTCGTTGCTCACTCTAGGGAAGTCGCCAAGGGTAACACCGACGCTTCCGTTGGAGACCGCGTCTCGGCTGGATTCTCGGCTCTCGGCGACAAGGTGAGCTCGTCTTGAATCCTCAGTAACTCGGGGTTTTCGTTTTCACTGACTTTCAAAATGCTCGTTCTCAGGCCGATGAGGAGAAGCACTCTGCCAAGGCCGAGGCCAACAAGCAAAGCGCCAAGAGTGAGTACTCCGGTCTTCCTCTCCTCTCTCTCCGTCATCGCTTGGCTGACGAGAATTGGCTTCTGTTGCTCGCAGACTAAGCTGTCGATAGATCCCCCTCGTGCTGTCGAGTGACCATAGAGGTTCTCTCGCAGCCACTGTCGTTCTTCAGTATCTCATCGCATCAGTCCTTGTCGACGACTTCTCTCGGTTGTACATGAATAATCAAGATTAGCAGTTTCATCAGTTCATTCATGTTCTCTTGATCGCCTCGAGAGTGACACCTCGGAAAGACTGTGCTTGGATGTTGAGCTGCTGCAGGCCGGAAGCATGGAGGAGATGAGACGCATAGAACAAAGAAACAGCTGCAAACTGCTAGAAAACACCGCTTGCCCCGGGTACCGCACACGCACTCCACGCACCTCGACCGTGAACAAGGATTATCGAGACTGTAGTGGAGGAGCCGAATGGTATTCGAGGCAATCTCACAACTACATGCGAAATTGAAAGTTGGGCCGCGCGGATCGCCGACGGGTTCCTGATTGCCGCAAGCGTCGCAATGGACGGTGAAGGTGTCCTCTCCCTGCTCCTCGCGGTGAACACATTCATTTCCGGGTTGACACCTTTCTCTCGCAAGCCACTCGACACCAAAGTGGCAAGCAGAATCAGTTGACCCGTAGTTGTTACAACAAAGAATGGTACAACCTCATAGCAAGGTTCCGGAGATGAGATCAGGCGGGACACGACCAGTTCGAAGGTCGACTACCTCTTCCTCCTCTGAGCACCACCTTGTCCCGAACCATCTTTGCCTCCTCCCATTCCCATCGCGTAACTCCCCTTTGATCCCTTGCGTTGACGTTTCCGACCACTCATGCCGCGTTGCATGACTTCCTTGGTCTTCTTCTTGGCGTACGCGCGTGCCTGTTCGTCCTCGACCAACTCTTCGACGAACGAACGTTTCGAAGCCGTCGGGAGCGAGTTTGAAGTCGTCGCGCGCGTGTTGGGAGTGATGATGTGTCCGACCTAAAAAACGAAAGAGAGAGAGAGAGACGCGCGCGAAAACCGAAGCGAACCCGGAGGGTCAACACCTCCGTCATGACATACACAAAGGATCCTCGGAAAGAGGAAAGCTCGTGGGGGAAAAAGGGGGGGAGGGACTCACTTGGAAGAATTCACCAATCTTTTCATTCTTGGCTCCGCCCTTCATGAACTTTTTCGGGTCGAGCGCGTTCCTCAACCTCATGGCGTCGATCTCTCGTTTCAACTCGGGCGTCATCGGCGTCGCGGGCATGTCGAACCATTTCGATCCAGCCGTGTGGGGTTGATTCTGTTTATCCAACCGGGAAAACCCATGGCCCGAGTTGTGAGTTGCGAGAAAAAAAAAAAGACAGGATGGCGGGGGGGGGGAAACTGACAGCTTTGTATTGTTTCTTGCTCAGTCGGGGTACTGGAGCTAGACCCCATTTCTCACCACGACCATTCTCGGTCGTCGTGCTGGAAGAAAGAGCGGTTCCGACCGGTTTTGACGACGATGTGAGGATTCCCGACAAGTCCTGAGACAGCGGGATTGGCCCAGCACGAGCCTTTCCTTTGAGTGACGATGATGATGGGGGGATCGTCGTGGTCAAGGAAGGGGTAAAGGACAGAGGTCGGACGAGGGAAGGAGGGAGGGAAACAGATTTTGACGTCGACGCTTTCGGAGTACCTCTGTTCAGAGTCGACTCGTCAGTTTAGCGTGTCCGTGATCAGGTTTGGAACAGTAGTAAACACCTCACGCCTCGTCTTCGTCGTCGTCCGAGTCGTCCGAGTCGTCTTCGTCTCCACCGAACAGGACCATCTCCTCGTTCCCCGCGAGGCCGTCACCAGCGGTCCCTTTACCTCCCCGCTTGGCCTCGAGTTGGTCGAGCTGGCGTTGCTTGGCAGACTGTTTCGCCTTGATCAGGAGTTGCTCCAACCGGAGGGTTTGTTCGTCTTGCTCGTCGTCGTCGTCGTTTTCCGACTCGGAGTCGCCCGTGTCCGAGCCTGATTCCGAGTCCGAGTCCGAGCTAGAGGGATCGGAACCTGCAGAGGCCGAGTCTGAGGATTCGACCAGAGTTGAAGACGAGTGGGAAGAAGTCTCGGTCGTCGTCGCTGCACGCGGCTCAGCACTCGACAGATTCACGTTGGTAGAAGTAGTCGACACCATGGCGGCTCTTGTTCTCTCGGCAAAGAGCGAGGTGAGGCGGAGGTGGAGAGATGAGAAAACGCCAACTTTCAACTTCTTTTCATTCCACCTCGCCACCTCGACTCCAACACCTGCTCGACCGGCCACGGCCCTTGTAATCCAGTATGGGCAAATCGACGCTCAAGGGCGCGAAGAAGGCGACCAAGTACCGCGCGCGCGAGGCCGACAAGGAAAAACCTTTCGATGTCAAACAGTCGCGGCTAGGCCGCGCGATCGACACGTACGAAGACACGATGGGCGGAGACGAAGACCAGTGTTCGTCTCGTTCTCGTTCCCCCCCATTCGCGCGGAACCCTTCTCGCTCACTCGTTTCTGCTTTCGGGTGCAATCTCGACAGTCCATCTCAACCGCGACAAGATGTTGCTCGACGAAGATGGCTACGCACAGAACGGAGACGGTGAGTAAATCCCCTCCGTTTCCCAAACAGAAACGCCGCACGAGCTGATTTACCCCCCTCTCTCGGGTTCGACAGACGACTCTCTCGACGAACCCGACGAGATCTACGGGTTGAACCTTCCCGACCGTGACTCGCTCGACGAAGACGATCAGGATGAGGAAGACGAAGAGGAGGAGGAGGAGGCGGCGAAACCGCGGAAGCAGAAGAAGGAGCGCAAAGAAAAGAAACCGATCTATGATCCCAAGTCTGGTCGGTTCGGACACACGTACGACCCGAAACAGGACCAAGTGTTTGATTCGTCGTCAGGCGAAGAGGCTTCCGATGACGGCGATGATGATGACGACGACGATGCGATGACCCCGGCAAAGGACCAGCTCGAATCGACCGTCTCTTCCGACGAGGAAGGTGGAGACGATGGCAAGAAAGGCTCGGGGTCAGATTCCGAAGACGAGGATAGGTGGGCCGCTGGGCACTACCACGTGTCGAGGAGGGCTCCGGGAGAAGCCGACTCGGAAGACGAAGAGGCGTTGGAACTCGAGGCCGAGGAAGCTCGGCGGCTGCAGAAGAAGGGCACCGAGAAACTTCGTGGCGAGGACTACGGTCTCGTCGACTCGGAAGACGAGTTCGAAGGCAAGGACAAACTTGAGGAACGGTTGGACCTCGACGAGGCGGGCGAGGGAGACTCGAAGGACGAGGAAGAAGGCAAAGTCGACACCAAGGCGTTGAACGAGGAAGAATCGATCGCGCACTTGCTCAAGTACTCGCCAGAGACTTTGGCGCTTGTCGACGACTTTGTGCGAACGGCGTCAAAGATCAAGGACGTCGAGGGTGATCTGGAGAACATTCGCCAGGCCGGAGACGGACAAGGCGGCGAGCACCCGGGTTTGGCCATTATGGAACTCGAACATCGTGAGTCGAAAGTGTGCTCCCGGGCCTGTCGCTTCTGTCTCGATTGTGCCACTAACCGCCCGAATCGTACATGCAGAGGCGCTCTCGACGTATCTTCCGACCCTCGCTTTCTACTTTTCCCTTCTTCTCTCCCCTTCACCGCAGCCTCAATCCCTCTTGACCAAAGTTCTCAACCGCATCTCGAGCCTCCGGCAATCCCTCGCGACCATGGAGGAGCTCGACCTCACGACGGCGACTTACGGCGACGAGGATTCCGAAGACGACGACGAAGAGGGAGACGAGTTTGATGACGGCAAGATGTTGGCGAGTGAGATGTTCGACTTCCACAACGGCCTCGCCGAAGGCGATGACGACGAGGCCGAGGACGAGGACGAGGACAGCGACGAGGAAGGAGCCGAGATCACCGAGAGTATGCTCGAAGGGTTGGACGACGACGAACTCGAGGAGATCATGCAGGACGTCTCGCCCGAGGAAGGCGCAGAGGGATTGATGAAGCGGGTGCGACAGCGACAACGCGAAAAGGGAATGCCAGTCTCCGACAGCGACGAAGACGAGTCGGGAAGCGACGCGGGTCTCGGATCTGAAGACGTCGAGGAGGAGGAGGATGAAGAAGAACTCGCGCCGCCTCCGAAGAAGGTCAAGAAATCTACGACTCCCGTCATTCCGACGCTCGCGCCTCTTTCCTCCTCCGCTCGCAGCAAGAAGGCATCTTCGACCTCGGACCATGCTCGATCCGCCGCGTCGACTTCGGATTACCTCGACCCGGCGACCCTGACTCATGGAGATCTCGCCGACAAGGCATCGTCCCGTCATTCCCTCCGCTTCCACGTCTCGCAAGTTGCGCAAAAGGCGGCGAGGAGGGAGAGGTTGGCGACGGCCGTAGGTGGTGACGACGACGTGCCACGGAGGAGCAAGGAGCAAGCGCGGCGCGAGGTGCTCAAGAAGCAACAACACGGCGCGAAAGAGGCCGCGTCCGAGGGGCTCGACGGCGGCGACTGGGACGAAGAGGACCGCAAAGCTGCGAAAGCCGTGCGAGGTTCCGTTAACGACGAGGGCGAGGACGGCGGAAACGACGACGAGGATTACTACGACCTCGTCAAGATGGAGAAGGACGAGGGGAGAAAGTCAAAGAAGGCCAAATACGACGGCGATCGAGCAGCAGAAAAGTGAGCAGCGACATGCATTTCTTCGCCTTTTTCTGCGAAGTGCCCGACTGATTCTGTTTTCCCGCAGGGCCGAAATCGAGGCGTTGTCAGCTTCTATGGCGGACGGACCTCGTGGTGCGACTCGACAGATTCTCGCGAACAAGGGTCTCACACCGCGACGCAAGAAGGAGAACCGCAACGCTCGTGTCAAGAAACGTCTCCGTTACGACAAGGCCCAAAAGAAGTTGTCGAGCATGAAGGCGACTTACAAAGGAGGAGAGTCGAGAAGCGGTTACGAGGGCGAGGGAAGCGGTATCGCGAGGAAGACGGTCAAATCTCGTCAACTCGGCTAGATACTCCTCTGATGCGTACTTGCAACGAAGTATTCGTTGTCGGCACTCGAACGCCTCGTCTCGCTCCGGTAGCCCACCATCTGCGACCGACTCGGGCCCGCGATGTTCTTTTTCCACTCTCATACCTGACCTTCATTCACTGGACAGATCTAAGTGGATCAAGCGCTTTGCATTCACATTACTTCGGCAAAGGCTCATGTCATCATACTAAAAAGGCGGCGATAGTCAAGCAGTGTCTGTTTCACAAACCCCGAGTCGACGCTCAGTTGTGAGGGTTGATGAACCAAACTTGGTTCCCGACTTGGTTCGATCCAGACGGAGCGCCTCCAGGGAGCGTGTTGCAAGGACCGAGCGAGACTCCCTCCTTCGAGTAGGGGGACTGGATTTCAGCGCACGTGCCAAACGCCGTGTTCTCGATCGAACACGTTTGGGCGTGTCCGTCGTTTCCGCACGATCGGCAACTCAAGGTGAACTACAAAAGAAGCAAGAGACGACAATGAGACATGATGCCCCGTGCTCGTGACGGAGTAAGATGGCAGAAAGGATAACTCACGGTCGAGAAGACGGAATCGCACGGAGCGTCTACGAGGGATGCGGGACCGGATGCCGCGAGGCAGTTCTGAGTTCCGTTGACGACATTCGTCCTGATGCGCACCAATCTGTGTCAGCTGCAGTCGATAATCCGCGTCGGAAACGAAAACTCACTTGAACTGGTATTGCTCTTTGCTCGTGCTCGATCCAGAGAGCGAGAAAGTGTTCGTGCTGTTGAGATGCTTAATTCGGCGCTATGTACCACGGGGTCAAAATCGTCAGTTTCGAGTGCAACCGCGCAGGGGAACTAAAGGCGAAAAACGACTCGAAACTCACGACGTTGACAAAGTCTTGGTCGCTCTTGGCAAAGTCCCACGAGTACTTGCCCGACGAATCGGTCGATACCGAGATGTTCTTCGAAGTGCCGAGGTTGTACGGCGCACAGTAAGCCGAACTCGGGTTGCGAGGTTGGAGAGGAACGGCGACCGTGGACGTTGCGAGGAGCAAGGAGGAAAGGGCAAAGACGAGAGTCGAGTACATGTTGTAGTGTGGGTGCGGGTAAACTGGAAAAGTGTAGGAAAGTGTTGTGAGAGAAAGGAAGGATGGTCGTCGCAAGTCGTGGAGGAAAGAAAGCTGTTCAAATGCGAGCCTTCGCGTCGTCTTCTCGTCCGGGAGTGAAGGGTTCTGCTGCACCGCCAGAGCACAAGGTGTCCAAAGAAGAATCTATATTGAGGATCTGCGTCAGTCGATCACGTCGAAGGGTTCCTCGGACCAGGTTTTCAAAATGTCCGAAAGTGTTCCAACCGAGTGGAATCTCCGACGACTCACATCCCGTACCCGTTTCGCGGGTCGACGTGTCCTATATAACACAGTTTGGGGCGCCAAATCGCTCGCAGCGAAATTTACTGACGAGGGCGGGCACTTTCATCGCAATTGTTCAGCCGCTCAGACCGGTTTCTCGTGGATTTTATCCGTTTCGTGAGCATGGTAGACACCGCCTCGCACCTCCCGATACGACCAAATATAACGCTCGAACCTCACTTGGAGGACGCACGTTCGAGTACCCTCGAGGAAGTCGGACCAACTTGGTCGGGCGGTGACGACATCGGTCCCGTGAGCATCCAAAAATCCGAGGCGGACGCGGCGGACTCGCTCTACTAGCGCCAATTGCCAAAAAAAGGCTTACCCGCACCTGCTCCACGTCGACTCTCCCCCGTGAATGCTCCACTCGCCGAGCCCCACTCGGCCAAAGAGTCGGGAATGTTGTACCGATCACCCTGCAAAATTATCGGAGACGACGGAGTTTCCATCGGATCGTGACTCGAGTCGACCCTTCCGCGATCATTACTTGACCCTACCGGCCCGATTTAGCTCTCATATTCCAGTTCCTTGGTGACCGTGTGCACGTAGCCAGCGTGGCGGTGCAGCCGGGTCAACGGGCTCCGACTCTTCTTCTTCCTTCGTTCGAACAACTCTTTCTCTCTCTCTCTCCTACGCAACTTTGTCTGTCCTCTACCCTGCCCGCACCCAGCGAATCCCCTCCTGACCAACATGTACTCGACCCTCATCTCTGCCGTCTCGACTCTCCTCCTCGCAACGTCGACTCTGGCCGCCGGATCCCTCGCACCTCGTTCTTCGTCGACATGCGGTCCCCACAACCTCGGCAGTGTCAAGAACGTCTCGATTTCGACCGACGCGTCTGGCAAGTACTCGTGGGTTGCGCAGACCTATGACAACGGTCGGGCGTACAACGTTCAAGTCGTGAGCTCGTCTGCCCATTTCGCGCATCACGTGACACTCGCCTGATTTCCAGTTTTGTTCGGCCATGCAGGGAAGTTCCGACGTCGCAAACAGCACAAACACCGTCGGTCTCACGGCGCAAAAGGGCAGCACGACCGAGTACCGATTCCAGTCAGTCGTTTCTTCTTCTTTTTCGAAACAGGTTGAAATCTCGAAACTGAACCTCGTTTGCATATGTTCACCCTGTCAGATCATCCGTGTTCAACGGCGTACAGCACTGCTTGTCGGCGTTCTCGGATAGCGAAATCAGGTCGGCTCCTTGCGAATCTGACCTCGCTGCCGTGAGCTTCCTTTCCTTTCTTTCCGGTCCTTCCTGTTCCAGACTGATCAAAGACCTCTTGCGCTACAGTGGACGATCACCTGTCGATCATGCGGTAGCGACGGGAGTGGCAAGACTTGCTCGATCAAGAACACTTACTTTGGAACGTGCGCGTTCATCCAACCTTCGTACTCCAAGGTCGACCCGGCCGTCGGGTTCGTCGGCATGACGACGTGTGACGAACTCGGTACGGGCAACGGATCGACTGACGAGAACAACCAGATCTGGTTCATCGACCCGAAGTAGGCGCGCGAGAATAGCAGCCTCCGAACCAACAGACACTTTTTCTTACCGTACTTTCCTTGTTTCATATATCTCCAACCCGGAGCGGACAAGTTAGCGATGTAACCAGATACATTGCAAGACCGAAAAGAAAAAACAAAGCCTGGACCGTGTTCGCGCTCAATGAAGTTTGCTCTGCGTTCTCTTCGCGCTGATCAGATAGAACCTCAATCGTTTGCGACCGCCTTCGACTCCACTGTACCACCTGACGACTTTGGCATATGTCCTCAACCCTTTCCAACTCGGTCCGAGCGCGGATCCCATCTCTTGCTCGCGCCTGTCGACAAACTCGAGGAACCCGGGCCAAACTCGATCCGAAATGTCTTCCATCTACATCGACTCGGCTTCAAAACCAGACGTAGCGAGGGAATTGCGGTATTCGGTTGGAGTGACGAGGTTCTCGAATGGGAGTTGGGCGAGGAGGCAGATGAGGCGGAGGGCGAGCGAGTCGAACAAGACAAATTGCGTATTGAGCGGGACGCCTTGAGCCGAGAAAATTCCAGGCTCCTCCCCCGCGAACTGCACGTAACGCTGCTCTAGAAATTTGTTGCGGTCTTCTCGATACCTCGCTCTCAGACCTGATGCGAGCCATGGGGAATGAGTCGAGTCAAGGTAGACAGACACAGCAAGTAGATGAAGAAGCGGCGTACACTACCAAGGCGTTCCATCCCGGTAGCGCACGCTCCTGTCTCGCTCGAGTTCGGTCGCTCCGTCCTGTCGAACCGTCCCCGCTGATCCCAAAGTGCCGAGCAGTCCCGGAGTACTGGTACCGGAATCGAAACTGAAGTCCATCGTTGTTCGCGTCGTTCCAAGTTACGTACAGCAAGCAAAGAGAGGGTCATCTCGGCGGGTGACATCCCTTCATGACAGCCCGTGTCATGCGGTCTCATCCGACTACGTGATGCGAGTAGGCGTTGCGGAATGAAGTGGGGCGAGGAATGCAGGAGTCGGCTAGCGCATCCTGCACGTGCACGCTCGACTCTCGGATCCCAGCGCTTCCATACAGAGAATCTTGCATCCACGCTGCTGGAACGTGCTCAGAGAGTGGGCCAGAGCGGAAGTGTCGGAACCAGTCGAAGTCGACGAGATGAGGCGCTGCTCGATCGGAGGGTTGAGTGACTCTCCACCCGTACGCGTACTCGTAGTCGTATCCGCGAGGTGTCTAGTCGCATCGACGTCGATCTCGAGATTCGGGAAGGAAACCGACTTGAGCCGATCACAACGAGTCGGAATCGGCTTCATCTCAATTCTTGTTTCCTACCTCATCCGACATGTCTTTCGCACCGACCCTGCGGCGATGGGCGATCCAAAGTGGTATTCAAGCGGTGCCGGCGAACGCGACATCACAAATCGCAAAGGAGCTCTTGCCGCCGCTCGCGCTGTACCGGAGGCTGCTCCGAGTCCACCGCAAGGTCCTGCCCGTCGAACTCCGAGTCATGGGAGACGATTACGTCAAGGTAAGCTCCATCTCCTGTTCATCCGATTCTGTCGTTATCCCTCCCTCCCGGCGTTCTTCACCGCCACCTCTCGTCTCTCTCTCTCTCTCTCTCGCTCTCTCTCTCTCTCTCTCTCTCTCTCTCTTCCCCGCGCTGACTCCGCTGCATCATGGAACTTCACCTAGGCCGAGTTCCGGAGAACAAAATCGACCGACAACCCGTTGCACATCGTCGGGTTCCTCTCGGAATGGAAAAAGTACCTCGACTTTCACGAATCGCAACTCTCGCCCGGGGACCAAACCGCGGTCGACCAGTTGAACGACAAGTCGCTCCCGGGTCAATCCCTCGATCCCTCCGTGTTGGAATCCGTCAGTTTTCTCTCCCTCTCGTTTTCTTTTCTTCTCATCTCCCACGTCTCTCTCCTGATTCGCGTTCGCGGCGTGAAGAAGACATTCTCGCTGACTTTTTCCCCTTTCTCTCTTCCCCCCCCCCACAAATGTCATTTCTATCCGGTGCGCTTGTTGAGCAAAAACAGTTGTCGGCAGACCAGATTGGGCAGTTGTACGAGTTGTTCCAAGCGACGAAAGAGGTGTACCTCTCGGACGAGGAACGGCACCGGTTGATGGAAGAACGCGGAGAGACTGAACAAGGGATTCCGACGGGAGAGGTCGTGCCCGATTTGGCGGCGAAGGACCGGACGGGATCGAGATGAGGAGTTGCTGGACGAGGAACGGGGGCAACGGCGCAGTAAGAAACCCAAGGCCAGTCTTGAAATCATACCCGAGTACCTCAAACGAGACAGGATGTCCGAACAAAAGTATCGGGCCGCGTACGTTGGCAAAGGGAGGTGTGTGAGACGGAAGGTCGAAGTGACGACGCACAAAGAAAGGAAGATACAGGAGCGAAGGGAAACAGCTAACCCAAATCGTTTTCTCTCCCGTCACAAGTCTCGTTCGACGCGACGTGTTTCATATCGCCACCTCTCCCTGCGACGAGCTCTATACTCACACCAGATACATCGTATTCTATGTTTGGCTTTTTGTTTTTCGCTACCGCCTATCTCCCCCGACGCCGTAAATCCAAGCTCCCAACCCATACCGTACCCCAAACGCGACGATACTCCCCGCGACTTGTACCGCGATCAACCACCGACAGAGATCATCTTCCCTCGTTTGCCCCTTCCACAACAAGATCAAGTTGAGGATCGTCAAATTCGTACTCGCTTCGACCTCTCCTCCTCCTCCTCGTTCTCGTCCTCCTTCGCCATGTTTGTCATCACCAACGACTTTTCGTCTCTTGAGTTTAACCAACCCAATTTTTTCCGCCCCAACCAACACCTTGACCCCAACCCTTTCCCTCACCGTCCTAACCTCTCTAGGTCTCAAGACGCACCAACTCGGTTCCAACTTTCCCGATTCGGGATCTAGTTTAGGCAACCGGTGTCTCGGACACGGTACGAGTCCAAACAGTTGAGGAGTCGAGTAGACGAAATTGAAGATTTGAGGGAGGAAGAAGAGGAGGAGGGTTTTCGAATAGTGCGACAGGATCGCCGTCACGGCGAACGACATGCCAGAGAAGTAACAAAACGTGTCACCGACGAACGCTCTCGAGGGGTACCTAGAGAGCAGCAAAAACACAAGATCACGGTCAATGGCGTTAAAAACAACCCCCCCCCCCCCTCACCCCGAATTCGAATTCGACGTCGAAAGAGCTCTTCGGTCTTTTCGAGTGAAAAGGCGGACGACGGCCGGGTCATGCGGTCCGGTGTCTGTGTGGACTGACCAGTTGTGTTTGAGGAGACCGAGACAGACTCCGACGAGGGGTACCATGAAGAACAGGCTGAACAAGTGACGGTCTTGGAGTTCGCTCGAACCGTTGTCCATCCCGATCGAGACGGTTCCGATCCGTTCGAGCGCGTCTACGACCTTGTCGATCGCGGCGAGCGACGAGGAGGGCCACCACGACGAGGTCGAGGGGCTAAAGGCGACGACGAGGGCGGCGGGACGGAATGGGAGGTACAGGACGTCGTTGAGGATGAGCGAGAGGGCGATGACGAGCGCTTGCGAGACTTCGACGCCGTTGATCCCGGCGAGGATGTTGATGCTGTTGGTGCAAAAAGTCGACAACATGGACATGTAGAGGTAGTACAACCCCCCGAGGTGCAACACTCCGTTCGTCGACACGACGTCGAGCAGGGACCGGAGCCCCAACAGGTTCGGAATGACGACGTCCGTCACGCCGTGCCCAGCCGCGTATGTCACGAGGAGTGGTACACTCGCAATCACTTTAGGCAGCAGGAGGGGGTAAACGAGTCTCAGCCCGACTGGCGTTGCGAAGAGTGCTGCGAGAAGAATGCGAAAAAAAAGTCGGTGCTCACGAGGGATCGGGAGTTTGAACCTCCACCGGATGTCAAACACGTCGTCGCAAAAGCCGAGGAAGGTCGCGATCAGGAGACTGAGGAGGCTCGCGAGGTAGGTCGCGAACGAGTGGTGGGGAAAGTTGAAATCTCCCGCGAGCGACGAGTCGGAAGAGACGAGCGACGAGAGGTACGGGAGTGGGGCCGAGAGTGACAGCAAGAGGATGTAGACGGACGCGCCAATCACGCCCGTCGCTTCGGGACTGTTTCATATGACCCATGCGAAGTGAGTACGAGACGACGAGAGAGACGAATAGAATAGAAAGACGAGACTGACATCCATTCCGAGGTGGGCGTGTCACCGTCGCCGTCGTCTTGCTTGCGCGCGAACCCCGGTTTGAGCATGTCGCGCCCTCGGAGGCGTTTCGCGACGAGGTCGCCGGCGAGGAGCGGCACGAGGTGCGCCGTCAGTCCGTACGCGACGACCGCGATCCCGACCGCGAGCGCTGCCGTGAGCGTCGGTTCATTCCCTGCGGCATTCGTCGTCGTCGTCGTAGTCGCAGTCGTAGCCGTCATTGCCGCGTGCCAAGCCAGGAGACGACGCGCGAACGAGGAAAAAAGTGGGGCAAGTTTCGTTTGCCGCCTTTCCTCTCCCTCTCGCTCAACTCGCAAGGCTCGCCCGACTCGCTCGTCCGTGGGCAACGATCGGTCATCCCTCGCTCGGTCCAGGCGTCCCCGCGTACGCGACCCTCAACGCGCGTCGAAATAGACCGTTACGTCGCTCGCGCGCGTTTCCCCGTCGTCATCAATGACCGGTCTCCACGACCACCGTCACGGCCATAGCCACGGCTCCGCCCACGACCACGATTCAGGCTTGGACTCTGACTCGGATGAGCGAGACCCGCGCGCGACGGGCACCGCTCCGAACGGAGTCGGCAGCAGCAAGCGCCTGCTCCTCCAAGTGTCGCTCTTCGCCAGTCTCGGCGTCTTTCTCTTCGTCCGTTCCCATCTCTCTCTGTTACTCTCTTTCTATCCGTGTAAAGCGCCCACTCATCCATACTCGGCGATGTATGGCAGGGTTATGACCAGTTTTGTTTCTTTTCTCTCCATCGCGTCCTCGTTTCGTACACTTTGACCTGACCTCGACCTCGGACGTGCAACAGAGGCGTCATGTCTGGAATCATTACCGGTCAGCTGCTTTCTCTGTCGCCATCTGGCTAACCCTTCGACTGGGAGCTCACACTTCGGCTACTTTCCTCGGAACAGGTCCTTACTTCAAAGCCTACTTTCACCAACCGACCCGGTTCGAACTCGCGACCATGGTCGCCATTCTCGAAATAGGAGCGTTCATTACGTCGATCCTCGCCGGTCGCGTTGGAGACATCTTTGGCCGACGCGCAACCATCCTCATGGGCGCGACCTTGTTCACAATCGGAGGATTGTTCCAGGCGTTCACAAACGGATTCAAGATGATGGTCCTAGGGAGGGTCTTGGCTGGCAACGGTGTCGGGTTCCTGAGCATGGCCGTGCCCGTTTACCAGTCCGAAATTTCTCCCGCCGAGCACCGTGGTCGGTTGGCGTGCATCGGTCAGTCGACTAGCCCTTCCCTCTCGTACCCTCAGACTTGGGATCAGAACCTAACCTTCGGCGTATGAGCCCGTTTCGGCAGAGTTCACGTTAAATATAGGTAGAACCTTTCTCCCATTTCTCGTCGCAGTCTTCCTTGCTCAATCCTGCTGGCGAGACTGACATCTTCCGTTCTACCTTTTACGTAGTCGGATACTGCAGCTCGATCGTGAGTCTCTTCTCTGCCGATTAGGACGGGTCAGCGTCGTTGCTGAAAACTTCGAGTTCTGTCGCCACCCCACAGTGGATCGATTATTTCTCGTCCTACATCTCGTCGGATCTCTCGTGGAGGTTCCCCCTCCTGATCCAATCCATCATTGGGACGATCCTCGCGATCGGTTCATTCTTCATCCCAGAGTCGCCCCGGTGGTTGCTCGACATGGACCTCGACGACGAAGGAATGGGCGTCCTCGCCGATTTGCACGGCGACGGCGACCCCGAGGACGAGCGCGCGCGCGAAGAGTTTCGCGAGATCAAGGAGAGCGTGTTTAGCGAGCGCGAGATGGGAGACCGGAGTTACAAGAGCATGTGGAAGCGGTACCGCGGGAGGGTCTTGCTCGCAGTCTCGGCTCAAGCCTTCGCTCAACTCGTGCGTCGCTCTTTTCCCACTGACAAAGCATGATCCCTCTCGCTTCTTGCTGACGATCGACCTGATGCGTACGGCCGGCCCCCGCAGAATGGTATCAACGTCATTTCGTACTATGCACCGCTCGTGTTTGAATCGGCTGGGTGGATCGGTCGAGACGCAATCTTCATGACTGGGATCAACGGAATCAGTCAGTCTTGATCCGCTCTCTTTGTTTTCATACTCTTGATTCGGGTCAGAAGCTGACACCGTGAATCGATTCCGCTCCCGTGTTGCAGTTTACGTTCTGAGCACGATCCCGACGTGGTACCTCGTCGACACGCTCGGTCGACGGGTGATCCTCCTTTCAGGTGCGACCGCCATGGCAATCGCGTTGACCTTGGTCGGGTTCTTCCTCTACCTCGACCAGTCGTACACCCCGGTCGCTGTCGTTACTTCTGTCATCGTGTATAATGCCGCGTTCGGATACTCGTGGGGACCAATCCCGTGGTTGTACCCTCCCGAGATTCTCCCTAACGCGTTCAGGGTCAAAGGAGTCAGCTTGAGTACCGCATCGTGAGCAACCGACCCCCTTCTCGCGCTTTTTCCGCTTCTTATGTCAGCTTGACTAGTTCTAGCATCGACTGACCCCCGTTCTTTCCATTCATGCAGAAATTGGGCATTCGTTCGTTCTTTCCTCTCTTTGATCGCCTCCGTTCTGAGATTGGGTACTCATGTCGTTGCCAACTGCCGTCATGAACGCGATCTCTAGAATTTCCTCGTAAGCTCAATTTTTTCGCAAACCCTTTCCGCTAAGCCGAAACCTACCAGATTTCATGACTCTGATCGATACACGCCTCCCGATCTCAGGTCGGTGAAGCGACTCCATTGCTACAAGAAGCGATTCGTTGGCGACTTTACCCGATGCACGCCGGGTTCTGCGTCCTCTCATTCATTCTCGTCTATTTCACTTACCCCGAAACGATGGGGGTTCCTCTCGAAGAGATGGGTAAACTACCGTCCCGGCTCTTCTACCGGTCTCTCTCACTCGCGTCGCAATCGAAAGCTGATCCTCCTTTCCACCCATGGCGCTCGTTTTATATTTCTCCGGGAGAAAACAGACGAATTGTTCGGCGATCAACCTACCCGACCACTCCTGTCGTCTTCTTACGGAGGAGGGCGAGACACGTCAACCGACGACGAAGACGGTACGGGCATGCCGAGCCTCCGCAGGTCTCACTCGTTCCCCGGGTTCCGCCGCGGCCAACCGCACTCGCACTCTGACGCGTCGGAACCGCCGAAACTCGCGCAGCGTCCGCGTCGACACGAGCGCACGCTGTCGGGGAGCGCGAGTTTGCCCGGCAAGGGCGGACCGGGAGTCAACGGCGTTCGGGATTGGTGGTCGAGTCGAGCCGGATCGGCGAGTTCGAGCAGACCTGGAACGCCGGGACCGTCGGGAGGAGGAGGAGGAGGAGGAGGAGGGCAGAGGAATTATCAGTCTGTGAGACAGGATGATGAGCGGGGTTCAGCGGCGAGGGGGGGTAGGGCGACGATGACAGACGACGAGGAGTCGGCGATCGCTTAAATTTCGCACCCCCAGCTACCTACCACCCTCCCAAGGACCCCTGAAGCAAGTTTGTCGTCCCCTTTCTGGCATCAGGGGCGAGAGCTGGCACTCCTCCCCCTGTGTGCCCTTTTGCGCACCGACCCAAATTTTGTGGATTCTTCGAAGATTTTCCCCCCTTCGCTACTCCTCCCGGCATTTTTCACTTGTCTACGCACGTCGTCCATTGTCTATACTTCTTGTCAACGCTTTTTAAGAACTCTCGGCGAGAAGAGAGCGAAAAAGCACAATCATTCGGGCTGAAGATGGGGCCGGACCCGCGCGTGCACTTTGAACTCGAATTCGTCCATCCGACTCGCGTCAAGTGTCACTTTGAGCTCGAAACTAATGTTGGGCACTCAACGCATGCTCCTCCGACCTCTCTCGTCCTCCCGAACGTGGCTCGTCGCCGGTCAAAGTCGCCGACGCGCGCTTTCAACCTCGACCGTCGCCTACTCGAACTCGCCTCTGTCCCGCGCGCCCTCGATTGACAAGTTGACCGTGTTTGGAGCGGGGTTGATGGGGGCT
This sequence comes from Sporobolomyces phaffii, assembly GCA_037042985.1. Classification (NCBI taxonomy): domain Eukaryota; kingdom Fungi; phylum Basidiomycota; class Microbotryomycetes; order Sporidiobolales; family Sporidiobolaceae; genus Sporobolomyces; species Sporobolomyces phaffii. The sequence continues at coordinate 239,106 of JAWNFN010000012.1, read as the reverse complement.
GGGATCGCTCAAGTCGCGGCGATGAATGGAGTCAAGGTCGTCATGACGGACGTTTCCGACGGCGCACTCGAGAACGGGTCAGTTCCGTTCCCCCCCCCTGACCTGCGTCGAGAGTTCCGTGGCTTTGTCCCCCCGGATTGTTGTCGACGTCCTTCCTCACCCGCGCCTCCGTCATCCCCCCTCCCCCCCCTCCCCTTTCCCCCACCCTGTTCCGAATCCCATTTCGGACTCCCCCGCTGACTCGTGGCGAAACGGGGTCGGACTCGACAGACGCAAGATCATTCTCAAATCTCTCACGCGGATCGCAAAGAAACAACACGCCGACTCTCCCACGGCCCAGACCGATTTCGTCGACTCGGTGTTTCAAAACCTCTCGACGACGACTTCGGCCCAACACGCCGTCGCCGAAACCGACCTCGTGATCGAAGCGATCGTCGAGAACCTCTCGGTCAAGCAAGAGTTGTTTCGAAGGTTGGATGGACTCGCGCCGAATGAGACGGCGTTTGCGAGCAACACGAGCAGTTTGAGCATCACGAGGATCGCAGAGGGAGTTTCGAACGAGCGCAAGAAGAGGTTCGCTGGGTTTCACGCGTTCAACCCCGTTCCGCAGATGAAACTCGTTTGTCGCTTTTCTTTTTTTTTTTGACGACGAAAAAGGAGAAAAAGGAAAAAAGAAAGAAGAAAAACTGATGTTTTACCCCCCCCTCTTTCCCCTTACTGCTTGTGCCGCACGTTTGTAACAATGCAGGTCGAGTTGATCGCGACGGAACAGACGGACCCACAAGTGATGGAATCCCTCTTGGCGTTGTGTCACCGTATGAAGAAATCTCCCGTTCAATGCAAAGACACTCCTGGGTAAGAGCGCCATTCCAAATACTGATCCGAGTTGCCTCGGAAGGGTGTCAAGCGCTGTACAGCTGGGGAGCTCGTCACTGACGTGTACCCCCGATTTCTCTCCTTCTTCTTGAACTGCTTTCGTCGCGCGCGTATGTCTCTTTTTTTTCTTCCGGTGGCGTGGGGGTTCTTGTGCAGGTTCATCGTCAATAGGTTGTTGGTACCGTACATGCTCGAGGCGATCAGGATGTATGAACGAGGCGACGCATCGGCTCAAGACATTGATACGGCGATGAAGCTCGGCGCGGGTTTACCGATGGGTGAGCCCAAACCCCTTCTCCTTTTTCTTCCTCCCAACCCCCCCCCCCCATCTCCATCGCTCTATCTTTTTGCTCGCCATGCAACAAGTCGTAGTTCGTGTCCCCCACAGTTCGTCGAACTTGATGACTGACGTTGAATTTTTCTTTTCTTTTTCTCAGGTCCTCTCGAACTGTCCGACGTGAGTCTCCCGAGATCGTCCCTTCTTTTTCCTCCCATGGTTCTCTTCGAGAGCTAACCACTGACGGAGGGAAACGATGCGACTTGCGTCCGGTAGTTTGTCGGTCTCGACACGTTGTCGCACATCGCGCGTGGGTGGAGGCAAGAACGCGTCGAGACGGGCGAGTTGGACGCAACGTCGGTTCAAGAGGTCGACGCGTTGGAAAGGTTGGTCGCGGAGGGTAAAACGGGTCGCAAGAGTGGCGAAGGGTTCTTTAAGTGTGAGCTTTTTTTTTTTTTTCTCACGTTCTCCCCTCGTGGAGTCCCCCCCCCTACCATCCCTCCTGGTTTCGTTCCGATTCAGAGTCGAGAGTGGAATGGAGAGATGCTCGAGACCTGTCGAAAGAAAGCTGAACCCCCCCTTTCCCCCCGGACCGGCCGAAACAGATTGAGAAAAAGGCCGCCGCACGGTTTTGCAAGTTTTCTCCTCTTCTCTTTCCCTCTTTTTGTCCGTACGTGCCACAAGGGCCGACTTTTTGTTTCGCCAATCGATCTCAAGCCTTCTCACCTGGCTTCTGTGTCCCGGAACCTCTTATTGTGTGTATCGCAGCGGGTACACTTGGTTCAGTTCGACCGCACACTGCATGTTTCGAACGCGACTCGAGCCCGAGGTAGTTGGCAATCTATTGTTAAAAGTCTCGCGACGCGTTTCAGTTCGTCGGTAGAGCACAGACCTGTACAGTCCGAGACGGCACGGTGGGCGCGTCGAGAGAGAGTTTACTCGGGCGCGGATCCTAAGTTTGATCTGCTCTCGCCACGGTTCCGCCGACGCCGAACCTCTAGACACGTCAACTTTCTGATTTCCACTCCCCGAGCCGCTCGGAAGAATCAGACCTTGGACGCGCGTAGTAACGCTGCTCGAATTGGACGCGCCGTGATCTCTCGCCGCTCGCTCTCTCCACATCGCCAACACGTGCCCACCTCTTCCTCTCTGTCCCCTCCTACACGCGGGACCTTTGACGCCAATTGAGACCCGTTCAAGCCAAGCCTGAAAACGATGGGCAGAAGATTCGCCTCGGTTCGGGGAATCGACGCGTTCGGCAAGGTCCGTCTCTCCCCTCTCTGCCTGTCTTTCAACGATGATTCACAGACCTCGGAGAAGACTGACGTGCGTGTCTTCTTTTCCCCCTGTAGACGATGGAGGATGTCAAGATCAAGACTGGGTTCGGCGGAATGCGTGAGTCTTTCTCCCTCTCAGTCTCTCTCTGTTATAGTAGGGGAGAACTGCAGGAGGGTCCTGTTACCCCCGATTCTGCTCCCCTCCCATCCCGAGGTCCCGGGTAGGATGGGTCACTGATGTCGTTTCTTCGTGTGGGGAGAAAACGAAAACAAACAGTCACGCTCGTATCGCTCACTTTGATCCTCGCGTTGACAATGTACGAATTCGTCGACTACCGGAGAGTTCACATGGTACGTCCGGCTGTCCCCGTGGGGGGGGGTGGTTTACCTCTTTTCTCTCCATGAATTTCGACCTTTTGTTCTCTTCTCCGTCGAACGTAACTGAACGAATCCCCTGGTCTCTTCGGGGTTTTTTTGTCGGCCTCAGGAACCGAGTATCGTCGTAGATCGATCGAGGGGCGAACAACTGATCGTCACGCTCAACGTGACATTCCCGAGAGTCCCGTGCTACCGTGAGTTTGAAATCCGATTCATTCCCCCAACACTCCCCTCCACCCTTGGTCCCCTTAGCCTCCTTGTTGACGATCCCGTGATTCGAACGTGACTTCAACTACCCAGTTTTGAGCGTCGATATTATGGACATTTCGGGCGAGCACCAAAACGGTCAGTTTGGGTTTTCTCTCGTCGATTTCCTTCCTTTATCCAATCGAACCCTTTTGGCTCACTTGAACGGGGAGGACCCGCGAGATGAGTGAACCAGATGTGAACCACGACTTGTTGAAAACTCGGATCAGTCAGACGGGACAGCCGATCATGGCGGCCGCCAAGGGGAAAGAGCTCGCGGGTGACGCCGAGCGCATCGCGCGGCAGAAGCAGGCCGGGTACTGCGGGACGTGTTATGGCGGGACGCCGCCGACGGACGGACCGAACCCGGGGTGTTGCAACAGTTGCGACGACGTGAGGGAGAGTTATGTCCGTCGGGGGTGGAGCTTCGTCAATCCCGATTCGATCGAACAGGTACGAGCGTTCCCCAAACCCCTTGTCCTCGAGCCTCGAAACGACGGTTTGAAAAAAAAAGGGGGGGGGGGGGGGGGGGGTTTCGTTTGGGGCGCCGGAAATGCTAATGACCTTGTACCTCTTTCATCGTAGTGCGTCTCGGAAGGATGGTCAACCAGGATCAAGGAGCAATCTACCGAAGGATGCAATCTCGCCGGGTTGGTCCACGTGAACAAGGTTATTGGCAACTTTCACCTGTCGCCGGGACGGTCGTTCCAGGCCAACGCGATGCACGTGCACGACCTCGTGCCGTACCTCCAAGGGAACCACGACTTTGGCCACGAGATTCACCACTTTTCGTTCGGGAGCGAGTCCGAGGCAGAGTTCTTCAAGAGCGCGAGTGGGGGCAGGGGCAAGAGCAAGGACCGCACCAAGAAGGAGCTGGGCATCGTCGACCCTCTCGATGGGATTAAAGCCCACACGGAAGAGTCAAACTAGTTTGTTTTCCTTTCCCTCCTTTTTTCTCCTCTTTGCTCCGCGCGCCTTTGCCGCGCGCGCCCGCTTCCACCGTTGTTATCCCGTCGGCCAAGTTGTCACTGACGCGGGCGGTGCGGGTACAATAGCATGTTTCAATACTTTTTGAAAGTCGTCTCGACCCAGTTCGAGTTCCTCGACGGGAGGGAACTACACACTCACCAGTATTCGGTCACTCAATACGAGCGCGACTGTGAGTCAATTGATTCGTCTTCGGTTGTCTCTCAAGCCCCCTCCTACTTAAGAAATGGTAGCAGCTGACTCTTTCTCCAACTCTCGCTCGAAAACCCTCCCAGTGTCGAACAAGAACCAACAAGGAAAAGACAGCCACGGACATCAAACCACTCACGGCTACGCAGGAGTTCCTGGGTGAGTTTTCCTCGATCCCCCCCTTGACTCGTTCAGAGAGGCGAGAAATCCTGACGGTTTTTCATCCGTTTTTTTTCGGGTTTGGGGGGTAAATTTAAAGGTTGTTTTTCAACTATGAAATCTCGCCGCTCAAAGTGACGCACGTCGAGACGCGCCAGTCGTTTGCGCACTTTGTCACGTCGACTTGCGCGATCGTCGGAGGCGTGTTGACGATCGCGGGCGTAGTCGACGGGTTTGTCTACTCTGGCGCGAAGCGGCTCAAGACGGTCAAGAGCGGTACGGCCGAGCCAAAGACGGGACTCGGGTTTGGTGCGGCGCAGGGAAAGTTCTTGTAGAGTTCAACGAAATTGGATCTTTTGTCTCGTACGAATGTGAAGAAATTCGCGAATATCTCCAAGCGAAGTTTGTGTCTCTCGCCACTTTGTCATCACCCTTTTGCGCTTGCAACTCGCTCGCATCGCATTCACATTTGGAGCACAGGTGAGTTGTAAACTATGACTATGGGTGCTTCCGAGCAGTGCAGGGAGGCGCAGAGAGGACTTTCATCATCGATCATCATCAAACACTCTCGTCTCTCTGCAGCTGACTGACTCGCTCTCCCGTCTCGTGCGCTTCCATAGTCCTTGCAGAGTTGATCGGTAGTACGAACCAGGGACGGGATGGCGACTCTCACCTCGAACGCGTCTCGACTCCCTCACGCGGCGGCGCCTCCTCGCTCTCGCTCTCCCTCTCCCCGTCTCTCTCACTCTGCTCCGAACGTGATCGACTTGACCACTTCGTCCCCTCCCCCTCTTCCCCCTCCACCTCCGCACGCGAGGTTCCCTCACCTCTCGTTCCCCTCGACCGACGCCCACGCCGTTCCCGGCCCCGGCCCCTCCTCGTCCTCGTCTTCTTCACGACCGGCCCTCGTCCTGAGTGACGACGACGATGACGAAGATGACCTCGTCATCGTGAGTGAGCGACGTGTCGCCCCTGGAGTTCCTGCTCCACTTCCTCGTCGGTACCCGGTCCGTAGCACCACCGGAGGAGGACGAGGCAGAAGACCTGCATCTCCACCCCCGTTTATCGTACCTCCAAACTACCCCGCCACCACGTCTACAACAGGACGTCGCGGAGGAGGAGGCGGCAACGGCGGGAACAGTGATGCGGCCCTCGCCGCTCGACTCGCGGCGGAAGAACTTGCCAGAGGTCCGAACCGCGACGACGCTCGAGTGACACGATCTTCAGCAGCATCATCTCGAGGTGGTGGTGGGTACGGAGGGTATTTGTACCATCGTGCAGGAGGAGGAGGAGGAGGAGCGGGGTCAAGTGGTAACGAGGTTGTCGATCCGTTGGATCAGTTGCTCGCTATGGGTCCGCCGGCCTACTTTGGCGCTGGCGGTGGTGGTGGTGGAGGAGGGGCGGCAACGGGTGTACGAGGCAGGGGAATGGATTTCGTCAACGCGCTGTTTGGAGGCGCCGCAGCGCCGCGAGGAGGAGGAGGTGCAGGCGAAGGAGGATTACTCTCGGGCTCGGGCGATGCGAATGGGATCGCGTCTGCACAAAACTTTCTCGACCGGTTCCCGTTCCTCGGTGGTTACGGAGGACTTCAGGGACTCTATGGCTACGGCGGCGGTGTAGGAGGAGGAGGAGGAGGAGCGCTAGGAATCGGAGGTAGTAACGCGGCGGGAGGGTGGGGGGGTGCGGCCAAAGTCAAGGCGGCGCAGAAAAAGTACGCAGTCCGGATGAGTCACCCCGAGCCCGTCCCGAGCGGGTTCTCGCGCGACGTCGTCGAACCCCTCGAACTTGACGAAAACCACGGCTGGCTCGACCGCTCGAGGACGACGACGCAAGAGGGTTGCTCGGCCGCGGCCGCGGCAAAGGGGAAAGACAAGGCGGACGTCGTCATTCAAGAACTCGAACCCGTGTGCGCTTCGTGCCTAGATCCTCTACAGTTGGGATCCGAGGACAAGGACGGAAAAGTGTGGGCGCTGCAGTGCGGTCACGTCGTGTGTGGCAAGTGTCTACGGCAGGCAAAGGACAGGCGCCGCGACGCGATCGAACGGGAGAAAGGCGGTTGGGTCCTCGATGTCGATCCACGACTCTACGACAGTCTCGACCGACTCGCCAAGTCACCAAAGAAAGCGAGAAACAAGAGACGGGTGATATCCGTTGACGGCGACGACGACAACGACAGGAGACGGGAATCGATGAATCTCGATCGACACGATCACGACGATGGTGAGGAGGATCTCTACGCTCCACCGTCCGAATCGGGATTGTCTCGACCGAGTCCCTCGAAGAAGTTAAAGGGCAAGGGCAAGGCAAAGGGGAAAACAAAAGCGAAACGGCCCGACGCAGGCGTCGACGCGAATTGGACGACGTGCCCCGTTTCGACTTGTCTCGCGAAGGACCACGACATCCTGGCAGAAACGGTTTGGTCGCGGCCGTTCGAATTGTACGCTTGATCGCCCCCCCGTCCCGCCTCTCTGGATCATGGACTGCAATGAGCGCAGAAAACCCATTGCAGCCTTTTGAGATCACGAGACCTAGCGATCATTCTCGGGCGTCATCGCAACTGAATCCAAGCTCGGTCGCTTTTCAAGGTCTCTCTCTCTCTTCGATCGAGAGACCGCGCGAAATGTTAATAAACGGTTCCGGTTTTCGAGACTCGTTCCAAGTTTCAACCGACGTCGTCATCGTCATCGACAATATCGTCTTCTGTCTCGTACCACCCGTCCGTCCCGGCCTGCTTTGCCGCTCGCCTCGCAGTCAAGCTCGGGCCCTCTGTGCCCTCGTCGTCGTCCTCTGGTTCGACTTCTTCGAGCTTTTTCGTGACCCCGCGTTCAGCAGCAGCTGTCGCATTCTCAAAGGTCGACCTTGCCTCGTCGTCTTCGTCGTTGCCGCAGTTTCGCTCTTCTTCTTCGTCGTCGTCGTCGTCCTCGAGTTTGATGTCCTTTTCGCCGATCGCTTCGCCTGAGAGGTTCAACGCTGACGACGACGACGACAAAGACGATGTCGCACCTTGTCGCGCTTCGAGAGGAGGAAACGTCGCCAAGTCGAGCAAGAACGGGTTGATATCTGGAAAAAACACACCAAAAAAAAAAAAAAAAAAAAGGTAGAAATTCCTCTTTCAGTCAGACCTTGTCATGAGACCCCTTTTGAGAGGAGGGAGATAGAGAGAGAGAGAGAGGCCAGGAAACTCGTACTGGTAGGTTTAACGAGGCTGAACCAAGGGATCAACTCTGTCATCAAACTCTTCTTGTCCCTGCGCCAACAACTCTCGAGACCTACGCCTCCTCCGCCGCTGTCGTCGACGTCGACGTCGGACGCCGTGATGACGAGTTCACCGACGCTCGCCTCGTTCTCCCTCGCGATCCGGTCGACCTCCCACCACTCGCTTTTGCGCAAGACCTGCTTGTTGCGCTCGACGGGGCTCGGAAGCCCGAGCAACGTACCCCTCACGGCGACTCCGAACGAGTACAAGCTAGCGAGTCCCGTCGTCGACGTCCGGTTCCAACCGCCGCCGTCCCCGCCGCCGCCCGCGCGTGAGAGAACGTCGGCGTCCGAGAGCGAGTCGAGGACGTTTGCGCACGCTTCGATCGAGTCGGACGTGAACTGGGCGAAATTGTGGTGCAGATACACGAGGAATACGTCGGAATCGATCGGAGCTTCAGAATATACGACCTAGGGATCGTCTCATCGAAAAGAAAAAAAGATTTCCCACCGCACCCGATTCCCCCCAAGTCAGTTCAAATCTCTCCCCCCCCCTCTTTTTTTTTGCTCGTATGTAGAACGAAAGCAAGGAATCAAGGAAGTAGAAAGGCTCACGTCGGGATCGACTTTGGAAGGGTTCCGTTTCCACTCTTTTCTCAAATGTTTCGGAAGTTTTTCCATCGCGTACTCGTCTCGGTCCATCGGTACCGCACTCGACGACGACGACGACCTCGTCGACGTCGTCGTCGGGTCTTGGAGGATTCCCGGTCGGTTCAGGTCCTTCTTGTCGTCGGTGACCGATTCCCCCCAACCTGCAAAACCTCTCTCCCGCACCCACGGAACGGAATTAGTCTCGTCGATTGGAAAGTGTGGGAAATGAGTGAGGACCGAAGGAAAGGGGGGAAAGGCCTAAGGGAGAGACAGAGGAGAAGAAAGGGAAAAAAGAAAAAGAAAAAGGAGATAATGAAACGCACGTTTGTTGTACAGGACTTTGCCGAGCGCATGAAAGATGAACAAGCTGTTCTCTCGACTCGTAACAAATTGCAACAATCCTTTCGGGTCCGTCGGTCCTGGTGGCGGCGGTCGTCGACTCCCTCGAGCGTGATGCGTTTTGGGTCTCTTGGGTTTCGCTTTCCCCGTCCCGCCGAGACTCGTCGTCCTGGTCGAGTCTGAAGTTCGAGTCGTCAAGAACTGCAAACTCATGAGCGCGGAACGGAGGTCTCCGTTTGAATGTTGAAGGATGAGGTCTAGCGTAGCCCCGTTCGGTCGACTCGTCGGGTCCAACGTGGTCGAATTACTACTACTGCTGCTGCTGCTGCTGCTGCTCGCCGTCGTTGACGTCATCTTGACCGCCTTTGAACGTGAAGACGAAATCGCCGAGTCGTACACGGTGTCGAGAATCCGGTTCAACGCTTTCTTCATAATAGTCGGTGCGATCGGGTTGAAACTGTCGTCCGCCGATCAACAAAGACCCCCGTCGTTAACGTTGTCGCTTCCTGAGATTGGTACTAGACGGAGGACGTACCTGATCTCCCTGCAAGCGGGGTGTTGCAAAACCTGAACGCCGCACACGCTCCGGCTGTCCAAGCTGTCGGTGTTTCTACTCCAACCCGTTCCTCCCGCTCCAGCTTCGACTGACCCGTCCGACGCGCCTGGTCTCGCTAGCGCCTCTGACACGATCACGACGAGCGGGCACGTGACGCGCGGCGATGTGAGGTACTGTTGGAGCGCCGAGCGGAGCGCGAGTTTGGTCGGGTAGTGGGAAACGTTTGGCAGGTCTTCGAGGAGGATCAGTCGTCGTGGCGTCTCGGAATACGACGGGAACGGGTCCGGCAGCGAGCTCGACGAGGACGGGTCCGAGGAATCGACAAAGTCGAGAGAAGGAGTCATTCCTGCTCGCGCGAGAAACGATGTGAACCGAGCTACCATGCTCTCCCGATCTACAAAACTCTCCGTGCCGCTTCGGTCAAATCAGCGTTGAACCACGTGGGGCGAGAGAAGGCAAGTAGGACCCGCAAGCGCTCACATTCGTCATTCGCGTTTGAAACGTTTGCGTCTTCGGTCCATTCCAATACTTGGACCCCTCGCTCGCGCGCCAACGTCGTCAGGCATGCAGTCTTGCCACTCCCCGCCGGCCCGCTCAAGACGAGCACGCGGCGATACTTTTGCGCGAGTTTGTTCGGCGCCGCTCCTCCCGAGCTCGGCGGGAACGCTTCTTCGAACCAGTTTGCGACGTCGGTCACCTTTTTCGCGTGGACGGCGAGGTCTTCTCGACTCGTTGGGGTATGGTCGTCGATCCACATTCTGTCAGACGCAGTCGACGACGACGGGTCTGGCACGAGTTCGACTTGTTTGCCTTTATCGAGTCTACTTTTTGGGACGGCGTCCGAGGGACTCGTCTTTGTATTTGAAGATGGTTTCTTCTTGCTGCATTGGGTACGCTTGGTCGCGGAGGGTACCGGTGGGGGAGGCATCACGTGGTCGTCGTCGTCATCGTCGTCGAGAGCTGGCGAATGTCGGACAGTGTGAGCGAGGGGGACGACAAGGTAGGAGGGAAGAGGGGCGCACTGAGATCGATGACGGGAGTGTCTGTATTCGGGCGCGACGAGACCGGAACAGAGTCGGGGACGTCGGCGTCGTCGGCGTCGTCGTCGAGGATTTCGATCTCTTCGTCATCGCTCGAGGTATGCTTGCGTTTGCTGTGCTTCGGACGAGGTGGAGGAGGCTGCGAGGGCGGTGCGAACGCTCTCGGGAGGAACGAAGTGATGTGGAATTGCTGCACCCGACCCAGCGAGCGCGTCAGGCGCTAGCACGACTCGACTGAAAGAGCGAGATCGCGTACCCGTGCAGGTTGCGACTGCGGCATCCGAGTGAGGCGGTGACACGGCTAGAAAAGTAAAGCCAAAAGTCAAAAGTCGCGCGTCGCGTCTCTCTCCCTCTTCCCACTCAGTCAAACTCGGTAGACACAGAGGCAGAGTTACTGTAAGCATAGCTTGCAACGTCACTACCAATAGCGCGTGTTCAAGCCGCCTTTCGCAAAACTTGCCGCGCCCATTCTCCAACCACTCCAAGCCGTTCGATCACGCGTTCCCTCCCTTCGATCCCGACCGCCCATCGCACGACGACCTCTTTCATCTTGAGATCGACTAGAACCGACCTCGCCGCGCCGTCCCAAAACTTGTCGATGGCGTCCACCTCGCCCACCTTGATCAAGCTTCTCAACACGGCTTCGACCGCGCCTCGATTCGTCGCCAAGACTTGGTCGAGTTGTTCCCGCGAGAGTCGTACAAGCGTCGAGTCGAGTACGGACTTGATTGCGTCGACCAATTTCGATTTCGACGCGGCGCGCGCTGACCGGTGCGCCGCGAGTATCGTCTCGAGCGTGTCGGACAAGAGCTGAGCGAGGGCGGGTGCGGACCACGATGCCGATGTTTCGACGAGCACGAGCGAGTAGATTCGGGTCGCGACTCCGTAGTTCCTCGCGTCCAACGCCTTGCGAACGATCCCCAACGCAACCTTGGTCGAGATCGTCCTCTTCGTGCCGTGTCGTTGCATCGTCGTCGTCGGGCCCAAAGGCGAAAGGACTGCCAAGAGTCGTTCGTCCGACAATTTCGCGAGGGTCGCGAGCTCAACGAGCGGAACGTATCCCGAGACGTAGTCTTCGAGTCGTCGCACTTCTGATCTCGTCATCCCGACCTGATCGAGTTCGGCCCGTGCGAATTCGAGGATGGCCTCGACCCGGCGTTTCCACCTTCCTCTGGTAGCGTCCGCGTCCGCTTCATGCCCCGCCGCCGCCGCCGCTCGCCGTCTTCCTGTCCCTAGCCCCGACCCTCCCGCTTTCCCCTCTTCCTCTTGCTCCACCGTCCCGTCCCCTGCGCTCCGGCTCGTCCTCGCTCTCGTCCTCGTCAGGCTCCCACTCCTCCTCCTCCTTTCAACCTCGTCGACCAACACTTGTTTGATCAACCCCCTGACAACTTTTTCCCCGACCCTAACTCCCGCCTTCGTCGCATCTCTCACCACCTCGAACCCCCCGTCGTCCCCTTGATCCCGTTCCCCTAATCCTCTTCCGACCTCCTCCTCTGCGGTTCGATCGAGTCGTCCGATGCCACCACGACCGAGGACGACCTCGACGTCTCTACGATCGGGCAAAAATTTCGACGCCAACACTTTGCGGTACACCTGCGCGACGCTCTTCTCGTCTCCCAACAACGCGTACGCCTGTCCCAACGTCGTCAAATCGAAATGGTTCAATCGTGGTCCTCCTCCTCCTCCTCCTTCCTCGGCACTAGTCGTTGTACGCCGCCGTGGTGAGTTATCTCCGTCTCCCTTCGCCTTCGGGGAGGAGGGGGAATAGGGAGAGAGGGGAGAAACGAGTGATTGGACGTAAAGGTTCAGTTGGGAATGGAGGAAATCGAGGTGAGGCGAAGGGGAGGGAGAGTAAGGCGGTAACGAAGTCCGAATCAAGTTTAGTAAGGTCGAAGACCTCAGTACGAATGACGACGAAGTGGTAGTAGTAGTAGTGGTGGTGGTGGTGGTGGTGGTGGTGAGGTGAGAAACGAGTCGACGAGCGAGTGAACGAGTTTCACGAGTTGCACCGGGAGAAGTGAGGAGGAGGTCGAGGTAGTCGAGGAGGTCGGTCGTCGTCCATTGTTTCGATTGCGCGACGCCGGTCGATGATGATCCGGTCGAGGATCGTCGCAATTGGACGTGGGTGACGCGCGCGAACTTTGAGAAGAGTTCGGGTCGAGCGGTTCGAGTCGATGATGAAGTGTAAGTAGAGTACGGGGCCGAACCGGCTAACCATCGAGCAAACTTGACGTGATCCGATTTGAGTTCGTAAGCCTCTTGTCGAGCGTCAGGGTCAGAAGAGGAGGAGCGGTCGTTGCGAGCTTCAAACACCGTTGCGACGAGGTCCCACCGGTTCCGAGCTCCGGCTTCTTCGACGATTCGATCTAGCGCAGAGTCGAGGATCGTCGATGACGACAACGACGACGACGTCGAGAGTGACGCGGAGAGGTTCGCGAGGTGATCGAGGACGTCGTCCCGAGAAGTCGAGGTGTCCAACTTTGACGGTGCGTAACTCGTCAACCGCTCGTGTTTGAGCAGAGTCGTTCCACCTCGGATCACCTCGAGTGCGAGGTCGAGGTCGAGATCGAGGTCGAGGTCGAGTCGACGGAGAGCAACGAGGGACTGCGCCGCGAGTTTGCAGAGGTCTTCGGACAAGGCGGCCTGGGCCAAGGTGCGGAGGAGGATGTATCGCAGCGATACGTCCGACGGGACCGAGGATGCATCGCGGGGTTGCGGCGCAATCAACTGCTCGGGAAGGACTCGCACGAGAGAACCGAACACCTCGAGCGCGAGCGGGAGGCGATCCGACGAAGTCGACGCGAGGTGGAGGAGAACCGAGAGGGTGAGGGTGAAGTCTTCGATCGAGCGTTCGAGGTCTGCCGAAGCGGCAAACACGTTCCAAGCCTCGGTGAGGACTCGAACGCTGGTCATCATTGTTGATGTCGAAGTGCGACTCGTTTCCGTGAGAATGGCGATTGCTTGTGCCGGGCCCATTTGCTCTTTTGCCGACTTCGATACCTCCTTGTCCGGCATGTCAACAACGTTCTCTCTCCTTGCACGTGTCGAGGTCGTCTCGGTGTCCCCAGATCCGATCCGCGGCTGCGACTGTGTCCCCGCGACGAATTCCGTCACTCCTCTCGCTCGCGTCGGTTCCTCGTCCGGATACGCGTCTGTGCGTCGCTGCTTCTCGAACCGGTCGAGTCCGAGTTTACCACGCTGTCGACTACTCATGCCTTGGTACTCGAGGTCTTCCAACACCATGGCCTTGAGGAACGGCATGTCTTGGCGGTGCGCGATCTCGAGCAGGTGGCCGTACTCGTCCGAGAACTGACCGAGCGACGACCTCGGTCCCCGGTTCGTCAAGTAGGCGTTCAACAGCGTCGTCGTGTCTTGCTCCGAGAGTGCTGGCGGTCGCGGCGGAGGTTGATCAGGCGGCCGAGTCGAATAGGGAAGTGGCCAATTCGTCCAACCGGAACGGAAAGGAGTGACGGGTTCGAACCAAGTCGTGCCTCGGTGCAAGCTCGGCGACGGAGGCGGTGGATACGAGTAGTTCGGCGCAACGGAGCTGGCGGGAGGAGGGGCGGCGTTCGGAGGCGTCTTGCGCGAGTAGGCACGGCGAGCGGGCAACGCGTGGCGGCACGGGACCGAAGTCGACGTCGAGGTGCAGCGACACGCTGTCGACCCTCCGATGCGCAGCATGGTGCCTGTAGCGCGAGTCGTGCGACACGAGAACGAGTCGAGAGAACGGCGTGAGCGGATCATTCTGACGCGGGCGACAAAGTGGACGAGACGCACCTGTCATGTGTTGACAGCAATAGATCGCAACCGCACGCGCGACGACAGGCCAGATCGGGGCCGAGTGGCGCGGGGTGAGATGGTTGGCGATCAAGATTCAAAAGTTATTTTGGAATCGCTACGATTCGTCTGCCCACTCGACTTCACTCTATCAGACCATGGGAAGATCTGCCAAGTTTGCAAAGCGCCCCAATAAAGCCGGTACGTGCCCACCCTTTCTTACGCCCCGTCCTCGTTTGCCCGACCTCATCTCACCTCCGTCTCATCTCTCCTCATCTACGTTGACAGAGAAAGTCGCGCGCCAGATCAACAAGCCGATCGCGTCGCACAACCGAGAACGTTCCATCTCGCCCGAGACGGACCAACCGAGGTCCGAGATCCCGCTGTTCAACACTTCGGCCAAAGGTCGCCAAATCTCTTCCAAACCCGACCCTCGCAAACTCGCTTCTTCGGACCGTATGCAAGCACAACACGAAGACGGGGATGACTCGGACGCGCCCGAACTCGTTGATGCAGAAGAAGAAGGAGACGACGTCGACCAAGTCCTCTCGGGAGGTACTACAAAGCGCAAGAAGAGTAGTAACCTCAAGGACAAACTACGGCACGCGAACCAACAAGTCGACAAAGACCTCGACAAGACGGAGAGAAAACTCGGAGCAAAGTACAAAAAGGGTGGCAAAGGGGGTCCGATCCTCGGCGGGAAAGACTATGTCAAGATGCTCGAGAGTCGTCCAGGTGGAGCGTTCAAGCACAAGAAGCTCAGGTGATACACCCGCGCACAAACACCGCCTCTCCCTGCTCCCTCATTCCTGTCCTTCGACTCTCCCTGTTTCTCTGTGTGTATGTTGTACGACTCCGCCCGCTTCCCCCCCCCCCTTTTTTTTTATCGTGAGTCAATCACCGGTTCTTACTCTGGACTTCGTGGCGATTTCGCTGACTCGATTAGACCTTCCTCAGTTTGCATTCATTCCTGACCTTGCACTAGACGGTTACTGTATTTACCTCCTCGGGTCGCCCTGTCATTGAAATGGATGCGAAACCCTTCCCCCCCTCAATTGGCGATTCCCCGCACCATCCGAGCATCGTTGGCCCCCCTTCTCGCACGAATTACCTCCCCGAGCACGTGAAACCTAGGCTCAAAACCTGACAACCTCGCGTTTGAGGGGGAAAAAAAGGTGAATTGCGAAGAACGAACGTGCGCACGAGCCAGGACAGAAAGCGGGATTTAGGAGACGGGAGGGGAGGGGGGGCCAGAAGGAGGAGAGTAGGCGGAGCGGACAGGCCTCTCACAATAGGCTAGAATCGGGATCAGACTAAAAAGTGGAAAAGGGAGAGAGGATTCGAAGCTTGGGCGACGTCTCGGTACCGAAGACTTTGGCGAGGGCTCAAAGCGAGAGAACGACTCGGAGTTTGGTTCGGGTACGGATGCGTCGCGTTGAACGCCAACAGAGCGTTGACGTCCGACGGCGGGAGGAGGACCTCCGGTGGCCCGGGATCCACAGACTGACCGGAAACGCTCGACTGATTGTTCGACTGACTGGGAACGTTCGACGGATTGGTAGCTCGTGGGCGTATGGTGTTAACTTGTCTCAGCTTGTGGGCTGCTGCTTTCGACGCTTTGTCCGCGTCCGAGTCCTACGTGAATTCTGCAATGAGCGACGACTTGTGACCAAAGACGAAGCGAAGGAACGCACGAGTATCCTGCTCGCTCGCCTTAGAAAGACCGTCCACCCTTCCCTCGGTTTACCGTCAGGTCCGTTGGGTAACGGGCAATCTCCTGTATGCTCTTCATTGGTCTCTCTGAACAAGTCGGCCGCTCAATCGAAATCAGTTTGAACACACGTTCAGAATCACAACACAGCCCGTAAAGCTCACTGAGACGGCCAGGCGTTCTGGCAGTTCCCGCACTGAGTCCTGTTCTCACCGGGCCTGTGTAGCGATACGTGGTGTTTGTGAAGATCCTGGCGACCGACAGACTGAGTGAACTTTCGAATTGGTAAAACCGTTGTACTCGTACCCAGATGGTGCGCGCTTCGTGACAGCATAAACGACACGGCGCCCGTGTCGGCGTATGGTACGAGTTTATGTGGTATGAGAGATACTGAGCGGCCAAATCGACTCTGCTGGGTCAGATGAGGCGCTCAGGCTGCGGGATTGACAAACGCGCGGAACGTACCGTCGGATACTGGAGGCAGTCTGGACATTGTCTTCGACCACCTAATTGAGTAGTCGTAGTTGCACCCTGCCGGGTCCTCGGAGGCCGCTCATCCGGCCACTGCAACTTGCGCAAGGGCGGCATAGCTCGTCGCGGTGGGCGTCGCAAAATTCGATAGCCTATTGAAGAGAGCTCAGGTTGGAGTGCCCCCGAGAGTCGAGAGACGTAGCTGGTCAGGTGAACAGTCGAAGAGAGAAAAGGGAGGTACCAAGCTAGCTAACGCACATTCCCCCGCCGGCTGACCCACGAGGGGACCAAACTCGGGAAATCTCCGACACCGTTCGAGGCGCTTCCGGCTGTACGAGGTACTCAGAAACAACCACTACTCATAGACATCCAACGAAAGGCACCAAATGTGAGAGCTGAGCCACAACGCTCGAAATGAGATCAAGTCGGAACTCCGCCTCTTCCACCTCTCTCACCCCGTCGCCAGCACTCCGGGCAAGTCAATTCCACGCTCGAACGCAATCCGGAAGGCCATGTCAGCTATCGAAGCGCTTGAGATCGAACGAGACTTGCCGACGTCAATCTTCTCGGCGGACTACCTCGTCCGACGAGGCTGGTGCACCGTCGCACAGGGCCGCACGCGGGACGCCAAGCCTCACGAGATATACTACGGTACGATTTGCCTCTGATCGCCCTTGTCGTGGTCTCGAGGTCCGCCGACGTGACGTGACGTGACGTTCCGAGCGGGTAGAACTGCACGGCGAGGACAAGCCGACTAGCACTCGGTTACTCTTCATCATGGGACTGAACAATTCCTCGTTCGTGAGCCCACCTTTGATCGTTTTCGCTCGTCCGGGCACCGTCATAAGATTCTTCATTACTGATTCTGCTTCATTCGTTTCAGGCGTGGCACCATCAATTATCCTACTTCTCGTCCTTACCAGGATACTCGACTCTCGTGTTCGATAATCGAGGCGTAGGTCACTCGGACTCCCCGAAAGGGCGCTACAAAACGAGCGAGATGGCGAAGGACGTCGCCGAACTGTTGCAACATGTCGGTTGGCTCGACGATGATTCCAAGGTACGCGAGGAGACACTGTTCAGCTCTGAGCAGTACTGAAACCTGCGTGGGTCGCCGTACCGCGCTGCAGGTCAACGTCGTCGGCGTCAGCATGGGAGGCATGGTCTCGCTCGAACTCGTAAGCCACTTCCCGGACTTACGTCGGCTTCGAGCGTGCTCCTCCATTTCTTAGGCATCGCGAGCCCGAGATCCTCGCCTATTCTCTTTGGAACGTTCGAGACCTGATTCGCGCGCCTGCACGACGGGCCCCGGCCAACAGGCTCTCCACATGCCGCAACACATCAACACCCTCCTCCTCACCTCGACCAAGTCTGGTTCGTCTTCGCTGCCCGACGTTCCGTCCTACGCGTCCCTCCGCATGTTTGGACTCTTGACGAGCGGGATGATTAAGACCCCTCGAGATCAAGTCGCGCTCGTCGCCGAAACCCTCTTCCCGAAAAAATACCTCGACGAGCTGGTCACGGAAGAGGGAGAATGGCAAGGCAAACCGAGGAGAGAGAAGGTAGAAGCCGTACGTCTGTACTTCGCTTGGCCTCTCTTGTTACCGGGGCGGCTGACGAGCCCTAGCCAACATCTCGCGTTGTCTCTCTCTCCGAAATAGGACTTTTTACACCGGTACAATGTCGGCAAGAGACAGCCTCTGTCGGGTAGACTGGGTCAGCTTGCAGCGGTTTTGTGAGCTGCTTTTCCTCTGCTCGCACCCCCCCTCCCCCTCCTTTTCCTTTCTCGCATCCTTCAGTTACTCATGAATTTTCCGTGACGCAACCTCGCCTGAGTAGCTCGCACCGGGTTTCAACTTCTCGACTCGGACAATTGTCAGCGTCTCTGCCGTCAACGTCTCGAATCGCCATCATTCACGGCGACGAAGACAATTTGATCCACGTCAATCGAGGGAAAGAACTGCACAAGGGTCTCCCGGTACGTTTTTTGCTGCGACCTATATCTCAAACGCCTCGTCTCGTACGGAGGTGGTAGCGAATTCGCCGCTCACGAAATGTATGAGAAAAAACGCGACAGGGATCGACACTCAAGATTGTCGAGGGAGGAGGACACGCTCTACCATCACAGATCACAGACGAGTACAATGCTTGGATCAAGGGCAATATTGAGAGAACGTTATAGATCTCGGTGAAGCGGTTCCGTGCACGCGCGTCCCGAACTGTCGAAAGTCTGGGTGCACTAGCTCTGCCGGTGTTTTGTTTTCCTTTTCTTCAAGTTGCGGTCGCGTCCAGGTGTACGAGTGCTTGTTGTTCCAAGTAACTAAAGTCTATACAAGCTTGAAATCGTAAAATCGGGTCGATTGCGAAGAGCCGAGGAGCGACTCGGGTGAGCCGGTGCAGCGCGCGTGTTGTCGAGAACGGCTCGAGGGTACGGTTATCGCACCTCGTTGCGTCAACCTCCACCGCGTTCGAGCAACGCACAGCGGCAACACAGATGGTCTTCGAGCTCACTCTCGACCAGAAAGCCCAAGTACGCACCTTTTGGCCTCCCTGCAACCCCCACTTGTTTCCCGCATCCTCTGGCCTTTTGACCTTGGGACCCCTTGCCTCGCTGACTATCGCGGACCGACAGTTCGAACGAGATGGATACTTGATCGTACCGTCGTTCTTCACGCGCGAACGAGCGTCGAGACTATTGTCCCGATCGCACAAGTTGTTGACCGAGTTCAGTCTCGAGGACCACCCCATGACCAAGTTTGTCGGTTCGGGCGAGGCCCAGAATGGTAAAGTGAGTACAAGTCCCCCTCCATCCGTTCGTCGAAAGAGAAAGGAGGAAGGGGGGAGCGACGGTCGAAACTGATTGTCCCCTCCGCGGCCGCGGACGTCGCTCGTCGGACGTTTCCGATCATTGCAGGCGAAACATGTCGGGGATACCTACTTTCTCGAATCGGGAGATCAAATCAGGTTCTTTTTCGAACCGGCGGCGTTTGGACCAGACGGAAACCTTAACCGACCGAAAGAGCAATCGGTCAACAAGGTGAGTTTCGCGAGAAAAAAAACCCCCCTGCAAACCGCGACGGCGACTATCGCCTACGATGCACTGACTGTATCTCTCCCCTCTCTCTATCAATCGACCGGGTTCAAATACTGGGGAAAAAAGATTGGACATGGCTTGGCGTTACTCGACGACGAGTTTCGAGAGTTTACGTTTTCGCAAGACCTCAAACAACTCGCCAAGGACCTCGGGTTCCATCGAGATCCAAGAGGTACGGTAAACGACGACTCGGATCCCTTTCTCCACTGGTGTTACTCTCCAGTACGGGTCACTGATGGAGCTTCGTCTCGAACTTTCTCCTTTTTCCTCCAGTACTGCAAAGGTGAAATCGCCCTTCTCCCCCCTCTTCCCCCCCCCCCCTCTCTCTCTCTCGCGCGCGCTCATCGAACTCGAACGATTCTTCCTCGTCGTCGTTCAAAAAAGTATGATCATTTGCAAGAACGCTCAAGTCGGAGGCAAAGTTTCGTCGCACGACGACTCGACGTTCCTCTACACGAACCCAGTATCGGCAATGGGATTCTGGTTCGCGTTGGAAGACTGTACAACCTCGAACGGTTGCCTCTCGTTCGTGTGAGCTCGATCTTCCCCTCCCCTCTTCCCCCTCTTTCCCCCCCCCCCCCGAGTCGAGTCACGCGAGAGGAAAAACGATGAGAGAGAGAGCTAAAAAGAATTTCGTGATTGACACGCTCGCTGACATTGGACTTAGGCCTGGATCGCACAAGGTCAACACGATCAATAAGCGGTTAGTGAGGGTTCCAGAAGAACGGGGAGGCGGAACCGAGATTGTCCCGATCGAACGAGTCGAGAGTTGCGGCGTCGACTGGGATAAAGATCCCAACGTCGAGTGGAAAACGGCGGAATGTCGAACGGGAGGTACGTTCCCGGTTTTTGCTCTCTCTCTTCCCCACCCCTCTCTCTCTTCCCCACCCCTCTCTCTCTTCCCCACCCCTCTCTCTCTCTCCCGTTCCTCCTCTCCTTCTTCTCCTGTCCTGTCAAAAAAGGACACCGATTCGATAGAGGAGGAGGTTGGTTTTCCGGAGCATGGGGTTTTTTCGAGAACCTATCGCGGAAAACGGCCCTTGACTCAAACTCGTACTTTGTGAACGGGGGGAGGGGGGGAACAGATTTGGTCTTGATCCACGGGAGCGTCATTCACCGGAGCGAGAAGAACCTGTCGGACCACAGTCGGTTCATTTACACGTTCCATTGCATCGAGGGTCGAGGAGCCGAATGGGACGACAAGAACTGGTCAGTTGGCCCGCTGCCCCCAAATAAAAACCTTTTCCCTCTCTCTCTGTCTCTCTCTCTCTCCCTCTCTCTCTCTGTCTTCTCTTGTTCTCCGACCTCGGTTCCATCTCTTGTACCCTGGCGACTCGAATCCCATCGCGGAAGGGGCTAAACCCGGTGACGGAAATTGGTTTTTTTGTTCCCTTTCCTGCAGGCTTCAAACTCCCGGCAAAGAATTCCCTTCCTTGTTCGAGACTAGTCCGACTGCTTGATCCCCCCTCCCCCTCCTTCTTGTCCACGTCGCACGCGAGCCATGGGGGGCTCTCTCTCTGCTTTGATCCCAAGAGGTGGTGGGGGAACGAAACAGCAACGAACGGGGGCAGAGAGGGTTTTGATTTCTCTCTGGTTCACCCAAACCGCCCCCCCCCCCCCTTTCGCGTGTAGATTTTTTAGTTCGGTTCTTGGGTCATAGCGAAACCAATCACAAGAAATACTTTTGACAAATCTGGTTTTTCGTTACGCCCGGAATTCGAGAGAGAAAGTCACTCTTTTCGCGACCGACCGTGATATATTGATAGACGGGACTGTTTTTGCACGGTTTTGATTTTCGGAATACGGTCTGCACACGAGTAACACACTCTCTCTCTGAGAAAAAACCCGGGCTGCTGGACTAGTAGTCGTTTGACGGCGGACTGGGTTTTCGCAGCCTCGCTGTTTCACTTTTTTTTACTCTACTCTACATATTATCAAGAAGAGACGAGGCTCACTGTCGTTCCCTCGATCGCGGCCAATCTCACTTCGGCATAGGTGGTGGTGTCCCCGTCCTCATTTCCTACAGCTCCTGTACCTGAACGTCGTCGTTGTCGAGAAACGATGATGCCGTTCTCTGTGAAACTAAAGAACCCTCGTTTTCGTTCGACGACGACCTCGACAATCTCTTCCGGTTCACGCTGCTGTTGTTGTTGTTGTTGTTGTCCAGAGGCGTTCAAATTCGATCGAGACGTGGACGTGACGATTGGAGAGACGTAGGAAGGTTCGATCGTTTTGAACGAAAAGATGGCGTCGTCTTGATCCCCGTTTCGAGTCGAATATGACGATGTCGAGGAAGAGGGGGAGGGCCGGTGCAAGAACTGGTTCGCCGAATCGGGCACGGAAATGGTTCGTCAACAAAGGGTGGGTCCCACAAGTGGGAGAGAGAGGTGGAAGGGAGAAAGGGACGTACGACGACTCGGTCCCCTACTTCAACTTCTTCTTCCGTCTCAAAACTGACCGCACCTCGTTTCGGGTCTCCCGCCATGATCCGACACACTAATTTCGCGTTGCCCAAGTCGGCCAAGTCTGTATCGTCCGGGGCGCCTCCGATCGGTGGAGAGAACAAGGCGGCGTAGAACTCCTTGTCTTTCGAAATGTGTTTCGTACTCCGCTCGTTCGGGTTCGACAAGGACGCTTCGAACGGACTCGACGAGTCGTAACTCTCGCCCGTGAACTCGTTCGACGCCGGGAGGGATTGGACCGAGGAGAGCAAGAGTTGGGCGGCGTTCTGGGAAGAGAGCGTCAAGAGGATGTTGCCCCGCGAACTGGATGGTTGTCTTGTGTTCGTTAGTGTCCCGTATGGTATATCGAGGTCAAAGAAGAGAGAGAGCGACAGACGGACGCAGTGACGGTAGTAACGGGACCAAATCTGGTCAGATTGCCATAGTTGATCTCGACAGACGTCTTCGAAGAGGCGTCGGAATCGACAACGGCGACCCCGACGGCTCCCGCCGAAGACACTTGGTCGTTGTAGAAAAGAGAGAAGGGGAGGTTTTGAGGTGAGTGGAACGGAGTCGAGGTCGAAGTCATCCCCAGCTAGGAACGCGTCAAGTACTTCAACAACAATGTCATGTGGTGCATCCACGAAGCGGTCGAATTGACGTACTGTGCGAGAATTTGGGAATTGAGACAGCGCAGAGAGGAAAGGCTGGATTCGATCCGCTGTAAAACAGACAATCTCCCTGACATGTGTCGGACTAGAGTGCGACGAGAGAGGTCAGTAATCGAAGCGCCCGCACCTGCACGGGGGGGCTTTCCGGGAATGACACACTTGACGTGACTCAATTCTGGAATTTCGACGCCGCCGCCGGTGCGAGACGGCTCTCCACGTGTCGATGCCGGTGCGAGCTGGTCGCCAAATGCCCAATTTTTGTCCCCGTTGAGGAACTTTTCAAACTGTCGGTTCTCAAACTCGAGTTCGGCTGGGGTCGCCCTCCCGCCCGCACGGGGTTTGTGTTCGCGACCGAGCGAGACGTTGGGCCTGCCGGTGAGGGTCGTCGAGAAGGGGACGACAGTCTCGGTCTTGGTCGAGGGAGTCCAGTGCGCGAGCGAGAGAGTGAACGGCGGGTCAGAGGGACCGGGAGCGACTTCGGCGAGGCAGCCGATCGCGTGCGACGTCTCGGCGTCCGAGGTGAGCGCGGCGCGGAGGGACGGTACGAGGTCTTGCGGAAAGTGTTTCGACACGGTGTAGAGCGCGAGCGGTGCGGATGAGGGCGGGATCGACGCGATGAGAGATCGAGCGCAAGTCGACGTCAGCGTCGCCGTCGTCCAGAGCGACCGCCGCCCTCGTGCGATAGACGAGACCGGTATCCGCAGCATTCAAACGGGGAAGAATTGAAAGTCGAGGGGTAATGAAAGTCGGGAAGAGAGGGACAGATCGAGAGAAGAGGAAGAGAGCGAGCGAGCGTGTTCCCCCTGTCGGTTTGACGTCGCATTTCTCGCATCGCCCTTCGCTTGACTGTCACCGCCATCTCACAACAACCTCTCACTCGGCTACTCGGACACTCGGGTACTCGTAACTAGTCGAGGATGAACTTGCTCCCTCGCGAGATCGACAAGCTCTTGCTGCTGCACCAGGCCGGGTTCCTCGCCCAGAAGCGACTCGCCCGCGGCGTCCGTCTCAACCTCCCCGAAGCGACCGCCCTCATCGCGACCGTCCTCCAGGAACTCGTGCGCGATGGCCGTCACTCGGTCGCCGAACTCATGAGCATCGGTGAGTCCCACCCCCCCTCGACCCCGCCGTCCTCATTCTTTCCCGGAAATCCGTCTATCGTCCGTCATCCCCGCGTTGCCCGCGCGCGAGACTGCCCCAAACCGTGACCGATAAGCTCTCGCTACCGCATCATGCCCAGCGTGCGCGCGTGAGCTGCCGTCGAGCTCAAGTGGGACACCACACGCAACTCTTCCCTTCGTTTCCCCCCGGCTCGTCACTCACACTCGAGCTCGTTTGACAGGCAAACGGATCCTCGGAAGAGCTCAAGTACAACCCGTGAGTACTCTCGTGGTCTCCATTCCCTTTGACCGAGTTCCGTCTCACGCTCTCGTCTTTTGTAGACCGTCCCGTACCTCCTCCACGAGATCCAAATCGAAGCGACCTTCCCCGACGGCGTCTTTCTCGTGACGGTTCACGATCCCATTTGCTCGTTGTCCCCGCGCACCCTCGAGCTTGCACTCTACTCGTCCTTCCTCCCGCTCCCTCCTCCCGGGACGTTCAACGAAAGCGCACAGGACGAAGAGATTGTCCGCAAGGAAGACGTACCCGGGGCTGTCATCTGCAAGAAACAAGACATCACTATCAACGTCGGGAGAGAGCGCGTCAAGCTCAAGGTGACTAACACTGGAGACCGGCCGATACAAGTCAGTTGTTCTCCCCATCCCGTCCCGAGGGGTTTTTCTTTTTTTCCTTCTCGAGTCTCGCTGTGCGGTGAGGCGAGTTTTTTTTTGACTTATCCTTCCTTGCGTGCGGGGGTACGAACCGTCTCGTAGGTCGGATCCCATTTCCACTTTACGGAAACGAACAAAGCCTTGTCGTTTGATCGGGAAAAAAGTTTCTTCAAACGGTTGGACATTGCCGCAGGCACGGCCGTACGGTTCGAACCGGGCGACACCAAGACTGTCACGCTCGTGCAAATCGCCGGGAATCAACTCGTTACAGGTACGCGCTCTCTCTCTCTCTCTCTCTTTTCGAGAAAAAGTACCGGTTAGCCAAGGGAGGATGACACTGAACTTTTCTCGTCTCTTGTTCGTTTTGGCAACATGGTTTAAAAAAGGTGGCAACAAGTTGGTCAACACGTCTCTGTCAAACGTGACGGCAACCTCGCTTAACGAGATCCTCTCGAACCTCGTCGAGCGAGGGTTCCTCCACGTCGCCGAACCGAGTTCGATCGCGAGTCGGGACCCGACTCGAGTCAAACCTTATTCACTCTCGCGCGAGTCGTACGCGTCCATGTTTGGTCCGACGAAAGGGGATCGCGTCCGGTTGGGCGACACTGAACTCTGGATCGAGGTCGAACACGATTGGACGACGTACGGAGACGAGCTCAAGTTTGGTGGAGGAAAAGTCGTACGCGAAGGCATGGGACAACGTACGAACGCTTCTGATCGAGACACGTTGGACATGGTCATTACGAACGCGCTCGTCGTTGATTGGAACGGAGTGTACAAGTGTGACATTGGAGTCAAGGATCACAAGATTGTCAAGGTTGGAAAGGCGGGAAACCCGGACGTCATGGAGGGAGTTACCGAAGGAATGATCGTCGGAGTCAATACCGAGGTCGTCGCGGGAGAAAAATTGATCGTCACGGCCGGTGCGATCGATGCTCACGGTTCGTTTTTGTTTTTGGATTCTTTCCTTGTTCTCTGTCGATCTCTCCCTCCGACCCTTTTACTTCGTGACCGAGTCGTTTCGCTGACTCTCGATACTTTTCCCGGGGGTTGTTCCCAGTCCATTACATCTGTCCGCAACTCTGCGACGAAGCTCTCGCGAGCGGTATCGTAAGCTCAACGTTGTGACGACGTATTCGGGGGGTGGGTCCGAACGGAAGTACTGAATCGTTTCTATGGGGCTCGTGTCGGTCGGGGATTCGGGTTCGGCACACAGACGACGTTGATCGGAGGAGGGACTGGACCGACGGCGTCGACGAAAGCGACGACGTGCACGCCTTCGCAGACGTACCTCAAGACGATGATGCGCGCGACCGACACGGTCGCGATGAACTTTGCGTTTACGGGCAAGGCGAACGATTCGGGTTCGGTCGGACTCGTCGAACAGGTCAAGTTTGGGTGCGCCGGGTTGAAGTTGCACGAGGTGAGCTTTTCACCTGCGTCCTGCGCCTTTTTTTTTTCCTTCCTCCCCGGGTTGGAAAAGAACTGCATGGGTGCTAGTTCTCGAAACAAACGAGCGAATGAGCGCGAACCACAACTTCCCTTGCCGGCCCTCGGGGATCACGTCGTGGTTTGAACGTCACCGATTGACGAATTGATTTTGACCTCTTGACTGTTAGGACTGGGGAACGTCGCCTTCGGCCATCGACTCGGCTCTGACCGTTGCCGACCAATACGACATTCAGATCAACATTCACTCGGATACCTTGAACGAGGCTGGGTTCGTTGACGATACGATCGAGGCGTACAAGGGGAGGACGATTCATACTTATCACACCGAGGGTGCAGGGTGAGTCATTCTCTTGCTCATTCCCTTTCCGGGCGATTCGTATCGAAAAATTCTCGAGGAGTTGAGGCGCTATGGAGGCAGGCGCGTTCCGAGGCCCACGTTTTTTTCGCGGAAATGTTCCATTGCGTCGACTGCAAGACATTTGTCTCTCGTCGTCTCGTCAGTCACTGATCATACTTTGTACTATTGTTACGGGGGAGAGTGTAGGGGTGGCCACAGTCCAGATTGTCTCCGACAGATTTCCCTCAAGAACGTTTTGCCGAGTTCGACGAATCCGACCCGACCCTTCGCCTTGAATACTTTGGATGAGCATCTCGACGTGAGCGTCGCCCCGTTGTACTTTCTAGTTTCCGGTCAAGCTAGCATAGAGCTGACGGTTGTAACTCTTTTTGTACAGATGCTCATGGTTTGTCATCATTTGGACCGATCGATTCGTGGGTTGATTTCCCCTCGCTCACCCAACTTTGGCTACTCAGCGCTTTCCTGACCTTGAACGATTGACATAGCCGAGGACATCGCCTTCGCCGAGTCTCGTATCCGGGGGGAAACGGTCGCCGCCGAGGACGTCTTGCAAGATTCCGGCGCGATTTCGATGATTTCTTCAGACTCGCAAGCGATGGGTCGCATCGGTGAAGTCATTTCGCGTACGTGGAGGACGGCGAGCAAGATGAAGGAGTGCCTCGGGCCTCTCAAGGAAGAGACGAGGGAAGGAGCCGACAACGAACGGGTCAAGGCGAGTTGGCTTGAAGCATTTTTTTTTCCCTCGTCAATTCTAGCCCCGCCCGGGAAAACCTGACCTAGACTAATAACGAACAGAGATACATCGCCAAGTACACTATCAACCCAGCGATCACTCATGGAATTTCGCACATTGTCGGAGACATCGCTCCGGGGAAATTGGCAGATTTGGTCCTGTGGACTCCGGCAAACTTTGGTGTTCGACCCGAGATGATCATCAAAGGAGGTGTCGTAGCTTGGGCCAACGTGAGTTTGGTCCCTCGGTTTCTCTTTAGTCGTTCGTCGTAATCTCGAGAACGGACCCCCCGCTGATTTTTCTTCAAATAACTCTGGTCCTTTCAGATGGGAGATGCGAATGCGGTCCGTTGCCCTTGTTTCTCCATCTTCCTCTACCGCGTCTTAACTGTACGTATGGGTTCCACTGACGCTTGTCAGGGTGGATTCAGTCGATCCCAACCGTCGAGCCTGTCGTCGGTCGACCCATGTGGGCGACTCATCCGAAAGCCGCCCCTCTCAACTCGATCCTGTTCGTGTCTCAACTTTCGATCGATTCAGGTGAGCGACCAAAACCCCAGCGTTGTCCCTTTTTTTTCCTTCTTCTCGGATTTCGGAAGTTTCCCAAACTTCTCGAGAGGGACGAGCTGACGGGTTCTCTCTGTCTCGACTCGACGACGGCGAAAAAAAAAAACCCCCCTCTCTTCATAGGTACGATCGCATCGTATGGACTCGAGAAACGGGTCGAGGCGGTCAAGAACTGTCGAGACATTTCGAAATTGTCGCACAAGAACAACTCGGCCTTGCCGGACGTTACGGTCGATCCCGAGAGCTACCGCGTAGGTTTCAAAAAGTCCAAGACTCATTTCCCCCCCGTGACCAGTGCCCCCCCCCCCCCTTTGGCTTCGAAAGAGAAAGAAAAACTGATGATAAACTTTTTCCTTTCTCGAAACTCGTGTAAATTTTTTAGGTCGAAGCGGATGGAGTTCACTGCACGGTTCCACCTGCGACAAAAGTCGCTCTCGCAAAAGGCTACATGTTGTTTTGAACGAGGAAATCTTGCGAATGGAGGATCCAAAAAAAAAAAGTCTTTTCGGTATGCGGACGTAAGAGTAACGGGTCTGTGCGATTTTGTTCAATTTTGGAATCTCGGGCGTGGTGGAACCCGGATGGATCGATCTTCGGGGACAGTCAAGCGCAGAGGAGCACTGGTGTATCTGCACTTGTACACCGGGGCCGTTCTCGAGAGTCGTGAACATGAAGAAAGAAAACCGTCTGAAGATTATTCCGTGTAACAACGACCGTTGGCGTAAAAGCGACGCTTGTCGACGAGCGTGAGGGGTTCGCTCGTAGCATAAAGGATGCGGGGATACTTTGCAGCTCGCGGTGGGCTACAAAACTTCGCGGCGAAGGAGGATGTGAATAGTCGGCAGGTCCGACCGCATCGACGGCGTCGCCGCGATTCTCTAGCGCGCACCGACGCTTCGCTCGTCTCATAGCTATTGAAGTGACATCTCTCACTATCGGGCCACTCGTCAACAGAGAGAGCGAAGCTCATATGGGATTACGGGACAAGATTGATTCAACGGAGAAGAAGTGTCTGTTTCAAGCTCGTTACGCGATCAAATGAGGAATTGCTGGTCGGTGACATAGTACTGCTCGGGATCTAGTCCCCTGAGCGGGAGACACTCGGTCAAGTTCATCGGTGTCCCCGTTTCGGTGAACGTTGCGCAAGTTCCGATCTGGGTCGCTTTGATATAACAGTTTCCGGCGGGGGAACCGGTAGACGTACAGTCCTCGCATACGATCGTCCACTGTTGAAAATAGTTTCGAGTGTCAACGTGAAGGCCGCGAACAGAACAGAGAGGAACAGACAACGCACGGCCGCCAAAGACGAATCGCAATCGGCACCAGAGACACGATCATCTCGACCTCCGAGGCAAGTCTCGACGTTGTCAAACTTGCCGACCCTGGACATCATCGCAAGGACGGGAACATGGAAAGAGACCAAGACGTGTCAATCCGGACGAACGGAGCCCCCTGTAAGGCGACGAGGACTCACCCGATGCGATACTGGTCGGTCGCGCCGTACCACTGTGAAATGGTCATGTTTGTACCAGGAGGGTTCGGAATCATCGTCCCGACGTCGATCTACGGACAGAACGAGGGAGTCAGCTCTTTACGACGGGAAGGAAACGCAGGAAGGACAAGCGAGAGCGAAAGTTCTGAGACTGACAACCTCTGTATCTGTCGGGTATTCATGGTTCGCACCCGAAGACACCCATTTCCATGCCGTGCGCGTGTCGACCGAGAGACTGATGTGAGTCGAATAGTTCCCTTCGAACCGAGGCGAGCAAAAAGTCGTCGTTTCGTCCAAAGTTCGTGTAGAAAGTGGAGCAGCGAACGTCGAGCTGATCAAGGTAGCGAGGGTTCCAAGAAACAAGATCGAGTGCATATTGGGCGAGGAATAGTTGTGGAGAAGAGAGGAGAAACGAAGCAGGCGACGCGAAGAACAGCTTTTGAATCGGACTTGAGCGGAAGCTCCGTGGTCGGTCCGGGCAAGTCATCACGTGAAGCTATTCCGGGCAGGGCTGTTAGCTTCGTTAAGAGCTGAAGGGTGTCTGCACTCTTCATGCATTACTCACCTCGTGGATTCCAGAAAAAGATCGGCCCCTCTGGCGATGAAGTCATCGCCGTTGAGGCGGTGCATCTCGGGTCTTGTACGGGAAGTACGATACCCGTTTCGCTGTCAGACAGCCAAGGTCACACATACGGAGCGACATGTCCACCGCGAAATGGTCAGCAACGGAAACACCGGGGCCACCGTGTTTCACGTGCATCCTGACGTTAGCCCCGAGCAGTGTTGCTGGCGGCATGTCGGACGGAATTTCGTAAGGCAGTCTCCGAGTGGACTTGAGGGAACCGTGTGAAGGCCAGACAATAGCACCGAGCCTGTAACGCAGCAGGCAGGGAAAAGTGGTCGAACGGGATAAGCGAAAATCAGTCAGAATTCGTCGATTCCGTTCGTTTGCGTAGTGTCCTCGAAGGGGATGCGAGAGTAGACCCACTTCTTGATGACGACACTGTGGATGTTCGTCCCGTCCGATGTGCTACTTCCAGAGAGTCTGGCTGTCGCACAAGAGCGCGTTTCGCTGCCACTCTCGCCTCCTGCGCGCTTGTCCTTCACCTGACCTCCCGCTGTGACCGCTCTCGAGCTCCGCTATAGATTGTCTCGACGTTGTCTTCTTCATTTTGAGGACACGTCGTTCTGGATCGAGACAGGGACGCTGTACGACAGGCGGATGCGGGCGGGCCAAAGTGAATTTCGAAATTGGCGGCTCGGCAGCGACCCCATGTGTGGGAAAGGACCCGGGACTAGTCGCGGATCTCGGGCGTACCTACACAAGCTCGCGGCCGTCGACTCGGCAAGCAGTTTGCTTCATCAACTGACCCTATCCCTCGCGGACTCGATCCTCCTGCCCGCCGGGGTCCATCGCAGGTACGCTAGTGGCAAGACTGGTTGACGCGTTGCCTGTTGCGTACGGGAATAAGCCGTAGTGGCGCGTGTCCGATTTCCCAAGAGTTGATCGAGCGAGAGATTGATCGAGGCAGTGTTTGAGCGAGCGTTGGGCGCGCCCTTGAAAATTAACAGGCTCGGGTTCTCGACATAGTCGAGGCTTGGGGATACGCATACGAACACGAGTGGAGAGTAATCACTCAACCTCTGATCGATCGAGGCGCGAGTGTTCGCTTTCATCTCTAATCGCCGTTGCCATGTTCCTCTACGTCGCGTGCGTCTTGTTCGGCCTCGCACTGCCCTCGGTAGCCCGTCATGTGTACTCTCGACTCGCGAACGACGACTCGAACGACCTGTACGAGCAGCGCGACGCCGTGACGCTCAACTTGCTCGCACGACCCAACCCGACGCTCTGGTTCAACATGGGCTGGTGGGACCACAAGTGAGCAGTCAGAATCATCCTTGCACCGGCGCACACGCTCACTCTGATTCGGGTTATGCAGCGGGAAAGAAGAGTTCGCAACGGCAGCCGCTCTCCTCTGTCGCAAGGTCGCCCTCGCCGCCCGACTCGAACCCAATCAACGCATAGTCGTCCGTAACGTCTTCTTCTGTGATTTGACGTCGACGAGCTGACCGTCTGACCCTATCCAGGAAGTTGGCTACGGATCGGGAGATTCGACTTTGCTCTTCGCACGGGAATTCTCGCCGAAGTCGTACACTGGCTTCACCTCGCTCGCATCTCAATATGCGAACGCCGGTGAGTCGACTCTCATGTGACCCCATTGCCGGCGCACGACTTTAAGACTGACCATGCGCAAACGTATCAGCTCGCCGAACGCAGGAGGCAAACCTAGACGCTTCGACCGTCCGAATTCGGCAAGGTGACGCCGCCAGTGATTTACGAGACTTGCCGCAGTCTTCCACCGATGCAGTCTTGGCGGTTGATTGCGCGTTTCAGTTGAGTCGGTTCCGCTCCGCGTTCGTACCCGTTCGCTCGAAAATTGACATTCGTCTACCCGCCCCGGAACATAGTTTCAACCCCCGTCGATCGTTCTTTTCGAGCGCCGCACAGACACTCACCGAAGACGGCAGACTCGCGCTCACCGACCTCTTGCTCCCTTCGACCCCGCTGTCCTTGTTCGACTCGCTCGCCCTCCGCCTCATCTGCCTCCTCGCCCAACTCCCGTTCGAGAACCTCGTCACTCCAACCGAATACCGTACTTCCCTCGTTACGTCTGGTTTCGAAGCCGAGTCGATCGAGATGCAAGACATTTCGGATCGAGTTTGGCCCGGGTTCCTCGAGTTTGTCGACAGGCGCGAGCAAGAGATGGGATCGGCGCTCGGACCGAGTTGGAAAGGGTTGAAGACGTACGCCAAAGTCGTCAGGTGGTACAGTGGAGTCGGAGGCGGTCGCAAACGATTGAGGTTCTATCTCGTCAGCGCGAAGAGGGCACAGAGCAAACTTCATTGAGCGCGAACACGTTCCGGGCCTTTTTTTCTCTCTTTCTCGATCTTGTAATGTATCTGGTTACATTAATAACTTGTCCGCTCTCGGGTCCGACATATACGAAACAAGGGAGCTAATGAAAGAAAAAGTGTCTGTTGGTTCGGAGGCTGCTACTGTAGCGCGCCTACTTCGGGTCGATGAACCAGATCTGGTTGTTCTCGTCGGTGGATCCGTTTCCCGTACCGAGTTCATCACACGTCGTCATGCCGACGAAACCGACGGCCGGGTCGACTTTGGAGTACGCAGGTTGGATGAACGCGCACGTTCCAAAGTAAGTGTTCTTGATCGAGCAAGTCTTGCCACTCCCGTCGCTACCGCATGATCGACAGGTGATCGTCCACTGTAGCGCAAGAGGTCCTTGATCAGTCTGGAACAAGAAGGAGCGGAAAGAAAGGAAAGGAAGCTCACGGCGGCGAGGTCAGATTCGCAAGGAGCAGATCTGATTTCACTATCCGAGAACGCCGACAAACAGTGCTGTACGCCGTTGAACACGGATGATCTGACAGGGTGAACATATGTAAACGAGGTTCAGTTTCGAGACTTCAACCTGTTTCGAAAAAGAAGAAACGACTGACTGGAATCGGTACTCGGTCGTGCTACCCTTGCGTGCCGTGAGACCGACGGTGTTTGTGCTGTTTGCGACGTCAGAACTTCCCTGCATGGCCGAACAAAACCTGGGGATCAGGCGGGTGTCACGTCATGCGCGGAATGGACAG
This sequence comes from Sporobolomyces phaffii, assembly GCA_037042985.1. NCBI lineage: Eukaryota > Fungi > Basidiomycota > Microbotryomycetes > Sporidiobolales > Sporidiobolaceae > Sporobolomyces > Sporobolomyces phaffii. The sequence continues at coordinate 206,738 of JAWNFN010000012.1, read as the reverse complement.
ACGAGCTTACGACTTGAACGTTGTACGCCCTGCCGTTGTCATAGGTCTGCGCAACCCACGAGTACTTGCCAGACGCGTCGGTTGAAATCGAGACGTTCTTGACACTGCCGAGATTGTGGGGACCGCAGGTCGAAGAAGAACGAGATTCGAGGGACCCGGCGGCCAGAGTCGACGTTGCGAGGAGGAGAGTGGAGATGGCAGAGATTAAAGTCGAGTACATGTTGCTTAGGATTGGACTCGTTGGGTGCGGGTAGGGTAGAGGACAGAATGAGTTGCGTAGGAGAGAGAGAAAGGGATGTTCGAACGAAGGAAGAAGAAGAGTCGGTGCCCGTTGACCCAGCTGCACCGCCGCGCTGGATATGTGCACACGGTCACCAAGGAACTCGAATACAAGAGCTAAATCGGGCCGGTAGGGTCAAGGAATGATCGCGGAAGGGTCGGCTCGAGTCACGATCCGATGGAAACTCCGCCGTCTCCGAGAGTTCTGCAGGGTGATCGGTACAACGTTCCCGACTCTTCGGCCGAGCGGGGCTCGGCGAGTGGAGCATTCACGGGGGAGAGTCGACGTGGAGCAGGTGCGGGTAAGCCTTTTTTTAGCAATTGGCGCTAGTAGAGCGAGTCCGCCGCGTCCGCCTCGGATTTTGGATGCCCACGGGATCGATGTCGTCACCGCCCGACCAAGTTGGACCGAACTCCTCGAGGGTACTCGAACGTGCCTCCTCCAAGTGAGGTTCGAGCGTTATGTTTGGTCGTGTCGGGAGGTGCGAGGCGGTGTCTACCATGCTCACGAGACGGATAAAATCCACGAGAAACCGGTCTGAGCGGCTGAACAATTGCGATGAAAGTGCCCGCCCTCGTCAGTGAATTTTGTTGCGTGCGATTTGTCGCCCCAAAGTGTGTTATATAGGACACGTTGACCCGCGGAACGGGTACGGGATGTCAGTCGTCGGAGATTCCACTCGGTTGGGACACTTTCGGTCATTTTGAAAACCTGGTCCGAGGAACCCTTCGACGTGATCGACTGACGCAGATCCTCAATATAGATTCTTCTTTGGACACCTTGTGCTCTGGCGGTGCAGCAGAACCCTTCACTCCCGGAAGAGAAGAGCGACGCGAAGGCTCGCACACGAACACCTTTCTTTCCTCCACAACTTTCGACGATCATCCTCCCTTCCTCTCACATCACTCTCCTACACTTGTCCAGTTTACCCGCACCAACACTACAACATGTACTCGACTCTCGTCTTTGCCCTTTCCTCCTTGCTCCTCGCAACGTCCACGGTCGCCGTTCCTCTCCAACCTCGTAACCCGAGTTCGGCTTACTGTGCGCCGTACAACCTCGGCACTTCGAAGAACGTTTCGGTATCGACCGATTCGTCGGGCAAGTACTCGTGGGACTTTGCCAAGCGCGACCAAGACTTTGTCAACGTCGTGAGTTTCGAGTCGTTTTTCGCCTTTAGTTCCCCTGCGCGGTTCCACTCGAAACTGACGATTTTGACCCCGTGGTACATAGCGCCGAATTGATCATCTCAACAGCACGAACACCTTCTCGCTCTCTGGATCGAGCACGAGCAAGGAGCAATACCAGTTCAAGTGAGTTTTCGTTTCCGACGCGGATTATCGACTTCAGCTGACACAGATTGGTACGCATCAGGACGAATGTCGTCAACGGAACTCAGAACTGCCTTGCGGCATCCGGTCCCGCATCCCTCGTAGACGCTCCGTGCGATTCCGTCTTCTCGACCGTGAGTTATCCTTTCTGCCATCTTACTCCGTCACGAGCACGGGGCATCATGTCTCATTGTCGTCTCTTGCTTCTTTTCGTAGTTCACCTTGAGTTGTCGATCGTGCGGAAACGACGGACACGCCCAAACGTGTTCGATCGAGAACACGGCGTTTGGCACGTGCGCCGAAATCCAGTCCCCCTACTCGAAGGAGGGGGTCTCGCTCGGTCCTTGCAACACGCTCCCCGGTGGCGCTCCGTCCGGCTCGAACGAAGTCGGGAACCAAGTTTGGTTCATCAACCCCCACAACTGAGCGTCGACTCGGATGTTGTGAAACAGACACTGCTTGGAACTCCCTCTCGTTCGTGAACATTCCTTTTTTTTTTTTTGTAGTATCTTTGAAAGGTCGCCCTGCTCATTCTTGAGTTGCAACCATGACGTACTTCATCTCGTGGATGGCATCGTTATGGCGAGTCGGTCAAAAGCTCGAACAAAAATTCCCTTTCAGTTCCGGTAAATCCACTTGTACGCTTAATTTCGACGACCTACGCTTAGGCCCTTTCCTTCGTTTTCAGCCGTTGGTTCGAAAAACCGCACCGTCAGATCCATCTTCCTATCGATTGATTGAGCTTGACGGTGGCGTTTCCCATTCTATCCGTCAGTTGTCGAGAAATCGGACCTCGAAAATTCTTAAGCGTATTCAATTCACTGCGGACAAGGGGGTGAAATCCACGGTGGGATTTGACTGAGGAAATGACTGGCGGCCGAGATATCCTCAGAGAAATCCTCACCTGCGGAAATTCTCACTTTCGCAGAGGAATCCGCGCGAGGATTTTCTGTGAGCGAGAAAATTCGCGCGAGGAAATGACTGAGGAAATCTCCCGGGCCCGATTCTGGTTTCCTCGCTCTCGCCTTTCAACGTCCCGCGCAGAGTCCAAAACACTTCAAGAGTGACTCGCACCGACGCGTGGATCGGCTTCGTGGCGACCGCGCCCGCTTTGCCGACGTATTCGACGTCGCGCGAGCCGCACGCGGCCCCCTCCTCGATCGCGTCAGCAGCAGCGCGCACGCTCGCGACTCTCTCGCGAATCATCGAGACAAGCTACCGCACCCACTGCGAGGACATCCGGACGCGCGAGGTCGTTGCAAACGTCGCGCACGGACTACGATCTGAGCATGCCGGGACGAGGCCGTGGACAGGCTACAAGCCAAGCGAAATCCGCAGCGAGGGGAGGAGGGGCGCCCGCGAGGGGAGGTAGAGGAGGTGGCGTAGGCGGGAGGAGCCAAGGAGCGGCTGCAGACTCGACTGCGAGCGATGCGACGGTCTCTGCGTCAGTCACTCGTTTTGCCTATCGGGAGTGATATCGAAGGCCGAGAACTGACCATGAGCAAACGCTCAGCGCTCAGGAAAGCCCAGGTCCCTCGCAAGGCGAGGAAAATCGCCACTTCTATCCCGCTTTTGCCGCTCCCGATCCATCGTCTTCTTCCGGCCACGGCCAGCCGTCCGATCCACTCAACATCCTCGAACAAGCTCCACCCGCGCTCCTGGCAACATACATCCCGAACGAGCTCTCCCTCGTCGATTCCAACGTCGTCCTCTTGAGTTTGCGCTATTGTCTGTTGAACGCAGTCCAGGCCCTCGCCGTTCGTTCCGCTTCGAGCGAGGACCAAGTACGCCAATCGTTTGACGCCGTGAAATGCTCGATTGAGAATCTCGACAAGAAGTGGAGCGAGGAGGCTGGTCTCGGGGCAGGTTGTTGATCGTGACCCACACGAGACCAATCGAATGCGTTCTCGAGCCATGCATGCGCCTGAGCGAGACCCCGTCGTAGTAGACAGAGAACGAGAGTCGACCGTCGCCAAAAAAAATTCGCGGGTTCGAGGTACCGTCCGGGACGCCAGGGAAAGTCCGAAACGACTCGCCATCAAAGATGTCGCGCACGCGAGCAGGTTCGTCTTGGGTGAGGGTCGACGGGTTGGTCCACAGCAAAGCTCGAAGGTCGGGCTGTCGTCGCAGGAGATCAGTGAGGAAGTTGCGGAGGGGGTGAACCGGCATCGTCAGCTTCGGCTTGGGCTTTCCACAGAAAGGGATCTTGTCGATCACGAGCGGCCAGTTGCAGGGCCCTTCGTCTTGATTCCGACCAACGCGGTGCGGGCAGCGGGCTGGAAGGGGGTGAGCGGCCGTGTCGAACGGGAACAGCCGACGACATGCCGGGTTTGGACAGATTGGGTAGTGAAGGATCCTGGGTGAGATGCCGAGACGCTCGACGACCGTCCGAATATCTTTTGGAAGACGCGCAAGAGCGTCGGCGATGACGGAACCTCCGTCGTCCGTCAGGGAGACGTATCGTTTGACAATTGACAACAAGCCGCGGACAAAGAAAAGGAGAACATTCGCGGCCCTGCGCGGGAGACCGAGACGGAGGTGAAACAGAGATAGCCCGGTAGCGACGAAGGAAACGATCGGATTCATTTCTGGCGGAGGGATCTCGACAGCTGACGTTGGGAACGAAGGCGCAAGAGGATGTCGGAGTCGAGTCGTCGGGTCGTAGAGTCGAAGAGGAGCGCGAGGAGGGAGGTCAAAGGGCGACGCATTCGAGCGTTCGTTGGCTTCGATATCAGGACCAGATTCAGCATCAGATTCGGCTGCCGCGTCTCGGAGCATCTCGTCGTGGTCGACGTCGCCTTCGAAATCGGCAGGGTCGATCATGACAGCCACGGGGCCTGCCTCGTGTGGATCAGACGAGATTCCCTCTCCCTCCTTGTTATTGTCGTCATCGTCATCGTCGTCGTCGTCGTCGTCATCGTCGTCATCGTCGTCGTCGTCGTAGTCTATGTCACTGCCTTCCGACCACGCGAGTGATGGCTCGGGCGTTCCGCCGCCGCCAAAGTCGGGATGATCGATGTACTCAACCTCACGTGCAGTGCGACTTTGCGGAGTCGTCACAGGGTTTGCCATGAGGCGGGCAAGAGCAGCCTGTCATCGTTGCCGGACTTCGTCGAGATGTAGAAAGTGGTCTCTCCGCCCCCGTTTGACTCCCCGACATCCTTCACATTCGAGACAAGTGTACTGAATTGGGCATCAGAGGGACATCTGGTCAGGGCCCACACGGCTTGCTGAACCAGCGTTGCATCGGCTCACCATGTTTCCTCGACGCGAGCGGGACCTTGCACACGTCTGTCGAGGACGACGATGACCTGCCCGATCGGCACCAGCGGGCTACAGGGATTGACTCTGTCAATGGATCAAGTGTTGTGCGTTCGAGCGTCGATGGAGCGATCGTCTTGACTTGAGACGAAGGCAGAAGAGGGTTGCCGCCCCCCCCCCTTCCCCGCACCAAAATTCTCTCTAAGTCACTCGCTGAAATATCCTCAGTGATTTCCGCGCATGGAAATGACGGCCAGAATTTCCTCGAAGATATCCGCGCGAGGATATGACTGACAAGGGATATCCTCAGAGAAATCCGAGCGAGGATTTTCAGCCAGTCATTTCCTCACAAAAAATCGGACCGTGGATTTCACCCCCTTGTCCGCAGTGATTTGGCAAATAAGCGTATGCGCGCAGAAAAAGCGACCTTTTGTACGCTTAATACGCTTGATACGCTTAATAAGCGTACGTGAATATCTCGGCGAGGAAACGCTCGTTGGGAACGAACCCGGGCTCATTCGTCTCGTCATCGACTTCCCTATCGATTGACGGAGTCGGATTTGCGAAAACCCGCGCGGAGAGCGAAAACGACCTGACCGAAATAATTCGCACGCAGTCGCTTGCAAATGGGACTTCTCGGGGCTACCCTACGTATGCTAAGTCTTGTTCAGGGGTAGCCAGTCTGATGTGAGCTGCGAGGCGGAGTTTTAGCGGTCCGAAGTTGCGGAAACCGCCGTTTCGCACCTCTTGTTTTCGACCTCGCTGTTCCCGCCTCGCCGCCTCAAAGCGGCCAAACCCGGTCTCCTATGGCTAGGAAGCAAGCTCGGCAGACGAACGGGTGCTTTACAGGACTGCCCGCTTCAGCTGTAGATACCGGTTAGAAACTTCGGGTTGATTTTCTTATCTAGTTGTTTTAGCTCTAGCCGCTTTATAGGATCCAAGTGCTCTTTTGCACGTAGCCGATCGTATACCTTGTGAGATTTGTTGTGGTGTAGTTTCCGACACATAGGTGCTAAGATTAAAGCTCCTAGTAATGGAATAAGAATAAGTGCTGTAAGCATAATAATATTTAAATGAATTTACCTCTAAATCTGAACAACAACACATTCTCTTTTGGCTTAGAAACAGCCTCGGTAGCAAGTAATGGTGTATTTACGTCCGTACGGAGCGCGGCAGACCTGTGTCTGCTAGATCAACAAAGTAGCAGGAATCGAGATGACTGAGAGGCAGGGATCCACGGACAGATGGAAGGGTAAGCTGAACAAGAGACAAAAAATTGATCAGATGCGAATCAGAATTGCTACAGCTTCGTGTGCGCGCAAGGTGCCACAACTCATGATTCAGCCCCCCTCCGAGGCACTTTTCCACCTTCCGCGGTGTAAATGCACCTGGTATTGAAGTTCACGCTATGCCAGCGAGTCGCGAGTCAGCACCGTCCAAGCTCAAGCGATCGACTCTAGAGTGCTCAGTGGTTCTTCTGGTACCATGGTGAGTGTATCTCAGAGTACATAGGACACTTGGGAATGCCTGCCAACCGGCCATCAGCAGCTTGTAGAGGAGAGAAACCGAGCGAAAAGGAAACTTCGTCGGATCGTGCGCGTATTCGGTACGCTTATACGCTTAATCAAGCGCAACAAGCGTACCTTCTCAAAAATTAAGCGTACAAGCGAAATACCTCTTATACGCGGTGGCCCCCCACATACGCTTAATTTACGCGCAGATCTTCTCATCTCACGCAAACGATGTGTTCTCGCAAATCCGAAACCGTCAAGTTGTAGCAGCACGTCTGAAAGTACCTCGAGCATGTCCAAACGTCCGGAAAAGAGGCATATTGACCGAGTAATTCGGGTTTGAAGTTTCATTTTTTTAAGCGTACAAAAGAGGTGACCGTTTCAGTTCGAAAAAAGAAAAGGTCTCGGTTCCCCAAACGCCAAGCGTCAACGTACGCAATTCGTCTACGGGTGTGTGCAAACAAGTAATACCGCAAGGATCACACAAAAATCTAGAGAATATCCCATGCCTGGTTCCCAGCCTCGATCGTCTGAGGGTCGTCTTCGAACGTCAAACACGGAGCGAGTGCGATCGCACCCGTCGACGTAATCTCGGCGCACGTTCCGAACGGGTTAGAACGAATGAAACACTGTTCGGCGTTCCCATCAATTCCGCACTTGAAGCAGTTCAAGTTCCACTGTGCGAAAAAGAAAACAAAGGATTGAGAACAGAGACACGTTGCGTCAATCGAGGGAAAGAAATCGGCTCAGAGTAGGACGGGGGAGAGTGAGGGGAAAGCGGTATTCACGATCGATAGGGGGGAATCGCACGGGGCGTCGCGAATTTCCGTCGTCGAGACGGCAGCGATACAATTCTGGTAGCCATTGACGACGGCAGATCTGTGACAGGGTGAGGGGCGGGAAACGATCACCAAAGAGAGGTCGGAAAAGGAAAACAAATCCGTCAGCTTCGAGCGAGGGGAAAACAAGAAGAAAGAAGAAAAGGAAAGAACAAAAGAAGAAAGTCACGTGAAACGAAATTCGTTTGCCGTCTTGCTCGTTTGCGAGATGACATAGTTGTTGTTGTAGTTGACACCTTCGTAGATGTCATGCGCGCTCCTCTGTTATCCGGAAAAGGGGTCCGGTAAACTCAGCAATCGACAAAGGCGGACGTGGAGGAAAGCCGCGTGGGATACATACGAGCGTGACGTTTTTGATGCTCAAATCGTCGTTCTCAAAGATCGTCCAGGCATAGTTGCTATCGACAGTCGGAGCGATGGCGATTGTGTGCTCGGCGTCGATCGTCGGGTAGCAAGGAATGATCGGGTGAGGTTCGCGGGGTTCGAGCACGGGCACGGCGAGCGAGGTGGTTGAACCGAAGACGAGGGTTACGAGAGCGAGGAGGGCTTGCGAGTGCATTGTGGGGGATCTTATACTCAAGGTCGAGCTTGGAAGGTAGGATGAGTAAAGAAGGAAAGGAAGCAGAGGCTCGGCTCGAGGGGAAACCTCGTGCGGTTTCGGACATTGCGCGGATTGTCCGACAGAGCTGGAGCCTGCACCCGGTCACAAGGGTTTCCCGGTCGATGACGACCATTTTGCATGACATGACCTGCCGTTGGAGACTCGCGAGTCGCAGCTACTGAATCTCGACGAGCTCAAACTCGATACGCACCATGCGAAGGCAAAACACCATCGAAGGGGCTGCACACAATCTTAAAAGCGAAAAGTGGGGGATGCTATGTCTGGAACAGTGCGAAAGGTAGAATGGTATCATTACCAGAGCAGCACCGAGAATCAAAGCCTCGGAATCTAAAAAGAATCCTAAATCGATTCCGCTTCTCCCCCCCTCCCCGCCCAAAGTACACGGCCTGTTCTCCTCAGATGATTGTCCCATTCTAGGAGAGCATCGTCATCCACGCAAGGAGGAAGAAGAGCATGAACAAGGGGAAGACCGCCAAGACTGCTCGATCTTTCTCCAATCTCGTCCCCGCCAAAAAGTTTACGGCGGCTATATCGACCGATGCAGCAAACGCTCAGTGACCGGCTCGCAAGATCCATCATCGATTGATGCTTTGAGGAGGGGTACTTACCCCATACACTCCAACCGAACGTGGCGAAACAAATCGGCAACCGGATCCACAACATCTTGACAAAGACGCTGACGAGAGCCGCGAGATCGAGTGGAAAGATGCAGTATCCGAGCACGCACAAAGATTGGAAGAAGGACCTATGACGATTGGACCCGAGTCAGGCCCGAGGAGGAGGAGAAACACGCTCGCACGACCATTGGGGGGAATGGCTTACACTTTGCCGCCGAGTAGCTTTGCGTTGAGTGTGACGACAACTGATCCAAGCCAGACGATGACGAAGACACCGGTGAAGATCTGGAGGGATTGTTCGGCAGGGGCTGAACGCGTCGAACGGGAAGTCAGAACCAAAGAGCTGTTTGGAGCTGAGACCGAAAGCGCGGACGAAACATACCATTCGTCGAGAGGAGGATGGCGAGAGTCAGACAGAACTACGAGCCGACAAAAGACCGCGAAAAGATCGGGGGTCAGCTACTGGCGCGATCGAGCGCGAGAAGAAGGGGAGAAAACTCGCGAGGAGAGGTCCCCATAGATCCCAGTCTCTCAAGACTGCGTTGTCCGACTGAGGGTACAGCACTTGTACCACCTTGTTTCCAATCGCTCGCAGATCGCGCATCTTTCCATCGAGTGCGGCGAGAGTGCCTGGTCAGGTCAAGTCGGGTATCGACGAATGATTGTGTTACGACTCACAATCGTCTCCGAGACGGGTTCATCGAGGGTATCTGATCCAGTGTACCTGTTGCGAGGGGTTCAAACTCAAAGGTAAGCGGACCTGGGGGAACGAGGAAGCCCCGAGTGCTCCCTGCAACCACGTCAATCGGGTTTCTCCCCCACTTTTGGGAGAACCGGGCGAGCAGTTGTCCGGGTCGAGCGCACGCGGGAGCAGAAACGTTCGTTCGGCACTGACCTCGTCTCGGTCTTGATCCCTCCAAACGTCGTCGTGCGCTGCGAGCGTTCTCCGACTTGTCCGTTCGCACCACTTCCGATCCGTCCCTCGAGCGCCCCCGCAGGAGACGACGCACGCCGGTCGTCGAGGTTGGGCGAGGTCGCGCGCCCCTTGCCTTTTGCCTGCTTCGACGAGGGCGCGACCGTGTGCGTCGGGAGGAGTCCGCGAGATGAAGTCGCGACGAGGTCTTCGTCCTCGTCGGAAATATCGGGCGCGATCTCGTACGTCGAGGAGGATGCCATGTCGAGGCGGCGGCCGCGGGCACAAGTCGAGACAAGTGGAGAGAAGCAGCCGGCCCGTCAGGATTCGGGTGCTTCGACTCGGAGCAACTCAGGGATTTTTTTTTCCAGGATTCGAAGTCCCTTGAGTACAGTGCAATGGAGGGTCCGAAAGTGTCTGCTCCTCCCGCAAAAAGTGGTGAGAATATCGACGCGTGTCGGGGTCGACGCGCGAGGAGGGGCGGCTCTCGAGTTGCTGTCCTTCTGCACCCTCGTCGCATGCCTCGATAGGCCCGTCTGTACCTCGAACGGCGATATCAGCTCAGCTCTGGACGGCGCCTGCGACACCCACTGTGCTCTCGCGGTGTGCAGCCGACTTCACTCAACAAACGACGGAAAAAACAATGACTGAACCGGCCACTCCCGCGCCCCCGACCACACCGGCGTCGGCCCCGGTCGACATTTCCACCATCGAAGCCGCCAAGGAGAACATTGTACCGCTCCACTCGGGCCGGAGCGCGACCCAACTCGCGTCCGTCTTCTCGTCGAGTTCGACCCGATCCGGACTCGGCGTCAAACTCGACTCGGAGCACGCAAAGTTCAGGGCCCAGATCGACGCCGTCGACGAGTACGAACGCACGGGCGCGTGGCCCGACCGAGGTCGAGACGGGCTCGACGCGGCCGACGTCGCCCAACTCGCCGAAGATCCTCTCGACATCTCGCACCAATACGTTCGGTTCATCATTGCCAATTACCCCGCTGGTGCCAACGCCGCCAACAAGCTCGTGCCCGTCTTGGAGGAGACGACGAGGAAGTTCCTCGGAGACGCGCGCTACTCGAACGACCCGCGGTATTTCAGGTTGTGGGCCCAGTACGCGAAAAACATGGAGTGCCCCGAAGACTGCTACAGGTTCCTGTTTGCGAAAGGGATCGCGGAGAAGCTCGCCGCCCTGTACGAAGAGTATGCAAAAGTGCTCGAGTCGGCCGGAAAGTGAGCGTCCCCCTCCTTTCTCTGTCTCTCTCGCACGCTCTCTCTCTGTCCGTGGCAGTTCGCCCTGACCTCGAAACGATCACGACAGACGGAAACAAGCAGATCAAGTCTACCTCCTCGGGATCAACCGCAAGGCAACCCCTCTCGATCGGCTCAAACGCTCTCACCTCGAGTTTCAAGCACGCATGCTCGTCGCCCCTCCTCTCCCTTCTCCGCCACGACCGTCGGATATCGAAGCTTCGTCTCGATCTACGGTGCGACCCATCTTGTCGTCCGTCCGACCGGTAGCAGGAGGAGGGGCGACCGCGAGCGGAACCGGAGTCGGTCCGAAGGGGAACGGGTCGATGTTTGCTGTGTTCAAGGACGACTCGACGAATGGAGGGGGAGGAGCGACGGCTGGACAGGAGGCAGAGTGGGACGACTTTGGTACGGTCAAGAGCCGGAAGCGCGAGAACGACATGGAGAAGAAAGAATGGGCTGGCGAAACTATGCCCCAAGCAGCTCCTCCCGCATCGACCCTCGGCGGCGGGTTCAAGCTTGAAGTCTATCGCGACGAAGTGAGTTGAACGGTTCCTCTTTCGCGGCGGGAACGGTCCTGACTTGGTCATCACGACTTTGCAGACCGCGACGTCGATCCCGACCTCTCATTCCGTGCTCGACAGCGACGTTTTCGCACGGTCGAACCGAGCCCCTTCCGAGGCGGAGCAACTCCGAGCAAACCCGTTCAAGAATTACGCTCCGGCCGATGTCGACCTCCTTGCACGCGATCCGCTCGAAAACCTCGAAGTTCTCGCACCGCCGGCACCCGTCGTCAAGCGGACGAAAAAGACCGCCTCGCCGACTTCTTCGAGTACCGGCGAGAAACGCAGAACCAAATCGAGCTCTTCGTCGGCGTCGGCGTCAGCGTCGTCGTCGAAGTCGAAGACTGCTGCAACGGCCGACTCTCAGACCGATCCAGCCCAACCTCGACCGCAACAGATCGCGTTCAAGCTCGAGATGCTCAAGGACGGTGAAAACGGATGGATCTCGTTTGAAGAGGAACGCGTCAAGAGACGACGAGACAAGTACGTCGTCGAGGCCGAGACGTGGAACGGCTGGGAATGGAAATCTGCTTGGGACGAAGAAATCGAGAGAACCCAAAGTGCGTCTTGGGTTCTTTCTCCTCCTTTCCGGACAGACTGCCTTCGTCCGTTTGCGGGTTTCGACCAACCACTGAGCTTCGACGGTCAAAACAGAAACGACTTACACGATCGACGTTGAGACTGGCTGGCCGTTATTGTATGATTCGTCTGGGGGTGAGTCTGCTCTCTCGTCTTTACAGCTCGACCCAACTGAAGCGTCGCCTCACCTTTTCGACTTCTAGCGCCACTGTATGACTTCTTGAGACCTCCGGTCCCGCCAATCGTAGAAGCCACCTCTCCGCCGCGACCTGTTTCCTCCCAAGTCTTATCATCGCCACCACCCTCCGCTCCCTGTTCTGACGAGACCTCTCCTCGGTTCCCTCGTGATGACCCTGTCTTGTCTCCACAAGCCGACGGACCTCCCTCCCCCCGCACGGCAGCGCTCGACGAACCTTCCTCTCCCTCGTACGCTCCCATCGACCCAAACCGTCCACCGTCTCCGACGATCAATACGAAAGCCGCGAACGCTTTCCTCGACGGGCTCTTCGCCAAAACGCTCGACTTTACTCGGATCAATCCCAAATCAGGACTCGCGAACGATGATGATGACGACGACGACGAGTCGCGAGACGGCGAGGAACGTTCGACGGACGACGAGTCGGACGACGAAGACAATCACTTTGGGGGCGGGCTCGAAGAATTTGGTGGTGCGAGCCAATTCTCGACGCAGCAAGCGACGCAAGCGAGCGAGGTCAGCAGCGACGCCGGGTTTGTCCCGTTTAGCCAGACCCGGAGTATGATGGGAGACGACTCGTCGTTCTTTGGCAGTCAAGACCCGATCGGACTCGCACCGGCAATTGGAGGAGGAGGGGTAGGGGTAGGAGGAGGGGGAGGACCTGCGTCGGGCTCCTCCGCTTACGGACAAGGGCTCTTTGCTTTCAACGAAAACGACGAGAACGACGAGAACCTTACGCCTCCCGCCGCCCCGATGCAACTCTTTCGAGATATTACCCCTTCCGAAAATGAAGCAGGAGGAGGAGGGTTCAGACCGGTCAAGAAGCGAGCTCCGCTCGGTGCAAAATCGATCGCATTGACGACGGATGGCGCTCAGCAACCCGAGCCCGCCTTCTCCGTCTTTGGTGACTCGCGACAAGCGAGTCAAGTCTCCGACCCGGTTGAGGACGTCTACGAGGATCAACAGGAAGATTACGAAGCTCCCCTCCGCAACGATTCTCCCGAGCGAAACGACCTCGGCGACGGGTATGCGATGGGTCGTCGAGAACGAGGCGTACCGAGTCGGTACGCACCCTTCGTCGACAACATGACGCCCATCACGGAACGAACCCTCGAGATCACGGCCGCGATGAACACGAACGTGCTCTCGGCGTCTCAGAGGTCGAGGAGGTCGAGCGCGTTTGGTGGTCCGGCCCCGGTCATGGAGGACGATGAGCCGAGTACGGAAGAAGAAGAAGAAGACGAAGACGAAGACGACAACGACGAAGACGTCCGAGAACGAGCTTTCACAGCGGGATTCGGCGCAGGAGGATCAGGTCGCGCCGACGGAGGAGCGACTAGCAGCGACGACGGATCAAACTCGGACTCTTCGAGCGATTCTGATGAGGACGACGAAGTCGAAGCTCCTGTGCCGCATCAGCAACTGCTACAAGGCATGCTAGCGCCCAACGCCGTACCTTTTCCCGGCGCTTCTCCCTCCTCGTTGCCTTTCGACGAATCTTGCGTCTCGCGTCTTTCGCTCGGTCCAGAAAGACACTCGCCTTCGTTCGACACCTCGCCAGACACCGACGCTCCGGAACACCAGAGCGGAGCTGCGACGGGTCCGAGCGTCGCCAACTCGACCGCAACGAACGAAGCCTCGTCATTGGCGCCGGTCGACCCTTACGACCGCGAGATGCTCCAGGCGTACCTCTCTCGAATGGCGAGCCCAGTCCAGCGCCATACAAACGTTGTTGATCTCCGTTCCCACACGGCCGACAAGCTCGGAGGCCTGCAAAAGGTTGCGAAGAAACGCGCCAACAGCAAAACGAAGGATCGCACTGGGACTCTCGACGAAGCGTGGGACCTCGAACTCGACGGCGAGGTGTTTATGGTGCGGGAAAAGCTGGGAGAAGGGTCGTTCGGCGCCGTGTTCCGGATCGCTTTCGCCGCCGACGACGAGGCGGAAGACGCAGACGCTTCGTTCGACGTTGACGGAACCGAGCTCTTCCTCGCAGTCAAGGTCGAACGGCCCGCAAACTGTTGGGAGTTCCACGTGCTCGACCAGATGCAGGCCCGACTCGCCGAGCGAGCGCTCGCGTCGATCCTCACGCCGCACCGCCTGTACGCCTACGCCGACGAGTCGTTCCTCCTCCTCGACCTGTGCGACCGAGGTAGTCTCCTCAACGCGGTCAACAAGGCGCAAGAGTACCGCATCGCGCCGCCCGGACCGGGCACGACCGGACTCGACGAACTGCTCGCCATCTTCTTCGTGATTGAACTCCTCCGCACGCTCGAAGGGTTCCACTCGGCCGGGTTCATCCACGGCGACCTCAAGATTGACAACTGCCTCCTCCGGTTCGAAGACGTCGAAGGAGGAGGAGGCTCGTGGCAGTCGAACTATGATCCGGCGGGAGCGCACGGGTGGGGACAGAAAGGACTCAAGGTGATCGATTACGGTCGCACGATCGACACGACCATGTTCCGACCGGGTCAACAATTCACGTGTGACCTCCGGACGGACCAGTACGACTGCATCGAGATGCAAACGGCGAGGCCGTGGACGTTTGAACCGGATTACCACGGAGTCGCTTCGATTGCGTACTGCGCCCTCTTTGGAACGTACATGGAAACCGACTCGGTTTCGGTTTCAGTTTCGATCCCGGCGTCACGAGGAGGAACCGACGAGGTCGAGGTCGTCGTTGAGCGAGTGAAACGGGTCCCGAAACAAGCGTTCAGGCGGTACCACCAAGTCGACCTGTGGACGAAACTGTTTGACGTGCTCCTCAACCCGCGCGACGTCCGTAGAGACGGTTCGTTGCCCATCACGAACGAACTCGGCGACGTCAGGAGAGAGTTTGAGGCGTGGCTCGCCGCGAACTGCAACAAGAATGGAAAGAGTCTCAAGAGCCTCCTTTCGAAACTGTCAGCTTTTGTTCTTTTTTTGCTCTCTCTCTCTCATTTTCACCTGAACACGGTTCGCGGGTCGCTGACTTGTCTTCGTGTGATTGCGGTTGAACAGGGAGAGGAGTTCCCTCACCAAGTGAAGTCCGCTCGTTATCCTTGCGTTATCGCATTCTTCTCTCGTTTTCTTTCCCTTTTCGTATTTCACACTTTGTCTCTCGACTCTCTTTCACTTTACTTTATGCTATATCTCTTGCTGCATGAAACTCGTCGCTGTCATTTTGAACATTGCGAAATCTCATGGCGAACAATGACCGAGCTCAGGCAGCGGTGAGAGTGAGGTTGGATGTGAATTGCTTTTGCTGGAGGAGGTGGGGGGACTAGTGGGAGCACGTCTACGCAGGGCTACTTGTGTTCGACGAGGTCAGAGTAGCGCAAGGCTTGGCGAGCGGTGAGAACGGGGTGGCGCTTCGAGAGGGAACGGGAGGTCGAGCCTGGCGACGAAGGGTTCATTACGGTGTCCATCCAGTTGTGGCGTTCACTTCCCGCTGACGAGTCTCCTCGGGTTGTCTCGGCCGATTTCTGGCTAGAAGTTCCTTGCGATACGTCACCGGAGTTAACTGGGAAGGTGGAGCAGTACTGTTGATGCGAATCTGAACTGTGAGTTTTTCGACAAAACCCCCCCGAAATCGCAGTAATGAGGACAGACGTGAAACGATAGCGTACCGAGTGGAACTGAGACGTTGTCGCGTCCATTTTACAATTCCGGGCATGGTCTTTGTTTCCCTGGCCGATCCAAGAGAACGTGCAATCTTGACACTTTTTCTTGTTCTGTTGTTTCGCGAGACCCGGATCGTGGTAGGCCTCCCTGTGGCGTGTCATCTGCGTCCGAAAAGGTCAGCGAGGCGCCGAAACAGCCAGAGACGATGACACTCACTTTGGACTGTTCGAGCCATTGATCGCAATGCAGGCATTGTTGCAAGATTGGTTGCCTTTGCGACATCTTGCGCAAGGAGACGCTCGAGGATAGCGTGGGAAGCGATCGAGGGACTTTTTCCGCGAGGGGGACCGTGAAGTGAAGAGTCAAGAAGAGAGAGAGGTCGACCGTGGTCCGTACCACATGCGTCGCGAACCGCCAAGGCGATCGGCGGACGAAGGGGATGCGTGCACCGGTAAGATCGGAGATGGGAAGAGACCTGAGCTGAGCGAGATCAGGCCGCGAAAACGAAGAGCGGTCTGAGCGAGCGGCCAAAGTTTTCCGGGCCGATGACTCAATTACCAAGTCTATACCAATGACGTCTACCCACGTTAAACTCGTACGAGAATTTGAAAGAGGTACTGTAGCGCAGTCATCGTGGAACAGCTCTAGGCCATCAACCTCGTAGGATCTTCGATGATCCCTTTCCACGTCTCGACGAGCCTCGCGAGCTCGACTCCTTCGACGACGCGGTGATCGGCTGAGAAGCTCACGTCCTGCAAAGACTGTCAGCAACTGTTGGGACAAGGGAGGGGAAACGTGCGCGAGACTTACCATCACAAGTCTCGGTTCAATCTTCCACTCTCCCGTCAGGTCGAGCTCGTCTCCTCTCGCGACTCTCTTCGCCCTCTCTGCTTCTCCCCCCTGTTGCGAGAACCTCGGTTCGACTCGAACTCGGCCCATCGCACCGATCGCGAGTTGTCCCGTCGGTGGAATGACCGGATGAGTCGTTTTGCCTCCGATCGCGCCAATGTTGCTCAACGTGATCGTTCCCGCACCTTGAAACTCGGGAGGGAATTTCGGAGGACCCGACGAGGACGAACTCGGCGAGAGGACAGATTGGACGCGAGTCAGGTTCGACGCGACGGAGAACACGGACTGGGAGTCGATCGAGCGGAGGACGGGAGTGTAGAGACCGCCAGAGGGAGACGGGGAAGAGACGGCGACCGAAATGTCGTGAGAAGGTCGTCGGACGAGGCTAGGTTCGGACCCAGCGGCAGAAGTCGCAGCCGGGGCAGCGAGCGAACACGTGAAGAGAGGGTGTTCGTGCAGGGCGGTCGAGAGAGCCTTGACGAGGAGAGGCAGGAGGGTGATACGGTCGAATTTTGCACTGTCTTCGATCGGGTGTTCAGCTTCGGGGGCCCACTGTCGCGCTCGGTCGATCGAGAGGACGTCTTTCGGAGACAGCGTCTTGCGGAACTCGAGGGGCACGTGCTTGTTGAGCGACAGCCTCAGCCGTTCAAGGAGGGTGACGTCGATCGTGTCTGAGTAGGCGAAATGAGGAATCTCGAGCGAGGCCGTCATGGCTCGATACATCGCTCGGCGCGTCGAGGAGAGGGGAATCGAAAGAGAAGCAGGAGTCGCACTCGTTTGTGCTTGTGACGTCGTCGACGAAGGAAGCGAAGGAGTCGAGGCGGAGGGTGACGCAGAGGTCGAGGGCGACGAGGAAACGGGAGGACGTTCGAACGGGACAAACGGTCGGGCTTCGCCTTGGGACTGTTTCGAGTGGTCGAGCACGTCTCCTTTCGTCACCCTTCCGTCTCTTCCTGTCGGAGTCACCCGCGTGAGGTCGACTTTGAGCTCGCGCGCGAACCGACGAGTCGCAGGAGTGGCGAGCACTGAAGCGGAACCGAGCGTAGGATCAGGTCGAACGGGGTGCGGGACTTCCGAGTGCGAGTCGGGCGAAGTGTGCTGGCTCGACGGCACGGCGACATCATCTCCGGCATGGGAGCTTTCGACGACTTGAATCTCGCACAAGGTCGAACCGACTTTGAGCATTTCCCCGACTCCTCCCGCAAGCGACTTGACCGTTCCAGAGTAGGGCGAAGTGATCTCGACGGACGCCTTGTCCGAGCTGCGTGTTCAGCCGGATGAGAATGAGCGGTCTTCTTGCGAGTAGCGCAGCACGGCGAGCGAAGGGCGACTCACGTCACTTCGACGATCGGGTCGAATTCTTCAATCTGATCTCCAGGTTTCACTAGCCTGCGTGACAGAGAAGCTTCTCGGTCAGCTCGCTCGATATGCGGATCCCAATCGAAACAAGGGAAATTCGACAGACCATTTCACGACCTCGCACTCGGTGATTCCCTCGCCGATATCGGCGAGCTTGAACTCCTTGGTCGTCGACCTTGACGACGCCGTAGCGTCGAGCGCAGCGGCAGAAGTCGTGCCAGCGTGCTCCGTCGCGACAGACCCGTCACCTCCTTCCAGTTCAACCTGACACAGGGTCGCGCCGACTTTGAGCATGTCTCCGACCTCTCCCGCTATCGACCTGACAGTTCCCGAGAATGGCGACGTGATCTCGACCGAAGCTTTGTCGGATCTGAAGACGACGATGAGAACCAAGGGTACGCATTCAGCGTTCGTCGCGAGTGCGTGAGCAAACGAGGAGAAAACTCCTCACTGCACTTCTGCGACTGGATCAAACTCGCTGATCGTATCACCAGGTTTGACGAGCCTGTTTAAGGAGCGTTATGAGTATGTACGCCTCATAGGAAGAATGAATAAAGACCTAGTACTGGCCATTTGACGATTTCGCATTCCGTGATTCCTTCGCCAATGTCTGCCAGTTTAAACTCTTTCACCTGCCCTGCGACGACCCTCGAGCTACTGAGATTTCGCCGCGTCGTCGCAATTGCGGTGTCGGACTGCCGAAGTGGTCGGGACGGGTTCGAGGGTCGAGGTCGAAAGAGGAGCCGCCGCGCGGGGGTCGGCCGAGGCGCGGACGATGGACACACCAACAGACGGCGGGCAGTTGCGCGGATCATACTGCGTCTCTGGCGTGTGGTGACGCGCGAAGGGGAAACCGAGTGAGGAGAAGAAAGCCGGGCGCGGGCGACTGGGCAAAGTGGTGCGCCTCATCTTCGGAATGCCGAACATTTCACTTTGCGGGAAAGCGTGGGTTCGTCGGCCTCGCCGGTAAAAAAATTGCAGGCGATGCAAGAACGACGGTAAAGTGTCGTAGAGATAAGAAGGACGAGGCTGGAAATACGAGTCGGTCGCGTTGCGGTTCGGAACTTTGCTCAGTCTCTTTCCCTCCGGCTCGGCTCCGCGACGATTTCCACCTTGACATTGCTTTCGTCACATTACGGGGTCTCACCGCTAGCCTCGGCGCGAGCGCTGCGAGAGCTGACCCGAGACTTCGCTTTGGACCGTCGATTCTGCTCGCGCGATTTGTTGAGTTTGTTCGCATGCGCTTGCAACTTGTCAGGGATCCTCAGCTGGGCGACGAACGGCGCGGAGTCAGAGGCACTTCAAGCAAGCACGTTGAGATATCGAAAGCGACGCGACTCACGTTGTTGCGATGCTGCTCTCGCCTCTCTTTCTCCCTCGCTTGTCCGATCCATTCTCGCCATTCTCCTCCCCATTTCGCGCTCTCATCGCCGTGATCCAATCCCAGCCGTGCTTCAAATGCCTCCTCGTCGCGAGTGAGCTGGACGTACGCTTTCGCGACTTCGAGCTGGTCGTAACGTCGTTGGCTCTTTCGTCGCCGGTTGAAAATCATCATCGTGGTTCCGATCGGCTGGGGTCTCTTTCTGAGCATTGGCGGTGCGAACTGGGTCGAATGCAGGATCGACGGACGTTGAATCGACTGGGGTCGGCGTGGCTTCTCGTTGCTGCTCGGAGGCGGCGGAGGATGCGCGGGGAGGGAAGAACGGTCGACGAGGTAACGAGCCATTTCTCTCGTCCGATCGAGGTGCACCGTCGACGAGTGAGCAGCTTCAAGCTGTCCGAGTAGCTACACCCGCAAGGTCATGGTCAGTTGCCTGGCTACGGGGCTGAGACGAAAAGGGAAAATCGGACGAAACTCGTTCAGCTTCGGACCATTTGCGCTTGATTTTGTCAATGTTGCCGAGCTTCGTTGACCGCTTGAATTCATCTCTGACGTGGGCGTACAATACCTGCCGCTCGTCGGAGGCGAGAGGAGCACGGCGAGCCGCGTTGACGAGCGGACGATACAGCGACCACAATGTTGGAATCCGGTGTAGCGGCGATTCGAGTAGACGAGCAGCCATTCTCCACGACGGACTCGACAGTAAGCGTGGGTATACGTAGGGCAAGAGGCGAGAGAGTCGCGGTTCAACGCGCTTCATCTCGTTCCCGCTCTCTCTCACCCTCGACGCCCTCGAGTAACCACGCCGCCGACTCTGTCTATTCTCTGATACGGCATTGCTCGACCCGAGTCTGCGGCAGTCTTTGAGCGACTCGAGTTGATTCAACTCGCCGAGTTCTCCTCGTCGCTCTCCTTTCGACGCCATGACGCACGACAACGCCATGCCGGACGACTTTCTCGCATTCTTGAGCGGCAACGTCATCGATCCTTCCCTCGTTGACCCTCCTTCCGCCGCCTCGTCTCGCGTTGTCAACTTCTCCTCGGCGTTCTCGCAAACTCCCCGCACCCGACTGGGTCAGCCCCCTGCGAACCCTTACGACCTTCCTCCGCCTGTCGAGGCGCACCCCCAAACCTCCTACTCGAACCCGATCACGGCCGACGCATTCTCGGATTTCGGCTTCTTGTCGGACGACATCGCGGTCGGCGGCGCACTTCCCAATGACGGTCTCCGTTCGGGATCGAATGAAGCGATCGCGGGACCGGGACCGAACTCGATCGCAGCTGCCGTCGCTCGCAACGGGATCCTCGGACTCGAGCAGTACGAAGCCGATCTGCCAGTGCTTCCTTCGCTCGACGAGGGGTACTCTCAGGCTAGTTACGTCGATCAAGCTTCTGCGCCGACAATTCAGGCGAATGCAACTGCTGCAGAGGGGGAAGCGGTACCGATCAAGAGGAAACGGGGGAGACCTCGCACGAAACCGGAAAAGGACCCGAACGAGCCTCCGAAGAAGCGCGGGAGACCGAGGAAGAACGCGCACGAACCTTCTCCTGCGATTGTGGTCACATCTAGTGGGATCAGAGTCGCTCCGGACGGACCGTCGGCCGACTCGAGGGGAAATGCGTCGCCTCGGCCCCCGCCACGAGCTCGGGACTCCGCGTCGATCCAAGCTATCGGCGAAGGAGCCGAGTACTCGTCGGATGCGAGCGAGACATCTTCGCGATCGAGCGATCGAGGGAGCGGTCGAGCTGGAGACGAGGGCGTGCGAGAAGGGAGGCCGAAGCGGAAAAAGAAGAGACCCGACCCTCCGCTCGTCCCTCGAGTGTTCCGACTCGCAACGAGGATGCGAAATACGCAGACGGAGGACCTGAATGTGCACGACCTCGGAAGACGAGTCGACGATGTCGTGCCTGAAGTGACTGAGGAGCAGAAGCGAGAGTTGCAGAGGGCGATGAACCCGTCAGTCCGCCTTTCCTTCCCTCAACCGTTTCCTCTTGCGGCGCGACTTACCTCTTCACTGCAGAACGTTTGCTACTCGGTTGCTCGAAGCGTTGGAAGAGCATTCCGATTACTACGACCGTGCGTACAAGGCGCTTCACGAAGAGTTGCTCGCCGTTCAGGTCGAGGAGAGCCTGCTCGAACACGTCAAGGAGATTGCCCTCGTACGCTCAAAAACCTCGATACACTCTACTCTAAGCCGAGCCGAGCGGGAGAGCTGACTGCCCTGGCTGGCTGATCAAACAGGACATGAGGAACAACATTCGAAATCCTTTGAAAACGATCGAACAGATTCAACAACAAGAGCCGACTTCCTAGTCTGTTCATGCTACCCTTCCAACTTCGTCCCTTCCCCTTTCCATATCGTAGTAGTATTCACATCCTACTCGGTTTCTTCCTCTTTCTACTCGGTTCTCCGTCGTTTCGCGCTCCTCCCAGGTTTTCCCCGCGACCACTAGCCTGTCCCGCGCGTTCCAACCCGAGCCCTTGGTTCGCCGCAGCGCCCCCCGTGTTGTTGAACCCTCTCGGCTCTTTGACCAAACCGACTTTGCCCCCGGCTGCCAACCTCGCCGCTTTGCGCGTCGTCTCGGGCAGGCTCGCCCAGTACTGCCGCTCGCGCTCGCCCTTCAACAGTTCGACCGCGAGCGGACGCCGGAGGTCCGTGTGCGCCTGGACGAGTTCGGGTCCCGACAGCGAGTCGACGGGAGAGAGTGCGAGTGGGGTCAGGTGGTACGTGAGGGTCGAGAGGAAATGCGATTCCGTCAAAGTCGCGAGTGGACCCGAAGAGAACCGGATGTAGCACTATTAGAACCCCGCAAAGCGCGTCGTCGTGCGTCAGTTAGGTCAGTTGAGCGCGTTCTCAACAGAAAGAACAAGGAAAAGAAGGAAAAAAAGGAAGAGAGAGAGAGAGAGAGAGAGAGAGGAGAGGGAAAGGAATCGCGACGAACCGTGTCGAGTCCTTTTTCGTAATCGACAAATTCGACACCTTTGCCACTCCCTTCCTGCAGTTCGTCGAGCAATTTCCCAAACAGAGTCTTGAGACTCGTCTTTGAACTCTTTTCGTGCACGTTGCGAACCCACACGACGCACCCTTGCGGGTACGCGCCTTGGATCGAGAGGGCAACGTCGGAACTGAGGTCAAACTCGGCGCCCGAGGTCGAACCGGGCACGGGCGATGGCGTGCGCAGTTTGCGCGTGTGCCGCGTGACCGGGGTCGAGTTGGGGGACGACGCGCGTTTCGCGCGCTTGTTGTTGTTGTTATTGTTGTTGTGCGTCGTCGAAGGCGCTTCATACGAGGATGAGAACGAAGGGGACGAAGCACGTTTCGATGGACGCACGGTCGACTCGGTCTGTGCGGGTGGTTCTTGTCGTTGGTTCCGAAGGTGGGGAGGTTGGTCTTTGGCGAGAACGGGAGGGATTGGGTTTCGGAGTTGATCGAGCTGACCCTCGGCCTGAGCTTCCAACAGCGTCTCGAGGGTTCTCCGGTACGCGAGGTACTCCTTCTTGAGTTGGATCCACCGAGAGTACCGCATCGCGCTCATTCCTCCCTTTTTCGCCTTGTCTCGACACGTCGCTTCCAGTTTCCCTTTGCCTTTCCCGCTCTCATCCTCATTCTCCTTGTCCACTTCCTCTTCTCCCTCCACCTGCATCTGATCACCCCGTCGGTCTCTTTCGCGACCCCACTCCTCCAGGATTCGCTCGACCTCTTCGCGGCGATCAAACACGACGAACCCGAACCCTTTGAACGGTCCGCCTCCCCTCGGTAACCCTCTCGCGCGTTTCTTCTCCCTCCTGGCTGGCCCGCCCTCTCCGTCTTGCTCATCTCCTTGCCCTGCTTCAAGTACTTGTTTCGCCCTCAACGAAGCCCTGAACGCTTCGGCTTGACTCGATTCTCCTCCTCCCAATGACCCCACATCTCCGCCGTACCCTTCGTCATCCAAGTCCTCGCGGTCCGACTCGGTGAGCGACAACTCGGGTTGCTTTGGGTCGTACAGCGCCGGTACGACGAGTTTTTCGATCCCCGTCGTCGAGAGCGCGGCCGAGAGGAACTGGACGATCGAAAACGTTGTCGGTTCCGTCGGGACGATCGAGTTGAGCGACGTGTTGAACGGGATATTGTCCTGTCAGAGCCCATTCCGCCCCACGAGCAAAAACAAAAATCATCTACCGTAAGCTAAACGAGGAACCACCATGATGGACCTGTTACCGGGAGGTCGAGGGGAGGGGAGGAGGGGAGGGGGGGGAGGTTCTGCTCACAAAGTAGACAGTCAAATCGTCCCAGTCGGCCGGTTCGACTCGGTCGAGCTCGTCGAGCGAGTCCTCGAGTCGGTCCTGCTGCTTCCTCCTCCTCGCGATCTGGTACCCCGTCTCGTCGACCTCGACGATGTGGGAATCCCTCAGCTTGACGGCGTCTCGCAGATCGACGAGCGTACTCGTCAAGGCCCGAACAGGTGCGATTGACAAGACTTGACTCAGGTGAATCCCTGGGGAAAAAACGGGGGGGTTCAAGGTTGGGTTGCTTCGGATCAGACAACACAGAGCCCTTAGGGGGAGAGAGAGAGAGAGAGAGAGAGAGAGAGGGTAAACGTACATTTGACGCCCGAGTGAAACTTGTCAAACAGCTCGGAAGAGCGGTACAGGCTCAGTCCATGATTCGAGAACGAGCTCTCAATGACGGTCAAAATAGTTTCGAGTCGTTGTATCTCTTGCGGCGAGTGACTCGGGGGCCGAGAAAGTGTCCGAGTTGGCAACAGAGTAGTCGGAGTCGGATTCGGGTTTGACTTGGGCAGGTCAGGCGCAACCCCCGTCGGCCGAGAGGGGAGCGCGAGGTGGGAACGAGTCGAGGTTGGTCGCTTCTTGAGCGCTCGAGGGACGAAACCGGCGGTCGGTGGAGCCGCCGCGACGGCAGTCGTTGATGAATCCGCCGCTACCGCTTTAGCCTCGGTAGCGTCTCCTCCCTCTTGTGTATCTGCAAGAGACATCAACCGACTGGCGACTAGATGGCGAGAGGCGAGAGGTGGTGAGTAGAGAAACGAGGGACGCGAGCGACGTTCCGGCCGATTGATCAAGTGTCTGAATCCTCGAGGTTCGCACTCTCAAAAAGGTCGATCCGAGAGCAAATCATATGATAGCTATTGGTTGCAGGGACTACACACCGAGACAAAACAGTAACAGTACCACAGAGACTAATACGGGAATGATGCAAAATGGGATACGACTCGGACTTTGCGGTCTGATCTTCTCTACAGCTTGTTCGTTTGTCCGGCCGTAAACTTCTTGATCAGCGATTCACGGATGTGGTCGAGGAACCCAGCCGTCGTGACGTAGTGCTCTCGCTTCATGCTGTTTACAAAGACGACTCGACGGAACCGGTCAGCGACAAATCGAAAACCAATTCAAGCGAGAGAAGAGGCAAGCAAAGGCACAACGTACTTCTTTCCGTGAATCGACAAGGCGAGATCCTTGGTCATGACGCCGTCGACGTCGACAGCCTCGGTGCAGCATGCCTCGAGATCTTTTCCGAACTTGACCAACCGCTCGTTACCGTCTCGCTTGCCCATAAAGATCAACCCCCGGGTCCAAGCAAAGATCGACGCGATCGAGTTGGTAGACGTCTCGTTGCCCTTCTGGTGCTCGCGGTAGTGGCGCGTGACGGTACCGTGAGCGGCTTCCGACTCGATCACTTTTCCATCCGGAGTGACGAGTTCCGACGACATGAGTCCGAGCGATCCGAACCCTTGGCTGGTATGTCACACGATGCGGGTCAGTTGTCTGCTTGTGCCGCTGTGACGACCAAGAGGGCGACTGTGCATCGAGGCGAGACTCACGCAACGATGTCAGATTGAACGTCTCCATCGTAGTTCTTCAATGCCATAATGTATCCTCCCGAACTCTTGATCATTTGCGCGACCATCTACCGGGTTCAAAAATCGGATTGTCAGTCAGTCGAACTTCCTCTAGTCCAAAACGAGAGTCGAGAGACAAGACTGACATCGTCGATCAAACGGTGCTCGTACCAGATCCCGAGCTCGTTGAACTTGTCGGCGTACTGCTTGTCATAGATCTCTTGGAAAATGTCCTTCCATTGTCCGTCGTAACCTTTGAGAATGGTGTTTTTCGTCGACATGTACTACGTTTCGAGGAAGTCCCGGCCGCAATCAGTTTCCCTCGTCGACGTTGTTGCGATGCAGAACATGTCGATGGAAGTGGACTCACGAGAGGAAGCTTCTTCTCAATGGCGAGTTTGAACGAGGATTGAGCGAAATCGACAATGGACTATTGGGAAACTCGATTGTCAGTCTCGCAATCTCTCCGAAAAAGACCGACCCGTACGGCGACTCACTTGTTTCGTGTTGTACATGGCCAACCCGACACCGGGGCCCTTGAAGTGGTACACTTCTTGGTTGACAACCTTCTGCGCCTTGTCGTCCGGAGTGTAGATCAACTCGAGTTTGCCGGGTCCGGGAACGACAATGTCGGTCGCGCGGTATTGGTCACCGTGGGCGTGTCGGCCGACGATGATGGGCTTCGTCCAGCCGGGCACCGCCTTTGGGACCTTTTCAACAATGATCGGCTCTCGGAAGACCGTTCCTCCGAGAATGTTCCGAATCGTTCCGTTCGGCGACTACCAGACACTCGTTCGTGAGTATCCACAAGCAGATGGGGCGAGAGAGAGAAAGGGACGAACCCTCCACATCTTCTTCAGTTTGAATTCCTCGACACGGGCCTCGTCGGGAGTGATCGTCGCGCACTATCGAAGATGACGGACTCTTTGAGTTCTGATGCCTCACAGAGCAGGAGCAAGAGGCGAGACGTACCTTGACTCCGACACCATACTTCAAGATGGCCTCGGCAGCGTCGACCGTGACCTTGTCATCCGTCTCGTCACGGTACTCGAGACCAAGATCGTAATACTTGATGTCGACGTCGAGGAAAGGCAAGATGAGTTCATTCTTAATCTTGTGCCAGCTATCGAACGAGTACGAGTTGCAAGGGAGAGGTAAGCGGGCGGAAACGGGAGGGAAAATGAGATGCCGCGGCAAATAAATTCAATTCCGGGAAAGATTCGGAAAGCGGGCAACGGTGCCGAAAGAGGGGGGGGGGGGAGGAACGGTCGACCCGGAACAGCCTGTCTGGACAAGAGAACTTACATGATGCGGGTCATCTCATCTCCGTCCATCTGTGTGGGTTGGTCCGATGCCGGAGCGGTCAGCGGGAGTCGACCGCGGCAGGGGGGTACCCGGAGAACGAGGAGGAAAAGTGGAGAAGGTTCGACGGCCGCACCTCGACGATAGGGTTCTCGACCTTGATCTTTTGTTCTTTCGGGATCGACATGGCTGGAGGTACGAAGCGATAGCGGCCGGGGTGGGGAGGTGGGAGGGGAGAAGGGAAGGGAGAAAGATTCGGGAAATCAGTTTCAGTTTCGCGGACCGGAGCGGGCGGGCGGATCCCTCCGATGCCCGCTTCCACCGGCGTGGGCTCGCTCGTCCACAACCTCTACGGCCTGCAAGGTGCGTCCCAGCCGGGCCCTGGACCCCACGCCCCGGTTGACTCGTCTCGTTATCCCGGCGCGCTTATCGCTTCCCCGCTCGCGTGCACCGCGTGCCGCATGAGAAGAGACGACTCACCGACGGGTTCCATAGTGCTTGCCCACCGTTTCGTTTCCAAGCGAGCGTTGGCCCGACCGAGGCAGAGTCCGGCGGGAGCGGGACGAGACAGTCGCAGTCCAGCGAATGCTGCCCCGCGCGAGGATTGCGCTGCAGCGGTAGCGATCGGTCGAGCGAGTCGGAGCATAGTGTGCCAGTCGTATTCGAGCGAGGCGGAGGGCGAGAGCGGGAAGCGTCCTGCGAACCCCGTGCCGAAAATCATTTTCTGGCGCCGCACGCGCGATCGATGACACGGGCACAGACTATCGACTTGTTTCGGACGTTTTCCTCGCTCCTCTCGTTCGGTCATGGGAACCACTATCTTGTTTTCAACGTGTGTATATACATATCGATAACCTAACTAGCTCCGAACCGAGCGAGGTTCCTCTTCGTCCTCTGCGAATTCCGTCTGGTCAAACATTTTCAGACTGTGCGACAGTAACGAACGGCGAGGGGTCAGTCGGCTTGAGCTTGCTGTCGATACAGTTGTTAATTGACATACCTCTCGTTCCAGTCTAGAGCCAGAGCCCAGGAATTCGTCAAGCGGGAGGGGAGGAGAACGATCAGTCGAGTTTCCCTCGGGAAACGAAATCCACGACGAGACCCGTGCGAGACTCACCTTTCTTCCTCCGCCTCCTCGGGTCAAAGAACCCGATCCAGCCTTTGACGCCTTCTTCCAATCTGCCGAGTCCCCGCGCTTTCCATCTCCGCTCGCGACTCGTGACAAACACGGTCGCGTCGCGCGGCAACCCGGCGCGGTCGACCGCGAGCGTCTCGACTCGCTCTCGGAGCGAGTCGCGCATCGACCTCAAGAGTATCAGTTGCCGTTTCCCGAGGAACAGCAACCGGACGAGCGCGAGGACGGCCCGGAGCGACGACGTGAGGTCCTCGAGGAATCGCAACGTCAACCACATGACGACGGGGAACACAACGAGGTTGATCGGCGTGAACGGTAGCGTCGCGAGGGTGCAGACCGTCAGAACTAGAAACCCGGAACCGACTCCGTAGACGAGTTTGGTTTGTGCGATCTGGACAACTCACGCATTCCGGGATCGTCAGTTTTTTTCGCATTTCAAGGTGGTCGTCCAACCGGGTTCGGAGAATAAATCGACTTACCTCGTCATAAGTACTGCGAGCATAGATTGGCGATGCGTGATCAGTCTTTTCGCCGTCGTACCAGCGGTCAAAGCATTACCGAAACGCGGCGACTCACTCCCACGCGGGTCCTTTCTTGATCATCTTCTTCGTCTGATACCTTGTCAGAATCAAAATTGGTGCCCACAGGATACTGCCCGGTAGGGCAACTGCCAGCAACAGGGCCGAAGTGCCGAGGCGAACGAAGAGGCGTTTCAAGACGATGCGTCGGCGTAGAAGGCGCGGGTTTCGAACTCGATCATCTGTCGAGCGCGTCGTCCAAAGTCAGCAATGGAGACGACAAGAGCTCCAGCGGGGTATGATCGCTGCAATACCTTTGATGCCATGCAGGTAGAGCAAGTCCTGTCAAGACAATCGATAAGTTCAGGCGCCACTCAACGCTGCGAACAAAAGTCATAAAGCATACTTGATACGTCTGAGAAAAGTAGAGAGGTCGTCAGTAAGTGAGAAGCATTGATAGTACGCAAGTGACCATTTCTCATACCTTCAAGTCTTGGAGCAACTCGGTCGTTTCGTCGTCCTCTTCGAGCGCGCTCATGCCGCCGTCGGTTCCATACGCGCTTCCAGCACCACCGCCGTTCGCTGTTCCGTTGTCGTTCTTTGCGATGGCAAAGTATCCTCCGCCGTCCTTGGCTCCCTTCTCGCGCATTGGAGTTTTCCACACCTCTTCTTTCGCATCCTTCTTTCTCTTCTCTCGCGGGTCTAGCGCCTGTCCCTCGCCCTTGTCCAGCTTCAAGGCAGGCCGCAGCACTCCCTCGCCTTGCCGCCTCCGCATGACCGCTGCCTCGTCCAGTTGTCCTTCTGCTCCCTCCCCCAATCTCCCCCGCGATGATTCGGCAACCCGCGCCTCCGACGCAACAGCTGCAGCAGCAGCAGCAGCACGAGCGTCGTCGTCGTCGTCGTCGCCATCGTGATCCGCCTCGAGTTGGTCCCACTTGCGCTCGGCGCGTTTCCCCGCGAGCGCGTCGACGAACCTCTGGGTCAACCTCACGTGGTCCCCGAGCGTCAACTGGGTCCCCAACGGCGCGTACAGCCTCCGTGCCGTGTTGGCCGCGCGCAAGTGAGACCACGAAGGCGCGTCGAGGATTCCGGACCGGATCAAACTCCCGATCGCGCTCGTGAGTGACCTCACGGCGCGCTCGTGTGACGAAGACGTTCCGTCGTGGTGCGACTGCGACTGCTGCTGCTGCTGTTGCGATTGATGGTCCCCGCCGACGACGCCGGCGGCGTCGTCAGCGGCGAGCGTGTTCGAGTTCGAAACGAGGTCGGGGTGGGTTTCGGCCGAGACGTAGATCGGGGGATGGTACGTGATCAACACGTCCGAGCGGAACGAGTTGCGCTGCGGGTACGACATTGAGACGGTTTGAACCGCGAGGCGAAACGAGCGGTCGCCCGCTTGGACCCGGCGCGTCAACGTGTCGGACACGATGCGTGACACGCCTTGCTTGAGCGGTGACATTTCCGACGAATAGCGAGACATGCCTTCGGGAAACATACACTGTGTCGGTCGGGGTTTCAGAAAAGGGTCATGGTGAAGCTATGTGGTGAGCAAAAAACGCTGACAACATCAAGCGAGCGAAAGAGAAAAAGGAAAAAACTTGCAATCATGTCACCTTTCTCCTCGAGAGACTTGATGAGTTCCTGGAACACGATCGAGTTGTCGACTTTTTGTCCGAGATGGTCTTTCGGACGTTTGATTGGAAGCGTCCCGGCGTTCTCGATGAGAAACGAAGAAAACGTCCCGCGCCCGAACTGCGTATCCTTCGCGGTTAGGCGGAGGAGGGACCGTTTCTGAAAGGTATAGGCGGTCGAGCGAGTCAGCTCGGAGTATGCGGGAGAAGGATCCGGAGGGAGGTAAGTGGGGGGACTCAGGAAACTTGCCGAGGGAGGTACGCTCGTGACGAGCAGGAGAGCGTCGGTGAGCGAGTTGGAATGGTTCGCGCACAGCATACTACGCACGCGAGTGGTCCTCTCGGGTCAGCATACTGGAGGCCGGGGGCGAGAAGAGCTCGAGGGAGGAGGGTCAAGGCGACTTGCGTCGGAGTTCCGTCTGGCGTGATGTGTTCCTCCCCCTCGACGACGACGTTCGAGTAGAACACGCCGAGCACGAATCGGAATAGCCATCGGATGAGGATGTAGGCGAGCGTCGGCTCAGATCCGACGAGTCGGCCAGAGTCGCACTGCCGTCCCTCGGGCGGCACTTGGAGCTTGACCGAGCTGAAGGCACCTCGCTCGCGAGTGCCTCGCGTCATGGTCCTCGAGGCGTGAGTGGGCGAGCAGAGCGAATTCAACTCGAAACTCCATGACGACGTTCGCATGAATCCGGCCTTCGCAACGTGTTGCGCCTAACGACCCTTCTCTCTCTTCAGAGTGTCCTTATCGCAATGGATCAGATGGCTGCACAAAACAAACGGCGAGCATGGACCCGGAATTTTGTAATATGTGTCCGGTTCTCCAGCGAATCGAAACGCGATCATCACCTGGCCAGGTTTCCGCGCTAGGTCTTTCAGTGGTGTATCAATGCATGTCGAGCATTCGTACTACTCTTCATCGTGCCCCATCGACACGCTCTCTCCGGCCCTCGCTTGTACTGTATCCGACAGGTCGCCTCGTTCCTCCCTCCCACTTGGTCTCGAGACAGAGCTCGCTCAACGACGACCCCCTCGAAGCGAGAGAACCAAGTGGAGCGTCGCTCCTGCTTCGACTTTTGATTGCTCGGCAGTCTTGTCGTCCGCCCTATGGCGGGTTAGGTCAGACACCAACGAATTTTCACGTGCGAGCGATGTCAGCACGTAACGATAATCGCCGAATGCTCATCGAGCTCCTCAGTCGACTTCCGTGTGTTGATGGTAGCGTCGTTCACTCGGAAACCGACGAGGAGCAGGACCGGAATCGGAGTGCAAGGACGAGAAAAGGATTGCGGAACGACTCACATGGCCTTGCCGAGGTAAATCAAACGCTGTTGCGCTGGCGGAATACCCGCCTTCTCTTCGAGAACTTCCTTGATCTTTGAGACCTGTGTTTGCACGCGCGAGCGAGGAGAGAGAGGGAGGGGAGTTGGATGAGCGTTCATCGCGAGACGGCGGGGGAGCCAACCTCGTTCGAGATGCGGCACCCGGGGCGAGGAGCGAGTTAGAGTACCGTGTAGTCGGGTTCAATGTCGACTTCGAGCTGTCGAGCACAAGCGAAGACGCGATCGAGCGGTCGAGATCAGCGAACGAGCGAATCGGCCTTGAGAGCTCGTGCAGGCGGTCGACTACACACTTCGTTACCAGTGAGGGTCTGTACGCGTCACAGAGTGCGTAGTGCACTTGGTCAGCGAACACGACGAGGCGAGAACGGGCGCGCGAGTAGCATGACGATCGCGCGACGCACCTTGATCTTGATTTGCATGGTTGCGAGATACCCAGTCGAGCGAGAACGAGCGTGGAAACGAGCACGAGAGAGGGTCGAAGGCGCGAAGTGGGGGAGCTGACTAGAGTCGGGCGCCGCACTGCCGACGGCGCATGGAATCGAAAACTCGACAGGAGTCACTTCTTGATCACGAGTGTCCACTGGACGGGCTCCGTACAGAGCAAGGCGATATTTTAGGCGCGTCAGTCCGATATTATTGAACGCGAACGCAAAATGGTGCTCTAGACAACATCGCAGAAATCGGGTCGCGCGCTGAGCGGGTCCTTCCCGTCGCCAGTTCGAAGCCGTCGGTCGATCATATTTCATTTACAGTCGCGAGTCCAGCTCGAGGTGCATCGGCAAAGTTAGCGGCGCACATTCTCTGATCTAGGTCCGGTTGGCCGAGGTCCCGCGGGGAGGGGGGAAAAGGGGAAAAGGGGGAAAGGCAAAAGACAGGTTGCGACACCTTTGACAGGGACGGCAAACAAAGGGCGGGGGTTGATTCGGAAGGATACTAGAAGACTAGGAAGTCGGCTCTTGTTGTTGAATCTGTTCGATCGTTTTCAAAGGGTTTCGAATGTTGTTCCTCATGTCCTGTTTGACCGGCCAGCTCGGGCAGTCAGCTCTCCCGCTCGGCTCGGCTCAGAGTAGAGTGTGTCGAGGTAGTGGAGCGTACGAGGGCAATCTCCTTGACGTGTTCGAGCAGGCTCTCCTCGACCTGAACGGCGAGCAACTCTTCGTGTAGCGCCTTGTACGCGCGATCGTAGTATTCGGAATGCTCCCCCAACGCTTCGAGCAACCGAGTAGCGAACGTCCTGTAGTGAAGATGTGTACCGCTTAGCAAGAGGAAACGGTCGAGAAAAGAAAAGGCAGACTGACGGGTTCATCGCCCTCTGCAACTCTCGCTTCTGCTCCTCGGACACTTCAGGCACGACATCGTGGACTCGTCTTCCGAGGTCGTGCACGTTCAAATCCTCCATCCGCGTGTTTCGCATCCTCGTTGCGAGTCGGAACACCCGAGGAACGAGCGGAGGGTCGGGTCTCTTCTTTTTCCGCTTCGGCCTCCCTTCTCGCACGCCCTCGTCTCCGTCTCGACCGCTCCCTCGATCGCTCCCTCGCGAAGACGTCTCGCTCGCATCCGAAGAGTACTCGACTCCTTCGGCGATAGCTTGGATCGACGCAGAATCCCAAGCTCGTGTCCGGGGCCGAGGCTGCGACGAGTTTCCCCTCGACTCGGCCGATGATTCGTTCGGAGCGACTCTGATCCCGATAGATGAGACCACGATCGCAGGAGAAGGTTCGTGCGCGTTCTTCCTCGGTCTCCCGCGCTTCTTCGGAGGCTCGTTCGGGTCCTTTTCCGGTTTCGTGCGAGGTCTCCCCCGTTTCCTCTTGATCGGCACCGCTTCCCCCTCTGCAACAGTCCGATTTGTCTGCGTTGTCGGCGCAGAGACTTGATCGACGTAACTAGGCTGAGGGTACGCCTCGTCGAGCGAAGGAAGCACTGGCAGATCGGTTTCGTACTGCTCGAGTCCGAGGATCCCGTTGCGAGCGACGGCGGCTGCGATCGAGTTCGGTCCCGGTCCCGCGATTGCTTCAATCGATCCCGAATGGAGATCGTCAGCGGGAAGTGCGCCGCCGACCGCGATGTCGTCCGACAAGAATCCGAAATCCGAGAAAGCATCGGCCGTGATCGGGTTCGAGTAGGAAGTCTGCGGGTGCGCCTCGACAGGCGGAGGAAGGTCGTAAGGGTTCGCAGGGGGTTGACCCGGTCGGGTGCGCGGAGTTTGCGAGAACGCCGAGGAGAAGTTGACAACGCGAGACGAGGCGGCGGAAGGGGGGTCAACGAGGGACGGGTCGATGACGTTACCGCTCAAGAATGCGAGAAACTCGTCTGGCATGGCGTTGTCGTGCGTCATGGGGTCGAAAGGAGTCAGAGGAGAACGACTCGGACAACTCGGCGAGTTGATTCAACTCGAGTCGCTCGAGGACTACCGCAGACTCGAATCGGGAAATGTCGTATCGAAGGATAGACAGACTCCGCGGCGTGGTTAATCGAGGGCGTCGAGGGTGAGAGAGAGCGGGAACGAGATGAAGCGCGTTGAACCGCGACTCTCTCGCCTCTTGCCCTACGTACAGCCACGATTACTGTCGAAACCGTCATCAGGAATGGCTGCTCGACTACTCGAATCGCCGCTACACCGGATCCCAACATTGTGGTCGCTGTATCGTCCGCTCTTCAAGTCGGCTCGCCGTGCTCCTCTCGCCTCCGACGAACGGCAAGTATTGTACGCCCACGTCAGAGATGAGTTCAAGCGGTCAACGAAGCTTGGCAACGTTGACAAAATCAAGCGCAAATGGCTCAAAGCTGAACGAGTTTCGTCCGATTTTCCCTTTTCGCCTCGCGCCCGGAGCCAGGCAACTGACTATGTTATCGTGGAGGTAGCTACTCGAACAGCTCGAAGGTGCTCACTCGTCGACGGTGCACCTCGATCGTACGAGAGAATTGGCTCGTTACCTCGTCGACCGTTCTTCCCTCCCCGCGCATCCTCCGCCGCCTCCGAGCAGCAACGAGAAGCCACGCCGACCCCGGTCGTTTCGACGTCCGTCGATCCTGCATTCGACTCAGTTCGCACCACCAATGCTCAGAAAGAGACCCCAGCCGATCGGAACCACGATGATGATTTTCAACCGGCGACGAAAGAGCCAACGACGGTACGACCAGCTCGAAGTCGCGAAAGCGTACGTTCAGCTCACTCGCGACGAGGAAGCTTTCGAAGCACGCTTGGGATTGAATCACGGTGACAAGAGCGCGAAATGGGGAGGAGAATGGCGAGAATGGATCGGACAAGCAAGGGAGAAAGAGAGGCGAGAGCAGCACCGCAACAACGTGAGTCGCCTCGCTTTCAATATCGCAATGTGCTTTCTCGAAATGTCTCTGACGCTGCGCCGTTCGTCAACCAGCTGAGGATCCCTGACGAATTGCAAGCGCAGGCGAACAAACTCAACAAATCGCGCGAGCAGCACCGGCAGTACAAACCGCGATCCCGGGTCAGGCCTCGCAGCGATCGAGCCGGCGCCGAGGCTAGCGGTGATACGTCGTAATGTGACGCAAGCAATGTCAAGGTGGAAACTGTCCCGGAGCCGAGCGGGAGGGAAAGAGACTGAGCAAAGTTCCGAACCGCAACACGACCGACTCGCATCTACAACCTCGTCCTTCTTATCTCTACGACACTTCCCCGACGTTCTTTTATCACCTGTAATTTTTTTACCCGCGAGGCCGACGAACCCACGCTTTCCCGCAAAGTTGGTTCGGCATTCCGAAGATGAGGCGCACCACTTTGCCCAGTCGCCCGCGCCCTGCTTTCTTCTCCTCACTCGGTTTCCCATTCGCGCGTCACCACACGCCAGAGACGCAGTATGATCCGCGCATTTGCCGGCCGTCTGTTGGTGTGTCCATCGTCCGCGCCTCGGCCGACCCCCGCGCGGCGGCTCGTCTTTCGACCTCGACCCTCAAACCCCTCACGACCACTTCGGCAGTCCGACACCGCAATTGCGACGACGCGACGAAATCTCAGTAGCTCGAGGGTCGTCGCGGGACAAGTGAAAGAGTTTAAACTGGCAGACATTGGCGAAGGAATCACGGAATGCGAAATCGTCAAATGGTCTGTACTAGTCTTTATTTACTCTTCCTAAGAGGCGTACATACTCATCAAGCTCGTTGAACAGGCTCGTCAAACCTGGTGACACGATCAGCGAGTTTGATCCAGTCGCAGAAGTGCAGTGAGGAGTTTTCTCCTCGTTTGCTCACACACTCGCGACGAACGCTGAATGCGTTCCCTTGATTCTCACTGTCGTCTTCAGATCCGACAAGGCCTCGGTCGAGATCACGTCGCCATTCTCGGGAACTGTCAGGTCGATAGCGGGAGAGGTCGGAGACATGCTCAAAGTCGGCGCGACCCTGTGTCAGGTTGAACTGGAAGGAGGTGACGGGTCTGTCGCGACGGAGCCCGCTAGGACGACTTTTGCCGCTGCGCTCGACGCTACGGCGTCGTCAAGGTCGACGACCAAGGAGTTCAAGCTCGCCGATATCGGCGAGGGAATTACCGAGTGCGAGGTCGTGAAATGGTCTGTCGAACTTCCCTTGTTTCGATGGGGATCCGCATCTCGCGCGAGCTGACCGAGAAGCTTCTCTGTCACGCAGGCTCGTAAAGCCGGGAGATGAGATTGAAGAATTCGATCCGATTGTGGAAGTAACGTGAGTCGCCCTCCGCTCGCCGTGGTGCGCTACTCACCGGAAGACAGCTCATTCTGATCCGGCTGAACACGCAGCTCGGACAAGGCGTCCGTTGAAATTACTTCGCCCTATTCTGGAACGGTCAAGTCGCTCGCGGGAGGAGTTGGAGAAATGCTCAAAGTCGGTTCGACCTTGTGCGAGATTCAAGTTGTCGAAGTTTCCACTCCAGGAGATGATGTCGCCGAGCCGCCAAGCCAGCACACTTCGCCCGAGTCGCACTCGGACGTCCCGCACCCCGTTCGACCTGATCCGACCCTCGGTTCCGCTTCAGTGCTCGCCACTCCTGCGACTCGTCGGTTCGCGCGCGAGCTCAAAGTCGACCTTACGCGGGTGACTCCGACAGGACGAGACGGAAGGGTGACGAAAGGAGACGTGCTCGACTACTCGAAACAGTCTCAGGGCGAAGCCCGACCGTTTGTCCCGTTCGAACGTCCTCCCGTTTCCGCGTCACCCTCGACCTCTGCATCTCCATCCACCTCGACTCCTTCGCTTCCTTCGTCGACGACGTCACAGACACAAACCAGTGCGACTCCTGCTTCTCTTTCGATTCCCCTCTCCTCGACGCGCCGAGCGATGTACCGAGCCATGACGGCTTCGCTCGAGATTCCTCATTTCGCCTACTCCGACACGATCGACGTCACCCTCCTTGAACGGCTGAGGCTGTCGCTCAACGAGAACGTACCCCTCGAGTTCCGCAAGACGCTGTCTCCGAAAGACGTCCTCTCGATCGACCGAGCGCGACAGTGGGCCCCCGACGCTAAACACCCGCTCGAAGACAGTGCGAAATTCGACCGGATCACCCTCCTCCCTCTCCTCGTCAAGGCTCTCTCGACCGCTCTGCACGAACACCCCCTCTTCACGTGTTCGCTCGCTGCCCCGGCTGCGACTTCTGCCGCTGGGTCCGAACCTAGCCTCAGCCGACGACTTTCTCACGACATTTCGGTCGCCGTCTCTTCCCCTTCTCCCTCTGGCGGTCTCTACACTCCCGTCCTCCGCTCGATCGACTCTCAGTCCGTGTTCTCCGTCGCGTCGAACCTGACTCGCGTCCAATCTGTCCTCTCGCCGAGTTCGTCCTCGTCGGGTCTTCCGAAATTCCCTCCCGAGTTTCAAGGTGCGGGAACGATCACGCTGAGCAACATTGGCGCGATCGGAGGCAAGACGACTCATCCGGTCATTCCTCCAACGGGACAACTCGCGATCGGTGCGATGGGCCGAGTCCGAGTCGAACCGAGGTTCTCGCAACAGGGGGGAGAGGCAGAGAGGGCGAAGAGAGTCGCGAGAGGAGACGAGCTCGACGTGACGGGAGAATGGAAGATTGAACCGAGACTTGTTATGGTAAGTCCCGCGCACGTTTCCCCTCCCCTGTCTCAGTAATCTTGACGCATTTTGGCGTTCATGTGCAGGACGTGAGCTTCTCAGCGGATCACCGCGTCGTGGAAGGGGTAGAGCTCGCGAGGCTCGTCGAGACGTGGAAAGGGATCATTGAAGATCCGACGAGGTTGATGGCCTAGAGTCGTTCTCCGGTAGCGGAGCTCAACAACTGAGTACAGCACTGTAGACCGTACAAACGGAAAATACTAGATGTTTCGACCGTGATTGCACCAGGAGTTCTCGGATCTTCGCTCAGATCGCTCTTGCTTCCGGGGCCTGACCACTCTCAGCTCAGGTCGGATTTGATTCCCGATCTCATCGGCTCTCAGACCCTTCAGCGAACGTTGTCCGTCATACCTCGAACTGGGGAACGCGCCACGGTTCGTTCTGCTCTCTTCTCCTCGTTTCATCTCCTTGAAAGAAGGGTTCGTTCCGCTACTCGCCAGGACGTCAGAGAAGCTACACAGTCTCACAGGCTCTCCGCTCCGCTCCCCCGATTGGCCTCTATTGCGTAGGTGCCTCGAGTATGCCAGGGTGCCTGGATTGCGGAAAGACCTCGTTAACCCAGAAACGTGTCAGTATTCTCTTTCGTTCGGTGGAGGTCCATCGCTTATACCGATTCTCGTAGCTGGACCGCCATATAGCCGCATTCCATCGTCAGCCCTCTACAGGCCAAGCAAAAAAGACGAAATGTCCCGATTGCGCAAACTCCTGGTATCGACACAACGCCCAGTGGCAGCACAGGAAACTCTGCCACAACCCGCAAGATCCTAGTGTTTACGCGGATAGAGCAACTCAAAATATCGCTCGCACGAAAACGGCCCAGGCAATGAGGCATAGCGACTTTGATGTGAGCTTCTCGCTGGTTGTTCTGCACGAGCTCATTCAAGGGTCCAGATGCCGTTCTTTAGCTTACGAAGTGCTTTCGTCGGGTGAAAACTAGGTTGGAGTTTTCCATCCGAATGCGGCCTCGAATAGCGCCAACTATCAGCCTGCAGCTCAACCGGCCCGTCTTGCGACGGTGTCAAACTCGGCGGCAAAGGCTCGACCGCAGTCTCGGACGGAGATGGACCAAACTACTGTCCCACAAGCTGACAATGAGCGTCGAACGGAAGCTAGCCGCCACGATTGGATGAAGACCGTCATGAGAAGATCAACTTCGCCTTCTCTCTCAAAGCGCCGACCAGCCCTCACTCCCCGCCAAGCTGTGCGATACAGGGATATCGCTTGAGACGACTAATCTTGTCGTTACAAGACGTCCCCGTTGTCCTCTTGCCTAGCTCACCTTTTGCGGCCGACTCTGTGCTTGCCTTGTTTTTTTTTTTGCTTTCCCTTCTTCTCGCCCTTCTCGTTACCAAAAAATCCAACCGTTCTTTACAATCTCTCTCAATACGTACTCAGAGCGGTGTGCGTGATTGGTGACCGATGTTTGGACTCCACGCGCTCGAAGACCTCTTTCGTATTGGAGCTCAGGTCTCGCCCGCGCTTAAACCGTCCGTGGACGTTTTCGAGCGGGCGCTTGCACGCGAAAGGACCGAACCTCTTCCTTTCGCTCTTTCGATCCAAGCCCCTTCTGTTTGCTACGACCTCGAACCAAACCCCCGAGTCGCTTCGGAACTTTTCCTGCGGAGGCTCGTTCTCGGTCCGTCTGCAACATGGACGCGCCGCCATGTGACTCTTGCAATTGGCCTGGCGGACCCTACACGAACAGTGTAAGTGGACGGTTCGCCTGGACATCTCTGCCATACCAAGTTGCACCGAAACGCTGACGAGGTTCGGCTCTCCTTCTTTCCAGCGCGAGAAGCACCAGGCGTCGTACCATCCCATCGACCCTGCGGAACGAAAAAATCGTACACAGTGTATACACTGTACCAACTCGTGGTATTCGCAAGGGGGTTTCTCGTTCGGTAATCACATGGAATGGTGCAAACATAATGCTGCAACGGCGGGCGGAGCGCCGACAATGTATCGAGGACACATGTGAGAGAGAGCTTCCGCTCGTTTTTCTTTTTCAGAACCTCCTCCGGTTCCCAACAATTCGTCGATTGACCCAGCTTCTTTGTCGTTTCTTGTTTTACAGTCTGACGTCGTTTACGAGCGACTCGTGGCCGTCTACACAGCAATCAGGATCCGCGTCGACGCCGACGTCAAAACCGATTCATGCACGAAATCCGCCACCCATCGCGAACGTACTCGAACCGACGGCGCGAGTTCCAAATCAAGAGATGCGACGAGGAGCAGGATCACGGGAAATTTCGGCAAGAGGTCACTTGGAGTGGTGGAACACGGTCATGGGATCTCCTTCGCCCATTGCGCCATCGTCGTCGTTGACAACAATGTCGACGCGATTCGAAAACCTCCCTCCTCTTCCTCCTCCAACCTCGCAATCCCAATTCGAATCCCAGTCCCAATCCCTCGCCCATCGTCATTGTCGTCGCGTCTGCCTCTCGACCCGTCAAGCGAGATACTATCGAGATCTCGTTTGAGAAATAAAAGAAAAAGGATTTCAATTCCAGAGAACCACGAGAGGACCTGGGGAGGGGAATGGGGGGAATGGGGGCGATGAGAGAGAAGAGGGGGGAAAGGTGTCCAACCCAAAGAAGGAGAAGAAGAGAAAAAAAGACAACGACATGGAAGCGAAAAACAACAAAACAAAAGGGGGAACCAGAAAGAAACCGCGAAAAGAGGAGAGGAAGGAGGAGGCTGGGGGGGGATAGAAAGGTACGGTGAACAGAGTAGTTTGATAGTAGAGAAGATAAAAAGGAAGGTACGA
Source organism: Sporobolomyces phaffii (assembly GCA_037042985.1). NCBI lineage: Eukaryota > Fungi > Basidiomycota > Microbotryomycetes > Sporidiobolales > Sporidiobolaceae > Sporobolomyces > Sporobolomyces phaffii. The sequence continues at coordinate 166,959 of JAWNFN010000012.1, read as the reverse complement.
GAAGCACCGAAGAGGAATCCTATGGGGTTCCCAAAATGAGGGGCCGAAAAAAAAGCTGCTGCGATTCGACCCGCGTGTGCTCGTATGTGTTTGAAACAGAGAAGAGAGAGAGGTGGGAGGCCACGAGAAGGTGGGGTGCTATACAACCTTTGCAGAGACATGTGCGAGAACAGTCGGACCGCGCGGGCGGGGGGGGGGGGGGGGGGGGGGGGGGGGGGGGGGGTGGAGCGGTCGTCTCGAATCGACTTCATTCTCGCTGCTGCTGCTACTGCTACTGACGGAGGTCGGACGAGGACGACGACGAGTGACTGTTCGAGCTCGAGTGGGTCGAGAACGACGTTGGGACGGTCGTAGATCGACGCAGTCCCGGCCGGCAAGGCGAACGAGACGGAGACGGAGACGGAGACGAGGAAGAAGGTTCAGTGTCTGGGATTGATGCGGAGAGGTACGCGTTCTGTAGAGGAGGAAGAGCGATGGGACGTTTGGGAGGTGAACGAGGAGGGGACGGAAGCGAGAGGTCGATCATCTGGCCCGTCAATGAAAAGACGCATCCTCCCGCGTACGAAGACAACGGTGGTGTCAATGCCGACTCGGCGTCGTCGTCGTCGTCGCAGATCGAGTCCGAGCCAGTAATGTAATACTCGCTGGGTACGATCGTCGTCGGGTCGCGGTACGAGTCGCCTTCGTCTTCTTCGTCGCTGCAACTGTCGATCTCGGTATCGTCGAGTTCGTCGTCCGGGTCGATCAAGTCGTCGGAATCCGTTTCCGTGTCGCCCAAAAACTCCCCAAAGTACTCCGGTTCGTTCCCTTGCGTCTCAATCCTCCAAGCGTTCCACATGACCCATCTGTATCGAAGCGAAAGATAAAGACTGTCAACTTCTCCACGATATCGGAAAAAACATTTCCACTGTGAACCGAGGGAGAGAGAGAAGGTTTCTCACTTTTTGAAACGGAGGGCTGCTTCTCCTGCACTCGTGGGTCCTCCCTCACTCTTCCATTTCTGCCTCAAGCTGAGCAGGAGGAGTTTTTTCAACGCCGGACCTGAAACCGCTTGTTCTTCTGCTGCTTCGCCTCCTCCCCCTTCCGGGTCTCCTCCCGCTTCCTCCTGTGGCCCACCGCTTGACTGGCTACAACTGCTCGCGGGCGTTGTTGTAGCTCGAGGCGAGGTCGGGCGCGACGGGCAAAGACCGCCTCCGTCTTTGCGTGCGAGTTCGAGTTCGAACCCGAGTCGACGATGGATCGCCGGGGGAGAAGAAGGAGCGGGCTCGAAGACGGAAAGCCACGCTCGACCGTCGGCGTCGTCGGACGACGCCGAAGTCGACCAGACGGCTTCCGAGGGTCCGAAACGACTCTGGTTCGATTCGCCTTCGCAGCGCGAAGCGGACGCCCACCAGCTCGATCGACGAGTCGGCCCGCCGGTCGGACGAGCCGGAGACGACGGTAGACGGGTACGAGTCGGCCGCCCAGTGTCGGTAGAAGACGACGACGAAGCGGGAGGGGGACCGGAGAGGAGGAGCGCAGGCGAGCGGTAAAACGTGTGAAGGACTTTACGTTTTTTGATTCGAGTCGAGTGATTCGAGTGGCGGTCGCACGCGGCCAAATCGCGTTTGGGCGACGAAGACGACGACGAAAGGGGTCGAGTCGGGTTGTCAAAGGTAAAGTTGACTGAAGAGGGCTGGATCGGAAACGGAAAGGGGGACGAAGAAGACAGGACGAGGTGGTCGAGCAGGGTCGGGAGGGACGTGCGATCGACGTTGTCGCCCGCGGTGGTGGTGGTTGAGTGATCGCCGACGTGGTGCATGTATCCAACCGCGGCAGCCGGGACCGGGGCAAGGTCCGGGGGGAATCCCTTATCAGTCCCCCTGGCCGCCGTTGCCCCGTCGGTTTTCTCCCTCGTCCTCGCGCTCGCCTTCCGTGCCCTGTTCGAGTCGCCCTCTGCTTGTCCGAGTCTGCGGATGCCCGAAACTACATGCAGGCGGCGACGAGGAGGAGGAGGAGGAGGGGGCTCGTGATCGAGCGCTCGACGAGGCGACGACGCGTGCCGCGTGCGCCGGGCGGGACCAGCGATTGCGAGTTCGTGGTGGAGTCGCGGAGAACGTCGCAAGCCGGGCGCGGCCTCGCACGAGAGCATTTCCCTCGATCGTTTAAACGCGCGTGAGCGGGGCGAGAAAGGAGGAGAGGGGCGGAGTGAATAAATGCAGGCCCCCTCCCCCCCCTCCGGATCCCGTCCTCGCCCGCGGTCCCCGAAGCCAGCATCTCCGACCCGCTTTTACCCTCGCGGTTTGAACTGCATACTCAGCAACACGAAACCATAGACCTAGCTTGAAAAAAAGAAAAAATCCGAGCCAAATCATTCTCTCGTGCCGTTTCACAGGTATCCATACGTGACAGGTTGCCTCCCTGCGATACTCAATCCCATGACACTGCCGAGCGGTACGACAACTTGTCCCTGTCCCTCTCTCTGTTTCTGTCCGATCGAGGACGATGCGAGGGACTCGTCGGCGAACCGAGCTCTCCGCGGCGAGAGCGTGACTTCGACCGCCGTCGAGAACCCCGCGCCTGTTTCGTCGTGATCTTGGTCGTTGTCATGGAGTTGTTTCTCATCGTCGGCAAAGAACTCTCCATAGTCGCTGATCGAGGTCGGAGCGGCAGAGTGGTGTCGCGACCCAACGCCAGTAAAGGCCGCGTTCGGTGGTGCGAGGCGACCGTGCTCGGCCGATGGCGCCGCGGATGCGTCGAGGTCGGCGGCGCGAGTCGTGGGCTGTACCGGTCCGATTCGAATGACGAAAAAGGGTGCCGAGCTCGAATTTTTTCAGTTCGGACGTTCTTTCTTTCGACCCCAACGAGCTTTAGCGAAACTCACCCTGTCGAGACAAGTGAGATCGGTCCTTCCTCCTCCGGTAGCGTTCGTGTCACTCGAAAAGAGGTCGGCGATCGGAGTGACTCTCGGCATTCCGATTCGACTGACCGTCACGGGGACTCGAGGGGGCGAACGCGGCGACGGAGGTTTCGCAGAGACTGGAGAACCTTTGAACATGTCGCTCAACGACGACGCGTGCTTCGAGTAGTCGACTGTGAGTCGAGTGAGCTCGGCTCCGCCTGGAGTTCAAGCATCCATTGGAGCGTCAGTTCATCGTCGGAAACCGCTGGCTCCATGAGTCTGAGAGGGAGACCCGAATACTCACGAGTGTGCGATGCCAACAGGGAGAAGACGTAAAGTTTCGGCAGGACGATAGCAAAAGCCTGTTGGACCAAGTTTGAGCGGGGAAGGGGGGGCCAACTCGGTGCAAAAGGGGGGAAGTGTCAGGAAGGTACGTACCATCCAGAGGCCACTCGCTCGGCCTCGGTTGTTCCAACCGAGGAGGAACGCGAACGCGAGAATGGATACGATCGTGGCCGCAAAATTCGTCTCGGCGACGTAGCGCGAAACAACCTCGACCACGGTTTCAGACCGTACCGCGAATCGAGGACTCCGGGCATCAATGATACCGGCAACAAAGATCGTCACGTTCTGTGTTCGTTGCGTAAGGGGGGGGGGGGGGAGAATGTCAGCGAATAGCACACAATTGCGCAAAAACCGAACGGACAAGTCTGATCTCAAACTCACGCAAACGATCGAGCAAACGAGGTAAGAGAGCGTCTGCCACCCGACATCGACATGTACGTCCATCGCAAAGAGCGGGGATGGGTTTCGAACCGTGTTGTACGCCGCAACGATACCGAAAGCTGGGGTCCGCCAATGACTCGACGGCCGTCAGTACCGTGCAAAACGGTTCCAAATTCGAGCAAAACGGCTGACCGAGTTGAGCGGCAGCAAACACGACAATCGCGGAAACGAGCCAACTCCGCACGGGTTCCTTGTACAAGCTCGAGAGTTTCAACGCGTAGTAGATTTGGACGATCTGCGTGTGCGCGCAAAAGAGAAAAGTAAGGCGAATCAGCACACGAGGTCTGTTGGGGGTGACAGGGTAAGTAGATCTGGCGCGGGACGAACAAAGGCTATTGTGACGAGAAAGACGATATGTGCCGAGAAAGCCCTGCCGAAACAACAATTCGACGTCAGTTGTTCCATCGCCTCCGCCTTCCAAAAGGTCTCGGAAGAAGAAAAAAACGGGGACTCAACCACGTAGCTTCTGAAAGGTAACTCGAATCGCCCCAATGCAGAATGACGTGTTCGTACACGGCCCAGCAGAGTATACCTGTGTGAGCTGTCGAAGCTATCGAGACGAGCGAAACCTGCCCACCTCGGTCCAAAGCAGCATCAGTCTGGGTCGGGGAGAAGGAAAGACACGGGAGAGACGTACGGCCGCCTTCCACTGGGGTGGGTCGTGCGTCGTTCGAAAGTACGACAGGGTGAGGTGAACGCAAGAAGAAGAGATCCAGATTGCGACGAAGAGGGCCACGACGAGCGGTCCAAACCTTGACGGGCAGGCCGCGCGACAAAGAACAGTCGGTTTCGGGGGAAGACGGGTCTGAGAACGGGGGGGGGGGGGGGGGGGGGGGGGGGGCTGTGGACGGGATCGACTCACGTAGGGGTCGCCGACACGACGTTATCCATCACTAAGTGGTTTCCTGAGGCGCAGATCGGAAGGGAAGGAGAGAAGTGAGCGGTGGTGTTTCCCCCCACACTCGAGGACGGCGAGAACCGAGCGGCATGAAAAGTCTGTGCTCGACAGACAGACGGACGGACGGACAGACAGACAGACGCACGTCGCAATGAGAATCATGACAGGGCACTAGCCTTAGCAGCGCGATCGAGTCTCCGACCGATCCTTCTGCACGTGACACAGTGGTAGCGGGACGCGGACTTATGGACCTTTCCATGCAACAGCCGCAGTGGCGATCGTAGTCGCATGCTCGACAGAGTTTTGATGCAGTCGTCCCAGCCTCGAGAGCTACAGGGAGTGCGGTCGTCTCGTGATGGTGTGCGCCAAAGAAAGAAAGAAAGAGAGAAAGACCCGACGGAGGCGAAGGATAGCAGAATGGGGAGCGCGGGGGTAATCGCTCCTTGGGCAAGCTCGACACGGCGAGTGTATGAAAGAAAGCGAAGGAGAGAGGGTTGCAAGAGAGCCGAGTCGAGTCGAGTTGAGTTGAGTTTGTCCCTCAACGGTTCAACTCGCCATGGCGACCGACCCTGACGCGCTGTTGCAGCGGTACACCTCGACGTTGGAGCAGCTCGCGACCTCGCCGTACGACCGCGCGCTGTACACGGAACGGATCTCGCTCGCTGAACAAGTCGGACTCGGAGATGAACTCGACGCCGCGACGCTCGACCTCGCGGACCACTTTCCCTTGACGCCGGGTGAGTGTCGATTCACCTCCTCCGCCGCGCCCCCGTGCGAAAACTCAACGGTTACCCATGACGCAGCCGAGTGGGACGGTTTCCTCACTCGCCGTCGATCGCTTCTCCCCTCGGCTCCCGTCGACGACGTCGAGCCGTACATGAACCTGATCGAGCTCTACCGGAGGGCCTCGCGCGATTACCTCTGTGCGTACCGTCTCGACTCGACCTCGTCCAGTTTCCGATCCCTTGGCCCCACCTGACGCGCGGTTTTGCCCCCCCCCCTCGCAGCGATCCCCGTCCTCGTGTCCTTCTCGACCTGGGTCATCTCGTGCTACTACACCGCGCAAGGGCTTTCTGAGCCCCCGCCGGCGCTCGACGACGACGAAGAGGACGACGAGGATGTCAAAATGAAACCGGCAGAGAGGAGAATCGGTCAACCGGATCCTTTGTTGAACGTTGTGTTCTCGATCGAGTCCGTCAGGGACATGTGTCACGAAATACTCGACATTGGAGGAGAACACCTCAGCGAGGTGAGTGAACACTCGAAACGGTCTCGAGACGGAATTAGGGCTCTAATGTGCTCGCTGCGAGCAGAGCGCGCAATTGTGGACTGTCTGGCGAGACTTCGAAACCGACCTGTTGATTGTGAGTCGTTTTCCATTGCGCGTGCCGAGATTGCGTGCCCGGACTGACTCAAGGGGAACCATGTCCACGCTCAGATGGAGAAAACGTCGGTAGTATCCATTCCCGAGCTCCTCGCTCCGTTCCCGCTCACGAACCGTGCCCTCCCGATCGACAGACCCGACCAACTCATCGTCGTCGAAGAACTCTACACACAGCGACTCCAAGTCCCGCATCTGAGTAAACTTTCCTCGTCGTCGTAGGCAATCCGTCATTTCCGAAAAGCTGACGGAGGTCGCACTTTGACCCTCGCCACAGACATCAAGCAGACTTTCGACGAGTATTCTCATTTCGTGACCAAGTTCGACAATGACAATTACGACCAATCCCTGCCTGCGGCGAGTAAATTGTACAGTGGCGCGGCCAAGAGATCGGATGAACGCGAAATCGAGGAAGCGAAACTCGTGCGTTTCCCCTTTTTTTTCGCTCTCCCGTCGTCCCTCCCTTTGCGCCCTACACTGACTTTGTCTCGATATTGACTCGCCTTCCTTCCCTCCCCCCTCCTTCTCCTTGGTTGACGACCTTGCGTATAGAAAACGGCAAACTACTCCGCTCAAGCGTACCACGAATACATCGCGTGGGAACGAGAAGTGAAAAGACCCGACGTACCGCTCGTCAAATCGCTGTTGAAGCGTGCCGTCAAGGACCATTCGGATGATCTCCAATTGTGGGAAACATTTGTCGAGTTCGAGGTGCGTGCGGGCCAAACCCTTCTCTCCCTTCTCTCGCTTCACTGCTCTCGGAACATTTCGTGCGGTCTTTTGCTCACGCCTTGTGGCTTCTCTAGTGGAGGTTGCCCGAGAAAGATCGAGAACTGTTGCAGGTTGGAGAACAGTCGATTCGGTTCAATCCTGGCAACGCGCTGCTCTGGGCCACCTACTTCCGGATCGTCGTGAGTCAAAGAGCTCTTCGTATAGCGCTCAAACTTCTGTCCTGCCCCCCCCCCCCCCACCCCCCCAATGACGAACGAATTACTGACGCGGATAGTTTTTGGGTCTCACTCTCGGGGCAGGAAAAACTCGATCGAGGGTCCGACGGAGTCGAGGGGTTGTTCGCGCGTGCGATCGCGACGCGACTCTTTGAAACCGATATGGATTCCGCCGTGACGCTGTACCACGCTCGAGCAGCGTTCCATCGTCGACAGGTCGACCGATCTGGTAAACCCTCCCCTCCCTTTCCGGTTCCCCCCTCATTTTTCTTTTGGCCGGTAATATACGAGCTGACCGATTCGAGAGGAATTGGGGTGTTTTCAATGGTCACTACAGGGTCGGAGGAGGAAGGACCCAATATTGAACTGGTCGGACTTGTCCTCGGGGTTCTGCAGGAAGGAATCGCAAAGACGAAACAGAGTCAGTTGCCCCTCCACCCTTTTCCTCCCTTTCCTGTCGGGATTTCCGATTCCACCTTGGAGATTGCTATCATACAGCGCATACGTGGTCAACTGACCAGTACGAGCCCGGAATCGCATAGTCCACAAAAAGGGAGACAAGCAACACCGCCTCGAAAAATTCATGATCCGAGTCGTTGCGTCTCACGTTTCTCTTAACTCTCCGATTCCGAACTGTCTGAACCTTGCTAATACGACCCCCGGGAAAATTCCGTCTCATTTCGAGGGAATTCTTTTGCAGTACGAGCGCTTCCAGATGATCGACGAGGCGGGCAAAGTTTGGGCCGACTTGACAAAGGCCGAACCTTGGAGTTATGCGACGTGGTACGGCCGTGCCGATTTCGAAATGTAAGTATCCTCTCTCTATCTCTCTCTCTCTCTCTCTCTCTCTCTCCGTGCAGAAGCAATCCAAGCTGACGCCGAGACCTGTGCGGGTTGGGGTATTTTTGCTTGGTTTAGTCGAGCGGGACGATACGAGAAAGCGCACGAAGTCTACCTCGCGGCGTGTTCAGCTCGAGGGGTCGATTACCCCGAGTACCTGCTCGAACCCTGGTTGAACTTTGAGAGCGAGTGCGGGACGGCCGAAGACTTGCAGTTTGCGATCGTCAAGGTCAAGAGGTCGAGGAAGAACCTCGAACGTAGGAGAGCGAGGGTTAGTTCCTTTTTATTCCATCCTTGTCCCCTTCTCGCCCCCCCCCCCCTTTCCTTCTCCCTTTTGTCTACAAACCAGGGTACCGCTACTGACTCTTGATCTGCTTGTACGCATCTACGTCTCATCAGGAAGCTGCACAAGCCGGGATCTCTGCGGTCGGTACGGCTGATGCGCAGCCTTCTTCGAACGCTGCTGCCGACGCTTTCATCGCCGCTGCGGTCCAGGCCCCCGAAGACGGGCCCGATCCGACAAAGAAGCGCGAACGGAGTCCCGTAGACGAACCTTTGAACCCTGCATCGTCGAAAAGAATCCGAACGGACGCTCTTCCCGTCGCGGAAGCCACGCCCTCGTCGGAACCCAAACGGTACGGTGCTTCTTGTCCTTGTATCTTTGGGGCATCCCTCCCCTCCAGACCCCCCATTTGAGCACGTCTGACGTACTGAGTGCGTGCAAAAACAGAGATCGAGAACACTCTACCGTGTTTGCCATCAGCTCGGAGAGCATGTCAGAGGAAGACGTTGCTAATCTGTTCAAAGATGTATGTCCATCCTTCATCCTTTGAAACCGACTCTTCTCGACCGTCGTACTCACCGTCGTTTTTTGCGCGCGCAGTGCGGACCGATTCGCGAGAGCAAAGTCAAGGAAATTGGAGGAAAGACGTACGCAATGCTCGAATTCATGGAAAAGGTTCGTTTTCTTCTTCTTCTTGTCACCTTGTTGTGACCGCCCTCGTCATGCATTTGCTCTTCTCGAGCTTATTTGCGCCAAGTATATGTCGGGAGACCTAATTTTATCGACACACACACACACGAACAGGAGAGCGTCCTCGCAGCTCGAACGAAAGACAAGAAGCAGATCAACAACGCCGAGATCGAAGTCTACATCGCTTGGCAGTCGTGCCTCTACGTGACGAACTTCCCCGAATCGTTTGACAAGCCTGCAGTCGAGAAACTCTTTGAAAAGGTGAGGACGGGTAGTGTGTGGCATTTCCGAAAAAGAAGAAAAGCTACTCACTCCGGAAAGGGGGGTTTTCTTGTCCCCCCATATGTGCGTGGTTAGTATGGAGTCATTTTCGACACGCGTTGGCCGAGCAAACGTTTCAAGAACACTCGGCGCTTCTGTTACGTTCAGTTTGCAAACCCCGTAAGTCTGGACCCCCCTCCCTCGCGCGCTCCTCGTCCACAAGAATGCGACGGCGAAAAAAAAAAAAGAACCCCCCACCTGACACCCCGATCTTGCTTTGTACGATCCAGGCTCACGCGCAAGCCGCGCTCGAACTGAACGGCACCGAGCTCGAACCGGGACACAAACTCGGAGTGTTCGTGTCGGACCCGGCGCGCAAGAAGAGTCGGACCGACACGGGGGCGAACAACCGCGAGCTGTACGTCTCGTCGTTGGCCAAGTACGTCAAGGAGGACGAGTTGAGAAAGGTGTTCGAACCCGTATGTCCCCTTTTTCTCGCTCTCTCTCGCTTTTTTCCTCGTGCCCCCAGTACGAACGGAACCGAGATCGTGTCGAACACGCCAATCGCAAGGTATTTTTCGAGATTTGACACTGAAAGCCTGGCCGGAATCTGTTGCGTTTCTCCCCGCATCCCCCAACCCCCTTCTGAATTCTCCAGTATGGAACCATCAAAGGCATCAGGCTCGTCACGGACGACAAGGGAGAGTGCAAAGGTTTCGCATTCGTCGAATACGAAGAAGAGGTAAAAAGCCGTCTCTCTCTCTCTGTCTCTCTCTGGCCCTTCTCGTCGGACGAGAAACGTGCCTCTAACCTGCTTGCGCGCGAAATTTACAGGCTTCGGCGCAAGCAGCTCTCGTATTGAACAATCACGAGTTGCGCAAACGCCGCATGGCCGTCACGATCGCCCAAGCCCGTCAAACCGGTACCGCCAAGTAAGGTTGTCTTCCCCTGCCCAACCTCCCCTGCGACTGTTTCCGTATTTCCTCCTTCAGCCACACTCACCACCACCGAGGGGACCGCTTGTCGCGCGCTTGAATAGGAACCAGAGCAACAACATCGGTTCTTCTTCTTCTTCTTCGAGCAAACTCGACGGCGAGAACCGGTCCGTCAGGGTGCGAGGGTTGGTACCCGGAACGGAAGAAGCCGTAGTGCAACAAGCGTTCGAAAAGTTTGGTGGACCCGTTGACAAGGTCGTGTACGACGCTGCTTCTGGCGAATCGACCGAGGCCGTCGTCATGTTTGAGAATGCCTCCGTACGTTTTTTTTCTCGTTTCTTTTCTCCCGAGATGCGCGTGTCGTTTCCAAAAACTGATCTCCTCCCTTTCCCCCCCCCCAACCCTCTCCCCCCTCCCTCCCTTCCCCCCCCCCCCCCCCCCGGTCCAACTCTGTCCCTCTCTCTGTCTTTTTTTTTGCTCATCCACTTCTCGTCGTGTGGCCCACCACCCTTTTTTTGATCCAGGACGTCGGGAAAGTACTCATGCAACGCGACTCGATCACGGTCGATTCGAATCCGGTCGAAATCTTTGCCGAAGGTCGTCAAGTCCGGAACGCGCATGGCAAGCACCCTGAGGGATCTACGGCGAAGAAGAACAATAACAACAACAACAAGGGCGGCAACGCGGGTGGTGGCGGTGGTGGTAGTGTTCCACTGATGCCTAGACAGGCTTCGAGGGGAAGAGGTAGGGTCGGGTTGGTGGGAGGGAGAGGAGGTGTACGACGCGGAGGCGGTCGAGGCGGTCTTGGAGGAGGAGCTGCAGGTAGTAGTCCGGCGTCGTCGTCGACGACGACGACAACGACAACGGAGGCTGGGGCGACGCGGGATGATAAGCAGGAGGAGGCGGGAACGGGAGGAGCTGATTCGAGAGGTCAGGACGCGTTCAGAGCCATGTTGTCAAAATGAAAGAAAGTGTGAAAACCTCTCGAAGAGAACAAAAAAACACGCGTGTCTTCGTTAGTTTTTGTCGTGGCTTGGTTTTTCGTTCGTTTCCTGCTTGTCCTGGGTCCCCTCACCCCCCAAACTGGGGGTTTCCGTTGTTGGGAGAATGGAAGAAAAAAGCTGCGTCGCCTGACGACAAGGTTCCGCGTCTCGAGAGAGAGAGACTGAGGGATATGAGATTTGATGACTTGGTTTCAACTTTAGGACACAATAGGAGGTTTTTGGGGGGAGAGCAAGGGGTGGGGAAGGGGAAGGAAAGGGGTTTCCAAAGAGCAAAAGCAAAAAGAGAAGAAGAAAAAAACCACAAGAAGGGGGGGAACTGAACAGAGAGGACTGAGACTGAGAGGACAAACGAAGTGGGGGGGAAAGAAGCGCGCGCGGCGTTATTACAGTAAGCAAGCGAAGTAGCAGGAAAGGTTTTCTTTTCGTCGAGGAATGGAAGTAGGCGAGGGGCGCCATCAACGGTAGAGGCGACGAGGGCTTGACCGAAAGAAAGAAGAAACAAAAAATGGGGGTAACGCGCTTGACCGTGAGAGGGGTTCGTCGAGAGTGTCCGTGGGAAGGACCAAGGGGGAAAGGCGAAAAGAAGGCACACTAGAGGGTCGGGGGGAGAGAGGGGGGGTGTGGACTGAGAACGTGAGAAAAAAAGACGAAGAAAAAATTCTAGTTCCCTCCTTGGGACCTTCCCCAAGGAGATGCCGCGCCATTTCCAGGATACGCGCCCGGTTGCTGGTGCGATGGTTGTTGTTGACCTTGCTGAGGTTGGGCGTACATGTTGGCGTAAGAACCGGGAGCGGGCGACTGGTACGCACCGGCGACCCCTCCCGCGTTGGGGGATCCCGAAAGGAACCCGTAACCCCCGGCAACGGCGGCGTTGCCGTACGCAGAAGGAGGCTGTTGCGAGTACGAAGGGTACGCAGCGTAACGGTTCGCTTGCGCCTGAGCGGCAGCTTGCGCTTGTTGTTGTGCTTGTTGGTGCGCGAGAGCGGCGGCAGCGGCGTTTGAAGTCTGGTGCGACGAGAGAGACGAAGCCGAACCGGAAGCTCCGTTCGATGACGGTCCTCCGACTTGAATGTCGCCTCCTCCCGCCCCGGAGCCATTCAGGGCTCCTCCTCCTCCGCCGGATCCGAGCGCCGAAGCCATCGGGATCGCAGGACGCATGTAGGCGGGAACGGTCTGGGGGTTCGTACGCTGGTGCTGCTGTTGCTCCTTGGCAAGCTGTACCGTCGCTTGAGCCGCTTCGCGCGCCTCCCTCTCGCCTTGCAACCGTTTGCTCGCGGCCGTGCGCGCGCCGCCGCCAGTTTCACCAGGCAGAAGGTCGAAACTGAGGGGAGTGCCGGCTTCGGAATTCGTTTCGGTTCCTCCGCCCGGGGTTTCGGCCGCGGCGGCCGCGGCGAGCGCTTCCGCTTCCTCCTCGAGTCGCCTTTCTCGTTCGGCAGCTTCGGCGGCCCGGGCATCTTTGGCAGCTTGAAGTTTGTTCGGCAGGTCTTTCGGCCAGATTGGAAGTCCAGCATCGGGTGACTCGGTTGGTGCGAATTCTGCAGTCGAATTATTACTTGTCAGCCCTTTGATTGACGCCGCGAAAGAGAAACGAACGATGCAACGCACTCTTTTCGACGCTGAGAATGTATCCGACCAAAGTGTTGACGGGTAGACTCAGGAGCCACTCCTTCTTGACTGCTTCTGAATATGGTTTCGTCTTTTCAACCTCCTTGTCAACCTCTCCGACCGCATCCGTGTCCATCTGCCCGCCTGCCGGCGCGGCCGCGCCGTCCTCTTTCGCTTCGCCTTCTCCTCCTTCTGTCGTCGTTGTCGTTGTCGTAGGGGGCACCGGGAGGGCGTTTGTCGCATCGCCCTTGTCCTCGCCTTGTCCCGTCGTCCACTCGCCTTCGAGGACGTTTTCTTCCTTCTTCATCTCGCTAATCTTGGCGTCGCAGTGGCTGCAGAAGAAGGGCACGTCGCTCGCGACAATCTCGTCCGTGATGATCGGGACCGAACACAGCTGGTGGTACCCCTGCGAGCACGCTTCGCAAATGACGAGTGCGTTCCCGGGAGGCGAGTGTCCGAGGTGACAGACTTGACACATGAGGTTTGCTTCGAATTGAGATGCTGCCGTCGACTGTCGCTTCTTGCGATGGACTGCGAACGAGAGGGATCAAATCAGTCGACCGACTTTCCGCGACAGGGCGTCGAAGGGTCGAAAGAGAAGCCGTACTCGTCGGTTTGTTCGTCGGGACAAAGGATTTCGGTTTCGAAATCTTGCGACCAAATTTCGTCGTTGCCCCGACCTTGCCTTCCGGTCCAAACTGGCAACATATCGAATCAGTTTCATCATGTCAGTTTCCTCTCTTTCGAATTCCGAAAACCGGGCTGCTCTCAGCGCGGTCCCGAGGCCCTCGGCACAAGCAAGCGCAAAACTCACGTCGTCGTCCACTTCCTCGTTCAGGTCGACGTCCTGATCCTTCTTGCCCCGCCTCCGCTTGTTTTCGTCGTCGTCCGAACTCTCGTCGACGCTGATGTCTTCATCGTCCTCATCCGAGCTACTCCGCGCGCGCTTGCCACGCGCCTTCATGCCGCTCCCGCGGGGGCGACCCCTCCCGCGCGTGCCGCGACTCCCCTTGGGCCGGCCGCGTCCGGCGGTCGTGCCTTCGGGCCTCGGCTGGGCGGGGCGGCTGTCGACGCCCGGGATCTTGCGGGGCCGGCCGCGCGGGCGCTTGACCGGGGGTTGGATGATGGTGCCGTCGGGACCGACAATCCCCTGGGGCTGGAGCGGGGGCATGGTCTGCGGTGGGGCGTTCGGGGGGATTCCGGGCGCGGGCGAGAAGTGGTGCGGCGTCGGGGCGGGCGCGAGGACCGAAGGGTACGCGGCGAGGTTCTGGGTCGAGGTGCCGAACGAACCGCGCGCGGCGGCGGCGTCGTGTTGCTGCTGGGTCGTGAGTTCGCGCGGGACGTCGTTCATGTTTTCCTCAAAGTTGAGCGCCCCTTGCGGCGGTTGGTACGTCGCCTGGAGTGGCACGCTGGGAGGTCCATCTGTTGAACGGTGAACGGTGAGGGCCGGGGGTCAACACGCGACGCGAGCGAGGCGAAAGAAAACACGAGACACTTCGAACGGGCGATCGAAAGAAAAAATAACCCGACCGACGGGGTTGCTTAGTCGCGACGTACCTACGGGGATATTGTCCATCGCGACGACGTAAAGTATGAGCACGCGTGCGCGAGACGGGGGTCGGAGGGAAAACGGGGGGCGAGGGAGGGTCAACCCATTTGGGGTGAAAAACACGCCCGTGCAATTGATTCATTACATCGGGAAATGTGAAGTGCCCCAATTTGGCAACTCGCGTCAAACTTTCATCGCATCGCATCGCCACCATCACCCACCTCGCATCTGATGAGGTCTACTCCTCCTGCGTTGCTCAAGCTGTTTGCGCTGCCCCTCTCGCGCACGGCGAAGGACCACGCACCGCTGTTCCTCCTGCACGCTCATCGCCCGCGATCGACCCTTCCGCCCGCGTCGGCGTCGTCCAACGATGGCGAGCAACCCAAGTTGCCCCTGTTGACCAAGGCGACCGACAAGGCGGCCGACATGTGGTCGGGCTTGGGCAAAGGGAAACCGGGCAGTTGGAAGAAACGTTCCTACGTAAGGTCATTCAACCTCTCTCCCTTGGTTCCCCCCCTTCGCCTCTCATCGACCCGACGCTCGTTACTCGTGACAGGACTTTGGCGAGAAAATGATGGACAAGATTGAATTCGAGGAGTGGGCCCTCAAGGCGATCGACACCAACCTCGCGCCGAAACCTTTCAAACGCATCGCCTCCTCGGGTGACACTCCGCTGAAATCGTCAATGTACGAGCCCGTGAGTTGTCCTGAGAACGCCCTCTCGCTCGCTATTCACTGTAGCTCTAGCTCACGCGGACGCTATCGAGCCTACAGGTCGAACTGGTTTTCCCACCGAGTTTGATCAAACAGGAGGCCCTGTTGGAACAACTCGAGAAACAGTTGAAGCATCGAGAGCCCCATCACCGCAAGGCCATGTGGAAGTGCCTGATGTGGGTCCGGCCTCACTCTCTCCCCGAGATCCGAGATCCGCAAAGACATTGATGGCTCTCCTCTTGCGCAGCCTCTCGCCTTTGACGACGCCATTTGCCCTCTTGCCCGTCATTCCCAAGTGAGTCTTCCTCTGTACCGGCTGTGTAGCGGATGAGATTCTTACCATTTGTCGGCCATTCTCGGTTCTAGCTTTCCCCTCTTCTACGTGCTCTGGCGAGCTTGGTCCCATTGGCGAGGTAAGTTGACGGGCGCTTCTTTTCCCGCTACCTTTAATGTCGTTGAACCCGCGTCTTCGTCCGATCTGCAGCGCATCAAGCATCTTCGTACCTCCTCTCGCTTCTCGAGTCCCCCTCGCAGAACCTCACTCTTACGGCCTCGTCCTCGCTCGACAAGATCTACTCTCCCCTTCCCTCTGGTTCGCATCCCGAGTCGGTCCTGCTGCTGGACCAAGCTCGGGTCGAGAAACTCACGAACGAGTTCGGGATGGACTTTGAAGAGCGCAAGGAACTCGAACGTGCGGTCGGACAGGCGGACGAGAGATTAAAACAGGGCCGCCGTGGAAACGACACGGTCGAAGAGGACCTTGCGACATACGAGAAGGAGAAAAGGATCGTCAAGGACAGCATCAAGGAGCATCGGAAAGAATAGAGCGTCGCAAAAACAAAAACCCGCACCCATCGAGCGAACGATAGAGCACATTCGCACGAGTTCTTTTGTAGCCTACTACGACTCCTTTACTAGAAACCTCACTCCTTTTTGTAGCACTCTAACGATTCGCAATTCCCGACACTGCATTTCATGGAAAACGCTCCCAAAGTCGCGTGCTTCCGTCTCGCACGAGCGTGAGATTCGAACTCGCCAACTCGCACAGAGCAGAGCGCCGCGAGGTATAGTGCACCGACCGGCCGAACGCGACTCAGACCTCTCGCGCACTCGGCTCGAAGGTTTCTCTCCCGTCTCGCCCACCGCCGCTGGCACTCCGTCGTGAGGCAACCGTGTATGAAGCACGAGGAGCGCATACGCCAAGAACAAGAGACGTTACGCAGCTACCAAGGAGACTTTGTCGCATCGAATCCGCAGGTGCGTCTCGCTCTCTCGCTCTCGCTACGGCAGTTACCGCATTCGCGACCGCCTCAACCTGACACGAGAGGGAACAAATATACAGTCCAACTCGATCGATCTCACTGGAGACGACGACGACGAACCTCCTCGTCCTCCTTCAACTTCGGCTCCTTTCGCCGCTCTTGCCCCTCCTTCCCGCTCCCGCTTGCCGCCGTCGCACCAGCAGCACCCTTCCCTCGTACACTCGACCTCGACCTCGACCTCGAACCGGCCTCCGAGCCACCACACAACTGCCTTTAAATCGGGTCTCGGTCCCGCTCGAGTGAACGGCAGCAACCCTCCTCTCCCAATTGGACCCAAGACGTTCCAATCGAGAAACGAGGTCACTAGCTCAGATCGGTACGCTCCCGTACAGGGCAGAAACCAAAGTAACGCGTCGTCGTCATCGAATTCGTCGGTTTTCTACAAAAATCCGATCCGAACGCACGTCGGAAACCCCGCCTCGTCGTCCTCATTTCAGCGAACTACTCCAGCTTGGTACCAACCCTCTCCGGTCTTAGTCCCCAGTCAACCCGCAGACCTCCCGGCTCAGTACGCGAGCTCCGTCGCCGTCCGGCGCAACACAACTCCTCGTCCTTCAGTCGAACCCAGACTCGGACGACCGCAATTGAACGCGAACTCGACGCCACTCGGACCTCAGTATAACTCGAACTGGACCAACGCACCGCCAAACCTCCGACGACAAACCGCGGTCGAGCACGAACCCGCCTGTAGTCCGAATCAGCAGTCCGGTGTCGACCCGCAAGAGAGTTACAATCGAAAGTGGCTGTCTCGACAACCCGAACAGAGTACTCTTTCGACAGACCGAGACAACGCACCGGCACCCCCTCTCGTCCGCTCCTCGTCCGCCTCTTCGCATAATTACCAAGCTACTTCCACTTTCGTCCCCGCGCCGGATCATACCCGTCACCCACCCCACTCCTCGTCCTCATACTCCTTTCAACTGCAGCAACAGCTGAACCACCCCCCTCCACCTCGTGTTCCTCCTCCTCGATTCGATCCAAACGGTCCCTCTCTTTGGGCCGCTGCCGAATCAGACTCAGAACCCCTACCTCGACCGGGTGGACCCACGCCTCCTCCACCTCGATCGAACGCCGCCCGATCCGAATCGGTCGTCATCGTTGAAGAAGAATCCCGACGCGAACGACCACCACAACCACCACCGCCACTCCAAATCGCACGAAGAACCGTCGTTGAAGCAACCGAGGTCGATCCAAACTCGATCGACGAATACCATCCCTACGAGTACTCGACCCACTGCCTCGAGTTGGACGTCGACGTCGACAGCGACGAAGAACCCGAACCCGAACCCGAACCTGAACTGAGCGTACGAAGAGCAGCGGGAGAAGAACTACCTACCCGAGACTTTGTCCTTGTTCCTCCTCCTCCTCCGAACCACTCGCCAGCAACCGTCATCTCTGTTGCTGACGACCACTACGACCATCACCACGACGTTGAGCTCGAAATGATGAATTCGTCATCATCATCATCATTTGCCGCCGCAACAGGATCGGAAGGACCTAGGCGAGCTACGTTGATCCAGCCTGGAGATCCTTCACGAACTTCAGGAGGAAGAGGAGGAGGAAGAGGAGGAGGGGGAGGAGGAGGGTTTCAAGGGACTGCACAAAGAGCGATTGGGCGAGGAGGAGTAGGAGGAGGAGGAACGAGGCACAAGCAGTTCAAGACGGCGGGAGGAGGGGGCAAGACGAGGAACGATTTCAACAATGACGAAGACGAAGAGGACGACAAGAACAGGCAGCGGAAAGGGAAAGGACCGGCCAGCGGCGCGATTGGGCCTGCCGTCGTCGTGGGAGCAGGTTCAAAACTGTTTTCGATGGCGGTTGGGGCTTCGAACAGTACGACGAACAGGGCAAAGGGTGGGAAATCTGTCAGTAACGGCGTGGTTGCGACGAAAGCTACGATCCAGTCGATGTCAAAAATTCCAAAAAGAGGTTCAGGTGAGTTTCTTCTTATTACCTACCCCTTCTCGTCCTGCGTAAAGTACTTTGCCCGCGAGATTACTGAGGAAAAAAAGTCTCGCATTCGTTACCACCAGCGCCAAGTAGAGTCATTCCTCAAGATCAAGAACCGACTCAGGCTGAACAGGCTGCACAAATGGTCGAGCGAGACCTCCTCAAACGAGCGCAAGAGGAAGGACGAGCTCATCGGGTCGGACAGAACCATTCTCTCGCCATCAAAGGAGCGAGTGGCAAGGGCAAGGGCAAGGCGAAGGAGGAAGAGATCACGTTGTCGTCCAGTGACGACGACGACGACAACTGCGACGATCCTATTCAAGACCCGGACCAAGACGACGACGACGACGACGACCTTGGCAGGCCAATGCACGCGGGACCTTCGAACTCGAGACCTACTACAGCCGTCAAGACTCGACCGCCGCGTAACTCGGTCGTCAGTCAAGGAGGGAACGGCGCGGCGCCATCTTCACCCGATCCTCTTCACATGGTCGTCGTTATGCCACCTCAACCAGTCAGAAAGAATGGTGCTGCGGCGGGTACTACCGCGCCCGGGAACGTTTCGAGGAGGATTCAGCAGTACGAATCGAACACTGCTTCGAATCCTCCTGCGAAAAAGGTCGCGACCTCGTTGGCTCCTCGGGTAAGTCGGTCTCCCTTTTGTCTCTCTCTCTCTCTCTCGCTGCAATCACACCCGTGACGTGCACGTCAAGGTCGATACTGAGTTTGCGTTGTTCCCCCCCGCTCCAGAACGCCAAGGCCCCGCCTCCGTCACTCGACGGAGCAGGAAACCAGGACGACTGGTACGTCTCGACGAAACAAGGCCCGACTGTTCCTCCGAAACGAAAGAACAAGAAGAAGGACGCGTCGCCCTCGACCGCCGGGATCGGGATCCCGCCCGTGATCGACCTCGCGGTGAAACCTTATCTCCTCGCGCGACACGCGATCCCGCCGTCGCCGAGTGGTGGCGTCGATGATAGATCATCAAACGCGTTCAACCTCAAACTCACGTTGGGGAGCGCTGGCGCCAACTCCTCCAAGTCGCACAAGATGACGGTCACGCGGAGTAGTGGAGGAGACGACGACGAGGTCGTCGCGTTCAAAGTGGACGAAGTTCAGAGGATCGAATGGTTCATTTTGCCTGGGGACGGTTCGAACGCGATCTCGTTCACGTTCAAGACTCTGAGCAAAGAACGCATCATGACGAAACTCGGAGAGGACTGGCTCACTTTCCAAGGTAAAAAAAAAAATTGTCCCTTTTTTTTTTAATCGCTTTGCTTTCCGGGTCGCCCCCCCCCCCCCCCCCGAAACCGTTGCGGCAGAAGGAAAAAACTCACTTACGTTGATCACGAACATAGAATGCGAGGTGGACAATGAAGTCTTTTTCGTCAGCAAAGGTCAGAAGATTGACAATCTCGAAAACTGGAAAACCTCGCCCGGAACCGCGTTCGAGCAAATGTTGTACTGTCTTGCCAAATCTTCGTGCGAGTTGGTCCACGTCGGGTAAGTTCGGCTTAGTTTTCAGATCCTCTCACCTCTTTTTCTTGTTTTCTCGTTTCGAAGTAGAACTGACTGCCTCTACGAAAACCGCCTGATGCCACTTTTAGGGAATCGAGGTCGAAGATGCATGAACAACTCTATGCTCATGCCGAGGAACAGTCAACTGCGCTTGGTCGACTCACCGAACGAGGGAAGCCTGGCGGTAAGAAGGTTATCAAGACCGCTCCGATGCAGCAACAGCTCAAGTGAGTCTCGTACTTGTCGCCTATTCGCGTTCATCCCTGGCCAAAAAAAAAAATGCTCGCGGAGTTTGACTGACTGCGATCTCGACTCGCTCCGAATCAGTTTTGCGGGTCAAGCGGCGTCGTCGCGAGGGTCGATTCCGACGCCGAGCTTTTACGGATCCGGATCTGGATCGGCGCGGGCTGGACAACAAGACGCGCAGGGAGATTGGGTCGAGGGGGAACAGCAGCAGCAGCAGCAGCAAACGCACTCGGGTCAGGCTCCACGTCGTTCGGCTCGCGCTTCGACGTCGATCTACAAGGAGGGCGCTCCCCGTCGTCCTCCGCCTGCTCCAGACCCATATCCGTCCGATCACGTGTACGTAACTCTCTTGTGGCCTTGTTGTTCCCCCGCTACTTATGCATCACTCCCTGATCATTCCGCTCCGGCCGTTTTCCTCATTATCAGTGTCCTCGAATATCCTCAAGGGGAACCTGGATCAATCACGGTTACGTACGGGGACAAGAAACGATTGAACGATGACGAGTTCCTCAACGATACCTTGATCGAGCTCGGCCTCAAGTCAGTTTCCAGCTCTTTTTCCCCTCTTGTCTCGCTTTCCCCCCTCGTGTTGACCCAATGCGCCATGCTGACACGTGTATACTTGATGTATCGCAGGAAAGCCATGGGAGACGTCAAAAAGGCGGATGAAACTCGCAGGGACGAGGATAAGATCGCTCCTCTGGTTCACGTGTTCAACTCGTTCTTTTACAAAAAGCTCTCGTCGGGAAAACAGCTCAAAGAGGACAAGGACGTCGGGATCTTGTAAGCGCGTGTCGCGCTCTGCGAGTGTATGTGCCTCGCTAACCCGTTAGCGAGCTCGTTGGTCGGGGATAGCACGCCGTATTACCTCGTGCAAAAGTGGACGAAGAAGTTCAATTTCTTCGACAAGAAGTATGTCATTATCCCGATCAATGAACAGTGAGTCTTCGTTTTTTCAACCGTCCGCGGTCGTGACATGCGGCGGAATTGACAGATATGGTATATCCAAAAAAAAAAAAAAACAGTCTCCATTGGTATCTCGCCGTGATCGTGAATCCAAAGTGGATCATCGATGCGGCAGAAAGGTATCCCCCACCGAACCCGAGCAAAGCCGAACCGAGAGCTCATGCGACTCGAGGAAGGACCTCGACCGCTGCTGATTCGATCTCGCTCGAATCCTCTTCTCAACCCGAACTCGGAACTGGCGCCATCGTCGCCTCGGCCGCGGCCGACGCCGGTACCGAAATTGCCGAAACGCCGCAAGTACCTGTCGAGCGCAAGAGCAAGTACTTTGCCGGCAAAGCGGGCCCGGGTCGTGCCCTCCAACCAGAGAATTCCGAAGAGATCCTCGATCGTCAACACGAGCGACAAGAAGCGATGATCCACGCCAAGCTACAAGAGGCTGGTGTCGACACCGAGATGGGACTCGAAGAAGAAGAAGACGCAGACGATTCAGACGTCGTCATGCACGACCCGCACGTCGAAGGAGGAGGTTCGAACGGAAAGCCGACGTCGGAGACTCTCGAACTCTCTGACGACGACGAAGTAAATGCTCCCCCTGTTGTTGCAGCTGGTATTTCTGGGTCTACCGACGCGTCCGCATCGACGAAACCCCCGTCTGGACGGGCTCCGGTTCCGATCGGGGCTCCGACCGCTCCTCCCAAAGGCGCGTCGAGTCCTCCGCCCGAATCCGCAGCTCAGGAGTACCCGCGATCTAAAGAGGGAGAGGATGTCGAAGTCGAAGAACCTGTGCCGACCGCTGCCGAGCTCGCACAACAACTCGGTGCAGATCCAAGCCTTGCCGATCGGTGAGTCTCTCTCTCTCTCTCTCTCTCAGTCTTCCGGGTCAGTTGGCTCTCAGAGAGTTGACCTCGTGGTTCTACAATTTTTCGCGTCGCGTTAAACCAGTTGTTGGATCTTCACGTTCGACTCACTCGGAGGTAGTCACGGCGCGGTTGTCGAGAAGCTGAAAAAGTACCTCGACATGGAAGCCAAGACGAAACTGATGAAGCAGTGGACCGCGTCTCACGTCGTTCAAGGCATCGCGGTCAATGTCCCTCAGCAGCCCAACTTTTGCGATTGCGGACTCTACATCCTCCACTATGTCGAAAAGTTCCTCGCCGACCCGGCAAAGATGACCGAGTACATCGTCGTGAGTTCTTCCTCCAGGTTCCCCCTTCTCGATTCCCTTTGACCCGCGCAGACGCGAAAAGACTGAACGATGGCGCTGCGACTCTCGCACCTAGTCTCGAGAACCCGGACCGCCTAAACTACCAAAGGGACCGAGCGCCGAGGCGAAGCAGAAACGAGCGGCGTACAAGAAGCTCGACGACAAGTTCAAGGCGGCGGTCGCGCGCGAGAACGCGTGGAACGAGGCTGAAGCGGTCAACAAACGCAAGACGATGCGGGCCGAAGTCGAGTCGCTCATGGAGGCGTACAAACCGTACCGGGCCGAGAGGGACGCGAGGGAGGCTGAAGAGAAGCGCAAACGGGACGAGAAGAGGGAGGCGAGGGACAAGCGCGAAGCGGAAGAGGTCGCGCCCGGCGCGGCGACGCGGAAGAAGCCCGAGCGAATCGAGAAGAAGCAGGCCGTCGAAGCGTCTGCGGGACCTGCGACCGCGGCGGTGAAGCGCGGTCCCGGTCGACCGAAGAAGAAACCCGAAGAAATCAATCTGTGCGAAACTACCGACGAAGAAGAAGAAGAGGACGAACAACCCGTCGCTGGCTCGCCCGAGAAAGGATCCGCTCGAACGACGGCTTCACACGCCCGTTCTTCACCGAAACGCAGGCGTGCGGAGACTCCTGTCCCTGTCGTCGCTTCTGCCTCGACTACCCAACTCCACGGTACGAGCGCCGACTTCCTCCCCGATTCACAACCGCTTCGACCGCCTTCTCGAGCTCTCACCCGTCACGAGAGTTCAAGCGACTCTCGAGACGACGAAATACTCACACAACGAGAAGAGTCCGGGGATCTCGACAACACTCAAGAAGAAGAAGACGTTCCCTCGAAACGATCTCTGCCTTCTTCTGCATCTCCCCGCTCGCCTCCGTCGAGAAAGAAGAAGCGCCAAGCACCTCCTTCTTCTGCGCAGCACGCTTCTGAACCAATCCTCCAGGGAACCTCCCAAGAACCTGCGCAGGACGAGGACGAGGAGCAAGACCAACTCGATTCCTCGATCGAGATTCGAGCTCGAGCTTCACCAGTCCTCGAACTTCCCCCTCCGAACCAGGAACGACTCGCCGCCGCCGCCGCTGGGGACGATGACGAGGAAATCGGGAACGTGGGCGAAACGTCGAAACCGGCGTCGGGCTCGTCTTCGAGTACTACGTCTGCAAAGTCGCACAAGAGGAAACGCTCGGTCAACGGTAACGGCAGCAGCACTGCAAACTCTCCTCGTCGACCCCCGCCTGCGATGAAGAACTCGAACGGTGCCGCGCGGGAGACGATCCAGATTGATGATTGATTGAATCGATTCGGCCTTTTTTTCCTCTCGGGTTTCCTCGGGGTCCGGAAAAAAAAATGTCCCTCGCTTTCTCTCTCTCTCTCTCTCTCTCTCTTGTCGACTCTAGTCTGCTCGTAGGTTGATTTTTCCGTCTCTAATCTCTCCAATGATACCCCACCCCGACCCCCCTTTGTTGTTTACCTGTGTTTGTTTTTTCGTTTTCGTCTCGCGTGTTGTCCTACACTTTTTACTATTCAGGTTCGCAATGGATGCAGTCGTAATCGTTTCCCCCCTCCCGCGTTTGACGGAAAACGTCGAGATGTCTGGTTACATTGAGGAGAGAGGACGCGCGGGAACGAGCGAAACGATCTTGTCGAGTTTTTGCCACTCTCGGGCTTGCGACTTGGGCACCCGGTCTTTCGCTCTTTGCGCATCGTCACGAACAGTCTCAGCTGACCTTCTCCGCGTCACGTCGCGAGCGAAGGACCACGTTGTCGATTCCCGAACTTGGCCCGACTCGTCGCTCGATCAGCTCCCCGGGGGTCTATCACCGGGATGCAACCTCGCCACCGGGATCAGACTCGCAGCCCCGTCGCTTACAGATTTGGACCAGAGTCGCGCAACTCGGCGAGTTCTGTCGACTCTCGACCACTGGCAGGCTCTTCGCGCTCGCGCACGGTGTGGAAAACCCAGCCTCCGTGGGACATTGAACCGACGCAACTGGACGACGAACAAGTCGAGATCCTCGGAGCGCTCCTTCCCGTCGTCGCGACCGTCGAGCATCAGATCGCACTTCCACCCGGCACTACTACTGGCCTGAGCCGAGTCGGACGCACAATGAGCACGACTGATCGAACCTCGCAACTTGAGAGTCATTCCAAACCCCTCATTCCGCACCCTTACACCGCATCCACCTCGATCTCAAACTCGACGTCGACTTCGCGCTCGGATTCGAGTAGTCCGGTCTCACCAAACTCGGACCGCGGTGAACGACGACGACGCGCCGAGGTTGAGAACCGATCGTCGTTCGCGTCGCTCCGGGAATTCGTCAATCGTCCCCTCCCTCCACTCCCTCCCACGTCGTCGTCGGGACATGACACGGGGTTCAAGGCGTTCTCGTGTAACTCTACTCCGCCACTCTGGAGTGTTGCAGACGATCGCACGCCTACGACCGGACGAGGACCGAGCGATCGAATCGGACTGACAAAGGCCGGTGAAGCGCGCGGTGGCGTCGAGATGTCGAAGATGTCGAAGGATCCGGTGAGACCGAACGAGATCCGTGGACAGTGCGACGAGGAAGGAAAGAGGGAAAAAATTGGATCAGGATTTGGATCGAGGGGGTTCACGACA
Organism: Sporobolomyces phaffii; assembly: GCA_037042985.1. NCBI lineage: Eukaryota > Fungi > Basidiomycota > Microbotryomycetes > Sporidiobolales > Sporidiobolaceae > Sporobolomyces > Sporobolomyces phaffii. The sequence continues at coordinate 142,356 of JAWNFN010000012.1, read as the reverse complement.
GATCGGGCACGAAGCGGTTGGCTGCTGTCGCGTGGCCGGTTCGGAAGCGAGGTCTGACGCAGCTGGATCTTCGGCCCGTCGGCTCGGGGTAAAAAAAGTCGATAGTGAGGACGACGTGGACGAATCTCCTCCCCAGATCGGCTCTCCCCCGCTCGTCGATTGCCCTTCCGCCCGGTCCTCAAGAAAAACGCGTTCTTCCCGGTCCACGTTCCGACGTAATCCCCTCTCCCGACTTTGTCTCCTACTTCGCGATCGACCGGTTCTCTGACTGCTAGCTCCCGTCGTTTTCGCGCGAAAACAATCCCGCCTTCCGAGCTCGTCCGTCTCTTGTGTCTGTCACCTGAAGATTTTCTTGCGCTTGATCGCTCGTCTCTTCCTCGCCATTCGTGGTCGACCCAGCATCGCGTACCAAGTAAGCTTTTCGGATCGCTTTTCCCCCGATTTACGGTTACTCTTCCGGGGCATCCGTCGGTTCACCTTGTTCATTCCTCAAACGAGTCTCGATGTAGTAGAGTTTTCGTACGTGCTACCTCGTGTGTACATACCCACCTTGAACCTCGACACGTGGTGGTGGACGTCGATTTTGGATAATTTGGATAATTTTGTTTTTTTCGTGTACGCCCCGAGAATCAGAGGTCGTTGCTTTTTGTGCCGGGGACAGCTCTGCGAGTTTGGACAGTAACTCGGATTTCGCAAGTGTCTGAGCGAAGCAAGCGGGCGAAGTCGAGGACTGGAGAGCAAGAGCTATTAATCGGCGCGGGTGAGAACGGAGCCATATATTTCGATGCGAGGGTCTCGCGGCAAGGAATGGGTGCGGAGGCAGAGTGGGCGGAGGAGTACCAGCGACAGTCTCCTCGTGAAATAGTGAACCGGGTTGGGCGGAGCATCGAGAGGTTAACCGGCGATTGAAATTAATCGATCTGGAAACCCTCCGAACCTCTTTCGTTCCACACTCCTCGTCACCATGTTTGCCCGATCTGCTTTGAAGAACTCTGCCCGCTCCTTCTCGACCTCGGCACGCTCCGAGGTCAAGACCGTCGTGCTCGGCGCTGCGGGTGAGTTGGTCTAGTGCACCCACGCTCCGTCCCGATCTCTCCCCTCCCCTCGTCGGGCCCACTACTCCCTCCGACATACTGACGATGACTCGGCTCGGCCCCTGACAGGAGGAATTGGACAACCCATGTCGCTCCTCCTCAAGCAGAACCGTCTCGTCACCAAGTGAGTTTCCCACTCGACACACTCGACCCCGGGGGCGAGGGATCCCGCTCCGATCGACTGACCGCCTTTGGAGTTCTCTAGGCTCTCCCTCTTCGATATTCGTGGTGCTCCCGGTGTTGCCGCCGATGTCTCGCACGTCAACACTCCTTCCGAGGCAAGTTTCCATCTCGACGCGTCCGCGCGATACCCGGCAACCTCGTAACCCGATCGGTTCAAGCCCCAGTCGGTGCCGTCTCGACTCGAGAGCGATCCGGCGTCGAGGACGATCTGACTGACGAGAGGTCTCTCTTCGTCCCGACTCGGCGTACACACAGTGCGTTGGATTCGCTCCCGAGAACAACGGCCTCGAGAAGGCCCTCGAGGGTGCCGAGCTCGTCATCATCCCCGCTGGAATGCCCCGCAAGCCCGGAATGACCCGTGACGACCTCTTCAACGTGAGTGGTTTTTCCCTCCTTTTTTGTCGTTTTCCCCGAGCCCGTCGTTCGTATGGAAAAGACCACCTCCGAGCTGATGACGCGTGCTCGTAGTCGAACGCTTCGATCGTTGCTGGTCTCGCCGAGGCCGTCGCCAAGGTTGCCCCCAAGGCGCGCATCGGTGTCATTGCCAACCCCGTCAACTCTACCGTCCCCATCGTTGCTGAGGTCTTCAAGAAGGCCGGTGTCTACGACCCCAAGCGGTAGGGTTCTTTCACCTTTCATCGGCGCTACATCTTCTACCGTGGACGCTGATTCTCAACCGATGAGTTCTGCTTTCTCTCCTCGGGCAGTCTCTTCGGTGTCACGACGCTCGACATTGTCCGTGCCTCGGCGTTCGTCTCGGGACTCGCCGGTTCCGACCCCGCCCACACGGACGTGCCCGTCGTCGGAGGTCACTCTGGACCGACGATCGTCCCCCTCTTGTCGCAACTCCCCGAGGGCAAGAAGCTCGTCGAGGCCGGTGGAGAGACCCTCGCCGCGCTCGTCAAGCGCATCCAATTCGGTGGTGACGAAGTTGTCAAGGCCAAGGACGGAGCGGGATCCGCCACCCTCTCGATGGCTTACGGTACGTTTCCGTATACACTTTTTTTTTTTTTTTTTTTTTTTTCTGCAAGTAGGCCTTCGGCTGCTGATTTCTTGTTTCGTTTGATTTTTGTAGCTGGTGCCGACTGGGCCGATGCCATCCTTCGCGCCATGAACGGCGAGAAGAACGTCAAGATCTGCACTTACGGTGAATTACTTGCCTTCTTTTTTCGCCCCTCTCCGTTTTGCTTCGTGCACTCATTTCCTACTTTTTTTGTTTCGTTCGTCTCCACAGTCGAGTCCCCTCTCTACGCCGATAAGGGTGTCACCTACTTCTCGTCCCCCGTCACCCTCTCCGTGAGTATCTCTTAGTGACCACTTCTTTTCGCTCATTTTCTCGATCGCTGACTCTGGATTTTCGATCGCTATGATAGTCCGAGGGAACCGTTGGCGAGATCCACCCGATCGGAGAGATCCACCCTACCGAGCAAACCCTCCTCGAGAAGTGCCTTCCCGACCTCCAAAAGAACATTCAGGCCGGTGAGGCTTTCTGCGCCAAGAACTAAAAGGGCGTGATAAGAGAGGGCCATCCCCCAAGGGGTGTGTGTGTGTGTGTGTAGAACAGGTTCTTTTTTGCCCGAAAAGCGAGCTTGGCCTGAAAAACAGAAAGGAAAAATGAATAATTCGTTTGATTTACTACGTTCAGAATACGCTCTGGGCCTTGCCGAGGTCTGTCACAGAATGAACCACAATACGTATGTGCCTCCAGGCTATCACCCTGGAGACCGATCACGCGGGAAAAGCAGGGACCGTGAGCCGATCGATCTCGGCGCCCGGGCCTCGCCACACGTTCTTCCCGCCCAGCACTCGCCTTAGCCACGCGATTACACCGTGGTACGTAAATCCCCCCACAGAATGAACGGGGACGAGGACGTTTGGCATCCCGGTACTCGGCCGCTCGAGCCTCGGATAGAAAGAGGACGAGGACTGAGCGGGAAAAAAGTCGAGGAGGAAAAAAAAAAAGGGACCACAGTTCTCTCTTGCCCTTATCCCTCCTCCTCCTTCGACTTCCGCTCCACCTGATGTCCGCCTATCCGCTACCGTACCATCCAGGCCAATCGAATGTCATCTCACTCAACCGAGAGACGTTCGAGTTGCATCTCGGAATGATGGCACCTGCTGTCGCTTCCCCGGCGTTCTCAGAGTGGAAGAGGACCCTTGTCCAGCATCTCTCACGTACTATCTTATCCGCCGTGATCGATTGGTTCGACCGTCAGCGACGGTCGCGAGCGACGGGGATTTGGTACGTCACGCGCGAGGACCTCAAACGTTTGTATTGGTACGCCTGCGGTCGACAAATCACCAGGTGTAGTCAGGGAGCGTTGTTGGAGGGAGGGACGATCGCTGATTTCTTCGCCCACTTGTGTTCGGTGAGAAACGAGCTATCGTTCGCTACGGAGCGGAAGTTCTGGACATCGCTGACCAACTCGAACTCGCAGGCGTCGGCAAATGATGACCGCGAACTGTACCGTGCGCTCGCTAGCCGAAACACAAACAGCTTGAGCCTCATGCTTTCGGACGCCCTCATCAACACCTATGTCAGTATGGATTTCCCCGAATTCTTTCGAGGCGAAACATGCCATTGACGATCGAGACATGATCTACCAGGGTAGACGAGTCATTGAGAGCGCGACCCGTGATCTGCTCATGCCGAGCGCTGAAAAGTTTATCTGCGATGCTGTCGTAAGCCGGTTCGGTTCGCCTTGCACTTCTGTCGCTGATTGCTCACTCTGGATTGCCTCTCGGACTCAGCAACTCGAACCTGTCCTCGGAAGTCTGCGAGGACTCCAGGAGCCTGACAAAGAGTGGCTCATCTACGTCGCATCTTGTACCGTGCTTTTCGGCGAGGGTAACCTCCTTGCAAGAGCTGGGTTCCATCACGCTCTCAGTCATTACTGCACGCAATTGGTTAACGGGGTGAGCAGCTGTGTTTAAGTCTCCACGTCCCAAACACCGCTCCAACGTCTCTAACCGTTTCTCTGTCCGAACAGTCTCGTGGAAATCGACGAGACGGACTGAGTTGGGCAAGCTGACGTTTTTCTCGAGGCTCGAGGAATCCAAAAGCCGACGAGCTGACGTCCCGTTCCTTGGCCCGACGACTTGCAGAGGTCTCCACAAGTAATGCTCGCGCACATCTACCCTCACGAATTTTCGACTCTGGCTCAACAGCAGCACTCCCTCGCCCCATCCCGCTCGCACCACCTTCTCAGCAATCGCCAACGAGCTATGTACTCGGACCGCACCTTCTAGGGCCAATGTCCCTCTTCCTCGCTCTTTCCTTCCTTGCGTCTTCCGGGACTTTGGTGAAAATCACACCTCTCTTCTTACCTCTTGACGCTCCCCTTCCCCTATTATCTTTTGTCTTCACTTCCCCAAGTTCACCCGACCAGGTCGACTTCTTTTTCCTCTCGCTCGCCCCTCTCATCCCCATCTTGCAGCCCAAGCTTCACGCCAATCGCCCCCCCCCCCCCCCCCCCCAAACCCAAGATATCGACACAAAAAAAAAACCCTTTCCTCCCCTAACAACTTAGCCAGTAGCTCATCGTGTGCAACGCGTCGAGTAGAAATGCCCCCGCTCCCACGCTGCGTCGAGGAGAGAGACGTTTGAGCGCTTTCGGACGAGAGCACGTAAACGACATTGCTTTCTTGAGCGCGTGCGAGGTTGGTCCGTTCCTTTTTGTTTTCCTAGACCGCTTTTCCGAGAAACAGATGTCGTGGGGAAAGAGGAACCAGGACCACTCGGGGGAAGAGCCGAGAGTGCGAGATTTTTTGGAACGATCCAAACCCCGTCCTTGCGCTCGGGGTCTTTCTGGAGGCGGCGCATCCCTGCGGGACCCTTGCCGAAGACGGAACAAATCGTTTGAGAGTGAGGAATGGGTATACGGTCTCCTGCAATCCTTGCTACACTCTGCGAGAAGGAGGACAGGGACGCGAGCGAAGATCTGAGGAAGGGAAACGCGAGCAAGGAAGGGACTTGATTAGTTTTACATTTTGTGCAGCCGCCGGCGGACGATATGAGTGGCTGGGGAAACTCTCTCTCTTTTCTCGAGTCACTCACGCCCATCAGCGTCGTCCGCTAGTTCGTCCGACTCGTTTCTCCTCGCTCTCCGCTCGACCACTCGTTTCTGCTCACTCTCGAACGGCAAGGGGACGGGCACCAGAGTTTTGTTTTTGCTCGAAACGCGAGATAGTTTTTTGGTGGTCGTATTCCAGGACGGAAACAGACAGAACTAAGACAGCGTTTAAGCTTGGACGAGGGTAGAGGCAGTAGCGGCCTCGTACTTGAAGGTAGGAGGGAGTTGCGACTTGGTCTTGTAGTAACGAGCGAGACGGTGGATACGCGACTCGATGAGAATGAGACGGAACTTGGAGTCTGTTCATATTGTGTCACATCGGTTCAGTTTTTGTCCGTCAGGAACATCGAAGGTGCGGTGGGAACAAGAGACTGACCCTTGTCGTGACGGTTGCGCTCGAGGTGCTTGCGGACTTGAACGGCCTTCTTGACTACAAACGAGAAGAAAAGGAAAAACTTGTCAGTATCGACTGGACAGCAGAACATCACGCAGATCCTCGGGGATAAATTACTCAAGCAATAGAGATCCTCGGGGATTTGAGGAGCAAGACCTGCGCGCGATTCGAAAAATGAAAAAATCGTGAGAAGGTGCATCTCAAAACGAACGATAGAGACGCTAAGGCGAGACTGACCGTTGGTCTTGAGGATCCTGAGGATCTTGTTACCGGTGACGGACTTGACTTGGGCGACACCGTGCGAGTCACGGAGGACAACACCGATTTGCGAAGGGGTCAAACCCTTGCGAGCGAGCTTAAAGATGTGCTCCTTGACCTCCTCGGGGGAGACCTTGAGCCACCTGGGAGCGGAGCGCTTGTAAGGGAGAGCCGAACCGGCCTTGTTTTGGAAAGACACACGACATTCAGCTATGGCGACGGCGACAAATCGGGTTTTGCCGAATTTCGAGTGAGTTCGGTTCGCCTTGCACTTTTTGTCGCTGATTGCTCATTCTGGGTTGCCTCTCGTACCCAGCAACTCGAACCTTTCCTCAGAAGCGTGCAAGAAGACCATGACACTGACAAAGAGTGGCTCATCTACGTCGCATCTTGTACCATGCTTTTCGGCGAAAGTAACCTCCTTGCAAGCGCTGGGTTCCGCGACTCTCTCTTCCAATACTGCACGCAATTGGCATCCGGGGTGAGCAGCCGTCTTTTAGTCTCCACGATTTCAAACGTCGCTCCAACGTCTCTGACCATTTCTCTGTCCGAACAGTCTCCTGGAATCAGGCCAGACGGACTGAGTTGGGCAAGCTGACGTTGTCCTCGAGGCTCGAGGAATCTAAAAGCCGTCGAGCTGACGTCCGTTCCTTTGGCCCGACAACTCGCACAGAGGTCTCCACGAGTAATGCTCGCGCACATCTACCCTCACGAATTTTCGACTCTGGCTCAACAGCAGCACTCCCTCGCCCCATCCCGCTCGCATCACCTTCTCAACAATCGCCAACAAGCTACGTACTCGGACCGCACCTTCTAGGGCCAATGTCCCTCTTCCTCGCTCTTTCCTTCCTTGCGTCTTCCGGGACTTTGGTGAAAATCACACCTCTCTTCTTACCTCTTGACGCTCCCCTTCCCCTATTATCTTTTGTCTTCACTTCCCCAAGTTCACCCGACCAGGTCGACTTCTTTTTCCCCTCGCTCGCCCCTCTCATCCCCATCTTGCAGCCCAAGCTTCACGCCAATCGCCCCCCCCCCCCCCAAACCCAAGATATCGACACAAAAAAAAACCCCTTTCCTCCCCTAACAACTTAGCCAGTAGCTCATCGTGTGCAACGCGTCGAGTAGAAATGCCCCCGCTCCCACGCTGCGTCGAGGAGAGAGACGTTTGAGCGCTTTCGGACGAGAGCACGTAAACGACATTGCTTTCTTGAGCGCGTGCGAGGTTGGTCCGTTCCTTTTTGTTTTCCTAGACCGCTTTTCCGAGAAACAGATGTCGTGGGGAAAGAGGAACCAGGACCACTCGGGGGAAGAGCCGAGAGTGCGAGATTTTTTGGAACGATCCAAACCCCGTCCTTGCGCTCGGGGTCTTTCTGGAGGCGGCGCATCCCTGCGGGACCCTTGCCGAAGACGGAACAAATCGTTTGAGAGTGAGGAATGGGTATACGGTCTCCTGCAATCCTTGCTACACTCTGCGAGAAGGAGGACAGGGACGCGAGCGAAGATCTGAGGAAGGGAAACGCGAGCAAGGAAGGGACTTGATTAGTTTTACATTTTGTGCAGCCGCCGGCGGACGATATGAGTGGCTGGGGAAACTCTCTCTCTTTTCTCGAGTCACTCACGCCCATCAGCGTCGTCCGCTAGTTCGTCCGACTCGTTTCTCCTCGCTCTCCGCTCGACCACTCGTTTCTGCTCACTCTCGAACGGCAAGGGGACGGGCACCAGAGTTTTGTTTTTGCTCGAAACGCGAGATAGTTTTTTGGTGGTCGTATTCCAGGACGGAAACAGACAGAACTAAGACAGCGTTTAAGCTTGGACGAGGGTAGAGGCAGTAGCGGCCTCGTACTTGAAGGTAGGAGGAAGTTGCGACTTGGTCTTGTAGTAACGAGCGAGACGGTGGATACGCGACTCGATGAGAATGAGACGGAACTTGGAGTCTGTTCATATTGTGTCACATCGGTTCAGTTTTTGTCCGTCAGGAACATCGAAGGTGCGGTGGGAACAAGAGACTGACCCTTGTCGTATTGTATTTAACTAGAGGTCTCGTCTCGTGTCAGACTAGACGTTCAGGGAGAAGTGAACGTGTATAACATAGTGCCAAACGTACCTAGAGGTCTCGTCTCGTGTCAGACTAGACGTTCAGGGAGAAGTGAACGAAAAGAAAGAAAGAGACGAGCGCGCTCTAGGACTCTACAAAGAGGGGAGGCGAGGGGAACTAGCCAATCAGGAGTTGAACACACATCGAACGACAGTCACGATAGAAATAGAGTGGCGACAGGGAAGTCTAAAACAAGAGAGCCTCCGCCACTGCCGAACCGCACCGCCACCGCCCAACTCCACCTCGCAGACCTCAATGTCTAACACTCCCACTGGTCCAGAGGTTGAGGGAGAACATACCGAGACCTTCTCGGTGACGAACAAACAATCCCTTCCCGACAGCCTTCGTGAGGACGTCGGCCGTCATCTCCTCTGTCCTGCAGTACTCCAACTTGACATCGCCAGTCTTGACCCGTTCCCTCACGAAGAGGGTGATCACCGAGAAGTGCTTGGTCCTTCCGTGAAACGCGGGGTTGAGAGCGAGAGCGATGGCGGCTTGGTTGTCCTCGAAGACGGTGGTGGACGGAGGCTGAGGCGATCCGATGTCGTGAAAAAACTCACGAAGCGAGAGAACCTCCTTCGTGGCGTCCGACAACGCGATCATCTCCGATTCCGTGGTCGAGGTGGCGATCAACGTCTGCTGCTTCGACCTCCACGAAATCGCTCCTCCTCCGACGAGGACCGCGAACGCTCCCACCGAGCGTCGAGACTCCTGATCGTCCGCCCAGGACGCATCAGAGTAAACCCTCATCTCCATCGACCCACCTCGCAAGTACCCAATACCCCAGTCCTTCGTACCAGCGAGGTACCTCAAGATCCTCTTGACCGCCTGCCAATCTTGCTCCGTCGGCGCCGAGAGAGACTGTGCGACCTTGCGAACAGCGGCGGCGATGTCGGGGCGAGTGAGTTGCGCAGCGTACTGGAGGGCACCGACTGCCGACTGGTAGAGAGTGACATCGGTGAAGAGAGGGGACGAAGGGTCGACGACGAGCTTGTCGTCCATGGGGGTCGAGGCGGGAGAGCGAGTGACGGCATCGAAGTACCGAGAGAGGATGAGGTCGAGGTACTTCGACTGATGGACGAAGATGCCTCGCGACGAGTGATGAAACTGGAGGGAGAGGAAGCTCGAGACCTTCCCTAATTTCTTGAGCTTGTAGACCCTGTTGAACGACTCCAGCTCCGAGTCGATCACGTCTTGGTCCTTGGCGACGATGAGACCATCGTCCACGTAGATGAGGACGACGACGAGTCCTCCACGAACGTCCTTCGTGTAGACGCAGGAGTCGGACGTCGACTGGACGTACCCGAACCCCGTCATCATCTTGTCCAACGCGCGGTTCCATTCGCGCGGCGCCTGCTTCGTGCCGTACATCGACTTGACCAACTTGAGGACTTGTCCCGGCTGGAACTTGTGAGGGTACGAGGGAGGGATCTTGATGTACACGTCCTCCGTCATGGTACTGTTGAGGAAGGCTCTGACGAAATCGAACGATTCGATCAGTAAGTCTTCGACAGCAGCCTTGGCAACGACTCCGCGAGCCGAGGAAGTCCGAGAGACGGCGGCAAAGGTCTCGTTGACGTCGATACCAGGTCGTTGAGCGAAGCCTTGAGCAACCAGACGAGCCTTGTACGTCACGATCTTGCCCGATTCGTCCGTCTTCGTCGTGTACACCATCGTCGTTCCGAGCGCACGCGCGCCCGGGGGAAGGGACGAAAGCTTGAGAACGCCGTTCTCGTCGAAGGCAGCCCACTCGGCATCCTCCGCGTCCTTCCACCGAACTCTGTCCGGCGACGCCATTGCCTCCTCATGGGTCCTCGGGCACGTCGTGGCCGAGACTCCCACTAGTACCGACTCTTCCTCCCACTGTTCATCGTTCTCCGACGCGTCCTCGTCATCGACGACCGATAACATCACGAAAATCGATCCGGTCGAATCCTCGAAAGCTCCGCGCGCACTCGTCCGACGACGAGGCCCCTCGATGATGTTCGACACGTCGAGGTTCTCGAACCGACCAGGGTTCGGACCCGTTCGAACTTGAACGTAATCGTGACCATCCTTGGTGACGATATCCGGGTTCGAGGTCGAGGTAACGGGGGGAGTAGGAGGAGAGGGAGGAGAAGGATGGACACCCTTCGGTGCGGGTGTGGGAGCGAGGTCGTCGTCGAAGAGAGGGTGATCGGTTCCGATGAACTCGAGACCTCCGTGACGATCCACGAACCGGACGTGACGACTCGTGACGACCTTGCCCGAGTCGAGTCGAACCCTGTAGTTGTACTCACCATCGTACCCTACAAGGGTCCCCTTGTGCGCCGCATCGTCGAGCTTCTGACGAAGGGCCTTGTCGATATGCACGAAGCATACCGACCCGAACGGTCGAAGGTGTTGGACGTTCGGCTTCTTGTTGAGGAACACCTCATACGCCGTCTTGCCCTCGAGTCGAGGGTGGGGGATGCGGTTGCTGACGAAGGTTGCAACCGCGAGCGCGTACGACCAGTCCTCCTTCCCGAGGCCCGAGTCCTTGATCATCGCCTTCGTCAAGGCGATCAGCGACCCGTTCAGTCGCTCAACTTGACCGTTCTGCTCCGGCGTGTACGCCGCGGTCTTCTCGTGGGTGATCCCTCGGTCGCCGAGGATCTTCGCGAACGTCGCGTTCGCGAACTCTGACCCGTTGTCCGAACGGACGATCTTGACGGTGTGACCCGACAGCTTCTCGACGTTCCGCCTCCACTCCTCGAACTTGTCCGCGATCTCGTCGGCACGTTTCGACGACAGCGTAAACGTCCATTTCGCGGTCGAGAACTGATCGACGATCGCGAGGTAGATCCTCCTCCCGTCGGCATCGGGGGTTTCGACGAAACCGAGGTCGATGAAGACGCGGTAGAGAGGGTGAGGTGCGGGAGTGGAGGTAGCCGAGAAGGGAGATCGACGAGATTTCGAAACGTTGCACGCTTCGCACTCCTTCTTGATCTTGTCCGAGAGTGACAAGCCTGTCACCGCTCCGGTGCGTTCGAGAGCGATGATGGAGTCGAGCGAGATATGCCCAAGGCGACGATGCCAGTCCATCAGGGGAGCGGCGGCCGAGTCGCGAGTCGACGCGGCGAGGGGAGGGGAAGTGTCCAGGTCGAGTTGGTAGTTCGAACCTGGGATCGTCGATGCGACTTTCTCGCCCTTGAAAGAGATGGTGGCAACCTTGTCCTCGTCGAACAAAACGGTTCCTCCACCCTTGGCGATCATCCCACACGAGAGCAAGGCGGTCCTCGCTCCAGGGAGGTAGTAGACTTGAGGAAGCTCGATCTTGGGTCCATTCCTCACGTTGAGTTCGACCCGGCCGTACCCAGGGCAGGTAACCGTCGACCCATCGGCGGTTTCGACCTTGAGCGGGGATTCCACGAATCCGACGAGCTGGTCGCGACGACCCGAAAAGTTCCTCCCGGCACCTGAATCGACGATCCAGCGTTCCGGTTCCTCCGACGACGCTTTCGACGCCGTAGTCGAGTCCTCGATGACTCGAGCCACAAGAGTGAACGTCTCCTGATGAGGAGACGACCTCTTCGCGGCAGTGCTCGATCCCGACGATCGACACTCGTTCGCGTGGTGCCCAAACTTGTGGCAGTTGAAGCATTCGTCCTTGGACTTGTCCCGACGCGAACCTTGCTTCTTCTTCGAAGAATGCGACTGTTGAGCAGCGAGGGCTCCTGGGTTCGACTTCCTCGAAGCCGACGACTCGGTGTTGGTCCTGCGACGCTCGCCCTCCTTGAGGATCTGGGCGATGACCTTTTCCGAGTCCAGTTTCTTGTCGCCCGATACGAGTTCGAGGACCGAAATGACGTTCTCCCATGACGACGGGAGAGAATGGAGGAGGTATACGACGAACACGTGATCCGAGACCTCCTCCTCGATCACAGCGAGTTCGTTCCTCGTGTTGATCATTACCGCGATGTGGTCCTCGAGGTCGGAGCCGTCCTTGTACTTGGTCGTGAGGAGGCGGTTGAGGAGTGTGAAGAGAGCGGCTTGACCGTTCTTCTGGTGGACCTTCGAGATCGCGGTCCATGCCTCCGCGGCGTGGTTCTTCGAGGTCACGTGGACCATCTGGGACTGCGAGATCGACAGCGAGATAGCCATGAAGGCTGACGCGTCTCGTCGTCTCCAATCGTCGACGTCCGCCTTCCATGTGCTGGTGGCGTCGACATCCGCGGTGGCGGATCCGGTTGACTTCTCCGGAATCTTCTCCGTTCCATCGACGATCGTCCATAAGTTCTTCGACAAGAAGTACAGACGCATCGTGAACGCCCAGTTGGCGTAGCCGGCCGAGTCGGCGAGCTTGGGGAGGGAGGAGAGTTCCTTTCCGAACGAGTTGAGTGAGGTCGACGGGCTCATAACCTATTGTATTTAACTAGAGGTCTCGTCTCGTGTCAGACTAGACGTTCAGGGAGAAGTGAACGAAAAGAAAGAAAGAGACGAGCGCGCTCTAGGACTCTACAAAGAGGGGAGGCGAGGGGAACTAGCCAATCAGGAGTTGAACACACATCGAACGACAGTCACGATAGAAATAGAGTGGCGACAGGGAAGTCTAAAACAAGAGAGCCTCCGCCACTGCCGAACCGCACCGCCACCGCCCAACTCCACCTCGCAGACCTCAATGTCTAACATGTCGTGACGGTTGCGCTCGAGGTGCTTGCGGACTTGAACGGCCTTCTTGACTACAAACGAGAAGAAAAGGAAAAACTTGTCAGTATCGACTGGACAGCAGAACATCACGCAGATCCTCGGGGATGAACTTGCTCAAGAGATCTCAGTCTCGCCGGGACTCGAGAGAAACTCGAAAGTCAAAGCCTTTCCTCTAGATTCGTCCCCACTGTCTCGTCACTTGCGGGATCATTGCTTCATTCCCCCTTCGTCCTCTTTCATATTTTCGTATCCCCTCTTTACTGTTTGCTATCAAAACCCAGTTCCAATCACAGTGACTCGAGACCGAAGTATGCACTAGTGTCATCGCCGAGAAACGAGTGGCCTTATTGCCTTCCTACGGCTTTCGCGTATTACTCCTCTTCGGACCGACCGTTTTCGCTCGTACTACCTGTGACGTCTTGTCGCAGTGTTCTCTTTCGGTCCGCGAAATGGCAGGTCAAACGGTCGGTCGTGTCAAGTTTCGCAACGCCTGCATCCGTCTCGACTCGACGCGGCAACACGCCGAATATTTTCCTTGCAAGTGATCAGATAGCGTCGCACACAACGTGGATCAGTTCTCCTCCGATCGAACCCCTGAAATATGCGACAGTCGCATGCAGTTCCCGAATCTTTCTCGCCGGGCGAAACGCAATTTCGCGACTTGACCAAATTCGCGGGTTACTGTATTGTCCGATTGCGAGGTTTCTGGGACCTGCAGCGGGTCGCGACTAGTTTTTGATGAGTCGTGAACGGTCTGCGCTGACTCTCAGGTTGTGGCCGCGTTGCGGGCCCGGGTAGTCCGCGCGCACGTGCGAGGTTGGTCCGTCCCTTTTTTTTTCTAGACCGCTTTTCCGAGAAACAGACGTCGTGGGGAAAGAGGAACCAGGACCACTCGGGGGGAGAGCCGAGAGTGCGATATTTCTGGAACGATCCAACCCAACCGTCTTTGCGCTCGGGGCTTTCTTTCGAGACGGCGCATCCCGGGGACCCTTGCCGAAGCCGGAATAAATCGTTTGTGTTGGAGAAGGGGTAAACGGTCTCCTGTAATCCTTGCTACACTCTCGAACGGTAAGGGGACGGGCAACAGAGTTTTGTTTTTGCTCGAAACGCGAGATAGTTTTTTTTGTGGTCGTATTCCAAAACGGAAACAAAAAGAACTAAAGACAGCGTTTAAGCTTGGACGAGGGTAGAGGCAGTAGCGGCCTCGTACTTGAAGGTAGGAGGAAGTTGCGACTTGGTCTTGTAGTAACGAGCGAGACGGTGGATACGCGACTCGATGAGAATGAGACGGAACTTGGAGTCTGTTGATGCGTATGACATGTCGTCAGCTCTGAGAACATCACGAGGCTGGAAGGTCCGGTGGGAAACAAGAGACTGACCCTTGTCGTGACGGTTGCGCTCGAGGTGCTTGCGGACTTGAACGGCCTTCTTGACTACAAACGAGAAGAAAAAGGAAAAACTTGTCAGGATCGACTGGACAGCAGAACATCACGCAGATCCTCGGGGATGAACTTGCTCAAGAGATCTCAGTCTCGCCGGGACTCGAGAGAAACTCGAAAGTCAAAGCCTTTCCTCTAGATTCGTCCCCACTGTCTCGTCACTTGCGGGATCATTGCTTCATTCCCCCTTCGTCCTCTTTCATATTTTCGTATCCCCTCTTTACTGCTTGCTATCAAAACCCAGTTCCAATCACAGTGACTCGAGACCGAAGTATGCACTAGTGTCATCGCCGAGAAACGAGTGGCCTTATTGCCTTCCTACGGCTTTCGCGTATTACTCCTCTTCGGACCGACCGTTTTCGCTCGTACTACCTGTGACGTCTTGTCGCAGTGTTCTCTTTCGGTCCGCGAAATGGCAGGTCAAACGGTCGGTCGTGTCAAGTTTCGCAACGCCTGCATCCGTCTCGACTCGACGCGGCAACACGCCGAATATTTTCCTTGCAAGTGATCAGATAGCGTCGCACACAACGTGGATCAGTTCTCCTCCGATCGAACCCCTGAAATATGCGACAGTCGCATGCAGTTCCCGAATCTTTCTCGCCGGGCGAAACGCAATTTCGCGACTTGACCAAATTCGCGGGTTACTGTATTGTCCGATTGCGAGGTTTCTGGGACCTGCAGCGGGTCGCGACTAGTTTTTGATGAGTCGTGAACGGTCTGCGCTGACTCTCAGGTTGTGGCCGCGTTGCGGGCCCGGGTAGTCCGCGCGCACGTGCGAGGTTGGTCCGTCCCTTTTTTTTTCTAGACCGCTTTTCCGAGAAACAGACGTCGTGGGGAAAGAGGAACCAGGACCACTCGGGGGGAGAGCCGAGAGTGCGATATTTCTGGAACGATCCAACCCAACCGTCTTTGCGCTCGGGGCTTTCTTTCGAGACGGCGCATCCCTGCGGGACCCTTGCCGAAGACGGAACAAATCGTTTGAGAGTGAGGAATGGGTATACGGTCTCCTGCAATCCTTGCTACACTCTGCGAGAAGGAGGACAGGGACGCGAGCGAAGATCTGAGGAAGGGAAACGCGAGCAAGGAAGGGACTTGATTAGTTTTACATTTTGTGCAGCCGCCGGCGGACGATATGAGTGGCTGGGGAAACTCTCTCTCTTTTCTCGAGTCACTCACGCCCATCAGCGTCGTCCGCTAGTTCGTCCGACTCGTTTCTCCTCGCTCTCCGCTCGACCACTCGTTTCTGCTCACTCTCGAACGGCAAGGGGACGGGCACCAGAGTTTTGTTTTTGCTCGAAACGCGAGATAGTTTTTTGGTGGTCGTATTCCAGGACGGAAACAGACAGAACTAAGACAGCGTTTAAGCTTGGACGAGGGTAGAGGCAGTAGCGGCCTCGTACTTGAAGGTAGGAGGGAGTTGCGACTTGGTCTTGTAGTAACGAGCGAGACGGTGGATACGCGACTCGATGAGAATGAGACGGAACTTGGAGTCTGTATCGGTTCGGGTTTTTCTCGTCAGCTCTCAGAACATCACGAAGCTGGAAGGTCCGGTGGGAAACAAGAGACTGACCCTTGTCGTGACGGTTGCGCTCGAGGTGCTTGCGGACTTGAACGGCCTTCTTGACTACAAACGAGAAGAAAAAGGAAAATCTTGTCAGTATCGACTGGACAGCAGAACATCACGCAGATCCTCGGGGATAAATTACTCAAGCAATAGAGATCCTCGGGGATTTGAGGAGCAAGACCTGCGCGCGATTCGAAAAATGAAAAAATCGTGAGAAGGTGCATCTCAAAACGAACGATAGAGACGCTAAGGCGAGACTGACCGTTGGTCTTGAGGATCCTGAGGATCTTGTTACCGGTGACGGACTTGACTTGGGCGACACCGTGCGAGTCACGGAGGACAACACCGATTTGCGAAGGGGTCAAACCCTTGCGAGCGAGCTTAAAGATGTGCTCCTTAACCTCCTCGGGGGAGACCTTGAGCCACCTGGGAGCGGAGCGCTTGTAAGGGAGAGCCGAACCGGCCTGTTTTCGGAAAGACACACGATAGTTAGCTATGGCGACGACGACAAATCGGGTTTTGCCGAATTTCGAGGCGAGGCTTACAATACCCTTGTGGGGGTTGTGCATGCGTCCCATCTTGAATTAAAAGGTTGTCGGGGGGTTGCTGTAGGCGTCGAGATTGATGCGAGCAGAGGTCGAGCGAACGAGCAAGAGTAACGGGAGAGAGATCGAGGACGAGTCAGTTCCGAGTCAAGATCGCGCGCGGATTGGTACAAGACAGTACTCACAGCCTGTATATCAAGAAGAGGGTGGTGATAGGCAAGGGACAGCCGTCAGCATGAAGAACCAATGCGACTCCCTTCAACCTCTGTGACAGGTCCAGCGCGGGCGGAGGCGGCCCGGCGGTCGCGGCGAAAGAGCTAAAACATGCCTTGAAGAAGAGGACGTCTGGAGCGGCGAGTACTGCAGCAAGTCAACACACGCGTTAGTTACGCGGGAGACGGGACGAGAGACCAGCGGGAATCGAGAGTGAACGGACAACCTGCGCGCGTGAGAACGGTCGGGTCAGTCGAGAGCCAAGGAGAATGAGACGAGATGGACGACGTGAGGACGTACCGGGGTCTTTGCTAGCACAGAGGAAAGAACACGGAAGAAAAGAAAAAAAGAGAGAAGAGAGGGCCGAGGCCAAGTCGGTGGGTGAAAAAAGCTGGGACTGACTGGCGGCGGCAGCCTGGCGCGCGCGCGAGGTTGCCCAATTCGACCAAGTCGGGAGCGTCCCCTTTGCCCTCTTTTTTTCCCTGTCTCAGTCGTCGCGTAAGTCTCGCACTTTGCCCGCACCAGACCTCGCCCAGTGTACGCCAAGCCCCGAGCCTGTCCGACCCTGCCCCGACCGCGCCGCCCGACCACTCGCCGACGACGACTTTCCTCGCCCATTTGGAAAAACCGCAACTACCCAGCCACGCGCCGACGAGAGGACTGCACGAGGCGGACGACGGTAGATGCGAGCATACGCGAGGTCGAGAGCGGGTCTACGAGGGCAGCGGGACAGGCGGGACAAGGCGGGACGGGCGATTCGACAAACTAGAGTTTCTCCCCGTCGGTGAACCCCCTCGACTGACCGCGACTCGTTCCTTCCGTCGTGCAGCATGAAATTGTGCTTTGCCAACCCTGCCACTGGGCAGCAAAAGACCATTGAGATCGATGACGAGCGCAAGACGTGAGTTTCTCTCCTCTTCCTATCCCTCTCCGACTCGCCCTCCCGCTCAACTGACACGTTTGCCACGTGATGCAGTCGCATCTTCTACGAGAAGCGTATGGCCCAAGAGGTCCCCGCCGACGCTCTCGGAGACGAGTTCAAGGGCTACGTCTTGAGGATCACCGGTGGTAACGACGTGCGTCCCTTTTGCCTCGCCGCTCGTCCGCTTGGTGACACGACACTGACTCCGCTGTATCTTTCCATGCATCCACCGCACTCGACTACTCGCTCTTCCACGGATTTCGCGACTCGAACTCGTTCGAATCTACCCCTCGCCTACCGCCCGATCCTGTCGAATCTACGGTTCCGCTTTCGCATTCGCCCATTCTACAGAAGCAAGGATTCCCCCTCAAACAGGGTGTCCTTGTTCCCCACCGTGTCAAGCTCCTCCTCTCGAAGGGTCACTCTTGCTACCGCCCCCGCCGCACCGGTGAGCGCAAGCGCAAGTCGGTCCGTGGTTGCATCGTCGGTTCCGACGTCCGCGCCCTCCACCTTGTCGTTGTCAAGCAAGGAGAGAACGACATCCCCGGCTTGACCGACGAGGTTCTCCCCAAGCGCCTCGGTCCCAAGCGTGCCACCAAGATCCGTCGCTTCTTCAACCTCGACAAGTCTGACGACGTTCGCAAGTTCGTCATCCGTCGTGAGGTCGTCCCCAAGAAGGAGGGAGCCAAGCCCTACACCAAGGCGTGAGTACTCAAATTTTATCATATTCGGGTTTTGCTCTACTTCCATCTCGTTACTGAACCGGCCGTTTCCCTTCATTCTTCCTTATTCGAACAGTCCCAAAATCCAACGCCTCGTCACTCCTGAGCGCCTTCAACGCCGCCGTCACCTTCGTTCGCTCAAGCGCCGAAAGACCGAGCAACAAAAGGTTCAAGTCGCCGAGTACCAACAAGTTGTTGCCAAGCGTCTCGCCGAGAAGAAGGAGGTTGCCAAGGCTGCCAAGGCCAAGAAGAGGTAAGTCGCCTTCGTCGTGACAGGATGAACCGGAAAAGGCTGATGTTTCTCTTTCTCTCTTGTGCTTAGTGCCGCCCGCAAGGCTTCCGCTTAAATGTCTGGAAGACGGTGAAGGACGTTACACGGCTACTTCGCAGAGGTAGTGTGCCCACGCGCGGAGTGCGAACGGGAACATGGAGAGGGAGAGAGAGAAAGGGAAAGAAAAAGAATTTGTCCTCTTTTTTTTTTGGATTTGGGATGCAAAGTAAAACGACAAAAAACAGCCCAAGTCCTCTTTTTCTCCCCTCTCTCCCGATCATCCTCTGGTTTGCGATGATGTTGTTGGAGACAGAGAGACGACAGCGTGTTTGCGAGTATTGGGGAAGCGGCACGCGGCGAGGGCAGTTGACGCGTGCAACACTCGGACGCGCGCGCTCAGTTCTCCTCTTGCGCGCGCACGCCTCCTCACCCGCAACCGGCCCCGAGAACATCGATGACGCGTGATGAGCGGCGCAGGACGAGTCGTGCCTCGGCTCGCAGGAGCTACACGAGCTTCTTTGCGACGTCGCGCGGCGCAGGCGAAGGCTCTTCTCGCTCAACCGCCGACTCGCTCTCGCCGCCGCCGTCTCCTCCGCCTCGTACGCCAACTTCAGGTTCGACCCGAGACCCTCGTGCCTCTCAGTCAACATCGAATTCGAGACCTCGCCTGACCGCGAAACCAACCGCGAACGCAAAGTCAAACTCGAACAAACGCAAGAAGAGCAAAGCGATCGCACGCCCCGTCGACGCGCGAATCCCGATCGAACAACGTCTCGAGAACCTCTACCAATCGGTACCCGGACCCGTGCACTCGCTCAAAGCGGTCGACCCTCGCGCGAGAGACCAAGTCGAGGCCGAGCTGTACGAAACGGGCAACCGAATCGGTTTGCGCAATTGGTGGAACGCGAGGTGAGTTCCCGAGTCCTCGGGCCCCACTCGTCAGTTTGGGACTGGTGAGACATCGTCGACATTCTTTCGCACGTGCACGTGGGCAGACAATGGCAAGATAGGAGACAGCCGAACAAGCTCGAGCCCGATTCGTCGACGAAATCGGCCGACGATGAGGTACAACCTTCGCCGGTCGTGGCCCGGCCTACTCTGATGAAACGCTCCAAAAAGTCGAAACTTGCAAACCACGCCGCCGCGGAAGCGGAACCGGAACTCGTTCATCCGAGCGTCTCGTTCGACTTGGCCGAATCGACCAAACCTGAACTACCTCTCACAGTCGACGCTCCGATGCCATACGTCATGCATACGATTCAGACCAGTGCTTCTCCTCTCCTTGCGCCACCTGTTCACGCTTATCTGTCTACCGAGTCTCTCTACGCTCCGCCGCTTTGTCTCGCCGAACCCGAACCAACAACTTACTCAGACCGGACCCCCTCGAACGCTTACTGGCCTGAGCCTGACGAACAACCAAGCTACGAGCTCAAAAACCAAACTGATCAAACCTGGACCGTTCCTACAACTCCTGCCTGTGTTCAAGTCGATACTTCTGTCGTCGAGTTTCCGGCTCAGACGCTCGTGATTGGACCTTGGGCGAGACGTGCCGCTGTCGACCCTTCGCAGCTGAGCGTCGCCTACTTGGCTGCCACCGACTCGATCGTCTTGTCGACCCAACATCTCGAAGTGAGCACGCACCTTTTTTTTTCCCTCCTCCATTTCCGAGTTTCGCCCAAACGTTTGCGCAAATCCTGACTGTTGCCGTGTCGACGAAAAACCCTCCGTCCCGCCCGGCCCCCTCTCCGCGAAAAAACAAGTCAATCTACCATATCCACCTCCCCGTCGAATCCGTCTCGTCCCTCGTCCTGTTTCACTCGCTTGCGTACTCGAGTAGTATTCTCCTCGTTGACCGAGACCTGTCGAGTCCTTTCCAACCGAACTTTTCAGTTACTACTCCCACCGCTGCTGCCGCTGAGATCTCTCTGCACCACCGTGACACCGCTCTGTCACGAGACAACCACCACTACCACTACCACCTCTCGTCATCGTCGTCGTCGTCGTCGCAAGTAATTGGTGATTTCACGCCGGGAACGATCGCGAGTACGACTGGAGTTTACGCGCTCGAACTCGCCGCGACTTCGACCGTTCCGAACCTCATTGAAGAGATTGATGTCGTTCGCCTTGAACGCCTTGGTCAACACCGCTTCGGACGTGACGAGACGCTGAAACTACCACCACTAGTACCAGCACTGGCACGACGACCACGAGCGCTACTAGCCGAGACAAAATTGATCGAAAGACTGTTTGTCGGACCTCTCACGAAAGGCGGCGGCACGACGCGACGAGCTCGAGCAGTTGTTGAGCCAGGCGACGACCGAACCGAGGTCAATGCAGACAACAACAACGATGATGACGATCCGAGATCGAGAATCGACGAATTGGCACTGTTCGCGGCGAAGGCAGAGGCAGAGGCAAAATCAAGCGAGACGTCGACTTCTTTTGGGCCTGGGCCTGTGCAGCAGCACGACGACGACGAGTTGTTTTCGAAGACGAGCATGACGACGGGAGACGGAGACGGAGACGGAGTCGAGACGGTGAGGTTCAGGTATCGAGGACTCGGAGGCAGTCGAGGAGGAGGAGTAGGGAAACAACAGGATGATGATGAGATGATTTACGACTTGTGGGCGAGGAAATGGTAGAGGCTTTACCACGATCACGGGGGCTAAGCGAAAGAAAGAGTGGGAGGGGAGGGGAGGGGAGGCATCGCGACGAACTACGGACGGTTTTGTTCTTTTTCGAAATCCAAAAAATGTAAAAAAGGTTTGTGTCGAGTGCGCAGATGACCTTTGTAAGGGACCATTGGTAATCGTTGATTGCCGGAGAGCGTCACGAGTGTTGCCGGGGCGACGAGGGAGGCAGGAAAGAGGAGTCCGATTTTTTTTTTCCTTTTATTATTCTAAACAGACTAACTAAAGTGGGAGACATAGTACAAGGCAATGCGCGTGATGGCGAAAACTCCAAAAAGAGCTGGAGGAAGAGAGCAAGGAGAAGGGGGCGGGGGAAAAGGGGAGAATGGAAGGGCGCGAAGAGAGGAAGAGACCCAAAGTAAACCAAAAAAAAAAACACTATAAATTGAAAGAGACGACGAGGGGCGGGGGAAAGGACCGAACAAGTGAAAGTAGCGAATCTAGAGAGAGCGAGAGAGAGAGAGAGAGAGAGAGAGAGAGAGAGAGAGAGAGAGAGAGAGAGGCCGTTTCGAGAAACCTCAAGGAGTAAAGCCCTCCCTCAAGGGTCCCAACGGAGCACAACACACAAAAAAAGGGCGAGGGATTCTTCTAAGCGTTGAGGGCACGTTTTTGGTCTTGGACGGCTTCGTCGTCGAGTTCTCGTCCGGCTACGTCTTCTCCTTCTACAGCGTTGTGCGCATTCGTACTAACGTTACGCGAGGGGGGGGGGGGTAAGACGAAGGAGAGAGTCAGTCACAAGGGCGCGCACGAAAGACTTTCGAAGTGCGGGCAACGGCGGCGGCGAGGGGGCTCAGGCTCTCTCGAGAGAAGACGCACAGATGAATGTTGTTGACTCCGATCGCGAGAAGAGGAGGGATGACGGCGATACAAGTAGCCGCAATGAGAAGGATCTAAACCCCCGCCATGGAAAAAACAAAAAAAACGTGAGCTTTTTGCTACATTCGGTCATTCGTCGCGAGAGGAAAGACGAAAAACCAGAAAGCCCAGAAACTAACCTTCATGACTTGATCGTAAGCACCGATAACTCCTTCGTAGATCGGTGACCCCTTGGGGTACGAAGCGGCGGTCCCCTGTTTGCGCGAGCGAGCGACATTGGGTTAGTTTCGGTACCGAACGGAAAGCCACGATGGGAGAAGAAGCGTCTAGGCCACCGAACCAGCCCAGGGGCGCAGTAGACGGCCTCTTTCGCGGGAGAGAGGAACGACGGGGTGTTTCTGACCCGGACGGAAAGAGAAGAAGAAGAAGAAAGAAGAGAACTTACGATAGAACCGTAGATCAAGGTAATGTTCGCCTCGGGCAAGAGTCCCGTGAGACGGTTACTGAGCTCGGTCGGCATGTGATCGCGCCAGATTGCCGAAGCGATCGCGGTTCCGACTGCGTTACCAATCTCGGCGAGGAGAAGGATGAATGCCGTGACGGACGCGACTTCTTGATGAGGCACGCTCGCTTGAGCCTGATTACGAGGGTGGTTCAGCCTAGGGCCGAAAGGTCTGGTGGTGACGAGAAATGAATAGAAAAAACCCCGATGGACTCACGAGAAGTTGACACGATCCTGAGGCGATTCCTCCCCCGAGTCCCTGGAGGACTTGGGTGATGACGAGGAAGAAGGTAGACCCGTGAGCTCCCTTCGATTTGATCATGAGACCGACACCGAGGAGCCTGATGCAGAGACCACAAACGAGGAGCAACTGCACCATGGTAAAAAGTCGTTCAGTTTTCTGCAGCCAGACATCTGAACGTGTCAAACTCAGCTCACCTTGGTGCGATGAAAGTAGAGCTGGTAGAATCCGGCGGCGATGGCTCCGAATGTGAGGCAGAGAGTTTGCGTGTCTGTGACGGGTTCGAGAGGGCCGGTCAGCTATCGGCAGAGCCGCGAGACGAAATGGAGGAATACTAACAGGCAAAGTATCCTTGATCGGAGACGGACCATCCTCGGGTGACTATTACGGAGAGTCATCAATGACGGGGTTAGACGAGCGGCGATAACGTGATAGCGAAACGTACCATTGATGAAAGAGTATTGGTAGGTGTATTGAATGTCTGGTAAACGCGACGCGAGTGTCAGCGATTGGAAGCAGGGCGTGGCTAGAGGTCGGAACAGTCGCGACGTACAGAATGAAACGAAATCGAAGAAGCCGATGAAACCGCAAGCCAAGATTGTCCACGACTTGAAGAACCTGAAGGGGAACAGAGGCTTGCTCGCCGCGAAGCGTTCGTACGCGATGAACGAGAGGAGGATAACGCCACCGAAAACGAGGAGGATGATGATCTTGTAGTTGTTCCAATCGAGGGTTGCGCGGTTGACGAGCGTGAGGGGAAGCAGAAGACAGGCCCATCCCGCACCGAAGAGGAGGAGTCCGAGCGCATCAAAATCGATGAGGTGTCGCCAGGTTGAGCGGGCGAAGGCAGCAAAGCTGAAGGAGTTGACACGTTGACGGAGCGTGCGGTGCGTGCGAGGTCCCTTGCGAGCGGCTGTTCCGCCGTTGGCCTCGATAAGATCAGTCGAGTCGAGACCAAGCTTGTTTGCCTGTCACCATAAGCAGTTCCGCCAGTCAGCGACGATCCTTGACATCCGTGTCGATCAAAGCTTGCCCTGTGTTGCGCCCAGAACAGAGTCCCGATGATGGGAGAGAGCACGACGGGGATAAGGATGATGAACTGGAACAAGAACCGACGCGCGAGTTTGGGTCGTCATCAGCTCCAGACGTTTGCGGACTCCTAGCCCTCTGCGATGAAGACTGACCATGCCGTAGCCCCAGTGCCAGTTCGAGGTCTTGAGTACACCTTGGGCAATGTTCGAAGAGACGAAGGCGCTAAAAGATCGGTGCAAAACGCTCAGTTCCCGCCTTCAAGGGGAGGAGCCGAACCGCCTACTGACTTGATGAAGAACCAAATACTCGTGAGCGACGAAGTAAGGCCGCGCCATCGGAGGTTGGTGCAGTCAGCGATAACCTGTAATTTTGAATCCAAGCGTCTTGAGTGAGTGAACCATGACGGGCCAAAACGGGATGAGGACGCTTGCAGACAGCGAACTCACGATCTGAATGAGGATCTGGAGCGAGGCGTATCCGAAGTCTGCCAATGGGCAAACCGGTCAAACCAAGCCGATCGACTCGAGCGAACAAGGCGGGGTGCGGCCGAAACTTACAATAGAGAATGGCTCCGGCCGCGTACGTGTGGATGTCTTTGCACGCGGCGATGATGATGAATCCAAGGCAGTAGAAGAAAGCGGACAAGCAGAACGCTTCCGCGCGTCCAGCGACGTCGGCGAACTTTGCTGCGAACGGTTTCGTCACGGCGAGGATAATCGCTTGAGCGGTAGCTGTCCAGTGCGAAAGCAACGTGAGCTTCTCGTACGACCATCTCGAGTCGTGACCAGAAGCGTCGACCGTAGAAGGGAACGAGAGACGAACAGATGGCGCCGAGGAGACTGTGGGCTGAGAAGCTCGACGTGGCGTAGGCAAGGTACTGGTAGGTTGTGGTGCCCTCGAGCGAGTAGATGTACGACGCGAGGGCGACTCCGACGAAGAGAGCGATCTTCGAGTTGCGACCCCTGTGGAGGGCGACGAAGACGACGACGACGACGACGACGAAGAGGGAGGGATGAGCCGAGAGCAGGTCACGAGGGCGCAGGCAGAGACGACTGACCAGACTCGCTGCGCATTCTCTACTTTGCGAACGCCAGACGTGTATGGCGGAGGTGAGGCGCCGTGGTGAGGCTGTCTCGGCGGAGAAAAAGCGCGAGAAGAAGTGAATCGGGAGGGGAGAGATGATCAACGTTCACGGTCAGCCAAGAGGGTCCGCAGATCCGGGGAAGTGAGTGCGCTAGTGGGATGATAGATAGCGCTAGCGGGCGGCGAAGAGATCACTCACGTCGGGGCCAATTTGGGCAGAGTCCGGCACTTCGTTCCGGGGCGTCGTCGCATGGTTGAAGTCCTCCGAGTCCTTGAGGTCTTGCGAGGTGGTAGACATCTCGATCAGTCTTTACCGAGGAGGATCGAGTCGGCAGGAAGGTGTCGAGGACGGAAGAAAGGGCGGAGAGAAAAAAATGGGGATCTAATCCTTGGCCGCGCGCCCTCACAATCAGATTTTTCTGATCAAAGCGCTTCTTCGACCTTCCCGATCGGGAAATGCTCCGTCGTGTTTGTGGCCGAGATTCCGATCACCTCGCAGCCGTGCAACTTTTTCTTTCGCTGCTTCGCCGCTTGCGATCGAGCTTGTTTCGCTGCTCGCTGCCTCGAAATCGCTGCAAACGAGTCCCTGGCCATCGGAAATGCATTCTACGACACTCTTGTAGGTCTTGTGCCATCCCCGTGCTCGTTCGGACCAGCGGGTGAGTGCAGAGACGCGCGCGAGCGGAGGAGCGACGAGAAATCGCGAAGACCTGCGACAGTCGGGCACGTCCCCTCGTCTGCCGAGCGCGTCCTCCGCCGAAAACTGGAGCCACACTTCGGTATGAAAGAACATTCTGCGACGACCTCGACGTTCCTTGCAGAGTTTGGGCATTGCGGGTGGGAAATTGAGAAATCGTTCGTAGACTACCGCCGTTGACTCGGACGAGACGTTGCCCAGGCGAAGACAACTATGGCTGAGGTTCTTCCTGGGCAGATGGGGGTGTAGTGACGCCTCCCGGATTTGCGTTGCAAGGCCCCGTTACTCATACAGGGCACAGCCGGATTGCATGCGAGGTCGACCTGTGCCCGGCTCATGTCCGACAATTTGGTCTCGACACTCCAGCTTGATTGGCGAGCACACCGAATTCAGTATGTGCACGCGACGCATCTAGCTTGAGTTCCCTCGGGACATGGAGAAGAGCGAACGAACGAAAATCGGCATTGCAACGTTCTTCGCATCTCACGCCTCGAGAAGTTCGGACCAGGGTCTAGATCCACGCTGACCCGTCGCAGTGATCTACGCCCGAATGACTAGCCCGTGGTCGACGACGATCGGGGAGGCGGCTTGATCGTTCGAAAGAAATCGGGGATTGCACGCTCGACGCTGAGAGACGAGGTCGGACGAATGGGCGCTTCCGTATCGGAATGTCTTGCTCGCTCGTCCGATCGCGTCGAGAGACCGCCCTCCGAATCGCTGTCAATGACGGGTGGGAGGGAGTCGAAGGTGCAAGTTGATCAAACTCGCGCCGTCTACCTCCCGACATCCACTCTAAATCGGCAAGACATGTCGTTCAAATATCCGGGATCATCAGCGCGGAAACCAATCGTGCCGCCTCCGATCCCTCCCTCGAAACTGCCGCAGAACATCGCCCCGACTCCACTCTCGAAAGGAATCCAGTTCACAGCCTTCACGCTCGCTGCTGGTGAGCTCCACATGCTCATGGTGCCACTGATGAAGCATACCATCCTGATCCGATACCATTTTGCCAGGGTTGACCGCCTACGCCGTCTTGCTCTACGATTTCGGCGAACGCGAGCATGTCTTCATGCCCGTGAGTCCCTCTCCTGGCTCAGAACTAAACGCACAAGAGTCGTGAGGTTACTTCCTAACGCTGACGTCTGGATGGACCTCGAGCAGGTGAGACGGTGGTTCGACGCCAACACAAAGTCTTTCTTTACCCTTTCCGAGCGCGACCGCCAAGTCCTCAATTCCTCGACGAACCCTCAGAAGACGGCAGTCCCAGATCGGAGGACACCCATAGAGTTCTTCAAAGAGAACCCTCCGGCGATTGGGACCGAGGTTGACCAGAAGAAGGTGTAAAGGGAAAAGAAAAAAAGGAAAAACTGCTTTCCTCGTACGAAACCGTCTTCCCGGCGCGTTCTCGAAAGTTGCTTGTGGCCGCCCTTACAGCCTCGATCAGTGAATGTATCAAGACTCTCAGACTGAGCCTCGATTTCGACCGGCTGGCCCTTCACTCTTTACGTCTCGATCTCCACGAAACCCTTCAAACAGTTGGGTAGTCTTGTGAAATGCGCCAACGTCTTGTTCTAATGGTGTGAAAAGGAGCAGTGGTCTGTTCGAGTCTCGCACCTTTTCGTCCTCGCTTGGTCGGTTGAATCCGGATCGTCCTCTCTCGCATTTTCGCCGGGACTCCTCCCCCCCCCCCCTTCCTAGGAAGCCTCCCACCGCTTGAGAGTACCTGATGGGCGTCAATAAGTCGCGCCGCATTTCATAGGTATTCGTAGCAAAAGGTTGCTAGGGTAACGATGACGACGAAAATCTGAGACTTTCGCTTGGGCTGAGAGAAAATTTTTACTCGTTTTCTATGGCGTTTTCCCACTCTACTCCACGTTCTCCGCTCGAATCCATACCCACGCCGACGGTAACCGGATCCATCCCAAAGTCTGAAACGACCGCGACTCGCGTACGAAGCAAGTGAGTGTCTGCAGTGTTCGGAGAGACGCGCGCGCCGAGCAACAAACCTCGCCTCGGTTCCCCGGTTGTTCCTTCCCAATTCTGACGCGACCCCTCGAAAGCAGCTCCGCCTCGCCAACCCACCGCTCCGGACGCGTGTCTCTCTCCCCCTCGACCCCCCCTACTCCCGCGCCTCTCATGTCAGACTCTTCCGAGAAGGACGGATCGCGGTCAACATCGCCTTCAGACCTCAAGGCCTCGCCTCACCCGACCGTCGACGACGGTTCGAGTTTGGCCGCCAACAGTGACGATGCGATCCTCGCCCGCATGGGGTACAAGCAAGAGTTCAAGCGAGAGTTCACCAACCTCTCTGTCAGTTTTCCACTCCACTCCACTTCACTCCCCCGTTCGGGTTCCGGCCGCAATTTAGGGGTCGATCGAGGAAAAGGAACCGGAAATTTCCGGTTACTTTCCGATTTGATGATTGAAAACCCATGTACTGCTGTTGACTGACACGAGAGCCGGAACAGACCATCTCGTTTGCGTTCTCGATTATGGGAGGTGAGTCGAAAAGTCTCGGTTTCACCCGACTCCTTGCGCGTTTTCCCCCTCGAGATGGACTGATTCCATCTATGTGTGTGTGTGTCGTAGTGGCATCCTCGGTCGTGACAACGTTCAGTACACCGTTCTCCCTTGGTGGACCCGCCTCGGTCGTGTGGTGTTGGTTCCTCGTGAGTCTAATTTCCGATTTTCCTCAAGCGCTCGAGATTTGTCCCTCCTGCGACGGGGCCGCTGACTTGTGCTCGTTGGATCACAGGGTACCTTCATGTGCTTCTGTCTCGGTACTTCGATTGCGGGTGAGCTATCTCGTTGCGCCGTCTTTTGACACGTCAAAAATCGAACCTGACTTTTGGTTTCGCTGCCTTTGCTCGGTGCACTATAGAAATCGTCTCTGTACGTGTCAATTCGCGTTGATCGGACAACGACAGGAGGCAAAACTGACGCGTCGATCTGCTCGCAGGCATACCCTACAAACGGCGGTCTGTATTCGGCTTCCGCTTACCTCGTACCGAAAAAGTACCGAGCGATCACCGGATGGTGGGTTCTCGCTTTTGCTCTCCGCCGCCACTATCGGATCGAGAGACTTATGTTGCTCCGGTAGGTCTGTTGGCTGGCTGAATCTCATGGGCCAAGTAGCTGGTGTCGCTTCAACCGCTTTCGGTTTGGCTCAAATGATCCTCGCTGCTGTGAGTCTTTTGTACTATCGTATGTCCCGGTTGCTGCATCGACTGATCTTATTTCTCTTTGCGCTCTACCCAGGTTTCCCTGTCGACTGAAAAGCAAGAGGCACCGTTCGTCGCAAATGCTTGGCAAACTTACCTCGTATTCCTTGGCCTCTTGCTCGTGCAAGGAGTGTTAAACGTGCGTCGATTTCCGTTGTCGCTGGCGAATCGAGTTCCCAATAGCCATGGTAGACTGACAGTCGGGTTGATGACATAGTCGCTGGGCACCAAGTACCTCGCAAAAATCACCCAAACTTTCGTCTTTTTCAACCTTGGAACCGTCCTTGCCGTTATCATCACTCTCCTCGTCAAGACCGACGTCAAGAACTCGGTATGTTGTCCATATAACGCCCCAGTCGTGTTTGCGGATGCTAATCTCGTGATTTACTGTAATTCTAGGCCGCGTACACATTTACGAAAAACATCAATGGATCCGGATGGAACTCGCAAGGATTGACTTTCCTCCTTGGCCTTCTCTCGGTCGTAAGTATCGCTTTGTTTTTGTGCGAGGAAGTTCGACGGACTCTGACCATCGCGCTGTGGCTTGTTCACGTAGCAATGGACCATGACCGATTACGACGCGACTGCACACATTTGTGAAGAGGTCAAGCGAGCACAGATCGCCGCCCCTACCGCCATTTTTGTTGCCGTCATCGGCACCGGAATCGTCGGATGGTTGGTTCCTCCCCCTCGACTCCCTTTTTCGGACGTCGAGACTCAGAAATCGCTTTGCACAGGGTGTACAACATTGTCTACGTACTCTGCTCCGGCAACATGGCCGAGACAGGAGACTTTGGCGTGTCGGGTTACCCCCCAGCACAAATCATTTGGCAGGCAAGTCGCAAGAAGCGTTCTCCCGCTGACCACGCGCGCCGGGCTGACTCGCGGTCGTGCCACACTACAGAATGTCGGACCGACCGGTTTCTACATCCTTTGGGCTTTCATCTGTTTCGTTGCGTTCCAAGTCGTGACGACCGCCACCCAGGCCAACGCTCGTTCTTTCCACGCCTTCTCCCGCGATCACGGTCTTCCCGACCGCGGCTTCTTCACCAAGATGTCCAAGAACCAGATCCCCGTCAACGCGGTCTGGCTCGTCCTCGTCATCTCCGGTGCGTCCCGCTCATTTCCGGTGGGTTGTTCCGTCGTCGGAACTGACATGGTTTCCCCGTGTAGCTCTGATGGGTCTCCTCGTCTTTGCTTCGACCGTCGCCGTCTATGCCATCTTTGCCCTCGCGGCGATGGGAATGGACTCGTCGTACATCATCCCCATTGCCTGTAAAATGATCTTCCAAGATCATCCCGGTTCGTCTCTCTATGCCTCCTGCCCCCCCCCCTTTTCCGGTCCTCGGCCTCGTTTCCGTCGAGACTGACCCACACAGAGTGTTCGCTGCTACAGAGGTACAATTCAAGCCGGGACCTTTCCATCTCGGTCGCGGGTTCCTCAGTTGGTTTGTCAACGGAATCGCCGTGTCGTGGACCACTTTTGTCGTCATCATTCTCGCCCTCCCTACTATCCGGCCTGTTGACGCCGAGAACATGAATTGTACGTCTTTCTCTCTCTCTCTCTCTCTCTCTCTCTCTCTACGGCTCCCCGTTTCGTTGGTTTTGTGAGCTGTCACAGCTAAGCGACCTTTCGGTTTTAGATGCATCTGCCGTCACGGGCGGAGTCATGGTCCTCTCGTTCATTTGGTTCTTCGCCGGAGGTCGCAAACACTACAGCGGTCCTCGCAACCTCATTCACGACGACAAGGTTTCGCAGAAAGCTGCCACCGGTGACGAACTCGTCGACTCGGGAAAGGACTGAAAGACAAAAACAAAAAAAAGGAATTCTCGTCACGTATTTTTGCTTTCGCGTTTTGTTTTCTTTTATTCTCAACAATATTTTGGGTCTACCGCCTCCCCCCCCCTCCCCCACTGGACAGGCACCCCCGGTCCCTCTCTTGGTTTCGACTGTATGCACGGGCTGTGGAAGAAGAGGAAAAAAAAAAGTACATACATTTTCCCCCTTTCATTTTAAGTACTCATCCATTATTCCTCAACTGTTTCAACACTGTCAACAATCCCTTATACATTGAAGTTATCCCGTGCTCCTCCTGGCCTCCCCCCCCCCCCTTCCCCCCCCCCCTTCTTCTGGCCCGCTTCCTCTCCCTGTGACTCGGACGTACAGGAAGCGCATGTTCTATCGAATCGGTTTGCCTTTTTCTTCTTCTTGTAAAATCAGAAATTTACTCTCTCAATGCATGATCGAAGCAAGTACCGCCTCCTCCCCCCCCCCCCCCTTCCCGCCCCAGACCAAGCGGCGTCCAAACCCGACCCACGGCTCTCGCTTGTGCCTCTCTCTCTCCCCCTCTCCCCCTCTCCCAATTTGACGCATGTCGCACAAGGGTCAGAAGGCAAGAGAGAGAGGGTTGTCACAAGTTGTTAGGTGAGGGGGTTGAAATATTTCGGGGGTTAAAAAAAAAAACACAAAACCAATCGAGGGTTAGGATCAGGAGGGGAAGGGGAATTTTCGTGTATCGTGGTATCGCTGCAAAATGCCGTGTTTAGTGGGGTAATCAAAAGAGAAAAGGTATCGGGTTTGTGGATGTGAGGGGCGGCGGGAAGAGGGGGGGGGGGGAAGAGGGGGAAAAAGTTTTGAAGGGGTGTGTGTGTGTGTAGGAGAGGGTGCGCTTAGTATACTAGCGAGATAACGAGACAAGAAGAGAAGAGAAAGAGACGAGAGAGACAAGAATAATAAATAAGACAAGGGGGGGGGGGATGGGGTCGAGAAGGGAGGACCTGCGAGACACGAATATTCTGTTTCGTGGTGAATGTTTTTCGGATTAAATCTGGGCGGTCCATCTCGTTTTTTTCTTGAAAGGTTGAGGAGGGTTCTGGTCCTTCGGGATCAGTTTTGGATTCAGGGTTCCTGAAATCGACCAGAGGTCATGGTCGACGCGGCAGGGAAGGTTGGGTCGGCGAAGTCCGAAGTTCAGGAGACTCGAACGGGCGATCGAATTCGTCGATGAGGGCTTGACCTGCTGCAGGTTCAACCTCAGTGCCTGTGCACAACGCGCGTGCGCAAAGTGACACGAGGGAACGTCAGCAGCTGATTCGCCAAGGTCAGCAAAAGCGGAAAGGAAAGGCTTACCGTCTCGGCTGACTTTGATTTCCCGATTTCCGTTAAAACTGTTCCGAATGTGACGAGTCCTCGTAAAGGGAAGCCGCGTTCTAGATGAGGGCAGATCCCGTTCAGTTTACGAGGCATGAAGCGAGAGACAGGACTGTGAAGTGACAACTTACACGCGGACCCATTCGATCGAGAACGGCGTACCCCAGGTCGAACTTGATCCAGAGCGAGCCGGTTTCCGGCTGTCGTGACGAGGTGCGAAGGTTCGTCAGCCATCATCAAGCTTTTTGCAGGGCAGACTGACGCCGAGAAAGAGGAAACACGCACGCATCGTCTCGTTCTTCCGGTTTGACGACCGACTCTTCGCCCGTCGCCATGTCGACTTGTCGGATAGCATCGCGGAGACTCCCAGGAGGGACTTGCTCTCCGAGGATGTGAGCCTTCTTGGCTCCAGAGTCGTACGTCGCGGCTTTGCGAGCCGCTTCGGCCACTTCGGGGGGCAAGTGGAGGTTCGACGACGTGACGAACGCCATGCGTTCCTGTTCGAGCGCCATCTCTCGCCTCGCTTCGGCGTCGATCTCGCTCGGAAGCCGGAGCGGGTACGACCCGCCGTGTCGCCGGTCCGACCCGTCTTGGCGCGTCTCGGCGGCGGTCGAGGGAGTGATCATTGACGGGGAAGCCTGCGCGAGCCGGTGTTCCGAAGGGGAGAAGAGGACCGGAGCTCGAGGAGGGAACGAACTCGGCTCGTCCGTGTCCTCCTGAATTGTTTGCGAAGGAACCGACAACGAAGCGGACGAAATACTCTCGACAGACGCTTGTCCTGACGATCCCCACGAAGGTCGAGAGCTCTTTGACGACGAAACGGAAGAGATGGGTCCGCTCATCCGCGCGTAACCAAACCACTCTCCGCTCCCATTCGCGCTGAACACGAGGAAGACTTCCTTGGCGGTCCGGAAAGCTTGCTGAAGTACGGGCTGCGGGTGGAACGAGGGAGGGTCGGTTTAGCGTCGCGATTTTCGAAGATTCCGTTCTCGAGAGGAGTGGCTCACCTCGTTGTGCGGTTGCGTAGCCCAAAGCCCGCTTTCGACCGACAACTTGAGGTCGGCTTCGTCGTGACTCCTGCGAGGCGAAGGTTCGCAAATCAGACCCTTGATCGAAGCGAGTGACGGTTTCTGTAGGAACAGGAACTCACTTCATGATGAACCAACGTTTCTCAAAGTGCTTGGTCAGGAAACTGCTCGTCGTACTGGTCGTGCCGACCGAGGCGCTGCTCGAGCTTTGTCTGCGTTGCTCGAACGCTTTCGTCGCAGCGCTCTTCGGTTCGGCCCCCTCCTCGTTGATCTTGTTGCGCAAGATCATCTCCGATTCCGACATCCGTTCCTGCTGAAGCTTGACAAACGCCTTGTGAATTCCGCCGACTCGTTGCGCGCCTACGCCCGTCTTGGAATCGTCGTCCTCCTTGCGGACGCGACAGAGAAGCGGCTTGCACCGAGGATCGTTAGGTCTGAGCGACAAGCCATTCGAAATCGAGATGGCATGCTGCAAGTGGAGGTCGGAAAGGTAATTGACGAAAGCACCTGTGAATGATGTGGCGAAGAAGCGGACACAGTGAAAAAGAGTTTTCGAAGCCGGGTAACAACGAGCGACGGAAGCTCGCGTGCGAGCGAAGAACAGAAGCATACAATTGGAGCGAGCGATGAGATGAATCGATTCGACGCCTGGCGAGGTCAAATCAATGTCTTTCTTCGAAAGCAGTCCGACAGCGCATGGTGGTGGCCGTGAGACGAAGAATTGCCAGAGCTCCGAGTGAGAAGCGTCAGAAGGGACGTTCCCGACCCTGCGAGACCGAAGAGATTTAAGATGAGTCAGTCTCTGTATCAGCGCTCGGATGCAGACCGGTAGAAGAGAACGCAAGAGGCAACGAACCAAAGAGCGTGAGGAGAATGCGCCGGAGGTTTCGGCAGGTTCCCTTTTCGCGGGCCTGGCGCTGACCTCGCGCCCGTATCATTTCTAGTAGCTCTGACAGGTCTCGTGGTCTTCGAAGGCTGAGCCGCTTCACGAAGTCGATTCGACGCGAGGACGCCTCGGGCGATTTCGACCGGCGGAGCGTAGATCTTGGGTGGCGATGCGGGAGGCAAAGGTTGGGCTACCGACATTGTCGGGAACTGAGCGGGAACCTGCGGTCGAGGAGGAATCGCGGGAGGCGCAACGGGGTACTGTCGAGTGTTCGGAACAGGGTGGGGGTACTGGACGAGTCCAGCCTGAGGGGTCGGCGCCAAGTTCGGAGGAGGGAATTGTTGCGGAAAACGGCGGGGATCGACTGCGTTCTGGTACTGAGTTTGACTCGGATACGATGTGTAATTGTACTGCTGCGTCGGCACGAGGGTTTGTTGCTGTCGCCCTCCACGCCACTGTCTCTGATACGAACCGGAAGCGGCTGCTGCCGCTGCTCCCCCGTCCTCGGGATAGACCGGGTTCGAAGGACGAGCCGAAGTGATCGGATAAGCGAATGGACCATTCTGCGAGTGCTGTCGAGGAGCGACGATCGGCGTCGACGAAAGAGGGGCGGTCGAGTAGACGTCCGGTGAAGGCTGGGTTGTGGCAGAAGGGGCATAGACCATACGCTGCGGAGGCGGAGCGAAATACACAGCCTGGTACGGTCCGGCGGGAGAGATCGCGTTCGGAGGTTCCGAGTATTCAGGTCCAGGCACGAACCCGCCTTGCATCGCGTCGTACTGGCTGTACACTCCGGGAGGGCAGTCTGCAATCGATTCAGGCGAGGGGTCGTTCGGGAAACCGAGACCTCCTTCGAGAGGGGCAGGGTAACTTGAAGGAGTTGTCACCGTGCTCGCGTAGTGAGTGTACCAGAGCGACGACGAAGACGACGAGTAGGGAGATCCCGTTGAGTAGCCGGCCGAGTGATCCGAAATTTGCGAGATTTGAGACGGGTGCCGAGGCAGGTGGGCGAGGAAAGGCGGAGTTGTCGTCGCGAATCCGTACCCTCCTCCACCGTTCGTTGCGCCTGCTGCCGCTACAGTTGCGACATTCCCTGAGCTCGGTTGATGCTGCAGGTGGGGCGGGTAGAACAGTTGGCCGTGGGCGCTGTACGAGTTTCCATCGCTCGAAGACGTCGGCGAGACGCCGTGCCAGCCCTGCGGGGGACTGATACGCTGCTGCGATTGTTGCTGCTGCTGGTTCGAATGGTAGTGTTTTGTCGGGTAGGGGCGGTTCGAGCCCCGACGCGAATTCGATTGGCGCAGGCGGGGAGGGTCGGCGTTCTGTCGCGAAGCGAGGCCGAGGTCAATGCCCCCTGTCCGACAGTGTGACGGCGAGGAGAAGGAATCTCGACTCACTGTGCTCGCGAGGGAGTTCGTCCGACTCGGTGGAGGGCGAGGAGGCGGAGCCGCCGCGGGGCCTTCTTCCGGACGAGAAGCGCAAGAATTCGCCGGCGAGATCCGAGTTTGCTCGACGGCGGTGAGATCGGTCGACGCCCTCGAGTGCGTCCCTGTGTGCATGCTTCCACGCCGTCAGCTCGATACATGGCACGGGCAACGATGGAATGCTCACCGGGAGTTCGCTCTCCGTCCTTGGTCTCGTCCGCGTCGTTCCCTTCCTTGAGACTGAGAGCTCGCTGCAACAGCTCGCTCACAGCGCCAGTGGCCTCGGCAGGACTCTGGTTGATGACCAGAGGCGGGCTGTCGAGCACGACCTCGCCCGGCAGACCTGCGCTGCCGGATTCCTTCGCGGTTCCCTGTCCGGATGGGGCAATCGGAGGCTTGATCGGGGTCGAGGCGCGTCCTACTAGCGGCGGTACGGGGTCCCCGAGCGCAGGGGAGCTCATGCGAGGTCGAGCGATTCGAACGCGGGTTCGAGGCCGGAGGCTGGGGCACGGCAGCGCGAGATCATTCGACTTTGGCGCGGTTAGCCCTTGGCCGAGTCTCGATGAACAACCACCTCAGGGCAGCGGCAGGCGGGGGCGCGACGAGACGGAAGGACTCACCCCGCGGTTGAGAAGGTGAAGACGCTGCGAGAGAGACGGACACGCGCGAGCACTGGCGAGAGAGTGCGGCTGTAGGCGCGGCGTGGGAAGAAAAAAAGTCTCGCTCCGTGTCGGTCTCTGCCTGTTTCGAACGAGGTCGAACGCACGCAGCTGGAACAAGCCAGACTTGGCCTTTGCACGGTGCAGACTCGTCTCTGTCGGTTGCGAAACGGAAAGGCCCTCAAGAAAATCCGGGACAAAATTTCGTCACTTCTGCGGTCATCAATGGAAAGCGCACTGTGCCGTCTTAATCGGCTCCGTCGTTCCCGGTCGATCAACGCTGATCTTTCCTCCCTCCTCGGCAAAGCTCACACACCCACTTTCGTCAGCATCGGCGGGTCTCTACGACACTCTGGTTGCCGTCGCGTATTGAAAAATTTTACAATTTTCAAAGCGCGACTTTTGCACGGGGAGAGACAAAGTCGAACGTTGCAAGTCTCGAATTGGTCGACGGTCGACGTTCCGGAACGCTCGAACCGCGAGAGTCGCAAACGCCCGCCCCAAAAAAACTCTCCTTCCGCAATATACGGCCGCAATCAAGACCCCGGAGGTTTTTTTTGTCTCCGAGAAGAATGGAAGCAGGTTAAGAACCAATTATGACGGTATCGTCATTTCATGCTTCGGCGAGTCGGTCGGAATACTGTACAGCAGCTCTTGTTGCCGAGGTTCACGACGACACAAAGTTCCGACGATGTCAGCGAAAATTTTCCAACATCTCGGCACTGCGGTTTTGCTTCCACGGATCACCGATCTGCACGTGAAAAAACCGAGAAAAACTCGCTCCATCTTAGGTCTGTCGATCATTATGCGCAGACTTGCCGTCACAACGACGTCGGTCGAAATGCTCCTTTTTCCGCAGTCGAGTCATACCTTTCGATCCGCTAAGAGGGAAAAGAGAGAAAGAATCGCGACCAAGCACAAAAGAGTCGATCCGTGCATCAGAAAACCCAACATTCTCTTCAAGCCAACCGAGCTCGTCTTCCCGTGTAGTAATTCCATAATTTGCACGACAGATCCGACATTAATCCATATATCTAGTAAATAGCAGATAAGGAGGCAAGGGTATCATATCCAAGTGGCAAAGGGGGGGGGGGAAGAGAATCCAGCTTTTTCCGCCTCCTCGTGGTTCACCGTTTGTCACTGTTCCAAGGTGAGAGGATCCCTTCCTCCTCGTAGTGTTGATGCAATATGCCCGCTGTGTAGCCAGAGAACGTCGATCCCGGAGTCCCCACCGTTTCGACTCCCCGAGCCGCGATCTGCCACCACCGGAGGAAGAGAGGGACAGGCAACGGGTGAATCATTAGTCGCTTGGACACACACCACACACTCGTGTTGTTCGGAGTACCCGAAAGGGCTTGAAGGGGGGGGGGGAAGAGTGTGGGGGACGTACTTCGGCTTCGAGGAAAGGGTACAAGAACTTTGCCATTTCCGACCCATCGAAATCGCTCACCCACTCTGCGTGCCCACCCTGGGCGAGTCTCGCGAGTTCCGGTACCGACTCATCGCTGACTCGGGGTACGGGCGAGACGAAATCCGACAGGACAAAGACGCACGGGAACCAGTCGAAAAAGATTCGGAGCGAGGGTTCGGTCGGAGGCGAACGGGAATCCGTCGCGATGTAGAGTGGCGTGTTCAGACGAGAGAGCGTCCGGTCGGTCGTCGGCCACAGAGGCTTGCGACAGTGGAGCGTGGGAGAGAGCGGTCGAGCTGGTCGACCTGCGCGAGCTCGCGGCGAAGACTCGGTCGACCGACGCGCGACTCCGGCTGGTCCTCCTTCTTCAGGGTCTTCTTCCCACACCATCGTTTGACGGAGAAAGTGAGAGGCATGCGCGCGACGAGCCAGTCGTTTCGGATTACTACCGAGGTTCCGCCGAGTCGATTCCTCGACCATGCGGTCGACTTCTTTCGCTTTGATCCCGAGGACAGAGTGCGTCAGTTTACGGAAGATCGAGTTCATGTTCGAGTCGGCGTGTTTCTACAACGAGGCGCGAGATGGACAATCAGGTTCGATTGCCGTTCGTCGAGGGAGAGAGAGAAAAAACCTGGGCTTGCTCACCCAGAACGCGCTCGCTCGCTCCTGACTACCGGTCCTCGCGTGTATCGCGACATAACTCCCCAACCGGTCCCTTACGTGATCGCTAATCGTCTCCAACCCTCGATTCCCGAGGATGACTCGGTTGAACGTCTGCTCGTACTCTCGCTGGTTCTCCTCGCGGGCCAAATTGAGCCTCGAGCCACTGAACAGGCTTCCGAACTGCAACAGCCGCTTGTCCTTGATCGTCTCGTCCTCCAAGAGATCCTCAAGGTCGATCCTCGACTTGAACAGTCCCGCGCCGCCCTCGCCCACGCCCACGCCGCCCGGACTCGGAGTCGACCTCTCGTCGTAGATCTGGTAACTCCGTCGGTCGTCATCGTCGAACCGGTAGATCTCGTCTGCACTCAGTCCGAGTCCACCGTCGTCCAGCGGCGTGACGAACCACGCGCTCGAACTGTTCCACCGGTCGACCAAGCTCGTCGCGTCGAACAAGCTCGGGTCGACCAGCCAGCTCCACCCGACGTAAGTCCACTTGTGCGAGTCGTCGCACGCGATTCGTTCGGCGATGAGGTGCGAGTTGGACGACGGCGCGACGGGAAGGTTGGGGTGGAACCCGGCTTTGCACTCTTCCGAGAAGACGAGTTTCGAACTCAGGTCGAGCGAAGGCCCCCATGGAATCGCCGTGCCGAGTCGAGCGGGAGGAAGGAGGAGGGTACGGTTGAGTAATCGAGAGAGAACGAGTGCGTTGACGAGAGACTTGCGTTCTATCGTGCGAAACCCCGACCGTTTCAGCGACGTACGAATCTCGCCGAGGCAGGAAGAAGATGAAATGGACATGAGCTCACGGTTGTGAAACCCGGAATGGTTCTCGAAGGACAGATACTTGACTTGAGGATCCTTCGAGGGGAGCCGTGCGAAAGGTCGAACGTTCATAGCAGCTACCGGTGCCACGACAGACTCCTCTTCGCCCGTTGGCGACTCCGTGGGAGCAACGTCGTTCTCTGCTACCGCTCCTCCATGTTCTTCTTCGTCTTTCACCGCTGCGCTTGTCGTGCTCGACGAGCTTGTCGTCGATTTTGTCGCGACTCGCCCCAGCCTCTCTCCCTCGTACCCCTCGGCTTGTTCCGCGATCATCGACGAGAGACCTTGCCCTTGCGTCCGTTCTCCTCCTGTCGACGGCGAAGTCGATGGCGGAGTCTCTCCCGAGAGGGCCCACTCCCTCCATGCGTCCAACTGCGATTTCCACCGACCTTCTGCTCGATCCGCCGCGTCTTGTACGTCACTCGCCGTCTCGTCCTCTTCGTGCCACAGTCTGAACGTGACGATCAAGACGCCGACAAACACGAGCGCGAGGTAGATCCGCACCGTGCGCCTTCTCGCGTTCGAGACTCGCGGCGGCGTGCGGGGCGGCGGTGACGGCGATGAGTGCGAGGGGGACAGGAGGGGTTGTTCGACCTCGCTTCTCGGGGATGCCGGGTGCGAAGAATGGGGAGACGAGTACCGCGGCGGGGTCATCGGCGTCGTGTCGAGACGCGGTAGTTCCAACCTCGGGTCGGGGCTCATCGCGTTTCGCTTGCTCGTCTTCGAACGGGCGCGACAACGGTATGATATGATATTGGGAGAACGCGCCAAAGAGGCGTGCGCGGAACCGGGTGTCGAGCTGCGAAAGAGGTCGGTACGCGTGCAGTTGTTGTTGGAAATACCCTTCGAGACGCGTCGAGACCTCGAGTCCGAGAGTCGGGGAAAGCTGCGCCGCGACGCGCTGAAAGCGCGAGAGATGCGAAAGGAAGAGCGCGGAACGGCCGGCGTGATCTGAATCGGAAGACCAAGTCAATAAGAGAGGGAGCCGTGCAGAAATTATATTGTAGGCACATTTAATCCGATTCACATCGATACGTCCAGCACCCCGTCAACGGTCTCTCAGACGGTCATTCTCGAGGCAACTCGCGGCGCCAAACGGGAGGAAAACGCAAACTGCGTCTTTTGGTCTGTTTCTAGTAATTGCAACTGGAGTTTCGAACTGCAGTGGAGAGCGGGAGGGAGGTGGATGCAGATACGGAATCGAGGGTCGTTGAAGGACAGGATAGTGAGGAGCGAAGAGAGGACAACGAAAACAAAGGATAACCGCACGAGAGAATTGGCGGTTCATCCCCTCGGGATAGGAACTTGAATCCGTCGTCTGGAAGTCCGCTTTGAGCGAAAGAAGACAACGTCGAAGAAAGAAAGGGTCGATGCGGGGAGGAACGTTCGGGCGCGGTAAGAATGCGCCGCCGAGGAAAGAGCATGTTGCGAGAAGGCGAAATCTGTCGTCCTCGGAGGCCGTCGTGCTCTATTTGGACGCCGAGAACTTTTTGCGCAGCTTCGGAATGACGTATCGCAGCGACCGGAGGATTCCGGCCGACAAGATGCCTTTGAGCGACTGGTTGAAGGTAGGTCTCGCGACGATTTGACCGATACCTGCGAGAAGAGGCAAAAGGCGTGAAGAGGTTAGTTCCCACACTCTGGACAGAGACAACGGTTGGCAGACAAGACTCACTCTTTGAAACGATCGCAGCAAACTCTGGATCAGCCACAATCCTCTCCCATAGTTTTTGTTGGTCCAAGTCGATCAACCTCGATTCGTCCTCGTCGACCTTGTCCTTCGTTCCGAGGCTCTTCGCCTTGCTCAGCGCGATCGCGCCCTCCAAGTTCCACTTCCTTTCATAGTGCCCGAGGACCTTGTCCCGCAATCCCCTTGGCAATCGACTCGCCGTCGTCGCCCTCACGCCGTCGCTCGTGTCCTGCCTCATCAACCGCACGCCTTGACCGTCCTCGCCGATCGTGTGGACCGACTTCCAGAAACTCTTCAACAGGCCGCCGTACAGCGACCGGAAACTCGACAGCTGGGCCGAGACGATGTTCTTGACCTTGTGCGGGTTCTCGCCGACCTTCATTCGGAAGTCGCCTCGGTACGATAGCGACGCGATCGTTTCGAACAGTTCGACTTCGGTGAACGACTCGGGGAGGAGGAGGAGCGAGGTGCGCAATGCAGAGGCGAGGTTGACTTGGTTCGCCAACCTTACGCGAGCGTCGTCTAGTAAGATCTTGACCTGTTCAAGCAGGAGGACAATAGACAAGGTAAGTCGAGGGAAAAGAGTACGAAGCAGAGGGATTCGAATGAGGACAAGGAGAGGAAACGCACAGGCTTTTGTGTCCGGCCACTGATGTAAAGAGTTTCCCAATCGAGCATGTCGCGACACAATGCGTCGACGCTGATGCACCCATACTTGCACACTTTGCCATTGACCTCGACTTCAACGTTAAACCAGACCTGTGCGCCCAGCCCTTTTTCTTGCAGCCAACTGACGGCGTTTGCGCCGAGTAAGCGCATCAGTCCCGAGTAGTGATGCGGATGTTGCTGCATGTTGATCGCGTGCCAGTGTGACGGGTGCGACACGGCAAAGACGAAATCCAGCAACGGTTTGTCCTGTTTTTGAACGAGCGTGACCCGTCGATGTTTCAGCTCACGGCACAGCCCGGAATCGTTTATAAGTTCAACTCGAGGACTTACCTCTGCAGTGTAGCCGGACTGTCGAAATACGCCGGAACCATACGCGAACGCGAACCTGATCGGGCTCTTCTTGAACGCCGACAGGACGTCCTGGAGATCCTTTTCGACTTGTTCCGGCACTTTGATGATCTGGTTCCGACCGAACGACGCCGGTAGCTCGTTGACGCTCGTGATCTGGCGTCGTTTGGGGGTCGGAACGGAATCAGGTGGGGGTGAGATCGGGTTCGGAGGTGCGGTCGGGAGGGACGGGGACGATGACGAAAAGTCTGACGATGGTTCGAGTCGCCGACGAGCTGCCGGGGTGAGGTTGGGAGGTGGGAGCTCATCGGAAGAGCGCACGGGAGGTGCACGAGAGGGAGAGGGAGAAGGCACGAGGAGGTAACGGCTCGAGTGGAACCGGCTCGAGGGGCACGCGCGGAGTGGAAGGGGCGATAGTGCGAGGGATGAACGGCAGGTCGCTAGTCGTAGCATGGTCGGAGCTGCAGAGCCGG
This sequence comes from Sporobolomyces phaffii, assembly GCA_037042985.1. Classification (NCBI taxonomy): domain Eukaryota; kingdom Fungi; phylum Basidiomycota; class Microbotryomycetes; order Sporidiobolales; family Sporidiobolaceae; genus Sporobolomyces; species Sporobolomyces phaffii. Next base: position 100,409 of record JAWNFN010000012.1, on the reverse strand, counting down.
TATCCCGGAACGAAAGGTTGTCAGCTCGGAGTTGGTTGGGGACGGGCTCAGTGAGTGTACGAGGCGAGCGATGTGCTTTCTCTGCGAGCGTAACGGCCCGTCACGAGCGGTGCAGAGTGCTGCGCCGGGGATTTAGGGGAACCGCGGTTTCGGGATCGAGAGGGGGAGAATTCCGCAGGCCAAGCGAGGGTGAGAGACTCACGCAGAGTGCTAGAGCGAGGTTTTATTGAGCCAGTCGAAGAGTGTGCGCGGCCACGTCGCTGTTGGTGCAGGTCGAGTGGAATGAACGTAACGACGTCGCGCCAACCGCGTCGACCGAAATGTGGGCAAATTACCCTCTCCAGGCGGTTGACCGTCTGATACGAAGCATTTAATAGCCAGAATGAGTACAGAGAAAGCAAAGGCGGCTCGTAGAATTGAGAGTACCAAATCCGCGGAGTTAGCTTTGGGGGGGAGGGCCAGCCTTCTTTCCAAAACCGGCAGTGTCTCGCCCCTGTCTTGAACCGGCCGGGGCTTTCTCTGTCATGGCGTCTCGGTTTCTCACGTTGCTCCGACTCTCTTCCTCGTTCGCTCACTGTGCTCCCGGCGAGCCTTGAATCCCTCTCTGTGAGCCGGCCTCGCGTGTCCCGACTCGACTGAGCGTGAAGTCGAGATGATCTCATTCTCCTCGCGATCCTCATGCAGCCTCCCGCCTCGACCCTCGTTCCTCCTTCCGACATGACGGCAGGAGGGCTTCATCGACGGACATCTTCCGCTGCGCTGCACTACTCGAGCCTGCCCGGCAACGAGGGACTCGACATTTCCCAAGTGTACGGAACAACCTCGTCTTCCGCCGCCTCGAAAGCGCCTTCGTCGTCGTCGCAGCACCGAGAACACCACCACGCCGTTTCGGTCCCACCGGAGGACGAGCGAGCAGAAATGGAAGAGAAGGCCGGTCTCCTCTCAGAAGATTCCCCGAGAGATCACGACTCTCTCCCTGGACCGCCTCGCAAAAAGCACAAGAAACCGAGATCAAAGTGCAGGGCCTTGTTCTACATCATGGTCCTCACAAGTCTCGCCATCATCTTGTACGCAGTCGTGACGGGATGGGTTGAAAAACGCGATGTCGAGAAAGTTTGGGGCGATTGGAAGACCTGGACAACGAAGCAACAGGAGAACTGGGCCGGGACACAAGATCAGAATCACGACAGTAAGAACGCGACGGACGCAACGAGTATCGAATCCCTCTTGGCCGCCAAAGCGAACCCAAAACCGAAACCTTCTTCGGTTTCCGCCTCCTCCTCCTCGGCCATCTCTCCCATCCCGACTGTTCCTACCTCGAAGCTTCTTTCCTCCACGATGAACAACATCACCTATGGCTCGTTCTCGACTTCTCGCACCCGCGAGCTAGAGCGCCTCGTCGACAACGGAAACTTTTCACTCTACAAATGGCACGACACCGTCCCTTCACTCTCCCTGTCCTCGTCTTCCTCTTTCGCCTCCTCGGATCAACCTCGTCGTTTGATCGTTGTCGGCGACATTCACGGCACGCATCGATCCCTTTTCCACCTCTTGCGCAAACTCGCGTACACCCCTTCTCACGACACGCTCGTTCACACGGGAGACATTCTCTCAAAATCGACCCTCGGAAACTCGCTCGCGACGGTCAAAATGCTCCGACGGTTGGGGGCGAAGGGTGTCAGGGGCAACCACGACCAGAAGGTGATCGAATGGAGGAAATGGATGGAAGAACTCGGGCCGCTCAACGTGACCTCGCCCGAACCGACGTCTCGAGGCAGTAGCCGCAAGGAGGCGCTACAGTACGACGATTCCGAGGAGAGGGTTAAAGCGATGAGACCGCGGACCGGAAAGAGGGGATGGAGCGATTGGCTCCCGGCAACAACAGAAGCAGATGAGGAGACCGTCGACGAGGACGAAGTGGCGGAAACGGGAGATCGCTACGAAGAGGGAGAAGTTTTTGCTTCGTCCAGTTCGACAACGACCACCACGACCCCCGCTGCGACTAGCACTGGCCCACGTCGCCGACCCTTCGGACAACGACCGGCTCGTCTTTCCGCCTCTTCTTCTGCTGTGACGTCGTCGCCCTCGAACGCTGCTCGACCAGTTCGACCTACTTCGAAATCCTCCTCCTTCGCGACTGCGACCAACTCTACCCTTCTCGGATCCCTCTACTCTCATCTTGATCCTTCCCTCACTTCCGCACAACGAGCCCGACTTGGGGTCAACCGGATCCCACAAGGCTGGGAATGGGGTGGTCAACATTTCGAGATCGCTCGACACTTGACTCGGGAAGATTTCGAGTACTTGACGAACCTCCCTCTCACGTTGTGGATCGAGGAGTTGAACAGCGTCGTCGTCCACGCTGGGCTAGGTACGAGTGATATCTCTCCGTTGAATTTCTGCTTCGTTATTTTTTGTATCCTGACGAAACCTTGCCGTGTCGCGTCCAACAAACGAAAAAAGTTCCGTGGTCCGAAACCCCTACTTCTTCATTCACTCCGCTCTCGACCTCGGCATCTTCTTCCCTTATCTCCTCGACGTCCCTCACTTCGTTCGTACCGTGTGCCGGGTCTTATCGATCCCTCGTTTCGACTCTCCGAGGTTCCCTCCTCCTCGAGCCGCAAAACACTGAGCCCTTCACCCTCCTCAATCTCCGCACCCTATCGCGTGCGCACTCGTCGTCGTCAAAGACTGGCAAAGTCAAGGGACCGGCGGACGAGTGGACTGTCAGCAGCAAGAGTAGGAAAGCAGGCAAGAACAGTCAACCGTGGTGGTCCGTGTTTGAGGACGGAGTCAAGGCCTACGAGCACGAGCTCAGCCAGGATGGCGATAATGTCGACACTGTCGGAGTCATCTACGGTCATTGGGCAAGTCAAGGACTGCAACTTCAACCTCATTCGTAAGTCATTCGCCTCTCATCTTCCCCCTCTCTCTCTCGCTTGTTCCTCTGCCGAATGCGGACTGACCCTCGTGTCGCCGTCTTTCCCGATTATCTCGAACTGGAAAAACAGGCTCGGACTCGATTCGGGCTGTGTTTACGGACGACAACTTTCGGCGCTGGTCGTCGACCTGTCCGACCCGTCTTCCAACTCGACTCTCTCACCCTTCGCTACGACTACTTCCTCGCGATCAGACGTCGCGGATTCGTTCGCGCGGGCCGGACCTTCGTCTGCTGCTCGACCTACCAATGCAAAGTCCGCCGAGGTTGGAGGTCGTTTCGATCGAATCGTCAAAGTCTCCCCTTCGTCGTCTTCGGCAACAACCACGGAAGCCTCTGAGTCACCTTCTCAATCTCGGACATCGGACACGACTGCGTTCGAGGACGACCTCGACGAGGGGGATTCGGAACACGGGACGAAACCGTGGTGGAAGCCATGGAAACGCTCGCGTGAAGACGGGGACGAGGATCAAGATTCCGAGGGCGACGAAGAAGCGTCGTTCCAAGCCGAATTCGAAGGAGAGGAACAGGACGACGCGACGTTGAGGAAACGCGCACCGCCTCAGTTCAGGCCGATGGGAGGGTTGGACCAGGAGAAGATTCTGTCGGCCGCGGCAGCCCAAGCCTTCGATGACACTGTTGACGAGGAGACTATGATGTCGACCTCGTCCTCGAAATCTTCTACCTCTCGGGCGACAACGACGACGACGACGACCGCGACAGACTCGATCGCGCCTACCCCGACAGACCATCGCAGGAAACCGTTCCAGTTTGGAAAGAAGTTTACTTCGTCCCTCACTCCCCCGAGTTCGGCTTCTGCGACCACCTCGTCGTCGTCCTCTTCTTCTTCTTCTTCCTCCTCCTCCTCTTCATCGTCCTCCTCGATGGGCCCGAGCGTTGCGTCTTCCACGACCAGATCGAAATCGGACAAGTTCGCTTCTTCACTCAAGTCTGCTCTCGCTTCGTCAGCTTCCGACGACGTCGACGCAGAGGACGACGAGGACGAACTCTCACCGTTGCTCGCCGAAGAGGACGCAGAGTCGGACGTTCGAACATCGGCCGGGGAGGACGAGGTCGAGGAGGAAGATTCCCTCTTTACGGCTCGACAGACGTCGTTCCAGCCCTTGGGACACGGAATCAAGGTGTGGATCGTCAGTGTCGATTGTCGATCGGAAGTCGAGATGGATACCGAGTAGGGAGTGCCGCGCGCGCGCGGGAAAACTCGGGTTTTGGTATCCACCAACCGATCTCATCCAACACCTTGTAAACATCCTCCCCCACCCCTTTCTTCCCTCGACTCCTTCTGTACTTGTATCCCCTCCTTATCGCATTGTGGAGACCCCCCCCCCCCCCTCGCTCGCTTCCTTTGTGCCGGACCAGACAGTAGATATCCTCTCTCTCTCTCTCTTTCTCTCTCTTTGCCTTGCAGCTGTTTCCTCTTTTTTTTGTTTCCCCTTTATGTAACCTTCTTCGCAATGTCTCCAACCTGTAGCCCTCCTTTTTTTTTTCCGCCCCGTTCACTTGCGATAGATGATCCTCGGCGAGTTCAGGCCAGTTGTTTGTTTTATCGCAATTTCCTTGACGTGCGTTTTTGTTTCACTTGCGTTTTTGTGCTCTCTCTCTGTCTCTCTCGCTCTCTCGGAGTATGAGGTTTGGAAAGTTTGATGTTGTTCGAAAATATCTGCCGGGCTCCGAGAGATCTGGGAGAAATTGATTTTCGCAATATATAGGGAAACGGAGGGACACACGTGGCATGAAGGATAAAAGAGAGGAGAGAGGAGGGGTGAAGTCGGGGTTCCGGACATCGAGGCTTAGGAGAGAGAGAGAGGATCCTTGGGGGCTCAGACGTTTGCGCCCGACGTCGTCGAAAAGCCGTAGATTTTTTGGCGGCGATGGCTGAGGAGTCGATGAGCGTTGGAGGGTAGGGATCGTTGAGTTGACAGATCCTTGTTGTGGAGTTGTGAAGCGCGATTCCACAGGTAGTCAACCGAAGGCTGTAGGACAAAACGCATGCTGATTAGCTTGGCAGAGAAGTCGGTCACTCGTGAGTGTCAAAGAAGGTCAGGACGCAAACGACAACTTACTAGATCCGAGCTCGACTGATGGCCTCCTGTTGCCGCCACAACCTTCTCGTGACACGCATCCTGGAGGTAGGGCAGAAGTCCGTGAGAGGTGGAAAATCGATCCGCAAGTTTGGCGAGAAACTCGATCCACTGGGGCGACGCCTGTCGCCCAGTGAGTTTGAAGCCCTGCTTGAGTGTATCGATAGACGGAAGGAGAAGCTGGAACGATCGCAGTATAAGCTCGAGTCGGAACAGGTATCGATATACGAATAGAACATACGACGGCCGTTCGGACGACGAGTTCGGCGTGAGGGAGGAAAATGTCGTTGACGGCGTGTACAGCAACAGTGTTGCCCTGAGATGGATATCGTCAGCTCGCGTGTCTTTCCTGTCAGCTGACATCGACCTGGGGGGGGAAAAGACCCTTACAAATTCCGCTATGAGCGCGTCGACAAAGTCTGTCGTTTCATGACGACCTTGAAGATATTTGCTCTGACCGTCCAATCGGTACGTGTCGTGAAGAGCTGCCATGCGGTCGTAGATGGATTCGGCCTCAGGAGAACATTTCTCCCGAGATACCTGGATAGAGGTTAAAGCGGTGTGAGTCCTCCGAGAGAGGCAATTGGATAAGGCCTCTCTTACCAGGTGACAAAAATAATCAAACACCGACGCTCGTTTGGCGCCCGACTCTTTGCGGATTTGTGAGATCTGATCCTTGAGTATGGCGGCGCATCCGAACCACATGAGCTTGACATCGACAGATTCGTCCATGCCCAACGTCCCGCTCTTTTGCGAGATTGCGGCCGAGAGCTTGTCGAGGAGAGACTGTTTCCAGCGGGATATGCTCGCGAGACCCGCATGCTTGGGTCGCCCGAAGGGGGCCGTGTACCCGTTGAGCATGTCGAGTAGTTGCCCAAATACTGACTGCGACGTGATCACCGTGTAGAATGTCGATGGGAGGGGTGGGAGTGTGGACATGTCAAATGAGTGAAAAGAGAATGAAGGAAGGGGAGTGGAGCGAGGGAGAAAGGCTGTCGAAGAGTTCGCGCTCAGTGCGCAAGCCATGTCCACGGAAGGACTCCGGACGGACGCAACATCCGGTCGGACTCCAGTGACATCGTCCTTGGTGCCCAGTGCGCAATCTCGTGACTTCCGCTCCATCGGACCCTCGAGCGAAGCCAGCGGACTGGACATTTGCGTCCGGAAATACGCCCTCCCGTTCTGGTCCTCGCAAGTCCCCGTCGTATGAAGAAAGAAGTAATGCTTACAACAACAAGACGAGACCCGAACGAAACGAACCCCTACTCTTTCCTACCTCCGTTCGCACCTCGACTCGTCGTGCGTGACTTGACACCCGAGGTCGCAGTACCGGTTGCCACACTTTCTGCAACTGTACTTGCCCTTGTAGCCACACACCGAGCACAGCTGCACGGGCGGGAACGTCGAAGGTTCGCTCGCGACCGACAGGTACGAAGGGTTCGTCGAGGCCGTCGACGGAGTCGGATCCGGTAACCCCTGAGAGAGAACTTGTCGTCAACGGAAGAATAGCTCTCGAGTAAAGAAAGAGAGAGAGATGGAACGCACGGATTCTGCGACGAGTTGACCCAAATTCTTGCGATAGAGCAACAGTTGGCGCACGGCTTTCGAACCCTGTTTCTTGCGCGACCTCGACGCCGCTGGTTCATCGCCTGTCGTCGTCGTCGAAGTCGACTCGAGGGCCTTGATGATAGTGTCGTCGTCGTCGTCGTCGCCGGCGCCTGAGAGTTTGCCGATGCCGTACGTGCCGCCGCCTCCCGAGGGTTCGGTGTAGTTCGTGCGCTCGAGGTCAGCCAAGTGGCGGCGGATGCGCTTCGAGATGTACTCGGTCGACGCGACGACGGACGACGGCGCGGCGGCTCGAGTCGCTGGAGCGGAACGAACGAGTGCGGGTGAGTGGGGAGCGAGTGACGGGCGAGTCTCAGACTCACGCTGTCTCCTATCCTTCTTGCCTGTGCCCAACATTGGCCGCTGCGAGGTGGGAGAGCGCGAACGAGATCTGATTCACTCGGGGACAACGCGTCGACGTCGGTTCTCTCTCTCACTTTCCTCGCGCCTGACTACACTCACGAGATGGACGCACAACTACGACAAATGCTCGGGCAGCTCGGAGGGGGAGGCGGGCCACCACAGCCCGGCGGAGATCAACCGACGAACGACAACGCCGAGACGATCCACATCAGCTCGCTTGCGCTCCTCAAAGTGAGTTGAAACCCCGACTGCCCACATGATCGCTTGTCCCGTCTGTATCTCGAAGCGCCCGTGGCGATCAACCTCCAAGCGGCGATGACGAACCCTCGACGCTGACGACATCCTCGTCTCGTCGCCGCGTGCGTCTCTGCACAGATGTTGAAGCACGGTCGAGCGGGAGTACCGTTGGAAGTCATGGGACTCATGTTGGGAGACTTTGTCGACGAGTTCACGATCCGCGTCATTGGCAAGTTTTCATCTCTCTCTCTCTCTCTCCCTCTCTCTCGTTCCGCACAACCACTCTGACGTTCGAGCTGACGTTCGATCCCCCAAAACTCTTAGATGTGTTTGCGATGCCCCAGAGCGGTACCGGAGTGTCGGTCGAGGCGGTTGACCCAGTGTTTCAAACGAAAATGTTGGACATGCTCAAACAGACGGGCCGGTGAGTCTCTTTTTTCCCCTCTCTCAAAAGGCAGATCGTACCCTGCCGAGCGCTACGGTACACTGCACTCGCGATCAAGATCCGTCCTCAACTAACGCCCCCGCTTCTGTGCGCCTGTTTCGTGACTCCAGACCGGAAATGGTCGTAGGGTGGTATCACTCTCACCCTGGATTCGGTTGTTGGTTGTCCTCGGTCGATGTCAACACTCAACAAGTACGTCCCTCCGACAGTCCGATCCCCTCTTCCTCTGCTCGCGATCGAGGCGCCGTCTTTCGTTTTTTTTTTTTTTTGCTGACCGTGGCCGCGAGAAAAAATCAGTCGTTTGAACAACTGAATCCGCGTGCGGTCGCGGTCGTCGTCGATCCGATTCAGTCGGTCAAGGGTAAAGTCGTCATTGACGCGTTCCGGTCGATCAACCCGCAACAAATCATGATGGGACTCGAGCCGCGTCAATCGACGTCAAACGTTGGCCACCTGCAGCAACCTTCGATCCAAGTGAGAAAACCTTCTTTTCCCCTCACACCTCTCTCTCTCTTTCTCTCTCTCTCTCTCTCTCTCTCTCTCTCTCTCTCTCTCTCTCTATCGCTTGGAGATACCGTCGTGAGCTGACCGTCTTTCACACACTTCGGTTGTTTGCATGCGAACCCCTGTTCTTTCCAGGCGCTCATTCACGGACTCAACCGTCACTACTACTCGATCGCGATCGCGTACCGCAAGACGGACCTCGAACAGTCTATGCTGTTGAACCTGCACAAGAAGAACTGGACCGAAGGGTTGAAACTGAACGACTGGGAACTCATGAAGCGTTCAAACGAAGATTCGATCAAGGTTAGCCCCCCCCCCCCCCTTCCCCCCCCCCCCCCCCCCCCTGTGGCTCGAGGAAAACACACACAAGTTCAAAAAAAAACTGATCCCTGGGGTGGCCCTTTTCCAGAAAATGTTGACGCTCGCGCAAACGTACACGGAATCGGTCAAAGAAGAGTCTACGTTGACGAAGCAACAACTCGAGACTCGACACGTTGGGAAACAGGACCCGAAACGACACCTCGAGGAACAGGTCGAGCGAGCCATGGGAGACAGTATCCTGCAGAGTTTGGGAGCCATGTTGAGCCTCGGAGCGCTGTGAGTCGAGCAACGAGCGAGTCGAGCGAGTCGGGGGGAAAGGAGGTGGAGGGGAGGAGGGGAGGAAGCGTGTATACATACAGTTGTTGGTGCGTCCCCCCTTGAGGCGACGCAAAACCCGAAACGAAGGTTCGATGATGCCGTCGTCCAAACCGGTTCTTCCTGCGGGTCGATTCCTTGCTGTGGACCGTCGAATTTAAAAAAGCTGAATAAAGAGGAGTCGGGGGGCCGGGGAAGGGCGAGAGTGAAAAGAGAGGAGGTGGACGGAGATTGGCTAAGCGAACGAGCTTTGTCCTGCTTGTTTCTCCAAGCTCTCTCGAGCGCGCAGATGGGTCCGAATGGACATAGCGAGAGATCTACGACGATGGTTTATGAGAGTCCAACGAGGAGACGATTTCAGCGTACTAGGGGCACGTAAGCGGAAGCAAAGCCAGTTCGGCGGGAATATTGCAAAGAGGAAGAAGGGGGAAAGCGAGATGGGAACGGGAGGTCGGCTGTCTACAAACGGGAGTGAAAAGGTAACATCGAATTTGTGGTAAGGAGAAGTGGCTATTGGAAGATGCGAGGGCGGGTTGCACCGTGTCCGAGGGAACGGGCAGTGACTTGATGCGGGTTTCGCAACGACAGCGTCGCGAGATACCTCACCACGTACGTCACTACCCCTACCTTGTAGTAGTGGTGGCAGTAAAAGTCTACGGTTGTAGGTGGCCCAAATTTATGATCTACGTTGTTGATGGAGTTTTCCGGGTCAAGTTGCGCAAAGTCAAACACGTGCGAGACGTTGTTGATCGTTTTATCTGCCGCGCAGTGAGATCAGCTTGGAACGTCTCCGAGCCACCGCGAATGGATTGACACACCGACAGTGCAAGCGAAGCCAGCATTCCTGAACTCGGCCATGCCCAGAGTCTCGCCGTTCGCCTGATTGGAACTGTTGCGGATCGGTGCCCAGCGAGGCCCAGCGACCTGCACGACTTGCCTATTCCCCACAGCCGCGACGGGATAGACCTCCCATCCAGTGGTGCTCCTGGTACTCTCACGCATGTTCATAGGAGCCGCGGGGGCCGAAACTCGGTAGTATCCGCCGTCGACGTGCGCTGCGGAATGGAGTGCGATCCAGTCAGACACCTCGTAGGAAGCCGATAGCTAGGAGGATCGACGCGTACGATGAAAGACGGGCTCTATGACGAGATCTTCTGGGGCGCAGTGATACCTCTGGGCTACGAGAGCGAACATCGCTTTCGACATCTCCCGACGCTTCATTGCGAGGGTCGTCAATTGGCTCAAGTCCCTTTTGGAAGTCTGCTGACAGACTTGGTTCACGGCATCCACAAGGAGTAACCTGAGTACTTCCGCATCGGGCTGGAATGTCGAAAGAGGGATTGTTAGCAAGAAGAACCGGACTGAAAGTCCAAGGTCAATGCTTACCGTGCCTGGCACCAAAGGTCCATTTAGATCCGGGTAGGAGTGACCTCCTGCTTGAGACATCTCTTTCTTGGGGGGGGGGGGGGGGGGGGGGGGAGAGATAGCCGAGAGTAGGAATGGAAGAGGAAGAGCGAAAAGGGGGTTTCGCTGGTTTTTTCTCTTGGTTTTTTTCCTTTTCTTTCACTACTATGGCGTGCCCACGTTCGGTTCCAGCGTTCGTCCGTGCGAACCGTGCCGAGAGATCGAGATCTCTCCTGAGACTAAAATTGGGACGAAGCACGAGGCCCGTTCGTCACGCTCGCGGGTACCGAGCGCTCAGACCGCGCTTTTGCCCCCCTTCCCCCCTCCCCCCAAACCTCGGGGCAAGTGCTCAAAGCCTTTCGCCGTTCAAGCCAGTGACCAAGGAGGAGAAAGCTCAGTCTCGATATTTGAGACCTAATCACGAGAGGAGCGCGCCCATCAAGGAGCTCATTACCGTTTGAGGCCAAGAAAAATGAAAGAGCAGCCCTCACGTGGCTCGGAGACGCGGTTTTCTCGAGGTTCGAGGTGGGTATAATGTCAGACCAAAAGAGTCAAGTGGGCGCTGCCCGAACGACTACACAAAGTCCAGAAGTGACCTCATAGCGAGAGGAGAACAAATAAGTCAACGGGAAAGGGGGGGGGGGGGGGGGAACGAACAGTTAATCGGCGTCTCGCGCGAGAAAGCTAAATAGAGACGGTGTTTAATGGGTCTCTTCAAGCGGAAGCGTAAGCGGATCCGAGCGGGAGAGGTTTCCCTTGGCCGTCGACGAAAGTTCCAACAAAGTCGCCTATAGACAGGCGCGAACAAGGGGGTACAGGAAGAGACAGTTTAGTGCACGATTTTCTTCCAACGACGAGAGGGGAGACCGGGCGAGAAAGGAAGAGGAAGAGCGGAGGAAGAGAAAGATTCCGAGCAGAAGAAGAAAACGTACCAAACGCGGCGTAGCGCTCGATCCAAGGCTGAGCGTTCATCCACGGGACAACTTGTTTGTGAAACTCGACCTGGTCTTGTTCCGATCCCGACGAGAAGCCGTACTCGGTGAGCCAAATCGGAAGTCCAAACTTTTCGTGCGCTTCCTTCAGGTGGTTCTTGAAGTAATCGATGTTCGTCGGCTCGTCGTACCTGGGCACCCGCACGTGTACGTGTAAGAGAGTTCCGGAACGTGTGAGAGAATCAGCTTAAGTCGTCCGGAGCGGATTGGACTCGAGAGAGAGGGAAACAAGAGAAAAAGAGACTCACCAGTGGAGAGCGATAGCGTCGACGGTCAGACCCCTCTTCTTGACTCCGTCCATAAACGCCTCGAGGAACGCGAGTCCTTTCGGAGCAGCTGCATCAGCGAGAGAAAACTGATCGTTAGCTCTCGAAGCTCGGAAGCGAGCGAGTATGAGGAAGGGGAGAGAACAGGGAGGACGCACGACCGTTCGTGACGGCGGGAGACACGAGCTTGAGCGGTTTGTCGCCTTTCGCGAACGGCTCCATGTGCGACTCCCACCCGGCGAGCGTCGCTTCGACCGACATCTCTGCCTGACCCTCGAGATCCGGTTCGTTGAACCCGAGCAAGTGCGTCAACCCTTGAGGTTGGGACCTCCAAAACTCGACGTCGCGTTTCCAACTCGGCAAGTGGTTGTCGTCGGGTTTCCACAGCATGGGGACGAATGCGACCCCGGCGGGCATCTTGGGTTGGCCAGACTCGAACAGGTGAGAGTTCCAGTTGTAGGCCCACCCGAGTGGGGACGAGAGCGGGTTGAGGTCGACGAGTCGTTCGAACCCGAGGCCTTTCTTCGAGAGAGACGATGACGAGGGAGTCGAGGAAGTCGGTTGAGGTCGGTGCGGAGTCGAGGTCGAAACGGCGAGGATCGGAGCAGCGTTGGCAGTTTGGATGGGCTTGATCGAAGGAGTGGTAGTCGCCTTCGCCTGCGTCTTGGTCATGGAAGAGGTAGGTGCGGGTCCGTCGTCGTCGTCGTCGAGTGCGAGTTCTCGCTTGAGATCTTCAACCTCGGCGGCGTACTTCTTCTCGCGCTTCTCAAATACGTGCTGTTTGTGCGTCCTGCCGTGCTGCTTCGCGCGGACGACCATCCGGTGGGTCTTGGCGAGGAGCCATTCCGCGTGACGCAACTCGGCTCGCGCGTCCGAGTCGCAGTCCGCGACGACGCTCGTCGCTAGCAACACGAGAGACAAGAGTGGCACCGACGAGAGGAACCGCATGATCGAGACGGTACAGGGGTCGAGGTAGGTGGGCGGAGGGAACGAGCGGAGGTAGACGGAGAACGAGCGTGAGAGTTTGGGCGAAGGGGGCGAATCGACCTGCGATACCGTGCAAGAGAGACAAGGAGAAGAGAGGGAGACAGAGAAAGAGAGAGAGAGAGAGAGAGCGGAAATGGACAAAGGGGGAGAACTGAACGGACAGACAGACGCGACCTGCAGGGCCGTGCGTTTCGGCACGGACGCCGAGTCGTTTTCTCAAATTCGATCGATCGCGCCCCGACGTGCCGGGGGGTGAAACGACACACTCAATTCCGTCTAGCACTGCTGTCGTCTTCGTCGTCATCATCTTCGCCTCCCAAGCCAAAAATCTCTGACGCTTCCCGCTCGTGCACGCTGTGTTCATCGTCATCGCGGTCGTCCCACGGGTTGTCGCGTTCTTCCCTCCTCGAAGTCCAACTCGCGGCGGGATTACCGAGCGTGGTCGCTCCCGATTCGCCGCGGCGATCTCCGTTCGCGGGCCGTCTCAGGGGACCTCTCACGCTTGGACTTCTCCCTGCGATCAACCCTTGCACTTGAGCCTCCTCGTCCCGGTCTTCCTCGTCATCGTCGTCGTCGTCATCATCGTCGTCGAGCGAGTCCATCCTGACGTACAACCTCCGGAGCTCCTTGTCCCTCCGGTCGTCGCGCGCGCGCTTCCAACTCCACCACAGCGCGAGGGCGCTCCCGGACAGGTTGGCGACGACGTCCCCGACCTGAAACGTCTTGTACGGCAGGAGCGATTGTACGAATTCGGAGCAAATTCCTCCGACTGAGCGAGACGAGACGAACGGAACGAGTGAGACGAGAGAGAATAGAGGGAGAAGAAGAAGAAAGAAAAGAGCAAAACTCGCCAACAAAACAGACAACGAACGTCATGCCCTCGTTCCAGTAGCGCCACACGAGGGAGAGTTTGCGCGCGTCGTCGTGAACCTTCCAGATGCGGTAAAAGGTGGCGGTCGCGAGGGCGAAGCAGGCAAAGTGGAGGACCTTGTCCGAGAAGGGCACGGCGGGCGGGGCGAGGCGGGTCGCGAGGGTCGGGTGGAAACCCAAGAGGGCGAGGACGACGAGGGCGAGGAAGGTCGCGACGAGGAACCACGGGCGCACGCGCACGGGGAGGTCGGGACTGAGCGCGACGGACGAGTAGACGACCTTGTGCGCGTCCGCGACCCCGCGCACCCTCGCCACGCGCGACAGGAACCGCGATGTCGGTGACCGCGTGCTCGACGGGAGCCGGATCGGTGCGGGCATTCAAGAACGTGACGGAGAGACCGAGAGACGAAGCCAAAGTTGGCGTCGACGAGTTTCATCATTCATCCGCTCTCCACCTTGCACTGGTACTTCGAATGTTCCTGTCCCGCATTGCAGCTCGTCGGTCAGCAGTGCGACTCGGCGCAAGGTCGGCTTCTTCGACCCCGGCCGCTCCCGCTCCCGCTCCCGCAGAACTTGCGCAACTGTCCGAGTCGATCCCTCGACCTCCACCGCTCGCCCCCGCCCCGCCGCCGACGCGGTCCATCCAGCAGCCCGTAGGCGCGTTCCGGGGCGGCTTGATCGGGTTCCTCCTCGGACTGACCGCGCTCGGCGGCTACGGCTACTTCCTCCTCTTGAGCGACTACGAACGCGCGTCGAGCCAGCTCGTCGAATCCGTCAAGCACCTCGAGAGTTCGACGGCCCTCGTCAGTTTCCCCGATTTTGCCCTCTTCGATCCCCTCTCTTAGATTTCTGACCCCCCCGACCCCTCGCCGCCCGAGGGTTTTCAATTTTCTAGATCTCTTCTCAACTCGAACGCATCTCGGTCCTCGAATCGCGGTTGAAACAGCTCGAACAGACCCGAGTCGCGAGACCCGACCTCGACGCCTTGAGGCAAGAGTATCGCAAGCTGTCAGAGTCGCAACATTTGGACCTCATCAACCTGAAAGCTCACGTGTGGGCGATCGGTACGTTTCTCCCTTCTCCTCTCCCTAGAGGCACAAGCTCACTATAGTACCGTCATCCTTGACCGCCCCGCGTTCGTTCGGAGTGAAAACAGAGCAAGACTTGGTCAACTTTGAAAAGAGAAACGAACTCGAACGGAAGCGGGGGAACCAAACCCTGACCCTCCGAATCTAGAACCCGTCAAATCGCTGTACCAGATACCCCACCTCTCTCTCTCTCTCTCCCGAAAAAGAAGAAATCACCCACGTCGTGGGAATTCCACTAGCCTGCCTCGTCTTTTGAGAGAGAAAAACGAGCCGAATTGAAAGCATGTTGAGACCAGACATACGGCAACCAATTCATAGGAATGAAAGAGAGAAAAAGAGAGAGAGAGAGAGAGACCCAAGTGGAGGCGCGGAAAGAGAGAGTCGCGCGAGTCGCGCGAGACGCGTCGCCCTGAGTCGCTCTCCCTTGCTTTCGATCAACCTCGACCACTTGCGCCTGCACGCTCCTCGTACACGTATCGCACGCGTCGCCCCCGGGAAACAGGGAACAAAAGCGCGTGGCGGAACCCTTTGTTCGACGCGAACCTTTCGCCCTCTCATCTCTCAACTCTCATCTCTCCCTCGATCTGGTCTCCCTCTCTCTACCCCCCCCGGTGCATTACCATGTCGCGTCAACTCGCCCAGATCGACCCGAATCTGCCCCCGCTCGAGTCGAGTCCGGACCCGAACGACCTCGCGCCCTCGCCTTCAAAGGAGCACCCAAAGAAGCCCGACCGCATGCGCGAGTGGACCTTTCCCCGTCAAGCTGCCGCCGCGTCGAATTCTTCCCCGGCAGCGTCGTCGTCGTCGGGATCGATTCACGCGAAATCGAGTTCGATCGCCGCCCGAGCGGCGCCGAACAAAGGTCCTTCCCCTCCTTCAGCTTCCTCGGCGTCGTCGCACGAACCGACGTTGACGAAAGACTTGAGGCACCGGTCCAACTTTTCACTCGCGATGCCCTCGACTCCCGAACTCTCCATCTCGGTTCCTACGACGACGACGAACACAACGACGACAAACTCGACGTCCTCGCACCACCATCATCCCAATCCAAAAGCTGCTGGGGGGTTCTCGTCTCATTCGTACTCTCCGTCGAGGCTCAATCCGGCACTATCGGATCGACCGAGTCCTGGAATCGGTGGCTCGGGCGCAGGCGCAGGTGGTGGACGAGGAGGAGGAGGCAAGAATGGTCCGAAGGGGTGGTTCAACGACGTGGCGTACTTTGTCGTGTTTGGAGGCGCGTTCGTCCTGTTTGCGTCGTCGCTCTTCGGAGTCGGGTACCGTGCGCCTGTGCTCGAAGACGTTGTGACGACGACGACGACGACGAGGGCGGCGGCGGCGGCTGGGGCTCGGGCGGCAGTCGATGAAGCGGCGCCACGACGGATCGTACTCGACCACGTCGAGATCGCGAAAGGGTTCCTCGACCGCGGCGGGGACGGCGACGGCGACGGCGACGCAAAGTTCCCCGCCGACGTTTACCAGAGCGTCGGAGACTCGAGCCACGACCGTGGTCGAGAGTTTGTCAAATCGAGTCCGGACGATCCTGCCCTCGACGATGAACATGTCCAGTACGTTTGTAGTTCCGACGCTTTGTTTTCGCTTCCTCCCGAGCCCAGTCCTATGAACTGTGCGTGCGCAATCGAGAAGGGATACTCGAAAACTGATGCTTGGACTTTTTTCTTCTTTTTCTTTTTTCGATGTTACCATAAATTTAGTGACGTTCATCACCCCGAAGCTGAATCAGCCCTGTTCCCTCACGTCGAACATGCCGACGAGTTGGACGACTATGCGAACCTGCACGCGAAACACGTCGAGAACCGTCCGAGGCCCGCTCGGTTACCGCCCCTCGGTTCCGAAGAAGAAGAACAAGAACGGGGAGCACACACACTCGACGACGACGGTCGCAATCGCCGAGTCGGTCGACCTGCACATCGTCATGACGGGCACGAACGCGAGCACGCACTCCTCGAACCGGGCGAAGACGACCTCGACGACGACGACGACGACGACGAAGAAGAAGACGAAGACATAACGTACGAAGGGGACGAGATCGAGGTTCCAAATGACGCTCACCACGACGACGAACCAGTGGGACAAGAAGGAGAAGAATTGATCGACGATTCGATTTCGATCGCTCGATCCCCGAACCGAGGAGGACGAGGGAGGTCAGACGCGTCGCACGAGAACGGGATCGATGGCGCGGACGACGACAAGGATGAGGACGCGGCGCGACGAGAATCGGAAGCGTCGCTCACAGCGCTCGAAGAACTTTTGCTCGACGCCGAGGACGACGACGACGACGACGAAGCGGAACCGTTGACGCCCGAAGAAGAAGAGGCGCAACACTTGGCGTTGAAGCACCGGAGGCCGGTCGGTGGGGGCGCGGGCGGGGGCGCGGACGCGCTCGAGCGGTTGAGGCGGGAGCGCGAGGAGCTTGGTAGGGCGAGGCTGCGGTGGGAAGCGAGAGTGCGAGACGGACTCGGAGACGAAGACGATCAGGACGGCGACGAAGAAGATGGCTCTGGCTGGAACGGGTCGGAAGAACTGAGACAGCGACAGAGGAGGAGCTCGAGGATGTCGAAGAGAATACGGAGATAGTTCTAATCTCTCGTCTTCGAAATTGTTTTTTTTCCTTCCAAACCAGCTGTAATACTCTTTCACTGCCTGAACTATTCCAATGCATACTGCCTTGCATGGTTGCGAGGAGGACCTGCGGACAGGAAAAAGATGAGAGGTTTTTTTCTTCTTAGAGTAGGTCCGGCGATCGCTTTCGACCTTCGACTTTCCACCTCGCCACCGCCTCGCAGAATGTCGGGAGCAGCAGCAGCGGGAGCGTACTCGAACGCGGGCAAGCGCAAGCCGCTTGACAGTCGGATCCCTTCCCTCATCTCAAAGTAACTTGCGACGCCCTCCGCTCTCGTTCCGTTCCCCGTGCGAACGCGCATTGACGAGGTGCGCTCGCGTACTGTGACAGCTCGCTCTTGACCGGACACCGTTCCTTCTTCCTGATGGTCGGAGACCGCGCGAAGAGTCACGCCCAAATCGTCAACCTGCACTTCCTCCTCAGCCAGTCCGTCGCAGGCCTCGCGAACCCGACCGATGGTTCGTCGTCTCTACCCCCCTCTCCGGCTTGGCGCGTCGCTTGCGGTAGCTCACTCTCGGTTGCTAATCCCTCACACAGCACAAAAGAAAAACCCGAGACCCAATGTTCTGTGGTGCTACAAGAAGGACCTCGGATTCACGTCCAACAGGAAGAAACGCGAGAGCAAAGTCAAGAAGGAGGTCAAGCGCGGGGAGCGAGACGTTGGCGAGATGGACCCGTTCGAGCTCTTCGTCAGCGTTACTGACGTTCGTTATACGCAAGTCTGCCCTCCTCCTCCTCCTCCTCCTCACCGATGTTACGTGCCTTACTGACAGCTATCTTCACCGCGATGTTTCGTCCCGAACACAGGTACTACAAGGACACGCACAAAATTTTGGGTCAAACGTTCAACATGTTGATCCTTCAAGACTTCGAAGCCATCACTCCTAACCTCTTGGCGAGAACGATCGAGACCGTGGAAGGAGGAGGTATCGTCGTCTGCTTGTTGCAAGGGATGAAGAGTCTGAGGGATCTGTACGGAATGACCATGGTTCGTCCCTGCGCACTCATTCGGTCGGCCCTTCGTTTCACACTGCTTACGGCCTTGTACACACGACGCAGGATGTCCACTCTCGATACCGATCCTCAGTCGCCGCCGATATCGCCCCCGTCGCTCGCTTCAACGAACGGTTCCTCCTCTCGCTCGGGTCGAACCCTTCCTGCCTCGTCGTCGACGACGAACTCAACGTGCTGCCGATCTCTGCCGGCAAGGACATTGTACCGATCGACCCTGACCTCGGAGTCGGAGTGGCCAAATCGTCTGGAAAGGGGAAACGACGCGAACTCGAGGGCGAGGCGGAACTGAGAGCACTAAAAGAATCGCTCAAGGACACGAAGGGGATCGGCGAGGTCGTTGCCGAAGCTCGAACGCTCGACCAGGCGAAAGCGATCCTCACGTTCACAGACGCCATCACGTCGAAATCCCTCTCGCAAACCGTCTCCCTCACCGCCGCACGTGGTCGAGGTAAATCCGCCGCGTTGGGACTCTCGATTGCGTTGGCGATCCTGCACGGGTACTCGAACGTGTTCGTCACGTCGCCGTCGCCCGAGAACCTCAAGACCCTGTTTGAATTCATCTTCAAAGGCTTCGACAAACTCGGTTGGGAGGAGCATTTGGACTACGACATCGTGCAGAGTACGAATCCCGAGTGGAAAGGCGCGGTCGTTCGTGTCAACATCTTCCGTCAGCACCGTCAGACCATCCAAGTGAGGCGGACCTTTTCCTCTTTAGCTCCCATGCTCTGCAACTCACCGTCGATCGTCATCCTCCAGTACATTCAACCCCAAGACTACCACGTTCTCGGTCAAGCCGAATTGGTTGTCATTGATGAAGCCGCCGCGATCCCTCTCCCGCTTGTTCGATCGCTCCTCGGCCCGTACCTCGTCTTCATGGCCTCGACTATCAACGGATACGAAGGCACGGGACGTTCGCTCTCGCTCAAACTCCTTCAGCAACTCCGGGAGATGTCGAGACCCTCATCGGCCCTCGGCATCAACAATACTGGAGGAGCAAACGCCGACGAGGGCCAAACCAAGTCTGCGACTTCGGGCTCGTCCTCGACGCTCAACGTTGTCCGGTCGCTCAAGGAGATCAAGTTGTCGACTCCGATCCGGTACGCTCCTGGGGATTCGATCGAGAAGTGGCTCAACTCGCTTCTGTGCCTCGACGCGACGATCGCCGTCCCTTCGAAAAAGACGCTCCAGGGTTGCCCTCACCCTTCGAACTGCGAGTTATTCTACGTCAACCGCGACACGCTGTTCAGCTACCATCCCGCGTCCGAAGTCTTCCTCCAGAGGATGATGAGCCTCTACGTCGCGAGTCACTACAAGAATTCCCCGAACGACCTCCAGCTCATGAGTGACGCCCCGGGCCACCACCTTTTCGTCCTTCTGCCCCCGCTCAAAGAAGGAGACAACACTCTCCCCGATCCTCTCGTAGTCGTGCAGGTAAGTTCTCGACTCTCGGGCCCTCTTTCGCAAACGAAACGACCACGCGTGGCAGGTACTCATTGACCGCTCGTCTCTGACCCATGTTTTTTACTCATCGCCAGGTGGCCCTCGAGGGAAACATTTCGAAACAATCCGTCCTCGACAACTTGTCGCGAGGCAAGATGGCCGGAGGAGACTTGATCCCGTGGACCATCTCGCAACAGTACCAAGACGACGATTTCGCCAGCCTCTCGGGCGCTCGGATCGTTCGAGTCGCCGTCCATCCCGATTACGCAAAGGTGAACAACATCTCTGGTCTTTTCCTTCTTCGTTCTCGCGCGCGGCGTGTTTGTGCAGCAGAGAGGGGCGGTCCGAACCGGAAGGCTGATTTTTGCTCCTCCATGTGACAGATGGGATACGGTAGCCGAGCGATTACGGCGCTGAACGAGTTTTACTCGGGAGAGCTCCTCAACTTGAACGAAGTCGCGGCCGAGATGCAAGTCGAGACGTTTGAGGACGTTGCAAAGACTGAAAAGGTCAGTTTTTTCTCTCTCTCTATTCGCGCGTGTCTCTGTCGTCCTTCTGGGTCGATGCCGCGCGGGACCGAGGCGGAGAAGCGCTGACGCTGGATCCATACGACGCTCTTGGTACGACACAGAATGCTTCGCTCTCGACCGACAAGATTGGGATCCGAGATGCGTCAAAGATGCCTCCGCTCCTGCAGCGCTTGTCGGAGCGCCAGCCCGAGAACCTCGATTACCTCGGCGTATCGTACGGAGTCACGCCGCTCCTCTTCAAGTTCTGGAAGCGAGCGGGATTCGTGCCGTTGTATATGCGGCAGACGACAAACGATTTGACCGGCGAACACTCGTGTGTCATGATCCGGGGGTTGAACAAGAACATGGACGAGACTCAAAGGTGGCTGGGAGATTTCGCTGTCGGTGCGTTCATTCATTCGAGCGACCGAGGGCTCAAACCGTATGGTGGGGCTCGAAAAGACGTTGACTGACATGTGCTGGCTCGCGTGCAGATTTCCGAAAGCGGTTCATCTCGCTCCTGTCGTTCAAGTTCAGGGAGTTTGGTTCGATCCCTGCGCTCACGATGCTTGAAGCGGCCAACTCGGGAGATTCGACCGGCAAGACTCGAGGTAAGCACGTTCCCGGTTGCCCCCCTCACCCCCCCCCCTCATTCTCCGGTCCATTACCTCTATTGGCGCACCGGATACTGAGCCTCGATTTTGTGGTTTCTAGCTCTCGTCTCGACCGATGTCCGCGACCTGTTTTCGCCGTTCGATCTCAAGCGCCTCGACTCGTACGCGAACAACATGCTCGACTACCACGTCGTGCTCGACCTCCTCCCGACGCTCGCCGCGCTGTACTTTTCAAAGCGGTTCCCCGTCGACGTCAAGCTTTCGGGCGTGCAAAGCTCCATCTTGCTCGCGCTCGGGCTGCAACGGAAATCTGTCGAGGACATTGAGGTAAGCCGGGGGATGGCCCATTTTCGGTGACCGACCCGCTTGTCCATCTCTCTCTGTTTCGTTCGTATTCCGAATCTCATCGAAAGAGAAAGAAGAAAAAACAAAGGAGGAACGTAAAGAAGAAGAAATTTGACAGAAGCTGACACACTCTCTCCCTGTTTCTCCCTTGTTTACGTTTTCCGCCATCGCCGATTCCCTCCCCTCATCAGTCCGAGTTGCAACTGCCCGTCGCTCAGACGCTCGCGCTCTTTGTCAAGACGATCCGGAAACTGACAAAGTCGATCCAAGAGGTCCTCAAGGCCGACGTCGGGCGTTCGCTCCCGACCGAAGCCCAAGTCTCGGCGGCCGCGGTCGGAGGCCCGTCTTCTTTGGCCGCTCACGCGGCGCAGGCGGTTCGGGCGAGTGGTACCGCGACGAAAGAGACGAACCGGGACCAGATCGCGCGAGAGTTGGAGGACGCCGGGAACGAGGTCCTCAAGCAGTTGAGGGACGAGCAACGCGAAGTGCTCGATTCGTTGGACTTGAAACAGTGAGAGGTTCTTCTCTCTCTCTTTCCCTCTCTCTTTCGCTCTCTCTCTCTCCTTTTTCTTTTTTTATTTGCACCCCTTGTTTCTCTTTCTCTCTCTCTCTCGCTCGCTGCCTCTTTGTATTTTTACTTGGGTTTTGGTCACTGACCTTTTGTTGTGTTGTTGTTTTCAAGGTACGCTGTCGGAGGATCCAAGGACGAGTGGGCGCAGGCCGAAGCCCAAGTCGCGGCCAAACTCGAGGGAGGCAAACCCGGTGCGGCGTCGGTCGTGAGCGTCAAGAACCCAAACTCGACGAAAGCGAGCAAACGCAAACTCGGTGAAAGCGATGCCGCTGCTGCCGCGGGGCTGAAAGGCAAGAAGGACAAGAAGGACAAGAAGAGGAGGAAGAACTAGAAGAAAACAAAAAGAAGCGCGTCCCTTCCCCCTCTCTTTCAAACCCCCCTTATCGCGTCGAAAGAGAAAGCGAGACGGGTTCTCCTGGGTTAGACTGTTGTAACTTTGCTTGGGATTCGGCTTTCTGTGCCCGAGATGCCCCCCATCTTGTTTCGAGAGAGAGAGAGAAATGGAAAAACCCAAACTGGACCGGGTTCATGAAAACCGGCTTTCGGGGGACGACGTTCCAGCTCGAAGGATCGTGATGTCACTGCAGGACCCACTCTTTGACCCAAAGTCTTTTACAAGAATGGGCGAACAACGACAATTGATCAGGTATTCGCGCGAGAGCCGAATGCACCCAGATTGAGACATGTACGGGCCACTCATCGTAGCGGGAGGGTGGTGGGGTACAATTGACTGAAAGGTGCAACAAAAATTCGAGAGTAGTACATGGAGAGAGGGGGTCGGGAGACGGGGAGGATTCCGTCGAACGAAGAAAGGGGGAAGGGGGAGTTTCACGTTCCCTTCTTCATGAGCCAGCTGAGCGTAATGTCGAGATTCCGTTGATTCTTGGCCGATACGGCGTAACAGCTCACTTCCCGGTTAACAATGTCTCCTAGCCCGAGCGCTTTGATCACTTCGTCGATCGACGCATGTTCGTCCAAGTCGCTCTTGTTTGCGAGGACCTGCGATTCGAGTTTGGTCGAGGCGGAACGGCTAAGTTCGTTGTATGGAAAGAAAGGGTGGAAGGAAGGAAGGAAAAAAGGAAGGCGGCGACGTACGAGGAGGGGAATCCCGTTCAGGCCCTTCTTGTCGAGCAATGAGAAGAGCTCGTTGCGCGCGATCGGAAACGTCGAAGGGTCGGCAGAGTCGACGACCCAGATGATTGACGCGACCCCGAGACAGTACCGTTCCCACATGGACCGGAACCGCGGTTGACCCCCTATATCTGTGTGAAGCCGGCGCAACCGCGCTCAACGTCAACGATCGGAGGAAAAGAGAGCGCGGGAGGGAGAGAGAGAGAGACGATAGCTTACCCCACAACTTGAGCGTCTGAGCACGAGCGGGGGGAGGGAAATGCACGGTCAGACCGTTTCGCGAGCGACAGACTCCACGACAGAGAGACTCACGACGTTGCCTTTCTGAACCTTTCGCAGGTTGAACCCGCTGCCGAGGCCGAAAGGACAAAGTTTGAGAAGCTGGACGGGGCGGGGTCAACCGGGCTGCGCGGCGCGAGGACTCACACGGTCGGGATCATCTCCTTGGTGAACTCTCCTTTGGCGAGGACGTTGACCAGACTCGTCTGCACGGCATGGACGAGGAATAATGAGTCGATCGAAGGGACGTCGAGTTGAGTGAATGCTCTCACCTTGCCAGCGTTCTGCAGTCCGATCAGCGCGACATCCATCGTCGTGGACCAGAACAGGGACCGCAGCCAGTTGAAAAAGGCGGTCAACATGGCGGCGTGATGGTGAAGCGAAGAGAGATCTTCATCATCTTTTGAACTTCAACTTCTCTCTCTCCAAACTTGACCATGACGACGTCTCGGACTCTATTGCCGCGCGTGCTCGGAACCATTCAATCGGCCCTGACCGACCTCCGGTCTCCGCCCCGTGCCGCCGAACCAGGCCAGTCACCGCCGACTTCGACGAGCGAAATCCGACAAGACTTTGTCACGCTCGTCGCGCTCCTGTCCAAGCAGTCGACCAACTACACGCTCGCGCTCAAGTCGCCCCCCGAAGAGACGGCCGCGTTCGCGACGCTCGACAAGATCAAGGACGGCGTCGACAAGTTGGCGTTTTTGACCAAACTCGTTCTCGACGCGAATGGCGAACTTGCGAAACGTCTAAGGTACCGTCCCGTTCCCCGAGCGCCCTTCCAACTCGCGAACGTCCATTGACGCTGTCCTCCCCTCGGCCCGCGCTGTCAGGTGGGCCCTGAGTGAATCGCTCGAATCTCTCTCGTCGTTCCTCTCGCTCTCGACCGCGTACCTCCCTCCCGACCCGTCTGCTACCACGCCGTCCGATCGAAAACACCTCCTCTCGACGTGCAAGACGTTCTGGAACATTGCCGAACAAGTCGAACGCGACCTCCCCGCGACCGAGTTGGACGCGGTGCGCAAGACGTGGGCCGACGTGACGGCGTTGCTCGAAGATTGCGAGGCAGAGATCAAGGAGCTGTCGGAACCAGCTCACGCGAGGACTGAAACCGACGGCGAGCACGACGACGACGACGACGAGGATGACGACGACGGAGCAGAGGAATACGACGATTCGAACCGGGAATGGTCGGAAACTTCGAAATCCATCGTCGCCACGTCAAACACGCTCCTGCGACTGTCTCGACTACTCGTCGTGCGTATCCTCGCCCTGACGGATCACAAGAACCACCGGCCCTCGTCGTCGTCGTCGTCGTCGTCGTCGTCGTCGTTGCCGCCGAGTCCGGCATCGACCTGGACGACTTTCGATTCTGTCGAGCAGTGCGCAACCTTGACGACGCACATCAAACGTTTCTCCGAGAAGGCAGACGACCTCGCGATAGCGCTCGACGACGTGCAGGACGTCGACGAGGACCCGTCAGTCGGCGAGGGCGTGAGAGAGGTCGTCGGCGAAATTGTCGAGACGGGCGAGGCGATTGCGCGAGAAATCGAACGAGCGGTCGAGAGTGCGACACTGGCGAGTCAAGACGAGAAGGAACGGATAGCCAAAGTGGGCGAGTGGCTCAAGGTCTGGAGGTTGCAGAGGGACCAAGCGAGCGACAAATTGAAATCCCTCTTGCCCTAGCTGTTGAATACAATTCACCTGTCTCGTTGACGAGTCGTTGAGCGCGAGTCGAGCGTGTGAGTTCAAGTAGGCCGAGAAATGAGATAATAATAATAATTAAAGTACTACATCGACGCACCTCGACGCGTTGCGATCGTTTTTCGCCCTCGTCCGACCTCGCGGCCATGTCGATTTTTGGATCGACTGTGGGCCCGGCGCTGATTCACATCCCGAGGTTTTCATCTCCCGAGCGCGCGACCACTGCCGAACACGAGGATGGTCCCGTACGCGAGTCGACGTCGGTTCTCGGCGCGAATCGACCTCCGAAAGCCGCCTTGACGAGGGACCAAGAGCGCCAGTCGCGCTTCAAGAACACCAACACGTGAGTTGCACTCGACTTCACAGCCCGATGCCGCCCGCTGTCCCGATGGCTCAACAGGAGTCGGTTCTTCCCCTTCGGATGGACAGGAAATGGGAGTCGCTCGGACGCATGATCGAACAACAGAAAGCGAGCGGCACTTCGAGCCTGCTGCACTTCCTCGGGCGCGAGGTCGACATCGCCGCCGCGCTCGGTGGCAAGGGGAAAGAACCTCTCGAGCCTCGACCCGACGATACGAGAAATACTCGCTCGAATGCGCCGAGGAAGACTACTCGAGGAGAACCCCGCGTCGCAAAGGAGCGAGAGGTACAAGACGAGACGCGCCGCAACAGTCAGAAACCTGGTTCCCCGACGAAACGAAAACGCGAGCAGAACCTCGAGGACAGAGTGCAGGTCGAAAACAGATCGGGGAAGCGCGTGGCGGGACGAGGTACGAGTACGAGAGCTTGCGACGAGTTAGTGCGTTCAGGAGGAAACGCCGGCAAGCAGCAAGAAGAACCGTCGAAAGCGTCCCGAAAGCAACGTGCTCAACCTCTGTCTCCCGTTTCCCCCTCGGTTTCTGGCGACCTCGCTACGGTCACGACACCTGGATCCAGCCTTGCCACTACTGAGAAACCTAAGGGTCGGGTCCCACGTGCAGCGCTTCGCAAGGCCCCTCCACCCTCGAACCCAGCCTCTCTCGAAACACAAGCTCCAGCCAGACGCTCGCCGAACGGACCCAAACCTGCAGTCAAGGACAGCGCGTCCGAATCAGTCGCGTCTATGAAGCCGTCGAACCCCGCCGAGCCGCTCGAAATCCCTAGAGCCCTCGCTCGTCGACCTCCTTCTCCTTCTCCGAACCTCAACCTGACACCTGGTAGCGGAGGAGCGGACGAGATCGACCTCGAGTCTCAAGGAGTGGAGACGAACATCGCGACATCAGCTCGTCATGTCGGAGCACAACCGAGAGGGCAAGGAAACAGCGATACTGTACGGGATCGAAGAGTCACGAGCGACAAGAAGGACCGAGGAGCTTCGAGGGACGACGCTGGTCCGGCGGACGACCAAAGGAAGGATCCGATAGACTCGCGCGCCAAGGCCAGACGAGTCGCCAAGAGCGGAGCAGCGGATCACGAGGAGCGCGAACGAGCGGCGCCTGTCACGGTCCGCAAGGGAGTAACGAAAGCTAGCACGAACGAGCGTGAGAGGCAAGAGACTGCGAGCGAGGCAAAGAGGACGCGATTCGGGCCAGATGTCGTCCAAGCGGCGAGCCGCATCAGCAGTAGAGTCAAAACGTACGGTGGTCTCGGTTTTCCCTTCCCGTCTCTTCATCTCTCGAATTAACTTTTGAGCTCGTCTCGTTGAATCGACAGGAAGGTTTCCGGGTCACCGACGTTTGAGCCCTCCGAGATTCACGGCGAACCTCCCAAGAAGAGAACAAAGAAACAAATCGCTCGTCGTCCGACGTCGTCGCCGCCGCCACTCCCGTCTGCGACTGCACCCGCACCCTCAACGCGGCTACTGGAGATCCCGCCTCTGCTGCCTCTGCCTGCGTCAGACACGTCAAAGGGACCGGCGGCTAAGACGAAGCAGTTGCAGGTACACTCTGAGCGACTCGGTTCAGCGTTGTCGCCGCATGACGGGAAACCCAACGCGTTCGACGTGCTCGTCGCGATGTTGAAAACAACAGCCTCGGAGCGTTTGTACGTGTTTTTTTTTTGGTCTTTTTTCCTAGTCTCGAGCCGTGGGGGCCGATGGTTCCGAGTGATTCTGACCAACAAAAAGAAAACGTCTCGAACGTAGGGAGCGACTCGATATGGACGACCCAGAAGATTCGGCCCGTGCGCGAGCCCTCCAAAGTTTCGTCGCGGCATTGCGAATCTCGCTCCTCTACCGCGTGAGTTGCTACCCTCGCCATCGTCCTCACAGAATACCGAATCAATCTCATGCGGGCCTCCCTCCCCCCTTGACTCGCGTTTCGTTTTCGTCCGACGGGACCTGGTTAACAGTCGGCGGATGTGTCCGAACAGTCTGCCTTGCAACGCAGACTGACTGCGTCGAGAGCAAAGTCTAAAGAACTCAAGGCTCACCTCGAAGAACTCAGGGAGGATCGCGGCAAGAAGAGGCAGAGGGAACAGTAGCTAGCTAGGGCGCATGTCTGGCCCCCTTCCCTTTTTACGCAATGTTGCCGTACCTTTTTCCCTACGTTTCGCTCTATGTCGTTTCGAGAATGCGCAGTGATCTCGTTTCGATGGAGGAAAATTGAAATAAAAGGAGAGCCTATACCAACTGATGAGCCCGAGAAAGACGAAACAAGCCTGGGGGCGGGGACGGGGAGGGGGGAGGGGGGAGGGGGGGACGAGAAATGGGTACAAAGGATTTGCTCGGCTTCAATGCGAACCGACCTCCTTCAACACGCGAAGCGCCTCGAGTCCTCCGACACTCCTCCTCACTGCGCTTCCTTCGTCTTCCCCGTCTCCAAAGTCGGTCGCCGGGGTCTGGATCCGGAGGCCTTTCTCGTTTGCCAAGTGCAGGAGGCAAATAAACATGTACGACGTCGAGATCTCGGACATTTTGTCTTTTGGGTACAGTCGACGGAGCGAAGATACGACAGGGAGTAATGCTTCCTTCTTCGTTGTCGTTGTCGAGCGAGCCGGTCGCGGAGTCTCGTCTTCATCATCGTCTGAAGAGAGAACGACTTCTTCTGGTGGCGCCGAGGGTTCGTACACAAGGGATTGCGGGAACTGTTTCGAGCAACGGGATGATCAGTTGCAATCGTTGAGCAGTTGATCGTTTCGCGTGAGTCACCTTTTTGACCGGGAGGGCGACCTCTTCCAATTCTCTCCACATCGTATCCTTGAGCTTCTTGACGTCGATTCTCTTCGCCCGCTTGGCGTAGTTGACCGTCTCGGGTCTGACTCGTTTCAGTTGGCCAAGCGTGAGGGCGGCGAGATCTTCTTCTGCTTCCGAGACGGGATCTGGTTCGTCTCCGTCGCCAGATGCCAGCCACTGTGTATCAAAGGGAGGAGGATCCTCGTCGTCGCCCCCTGACTCATCCACATAGGTGTCAGATCGCTCGACGCGCGGGGTGCAAGGAGAAGGTAGAGGAAGGAGCGCACCTCCTCCAAAGTCACCTCCGTCGAAGCCTCCGTAGTCGATCTCGCCATCGGCTCCGACCGGTAGAGCTCCGACTCCTTCTTGGGCGACTCCACCGGTTCCGTTCGGGTTCAACGCTCCCGCTTGCGCCCAAAACGCGACATCGTTTGCAGCAGGGTCGGATCCGTGTACCGACAAGGCTGCGGGTCCTCTCCGTCGCATCTTGAGCTGTACGAGGGTAAATTGGAGATCAGAACTGACACGGAATCCCGGTCAAGACACACGTCGCATCGCTTGCTCGGGTGCTCACAGTGGTTTTCGGTTTCAGGAACAACCTCAGGAGGACGTCTGAGTTGAACTGGAAATCATCCGGCAGGGTGTAGTCCTCCTTGTCCTCTTTCGCTTGCGACGATTTTCGACTAGTCTTCTTCGCAGCTGCGGTCGAACCTGGGAGAAGAATCGCCGATTTCGTCGCGGCAGGCTGAAACAGTTCCTCTTTCGAGAGTGGAGGGTCTCCCGTGAAGTCGAGCGTGAAGGGCACTTTCTCCTTACGCGGTCTCTTGGCAATCGGAGCGTTGCCGTCGCCACCGTCATCAGCTGCAGCGAGTCAATGTCGAGAGTTGAGCCAAGGGTTAAGCAATACCGAGCAGCGACCAGACACGGTCACTCACCTTTCTTGGCGTTCTTCCGCATCTTCCAGTGTTCCGGACCGGCCCAATTCTTTCCCATTTTTCCATCAAAGTAGTCAAACAGGCCTCGCGCGTCGTCTTCGCCACCGATCGCCGCTCCTCCGGTTCCGTCCATGGCCATGACGAGGTCTCGCTCTCCCGTGCCCGTCCTCCTCGGATCGAATGACTCGACTGCACCGTAGCCGGCGCCCCCTCCTGCGCTTCCTCCCGCCAGGGCGCCTCCGCTCGACGAGGCTTGAGGGGCCGCAGATGAGAATTGGTCGGCAAAGAAATCCACCTCTCCTCCGTCGCCGCCGCCCGCGCCAAAGTTTGTCGGTCCCTCGCCGTCATCGTCGAACCCTCCCCCGAATTCGTTGTCTTGGAAGCCCCCGAAATCTTCGTCGTCGCTCCCCGTGTTGACTGGGCGGAACGTGTAATCATTCGAAGGCACGTCGTTGTCGTCCTCGGTGACAGTCGAGAGATTGAGTAGGTCGAGGACGAGAGCAGAGTCGGGGTCGGCTGAGAAATGGAACGTCGACAGAGAAGGGGTAAGGTGCATAGAAGAGAGCGAGATGAGGCCTTGCGGAATGCATTTCTCTGAATTGCGAAGTGCGAACTTGGATCAGCCTCTGTTCCCCCTCGTTTAGGATGCTCGATCGAGACTTACCCCTGAGTTTCGCAATATCAACCTCGGTGCCTTCTTCCTCCTCTTCCTCTTCTGGTTCCTCATCCTCTTCTTCGACACATTCAAGTTTCGCGTCTCCGGCATCGAATACCACCTTCATGTTGCCGTCGCAGCCTAGGTGATTCATTAGAATTCCACCGGCGCCACCTTCGTCGAAATCGGCCGAAGTCTTCTTGAAGAGAGGATCAACTGTGAATTCCAGGTCGAAAGCCTTGATGCGCAGTTTCGAGAAGTCATCGGCTAGAGTCGCAGTCGCTCTCGCAGGCTGTGATAATGCAGACGGGACCCGGTCAGAGAAGCGCGCCACGACACGAGACGGAGAGAGAAATAAACGAGGAAGAAACGTACTCGTTTCTTCGCTTTCCGGCCCTCTCTGCCGCCTTCGCCATCTCCGTTGCCATCCTCGCCGTCGTCATCGTCGTCGTCTTCGTCGTTCGCGTTGTTGCCCTCCTCGCCGAGTCCACTCAGGAGCTTGCCCGTTTCGGTCGCGACTGAATCGACGCGCGAAGTCCAAATTTTGACGCACCCATCGAGCGTACAACTCGCCTTTTGGAAATTGATCGAGTTGTCGCCGTCGCCGTTGCGCAGGAGGGACATGTCGTGAAAGTAGTCAATCAAGGCCAAGTTCCAGGTGTTGGTCGACGTGATTTTCTGTGGGGGAAAGAGTCATCGAGGGGCGCGTCAGCCTCGCGCGCGCGCACGCTCAACCGGGACGGGAGGGGGACGGGGTCCAGGAACTCGCGTTGTCAGTGGCGATCTTCATCCACTCTTCATAGCGTTGCGACTCGACGACAAGCGGCGCGGCTCCGAGGACTCCGCTCACGTTCCTCTGGCCCGCGTGGGGTCCTGCCGAGCCGGTGAGAGAGTCACGGTGGAGCCTCGACTGGGCGGCTGCGAGCACGCCCAAGCGCTGGCGCGGGTTGGACGCGGTCGAGGGCGATGTTGACTGACGGGGAGAAGCGGGCGGAGGAGG
The DNA here is from genome assembly GCA_037042985.1 of Sporobolomyces phaffii. Classification (NCBI taxonomy): domain Eukaryota; kingdom Fungi; phylum Basidiomycota; class Microbotryomycetes; order Sporidiobolales; family Sporidiobolaceae; genus Sporobolomyces; species Sporobolomyces phaffii. The sequence continues at coordinate 69,983 of JAWNFN010000012.1, read as the reverse complement.
GACCGCGAGCGACGACCGCCGGCCCTTCTGGTTCGCGAGTCGGGGCATGGGCGGAGGTGAACGCGTCGATGCGGATACGCAGGTCGAGACTTGAGAGGGGTCGATCAGAGCGAGTTGAATTGTTTGGCGGCGCGCGGCGAATCCGCCTGTTTGTCTCTCCTCTTCTCTCTCTCGCTCTCGCTCTCGCTCTCTCCTCGCTCTCTCCGCCCTCGATGGCCAAACTCGCCGCATCGGGCTCGAAGCAGCCCCTTCAGCCGTCCCTCTCGTTCCATCCCGACTCTCCGCCCCCGGCGCCGGCGAACGCGTACAGCTACGCCGACTGGGTCGCCATCATTGAAGACTTCCACCTCGAGTCGGTCCACCGCGTACGCGCGCTCGAGAAGGCTTCGGCCGAGCGCTTCCGTGCGATCGAGCGACACTGGTCCGACACGTTCGCCTCGCTCGACGACCGCGTCAAGAACCTGAGCCTCGCGCGCTTCGTGACCGAGTTCGACTCGAACCTCGACCTCGCCCTCGCGCAGCTCGTCCGGGAACAGGTCGGCATGCGGCCCATGGGAATCGTCGAGCAGTCCGCGAGGAAGCGGTCAGTCGAACCTTGCCGCGATAGCGAGCGAATCCTCCGAAATGTTGACTGACTGTTCTCTCGCGGTCTCTCTCTCCGGATAGGAAACGCTTTATGGGCAACTCTCCGAATGGCAAGAATCCTGCGACAGGTGCGTTCGGCGTGTCTGTCTTTTGTCCGTGTCGTTGTGGTCCTGTTCCGTTTCAGTTGCCTGGACCACGACGATGCGAGAGACTTCCCTCCCATGTCGTCAACATGGCGGAGGCGCCTGACCATCCTTGAACCTCCCTCCGGCGCATTTGCGAATTGGTGTCTCGCTTGTGACTAGATGACGAAAGCGACCTCTTTGCCTCGACAACGTCGAAAAAACAACGTTCGACAAACTCGAACCTCGCATCCGCACAGAAAGGCAAGAAACCGGCAGTTCCCGGTTCCGTGAATCGAAACGCATCAATGTCACACAAGACTCGGGGCAAGGGAATCAGTTTAGGTGGAACGATCGGGTCGCCGATGAGCGTGAGTAGCTGTTGCTCGACCTTGAATTTTGCTCCCACCTCTGCAGGTCGGGTCGCTCTCGCGCCTGTCACTCTTCGTGCCACTCCTCGACGCACATGTCTCTCGATCACCGCTCTGCGTCCGGCTCCTCGGAGGCCTTCCGAGCTGACACGCTCGTCATTCTCGCAGACTCGGAAACCCGCTCGGCTCCGTTTGCGACCTTCGACATCTCAAACGGCGCCTCCCCCGTCTGCTTCCACCTCTTCAAACTTCATCTATCGGAACCCTCTCGCTGCGTCTGCGAACGGGTTTGTTCCCCCGACTCCTCAAACCCACAGGACTGCGGCAGGAGGAGGTCGGGCGTCTTCGGTCTCGACGAACACGGCGTCATTCAAGACGGTTTCGAGGCAGCCGAGACGGGGCGAGAGCATCGTGATCCGAAGTCTCAACGATTCTCCACTGGGCGAGTTCGTCGCCGAGGAGTCGGAAGGCGAGGGCGAAGACGACGGCGACGAGTCAGAGCGCGACACGGACGAGCAGGACGACGAACACGAGTGGGACTTGATGGACAAGAACGAGGCGTCCAAGATCGAATATCCGCAACAAGCGAAAAAACGCAAGAACAAACTCGGCAAAGGGAAACCTCCGCCCCTTCCTCAACTCCCTCTCTCGCCTTCAAAGTCTCAATCCCAAACTTCAAGGGTCCCGAGCTCGAGTTCGTTCGGGATCAATTTGCCCGCCAACGCTCCGAGTTACGAAGAGTTGAAGAAGAGGTGGAAAGAGGAGATGTTGGAGAAGCTCAAAGGCCTCGAGGAGAGTGGAGATTTCCAGAGGAGGGGACTCGAGGGAGTCCTCGGACTGCTGGGATAGTTGAAGGAGAGAGGATACGAGCAGCCGCCCAATTCTCGAATCATATCTCGTTGTCCCTGCAGCAAGCAAGTGGGCCATCGCTCCCGAACCTATCTCTCCCATCGGAACTTCCCTCCCCCGTCTCCCCTGACAGCGCTTCATACTCTTTTGTACGTTTCGGCTTTGCCTTGTGTCTTGGTTTCCTCTCTTCGCATCCCGCGGGACCTTCGCTTTCCCCCCCCCCCCCTATTTGTGTATACCTTTTGCTTTGCTTACCCTTCGGAACGACGGTACTTTATCCATTCGCGGCGACCCGCATCAGCGAAATCGGCTCTAGTGACGGGGCCGCAAAAAGCGCGAAACGACTCAGTTTCGCTGTCCGGGGGTACACGAGAAACGACGTTCATTCCAGCCTCTTGAGATCCACGACCCCCTTGAGCGCCTTTTTGATCGCCTCGAGGGCGTTCAAAGCCCGGTCTCGCTCTTCTTGTCCCGATTTTCCTCCCCCTCCTTGACCCGATTGGGTCTGCGTACCAGGATTTGGCGTCGAGCTTCGGTTCAGGTTTGTCGCCGTTCTCGTCCCTGTCGAGTTGCCGTTGTTCGGCGCGACCAATGAGGCAGGAGCAGGTTGCGAAAATCGGACCGAAGCTTGAACGACAAACGTTTTCGGGTCGAGTGGTTCGAGTGATGTCTCGTCCTGAAACGTTTTGTCGTCGTCATCGTCGCCGAGACTTTGGTCAATTGCGGGTTTGTCGACTTGGCTTCGTTTGGTCCAGCCAACTCACAGGGAACAGTTGAAACACTTCGATCAAAACCCCACTTCTTTCCCATCTCGTGCCGCGCTTCCTCGTCTCGAAATCCTGCTTCCTGTATACCACTTTGTAGTCAGACACCCCCGAGAGATCTTTGGTTGCTCGAGAGAGAAAAGGCTGAAACGCACTCGAAGCCAAAGGCGTGCGCTAGCTCTCGTGGGTGAACTCCGCCTCCGATTGAAATCTCGCTGACACTGTATTGTAACGCCGATGGGGATATCCGTGCCGGTTCCGGCTTGTGTAGAGCGGTGAGCGACCTTATGCACAAAGGAGGGTCAGCGAAACGCGGCGGAATTGACGCGGATGTTGAGGGACGCACCACCTTGTCACATCGCCGGCGTCTCGCGAGAGCTGATCGCCCTTGAGTCGGAGCGCTCTCACTCGTATCCGGATGTCTCCCGTCGCGGCGCCCCTCCGCTTCAAGACGGTCTCTGAGAGCGAGAACGCCTCGCCCGTCTCGCACATGTTTGACAGCGTCGAGATCAACGTCGAGTGAAGCGTCGCGGGCAGGAGTCCCGTCAGGAGTAGTTCCGTTGCCATCTTGTGTCCAATGCGCCGCGGTCGGAAGACAAGGATCACGTCGAGCAGGAGAAAGATCTAAAAGGTATAGCCGAAGTCGAATCGATCGACGCCGAGGTACGGCTAGCTCGAGTTCTTGGAGCTGCAAACGTGTTGACTTGTTACATGAAGCGAGCGCGAGACATAGGACTACTGATATACGACCGAGACGACGAGGGAGTAAGAGACACGTGATTAACGAGACGGCCGGGGCGTTGTTGGGGTCCGAATGACCGTGGGGTGGTGCGAAGGAGAGAGCTAGGACTAGCAAAGAGGGAAAGAAACACAACGAAAGAAGAAGGAAGAACAGATCGACGTGCCGAACAAATCGGAAAGGGAAAGAACGCGGGTGCAAAGCTGCAGGGCCCGCTTTAACCGCTGCACACTGTGATACGGGGAAAAAAGTGTCCTCGATCAGCACTTGACGCGGTACTGGCCATCGAGTGACACGCATGGAGATAGTCAGAGGGACAAGCTTACTGAGGCAAGCTTCCTTGTTTTCCAGCGAGCACAACATCTTCGCCTCCTCGAGTTCGCGCTCTTCCCTTCTTCGGACGGCCTCTTCGTAGCTAATTTCCTCGTCGTCGCCTTCCTTTTTCTCGACGGCTGGGGGTTCGAGCACGCTGACGGGAGCCGGGGCAGGCTTGACGGCGGGAGGCGAAATCGACGTTCGCGATACGCCGTTGGTGATCTCGCGGATCGAAGAACCGTTGGCTTGTGGCGGCGCGGCGACAGGAACAGAGACGGGCGAGGCAGCAACAGGTTTCGCGTTGGCAGCTTTGGCCGAGTCTGAGCGAGAAGGGGAAAGAGCACGCAAGTCAGCGACCGAAGCTCGTTCGGGGGAGGCAGACGCGTGAGAAAGACTCACTGAGGGTAGCCTGGTCGACGGTGAACTTGATGGCTCCGACGGCCGCACGAGTACGGAGATAGTACTGAAACGACGAGAACAGCCGAGCGTCAACATGGTAGAACCCTCATTGACGACTACAGATTCGAGACTGACCATTCCCGTCTTGAGACCCTTCTTCCACCCGTAGAAGTGCATCGATGTGAGTTGAGCCATCGTGGGACTCGAAAGATGAATGTTGAGAGATTGACTTTGGTCAATGAAGGCACCCTGTGAAAAAGACGACAGACATTGCTCAGCCACTGCCGTTGCGCCGCGAAGGAAACGAGCCAGAGCGGGGGACGTACTCGGTCGGCGGAGAGATCGATAACGGTCTTTTGCGAAATCTCCCACACAGTTTTGTAGATCCTCTTGAGGTCGTCAGGGATGCCCGAGACGTTCTGAATCGAACCGTTGTGAGCGATAATCGTGTTCTTCATCGCATCGTTCCATAGGCCACGGTCGACGAGATCGCGCAGGAGCCACGGGTTGACGATTTGGAACTCTCCGGCGAGGACCCGACGAGTGTAGATGTTCGAGGTGTAAGGTTCGAACGCCTCGTTGAACCCGAGGATCTGACTGGTTGAAGCCGTAGGCATCGGGGCGCAAACGAGCGAGTTGCGGAGACCGTGCTTGACGACCTTCTCTTTGAGCGAAGTCCAGTCCCAGAGGTCGGTGGGAGTGACACCCCAAAGGTCGAACTGGAGTTCGCCGCGCGAAGCGGGGGCTCCACCGTTCTTCTTGAAGGAGGGGTACCAACCGTCTTCTCCCGGGTGAGTCTCGGCGTACTCCTTGGCCATGTCGCACGAAGACTCGATCGCGGCGTGGTAGATCGTCTCGAAGATCTGGAGGTTGAGTTGGCGAGCTTCGGGAGAGTCGAAAGGAAGTCGGAGAGCCATGAACGCATCAGCGAGACCTTGAACTCCGACTCCGATCGGTCGGTGGCGCATGTTGCTGTTCTCGGCTTCCTTGACCGGATAGTAGTTGACATCGATGATGCGGTTCAAGTTGAACGCGACAGCCTTGACGACGTCGTGGAGCTTTTGGAAGTCGTAGACACCGTCCTTGACGAACGAAGGAAGGGCGATAGACGCCAAGTTGCAGACCGCGCTGTAACCAGGGAACGCGGTCAGCGCGAGGGTATTCGAGTGAAGAAGAGTGAACAAACGTACCACTCGTCGGGAGCCGAGTACTCGATAATCTCGGTACACAAGTTGGACGACTTGATGGTTCCGAGGTTCTTCTGGTTGGACTTCTCTGTATCGCGGGAATAACGAGTGAGAGTGAGTTCGAATCGACTCGAGAGTATAGCCATGAGAGAATGAAAGACTAGACGAACTATTGGCAGCGTCCTTGTAGAGCATGAAAGGATTTCCAGTCTCGACTTGAGCCTCGAGAATCGCGTACCAGAGTTTCTGCGCCGAGATCGTCTTCTTCGCGCGACCTTCTTGCTCGTACTTGGTGAAAAGCTCTTCGAATTCGTCACCGTAGACTTCGTGGAGGCCGGGAGCTTCGGCCGGGCAGAACAAGGGCCACTCGCCATTTTCTTCCACGCGCTTCATGAAGAGGTCGGGGATCCAAAGGGCAAAGAACAAGTCTCGGGCGCGGACTTCCTCCTTGCCGTGGTTCTTGCGAAGGTCGAGGAATTCGAAAATGTCTGCGTGCCACGGCTCGAGGTAGATAGCGAAAGCTCCCGGTCGCTTGTTGCCTCCCTGGTCGACGTATCGCGCCGTGTTGTTGTAGACTCGCAGCATGGGGACGATTCCGTTCGAGTAACCGTTCGTTCCAGCAATGTACGACCCAGTCGCGCGAATGTTGTGAATCGAGAGACCGATTCCTCCCGCCGTTTTCGAGATGAGAGCGCAAGTCTTGAGGGTGTCGTAGATACCCTCGATCGAGTCGTCCTTCATCGTGACGAGGAAGCACGACGAGAGTTGCGGATGAGGCGTACCCGCGTTGAACAGGGTCGGAGAAGCGTGGGTGAAGTATCGCTCCGACATGAGGTTGTACGTCTGGAGGACTCGGTCGAGGTCGCTGCCGTGAATGCCGACTGCAACACGCATGAGCATGTGCTGGGGTCGTTCGGCGACCTTTCCGTCGATGCGAAGGAGGTAAGAGCGTTCGAGGGTCTTGAATCCGAAGTAGTTCTGAAGGCAACGAAAGAGCGACGTTTAGCCCTGCTCCCTGCAAAGGGCGCTGTGGGGGCTCCAGCATACGTAAGAGAAATCGCGATCGTAGATGACCGCCGAGTTGAGCTTGTCGGCGTGAGCCATGACGACTTCGTAAGTTTCCGTCGAAATCATCGAAGACGGTCGACCGTTCTTCGGGTTAACTGGCGCAATGACGCGAAACGACATGATGACATGGGTCAGCAGAGTATACTACGGAAGTCGACACCGGAAGTCGAGCGACACTCACTGTAATTGTAGAGATCGGCGATTACGTGGGAGAACGTTTTCTTCGTTTCCTTGTGCAAGTTGGAAATGGCGATACGGGCGGCGAGAATCGCGTAGTCCTGTGCATCATTCGGATCGAGAGTCGGCAAGTTGTTCGATGCGGGAATTCAGAGGTACGGGAGACGCGTCTCACAGGATGCCGAGTGGTCATGTACGCGGCCGTTTCAGCCGCCAAGTTGTCGAGTTCGACCGTCGTGACACCTTGGTATACTCCATTGATGACGCGTTTCGTGATCTGTCAGGTGGCAAACAAGTCAGTTGCCGAGCTTTGCGGGAGAGCGGGCCGCGGTGGAGGGTTTCGGAAAGTCGAGGTTGGGAGGACCCAAGACGCGTCGAGAGTGAAGGGAATCTCACTTCAATAGGCTCGAGGTGGTTCATGTCGAGGCCATAGCAAAGCTTGTTGATTCGGGCAGTACTGTCGAGAGCATCACTGGATCAGTTGGGCCGTACCCTCGCGTGCGTACCGACGAGGACTTACATTTTATCGAAAGCGACCAATTCGCGACGACCATCTGCGAGACAAGCGAGCAAGATGAGTATCTACTTGACATCGTATGCCTTCTATAGTGCTAAAACAGACGCACCGCGCTGCATGCATGGAGAGAGAGAGAGAGACGGATTTGGTAAGCGAAACGCGTCCGATTTGTAACGGGTTCGGAAGCGCGCGAATGCAAGCTCACCTTGTAGACGTAAGCCATGCTCGAAAGATAGAGCGAGTGGTGGTGAGAAAGGGGGAGGTGGAAGAAAGGGCGAGGAGATGGGGGAAAGGAAGAGGGAGGGAGAACGCGTCGTTCAGAAAGAGACGCGCGATTTTCCCGTCGCGTCCGCGATTTTTCGATTTTATTTCACGTTGCACACGTCGCCTCGCTCGGTCGCAATGGCCGTCGGCGCGACACCTCGCTGCACTTCGTACGAAAAGCGAAACTCCCGGACTCGCAAGGGGAACTTGGCGGCAATCGAGGAAATATGCGACTCTACTCAATCCGACGCTGCACTGTCAGGCGCTGGCGCGGTGTCTCCCGCGGTGACTGCAACATGGAAGCATTTGAGCGTCGTCCGCGGTGGGCGGCTGTCAGAGTCCTAAAGACTTGTGCAATTGAAGTAATATATACGCTGAAAGTGTTCAGCCGACAAATCAAGCCCGTATAGCACAGTGGTAGTGCGCCACACTCGTATCCGATCAACGCCTGATCATTACGAAATGTGGAGGTCGGGTGTTCGATCCACCCTGGGGGCAATCCTCTTTTTAGTTTTTTGACGTACTTTAACGTTGTTTCGAAGGCACTCGCTCTCTGACTCCGCTAGCAAATCACATGTCCCAAAGCTGTGACAAATCTAATTTTCCGATCTCATCTGGCTTGACCGTGACCCTCATTTTCCCCACTCGCGGACGGAAAGACGTTCGGCCGGCGTTCCCCCCCTCAAACCCTCGGTTTCCCTTAGCTACCCCCGACTCTTACTTTTCAACCTCTTCCACCTCAACTGACAGCTCACAATGATCTCAACATCACCTCAGGCACCTCCACTTGTTCTCTCGCTGCGGAATGGCGGCGGAACGTCCCCATCCTCCACCTCGGAACCGAACCTCGCGGCCCCCGCGTCTCCTACGTCATCAGAGTACAGCGACTCGCCTCCGGTCGACCCTTTACGTGCCGAGATCATCAATGGTCTGAAGGGCACCTCGCAACCGACGGTGCCCGGTGCAGAGGAGGAGGACCGCTCGTTCGCGTTCAAGAGGAGGATCCCAACGATGGTCCTGTACTCGGAGAAAGGTCTGCAGATCTACGAGAGGATCACACAGACCAAGGCCTATTATCCGTTCGAGGCGGAGAAAGAGATTCTCGCGACGTACGGCGACGAGATCGTTAGTCCGCACCTGTTTGAATCTCCTCCGTCCCATTCCTCGTTAACGACGGATTCTCTGCGGTGCTCATAGGCTTGCAGAATGTTTGGTCTGCCTACTTCGAGCTTGCGCCAAAAGGGCGAGGAGGAGAAGCACGAACAGGAGAACGGCCGGCGTCATCGAGAGTCTGCCTCGAAACTGAACGAAAAATGGTACGCTTTCCCTCTTCTCTCCGGGTGGCTGGTCGGACGATTCTGATGTGCTTCGATTACCTCTCAGGGGAGACTCGGCCGTCGGATTGCACAATTACGGAGTCAATGGTGGTCTCGGAAATTCGAGCGCGGTTCAAGCTGCGGCGAGCGGACTCGCGGTTGAGCTTGGGAGTGGTTCACTTGACAAAACCCGCCACCTCCTTCGCTCAATGGCGAAGCTATTGCGTCCTCGTGACGAAAACTCAAAGGAAGGATACCTTACCGCCCTCGAGTATAAGGCACTCGATCTCGAAGCGGCGTCGCTCTACTCGACCCTGTCGTCGCTCGCTTCGATTGAAGGGGACTCTGTCACGACTTCTCTCCAAGATCATATCCCGACCCGTCGAGTCTCCGTCTCCGGACTTCACGCGACTTACGACGAAGGTCTCGCGTTCCTCCGGGAGCAGAATTCTCGCATGGCTCGTCGACCCTCCGACTCGCTCGCATCCCCGGAGATCTCTCCCATCACGTCGCCGGAACGACTGCCTGAGACGATTGACGAAGAAAGCGAACCCGCTGTCTCGCCTCGATTGGAGCCCGTCGCAGACGCAAGCGGGGAAGGCCCGCGCAAGACTTCGATCCTCTGGCTCGGAAGCTCGATCGGAAATTTCACTAGGGAGGAAGCGGTAGAGTTCCTTAAGAATATCGACCTCGCCGAAGGAGACACAATGCTCATCGGCGTCGACGGCTGCGACGAAGGACCGGAAATCGAGGTCGCTTACAACGATCCCGAGGTCAGTATGACGTTGAGTTCAACCTGTATTGTCTCGGGATCGTCGTGTACTGACCCTCAAATCTCCGGGAAACCACAGGGCGTCACGCGAGACTTCATCTTGGAAGGAGTTAACGTTGCGGGTCGAACCTTGCATCCGGAACTCGAAGCCGGACAGGGACTCTGTGCAGCAAATTTCGACTACGTCAATCGGTGGAACTCGGCTTTGGGTCGTCACGAGGTGGGCCAGTAGACCGCCTGCCTTCCAGCTCGCTCTCTTCCGGGACTCGCGACTAACCGTCTCGACTGACAGGCATACATTCGGGCAAAACGTGACATCGCGATCCCGCTTCCGGCAGAGTCGGGTGCGCAGCCTGACGAGCCCGATGTCGTCCGCTTGGACGAGGGAGAGTATGTCGGCCCGTTGGTCCCTTCACAGTGTGCTCGGCTGACTTGGTCGCGCCTTCTTAGACTCCTACAGATCGAGGTCAGCTACAAGTACACGCGCGCGGAAGCCCTATCTCTCTTCCATCTTGCCGGATTCCGGCTCGTTCAGACATGGACCGATTCGTCCCGTCGGCACTCGCTCTACCTCGTTGAAAGGCCAGGCGTCTTCTTCGCGTCGTCGCATGCTTCGAGATACCTCGGTATTCCGCCACCGTCAAACTCGAGGAACGACTATGGAGTTCCAAGCTTGGATGAATGGGAAATGATGTTCCGAGCTTGGGACTGGTTGACGGTGAGCCGCATTCCGTGAGATTAATCTCGGACGCACAGTCCCCTAACATCCTTGCTGGGGACAGCACGAGATCATTCCTTCTTCACTGAGGTTCGCCAAACCGATCCCCCTCCGTCATGTCCCTCTCTTCTACGTCGGCCACGCTCCCGCATTCCGCGACATTCACCTGTCGCGGTACTTCAACGAACCGCTCACCGGACCCGCCCACTTTGCCGATATCTTCGAACGGGGCATCGACCCCGACGTCGAAGATCAGACCAAGATCGGTCACTGGCACAGCCAAGTCCCCCAAAGCGAGAAAGACTGGCCCAAATTCGAGGAGATCATCGCGTACGAAGAAAGAGTCAGGGACAGAGTCAGGAGAGTTTACGAAGAGTACGAGGGCAAGTGGGAACGCAAGCTAGCGAGGGTTCTCATGATGGTTTTCGAGCACGAAATGTGAGTCACCTCGCGCTCGCGGTTGTCTTGCACCAAAGACGCATATCTCATACGCTGCGAAATTCAACCGGACCAAAGGATGCACTTCGAGACTCTCTTCTACATCGCGCTTCAAGCCTGCAGGGTGAGTCAGCGTCACTCTACGCTTTTCAGGTGTATTCACTGACTCGTCTCGAAAAAATTTAGGACCTCAACTTGCCGACGGGTACCGCGATCCCCGACTTCCCCTCGCTAGCCCGGTATGATGCCCGGGAGATTGAACACGCAGGAGCCAAAGCTTGCGCCAGCGCCGTTCTCTACCAAAGACAATCCGTCGAAATCGGTCACGATGATCTCGAAGCCGACGACGAAGCCGGACCCTACGATCCGACACACCAATTCGGTTGGGACTGTGAGAATCCGAAACGTACTGTCGAAGTCGCACCGTTCAAGATCGAACCACTTCCTATCACGAACGGACAGTATCTCGACTGGCTCAACTCGTCTTCGACAAACGCCGAAGACAGGTCTAAGCTTGTACCGGCGAGCTGGACGACCGGAGAGAATGGTCTCGAAGCAGTCAAGACGGTGTGGGGAGAAGTTGAGATGCAGTACGCGCGAAACTGGCCCGTCGCCGCCAGTGCCGACCAACTCGAGCAGTTTGCCAAGGTAAGTGGCTGGCTCAGAGTTCTGAGGTGACGTCGAGGGTCGTTGACTAAACCATCGAGCTTCCGTCCATCCCAGGCGAAAGGAGGTCGCCTCCCATCCCAGTCCGAGCTCTCGCTGTACCTCTCCGAGAATCCTTCAGATCATCCCCTTTCGAACCACGGTCTCGCAAACTTGCACCCGACCGCTGCGACGCTGCCCGTCCCGGGTCGTACCGGCAAGACGATCCCCGGTACAAATGGTGGTCTCTGGGAGTGGACGAGCACGACGCTCTCGCCTTCGGAGGGGTTCGTCGGTTCCCAACTCTACCCGGGGTACTCGAGCGATTTTCATGACGAGAAACATCGCATCGTACTCGGTGCGTCGTGGGCGTCCCCGAGGAGGATTGCAAGGAGGACATTCGTCAACTTCTACCAATCCGCCTACCCTTACGCTTTCATTGGAGCGCGGCTTGCTTACGACGTGACCGAGTAACTTTTTAGTCGAGCTTGATTGTTGATAGTCTGACCTGTACCCCTGGAATCTTGTGAATGAAGCTCAAAGCTGGTAGCACGCAATATGGAAACAGCGCGATCGAGGGTTCGCGTGCCGGGTGGCATAGCGAAGCAGTCAATACTCGCCCAAGGCAAGGACACGAATTTCGCGATGATGCCCTGCAAACTCGACCGGTACAACCCATGCTTGCCCATATACTACAACCAATTCATGCAGCCTACTGCTCTTTCGTGGAACCCTTCCTTCCCTTGCGGTGCATCTGCTCGTCGGGCACGAACGCCGCGTTCTCGAGATCCTCTACGTCCGTGTAGCGACTGTAGACTGACGCCGGGTAGGACGTGGGATAATAGTGAGCGTCGATCGAGCGGCTGTACCCGTCATGGAGAGGAGGGTTTGATTCAGTTAGCTCAGTCAGTACAGGCAAGCCGGATTTGAACCGATTGAACGCACATCTTGCCACCTAAGCTCTGCCCGTTGCCATCTCGAGGTCCGACTACAGCCTCCGCTCCCCCAATTCTGTGGAAGCAATGACACCTTTTAGTTGCAATCGATTGTCATTGCGAGAAGGTCTCGCTTGAGACTGGACGTACAGCATCGCCAATCTTCCGATGTTACTCGAGCCACTCACGACGAGTGCGTCGATTTCGCTCGACGTCACGAGCGCCAAGTCTCGCACGAACGCTTTCGTGTGCTCGACACGTTCTTCCAAAGGCCTCGAGTTGAACGTCGATTGGCTGTACCCGTCCCGCAGGTCCGTCGAGTTTTGCGCCTGCACAGCGAGAGTACCTCCGCCAGCGTACGCCTTCGGTCCGCCGCCAATCGCTCCACCCTTGTTGCGTTCCGAGTCCACCGCTTTCAACCTTTCCGAGCCTCCAGCGTCGCCTCCAACAGAAGGTCCTAGCGCAGGTGGAGTTTGCACGATCTCGAATGATTCGGCGAGTGGTAGACTTGCGAGTTTCTCAGCGATTCCGGGCTCGGCAGTCATCAGGAGGAGAGTCGGGCGGGCACGCGAAGAGAATCGAGAAACGGTTGCCGAGGTCGCATTGAGCGGAATTGCCTCTTCCGAAACGAGTCGACGATACGCTACACGACACGACACGACACGACACGACACGACACGACAAGGGTGAGCACGTGAGCAGATACGTTTGGAAATATCGGGTCTCGAGAAGGCGGACTGACCGTCGTGGGCGGCCTCGAGGTATACGGTTAAATTGCCAAACTCATTGGCGATCCCCATCTCGTGCGTGTCGTGGGCGTATTCGGTCGCTTTGTCACCCAACCGGACGTGCAGTCTGCTCACATATAGAGATAGAGTTATGAGAGCCAGCGGGACATTCACGAGAGGGAGACGGCTCCTACCCGATGATGGGACCTCGTCCGGAACCGGATCCCCCGGTTCTTCTCGACTGGTCGAGGCCAAACCGTGCCTTAAGCGCAAGGACGTCTTCCTGCATCTGCTCGTTTAGCTTCCACGTGTCCCTCACCGCGTCGGCCTGATCGGTGAACACCTCCTCGAACACTCTCGGTAGTGTTCCGCCCTCCTCCAATATCCACCTGTCGTTCGCGACCCGATGCCTTTCGTCCTTGCGCTGCAGCTGGAAGAGCTCGAGATCTCGCGTCTCGTTCCCGACGAAGTATGCCTCGCGCGTCCAATCATCGAGGTTGGAGAGGAACGCTCGGCTATAACGCAATCTCCGCCTCGGTCTGCCTTTCTTGTCGAATCGCCAAGATTGACCTTGATGGATCGGGTACGCTTTGCGATAGTCGTTCCAGTCGGCGGGGGGGACACAGGAGAGAGGGAGAGGATCAAAGTAGGAGGAGAGTCGACCATAGTTCCACGCCGAATCGTCGGGGAGGAACGTATACCCGAGTTTGTGCGCCATGGCTTTAGCTCGAATCTATTGGCTCTCTCGTGATACTGCCGTGAGCTGTGATACTCAGAGTCAATATGGCGGGAATACCACTCACGTAGAGAATGAATTCGGAAGCGAATCCCCACCAGGGCAAGAACGTGAACAAGAAGATTTTGTCGCAAGGCTCGAGTTGATCTTTCGGTTTCGTGAACCTCCACGCGGGACGAGACGCGTCGGAGTTCGATGTCGCAGGTTTCCGAGCGTTGGCCTCGAGCACGATTGGGGCAGAAAGAGGAGGCTGAGAGGGAGACGAGGGAGACGAGGGAAAGGAGGACCCGGGGAAGGTCCGTGGCGGGATCGACGCGCTGTTAAAGGTGAGGTACAGGGTGATGCAGACGGTAGCGACGACTCCGAGCTGAACCAACACGCGCGGGCGCAGCGGAGCGTAGGAGACGGGCATCGGGAGGGGCGGAAGGGGAATAAGACGGGACAGTCCCGAGCGACCCAGGCCGGTGTCGAATCGAGCCGCGCAGAGATGGTCGAGTCGAAAGGGACGGCCAGGACGGAGAATCCGGCGTAAAGAAGCAGTTTGACGATAATGTGGTTCCGACAAATAATTTGTCGAAAACTCGACAATTCCGAGTCGCGAAGTCGCGAGTCGGCCTCGACCCGACGCGTTCGTTCGACCGGCATGGCAGCGCTCGTACCGCAGAGTATCCAGTACGGAGACTGGATCATCATCTACTCGGTCCGTTCCTCGGCCATCCTGGCGCGTCCGTCGCTGTTTGGCACTTCTCATCTCTCAATCCCTTGATCTCGCGCCGCAGAACCGCACCCAAGTCACGTCCGACGTCGTGACCCCGGACAAGGAGGTGCAGTCACGCTATGGTCACTTCAAGCACAACTTGATGGTGGGCAAACCCTGGGGAATCAAGGCGAGTCGGGTTCCCTTCTAGCGCGCGTTCTCGTTCTCCACCGTAGGCTGACTTGAGTGCTGCGCATGAGCTGTCCAGTTCCCGAGTTCGAACGGTCGAGGATTCGTGTACTTGCTGAAACCGACTCCGGAACTCTGGTGAGCTGCCGTCGCGAACGTCCCTCGTCGTCTGCCCGCTCCAGCTGGCTCAACTTTCGCTGGTTCTCTTCCTCAGGACACTCGCTCTACCCCATCGTACTCAAATTCTCTACCTGCCCGACATCGCCTTCATCACTTCTTATCTCAACATCCTGCCCGGCTCTTCCGTGATCGAAGCGGGAACCGGGTCCGGGAGTTTCAGTCACTCGTTGATCAGAACGGTAGGAGGAACAGGCAAGGTCCACAGTTTCGAATATCACGAAGAGAGGTTTGAGAAAGCAAAGTGAGTTCCGCCCGCTCCTCGCCCGTCTACGCGACCTTCATTGAATTTCCTGCCATCTCTCGACAGGGCCGAGTTCGCGCTACACAAGCTCGATCATATCATCAAAATCAAACACCAGAACGTGTACAAGGATGGTTTCGAGCTCGAGGATGAAGTCGACGCCGTATTTTTGGACTTGCCAGCGCCATGGGACGCACTCGAGCACGCGAAGAAAGCAATGCGAGTAAGCCCTCCCAAAGTTGTTGTTTTGAACGAGAACATAGCTGATACGACTCCCATACTTCGCCTCGAAAAGAAAGACCGGCCTTCGCGGATTTGCTGCTTCTCGCCTTGTATCGAACAAGTGATCCGGACATGCACGAGTTTGAGCGAGTTGGGATTCTCGGGTACGGACTTGTCTTCCCTTGCGCTCGATTCCCCTGTGACAATCGTGCTCATCGCGTTGGCTCGCTTGTCCTGGACCAGATATCACGATGTACGAGACTTTGACCAGGACACACGACCCTGTTCCATTAGTGCCCTCGCTACGGCCGATCTCTGCCGCCATCGATCGCATCAAAGCTGTCGAAGTCAAGAAGGGCAAACGCCGCGACATGCAGATTTCGGAAGCCAAGCGGAGACGGGACGAGAAGGAGAAGCGGGCGCGGGAAGAAAGCGGCGAGGCGGCGACGGAGGAGGCGCTGGACGGCGACGACGGTGTCCCGAGCGCGAAACGGAGAAAAGTCGAGGACGAGGTTGAGGAGGGAATCGCATTCGACGAGACAGGCGAAGCAGAGGAAGGCGCTTCGACCCCGACGACTTCGAGTGCCGCCCCGAAAGCCGAGAAAGAATTCGTTCTCAAGCCTTCGCCGTACACGAGGGGACACACCTCGTACTTGACGTTCGCCGTCTTACTGCCCTTGGCACCGGAGAAGGAGGTCAAGGCTGAAGAAGAGGACGTTGTTCCAGAGCAAGAACGGGACCTGAGCGCCGTAGTGAAAGTAGAGTCCTAGATCTAGCTACGACAGACATGCCTTGACTTTTTGCTGCGGATGAGAGGCAAAGCGAGAACGAGTTGAGTGAGTTTTGAGATGAAGTCGACCCGTTTTCGCGTCTGGCACCTTTCCCTCCTACTGCAATCGTCGACCACGAGCCGGAACCTCTGCGAACAGTCCCTGTCGCGATCGCATCGTCTCGACGCGCGAGCTAGAGGGCACTTCAGCGCGTTCCCGATCACCCCACTCTGCTCACTCTGTCGCGACTCCCGACCGACAAGCTGTGCGCGCACGTAGACTCTACGGACCTCGCCCGGTACCTGTCTCTCCCATGGCCATGGGCGCCTCGACGACGCGGACCTTCTTCCTCCTCGCGACGCTCTCCGTCCACTACTCGCTGCTATCGATCGCCCTCCACTACAGTCGAACGCTCGAGACCGGCTTCCATCCCTCGGCAGCGATCGTCAGTACCGAACTTGGCAAGATCATCGTGTCCCTCTCGCTCGTCGCGCACGGCGGAGAGTTGAGGGAGACGATGAGGGAGCGGAGGAAGCTTAGAGACGAAGCAAGGTTTCGGCAGGTCGAGGAGGAGGAAAGGAGACTCCTCGCCGAGGAGCAGCACCGAGACAGGGAGCGCGCGCGGGACTGGGAACGAGACCAAATCGCAGGCGCGCACGAGCACGGAACCGACGACGGGGCCGAAGCTCAGCACCACGGCGGGACCAAG
The DNA here is from genome assembly GCA_037042985.1 of Sporobolomyces phaffii. Taxonomy (NCBI): domain Eukaryota; kingdom Fungi; phylum Basidiomycota; class Microbotryomycetes; order Sporidiobolales; family Sporidiobolaceae; genus Sporobolomyces; species Sporobolomyces phaffii. The sequence continues at coordinate 53,330 of JAWNFN010000012.1, read as the reverse complement.
TTGCACCAGAGAAAGTCCTCGACGTCGCTCGCACCTCCGAAGAATGTCGGCTTGTCGATCAACGTGGACCGGGCGAGATCCTTCGTTCCGCAAACTCCGTCGCTCGCGGTCATTCCTCCGACCCCGGCGCCTGAGCCCTCCCCGACCGGCGTACAAGAAGTGTCGCTATTGTTTCCGCATCGGCCAACTCGTGAACCGGACGAGAGGAGAACGATCGGACAGGATCTGCGGGACAGCGAGTGGTGGAACGTCGTGAAAGCGAGCGTCTTTGGGCACGGCAGTTCCTCGGTCGCGATGGTGGCTGGCATCTATGCCTTGCAGAATCGGGCACAGTATACCGCTGCCGCAAACTTGTCGGTTCCGCTCTTTCAGCTAGCTTATCAACTCAAGGTATTCCTTTTGTCCTTCTCATCGTCGGCCCTGCGAGGCTAGTCCTGTCGATGCTGAAGCCTTCGCGTGTTTTGCTCTTCTACCAGATTCCGGCGACCGCCATGTGCTCTGTCGTGCTTCTCAACCGCGCGCTTTCTACGCAGCAATGGGTCGCGCTTTTCGCGTTGACGTTTGGCGTAGGAATCGTTCAACTGTGTTCGGTCCTAGCGGATGCTACCGCTCTCAACTCGACCGCCCTGGAGCGTTCAACAAATCAATTCGTCGGTCTCGCCGCCGTTGTCTTCGCCTGCCTCTCTTCCGGTTGCGCCTCCGTCGCTTTCGAGCGCATCCTCAAAGTTCCCTCGTCGAGGTCGCCAGTACACTCTTCCGGTGCTTTGACGTCGTCACCTTCTTGTTCCTCTCCGACTCTACCTTCATCGACGCAGCCTCCGCTCCCCGATTGGACCTCATTGGTGCCACCGAAACCTTCCCTCTGGATCCGGAACATCCAATTATCCGTCTTCGGCTTGATCGCCAGTCTGCCTTTCCTGGTGTACGAAGCTGCTCCCCTCACGCACCTCGAGCGGTTGAACACGGGCCTCTACCCCGGCGAAAGTATCTCCAGTCGAGTCGTGGAAGGGGTCGGTCTCGTCACTGGCACTTTCTTCCAGGGGTTCTCGAGTCCAATTGTCTGGCTCGTGATCTTCTTGCAGGTCAGCGGAGGTCTCCTGAGTGGTCAGTCTCGCGAACCCAAAACTCTTTCTTCTACGTCATCCTGGTTTGACCCTTTAGTCGAGCCTTGCAGCGCTCGTCATCTTACACGCCGACAACCTCTTGAAATGCTTCGCAACCTCGCTCTCCATCTTGCTGTCCCTCTTTGCAGCTATCCTCTTCTTCGATTTTCATGTGCGTCCCTCCTCCGTTCTTGCGTTCGTTTCTTCGCCGTCGCGAGCTTACTCTGTTCTGATGCCCTCTCCCAGATCACGCCCGGTATCACATTTGGAGCTGCCGTCGTTCTCTTGGCAACGCTCGCATACACATCTCCGGCTACTTTCCAAACTTTGTTGGCGTCACCCTTTGCATTGCTCTTACGGCTGAGGCGATAATTGCAAGCTAGGGCCGCCTGTGCATAGCATCGATTGTTGTAATCTCCTTTTGCTGATCACGGACTACTGCGTTCGGGCGCGAGAGAGGACAGAGTCGCAAAGAATTGCAGCACCGGCGAATAATTTGACTACTTTCGGTTTCTGATTCCCGCCTAGTTGCGCTCCATACAGATAGTCGACCAATCGCCGAGAATGCGAGCGCGTTCGCCCGCGGCTTGCTTCGGACTGCGCGAGCGACCGGTTCTCGCTTTCGTTCAGCATCGGCTGATCGCCGCTTGGGAGGGAGGGGACGGGGAACGGGAAGAAAAGCAGGCACGCGAATCGGCGCATTGGTATCTTGAGCCACATGATTTGCTCAGTCGAAGCGTTGATCGTGGGTATTTGAGAGCTGCGGGGGTATCGAAGGTTGCTGGTGCGCGGCGTGCGTCGGCGATCACTGAAGCGAGCAGACGGTCATGACTTTGAAGCTTGGCGCTGGAGGAGGTATTCTGCTCTGTCCTCTTCTGCGAGGATCGCAAACGAGGGACGGAAAGTCACAAAAGTCAACACCTTCGACTCCCCGCGTCGGGGTGACTACCTTCCGACTCATGTCCGTCCGCAGCATTCTCGGCACTCGACCAGCCGGGTGCGGAGACGTGGAGTTTCCTAAGTAAAACCGAGCAATAGCGGGGACGTACCTTTAGCGACCCAATCACGCTCGTGAACGCTCTTGCAAGTTCCGTCTCGACAGACACCGCCGAGGCTTTCGGCTTTGCACCATTTTCGTGCAGGGTCGAGCTGATGCTTCTGTGCCACGAAAGTCGACAGTCCAGCTGACCCTACATCAGAAGCCAAGTCAGCACGTGAAGTCGGCGAGGTTGTCGGATCCGAGGCTGCTGCGAGCGTAGGGCGAAATGGGATCGATAGTGACGACGAAGGTCGACCACCGAGGAGAGGATACCGAGACAATGTCGACGCGTACGGGCGGTAGACCTGGTCCGGGGGAAGAGGAGGGAGAAAAGATAGCGTGGAGTCAGACGCGCTTGTGCAGAGCGTAGTGTTCGAGCGAACAAATAGAAGACTTGCGGGATCAACCGATCGCGAGCGCCCCGGACATTGACTCGAAGTTTCGGCGGAAGTGTCGGTCTAGATACGGACGGGATGACGTTTCAGCGGGCGAGGTATCGAGAGAGTTCGAGGGAATGCGAGGCAAACTATTTCGTCGACGTTGCTCTCCGTTACTGTGGTCCGTTCGAGACGAGATTGAGTGTGTGGCACGCCTTGGCCGAGAAGTAAGAGCAATCGAGGGAGGGGGCAAAGACGAACGTTTGTCGACCTCAGGATTTGCGACCTCCTGCCGCACCGAGGGGGACGCATTCGCGACTTCAGTTTCAACCTCGGATTGGGCTGAAGACGACCTCGTCTTCCTCGACTCCAGGTCTTTAATCCGGTCCATGATGCGCTTGATCTGGAGCTCCTTCTCCTCGAGTTGACGTTGTCTAAGGAGCTCGCCCACTTGGGCTGCCTTCGACTCGGCCGTGGTGGACGGCGTCGGCAGGATCGATAGTGTCGGATCTCGGGGAACGGTGGGAGAAGGAACTCGTTGGTCGTTCCACGGCGATCCCCCTCGACTCTCCTCCTGGAATCCAGGGCCGATAAAACTTCCCTGCTCTTCATTCGACATCACCGTGTCTTCTGCGCCATCCTCTTCGTCTTCGTCATCCGATATCTCAATGACGAGAGACTCTTCGACGCCCGGACGACCGTTGAAAAGCGGGCCACCGAACCCGCCAACGACACGTTGACGTGACAAAGCGGATTCGGAGAGGCGATGCGAGGGAAGATGGTCGAGATCAGCCGCGACAGGTCGCCGGTGCGAAGACGGATTCGGACGAGCAAAGGATGGGTTGTAGGCAAAGGGGCCAGAAAGGGGGAGCTGTACGGTCTCGTCGACGTGGTCGATGGTCTCCCTTAACGAGTGGACTTCATCGGCAGTACGATTTTGGGGTACGCGGGAAAGCCGAGGGCGTTTGGCGCCCGGCTCATGGTCGACTTCTCCGGTGCCGTGTGCGGTCTCATCGGGTGCTGGTGCGGCCGCAAAGAGGCACTCGAGTTCCGACTCGAGGCTCTGGGCCTGACGTTGGTTTCTCGCCTTCAACGCCGCTTTCTTCGCGAACAACTTCTTCCGTTTCTCTAGCTCGAGCGCATCGTAGTCTATGCTTGCTTCTTCGTACGCTTGGCCTTCGTGTCGTTGAACGGATCCTGTGTGTTCTTGTGAGGCGTGCGAGACAGTGGAGAGCTGGAATGGCTCAAAAGGCGATGATCGGGCCGAGAGATTCGGATTCGGGGGGATGAGGGAAGAGTCGAGGTGCAGCTCGTAGAAGCTGTGATGCCATATGTGGTGTACAGGTAAGCTGCAGCTGCTGGCAAAAGTGCAGCAAAGGACTCAAGAGGGAGAGGAGGAACTTGCGCAGTTCTCAAAATATGCCTCGATACGCCGATAGACAGCATGTAGTCCGGAGGGATCCCGTACGACAGCAGCTCGGAGATGATCTGTTTGCATTCCTCCTTGACTGTGGCGACTGGGAGTAAGCGAGAGGAACGGGGCCGTTTTTTGGAGCGTCAGTCACGGTCGACGCGCTCGTCGCTGGACTGTCGCACCGAGACTCACTGGTCGCGCAGGCGCGTGCTTCAGCTGGCCGCCTCGGGACTGGTTCGTCTGCAATCTCGCCCTCCTCCGGCTCGAAGGGACTCTGAGGCGTCGGCGGTTCGGTCCGTTCGGTCGCAGCCTGTGCTGCCGCGAGTTTCCGCTTCTTTGACGAAAGGGCAGCACTGCGCAATGCATCAAGGTCCATTGTGCCGGGTCGTGGGGTCGAGACGAGCCGGTCGGAGTGGTGACGAAAGGGGGTTTCGCTCCTCGCGAGTCGCGAGCGGCCGAGACTCGTTGACCTCGCTCCCTCCGAGATTTCCGTTGTTCTTCGGGCCGGGTCAAGCGCGTTCGTCCTTTTTCTCTTTCTCTAGGTTGTCACCCTCGTCTCATCGCCCATCCTGTCGCTCCCAACCCGCCTGTTCACTCCGACCCTTCGCAGAGCCAGTTGAGTCCGATTCCCCGATCCGCTTCCACGTTCCGCACGGTTCTGCGCGCTTGGCCTCTGACCTCTTGATGTATCGGCAGTGTCCTCGAGCTCTGCTACTGTTCCGTTCCACCCGGCGCTCTCCGTCCCTCGTCAGTCCAGCCTCCTTCTCTGGCGGGAACGATGTCATTCAACCCGACCGACTTACCTCTGTTTGAACCTCGCCGACCAGACGAGATTCGCACGTTGATCAAACGAAAGAAAGATGCCGTCGCAACGACGGCTGTAGCGTTCCACCATTCTGTCCTGCACACCCAGGTCAGCTCGGGTGTCGCGCTCGCAAGTTCTCGTCGCGGCTGACCTCGCGGGAATGTTCCCTCTTTCTGCAGCTCGTCGACGGTACCATTCAGCTGCGTCTCAACAGTCTCGATCCGCAAGCTCCCCCTTACGATCAGGCATCCGTCAATCAGGCTCTATGGAACGCCTTGTTCAAATACTTCGCGCGAGGTAAAGACGTCGCCAGCGAGATGCAGGTCGAGCCTGTTCTTCCGAGCGAGGAGCTCCATCATGCTCTTACGAGTCTCGGTGAGCCGACGCTTTGCCCCTTCCCTTCGAGGAGAGCAAGGCCGAGCTAACAAGTCGAAATCCGCTACCTCTTTCGCAGGAGCGACTCAGCTTTCCCCTCCTCAATACACCGTCTCGAGGTCGGCCATGTTCCAATTGTTCCATCTAGCGACTGAATCACACGAAGAGCCGACTTCCTCCCTCTTCCCTTACGTCCCGGTCACGCCCCCTGCCGGCGGGCCATCCCCTCTTACCTACCCGCTCCGACCTGCGAAACCTTCGAACACTCGACCGATCTACTCGCGCTACATTCCGCACCTGTCGCCGTCCCCTGCTCAGCCGACATTCTTTTCGCTCTCTCTTTTGTCCCTCAAGCACCTCCCGACCCTTCACAAGTGGATGAACGATCCCCGTGTGGACGCATTCTGGACGGAAGCTGGTGACATGGACAAGCATCGGGCCTTCATTGAGAGCAACCTTAAAGACAAGCACACATTGGGTGTTATCGGAAGCTACACTGCCCTCACAGACGGGTTCGAAGGAAAGGAAGACATTCAGGATGCAGTTTACGCTGAAATTTACTGGGGCAAGGTGAGTCCAATCCTTGAAACGCTTGTACGTGGAGGGGTTGACTCAGGCTGCTGGCTCGGGGTTATCAGGAAGATCGGCTCGGTCCTTTGATTCCGAAGGAAATCGAAGTTCGAGACTACGATCGAGGTAAGCCGACGTATCCTGCCCCTTTTAATGTCGAGATCAGGTTTGACGAATCGATCGACGAGTGATATAGGCATCCACATGCTCGTCGGTTCCTCGACGCATCGAGGCCCCGACTACGTCAGAGCTTGGCTCCCGTCTCTGGCCCACTACTGCTTCCTTTCCGATCCTCGGACCGATCGGGTTCTGTGCGAACCGAACGAGAAGAATGGCAAGATGATCTCTGTGCGTTCAGCCGTGCGTGTTTCTCGCAATTCCGCTTTCGCTCCTGACAATCCGTTGTTTCGCTGGCTCTGGGTGATGACAGTACCTCGAGTCGATCGGTTTCAAGCGTCACGGGAGCGTCACGTTCCCTCACAAAGTGTCTGCGCTCATGATTCTCGAAAAGAAGGATTTCTACGAGTTGTGTCCGTTTTAGACCGCGTCGCCTGGTCTCGAATTGCAATTGATCTGTCCATGGGCGCCCGTGCGCTTCACACTATGCTCAGTGCAATCAACGAGAGCATTCTTAGCAGGTGAGGGTGTGAGGGAGCGGGTCGTGCTCCTGCGGGCTTGGGAGCCAGCTTGCAGGATCAGCCGGCAAAAAGAGGGTTGCCCCCAGGGTGGATCGAACACCCGACCTCCACATTTCGTAATGATCGGAGCGGATCGTATACGAGTGTGGCGCACTACCACTGTGCTATACGGGCTTGATGTGCTGGCAAACCTATCAAACACATATAAACCATTTTTGTGTGTCTGGATCAGCTTGAGAATGAACTGCGTGAATGTTCGGGCCAATTGTGTCTGCAACAGCTGGCGTGATAAAAATGGTACGCACGGGTGACTGGGTAGGAGATGCGTAGCAGCGGAAAGCATATCTAGCTGGGAGGGATTCAGAGCGAGGGTGCCGGCAGAGAAAGTAGCGCGTGCAAGCCGAGAGTCCTGTACAGCGCAGATAGTCCCTCCCCTGGTTCGGAGACGACTGCGGGGTCGACGCCTGAACACCACTGCATTGACATGAGGCGACAGACCAACAAACGGAATCTGCCTGTGAATGTTCCGTTGAGGTTAATTTGGGTCTCTCTTGCGGCTCGTAGGGTCCCATAGTCGCCGACGACTGAACACAGTACGTAAGGCGGGTTGTGTTTGTTCCAGGAAGCGAGATATTTCATAGGGTGGTATCGCCGCATGGTCCCCCTTCGGACAGCTCCAGCATGTTAGGTGAAGACACGGTCAAGGATAGTGTTGAAGTGAACGCAGCGATAACGACATGGCGAGTTCATGGTGACTTCGAAGAGAGAATCGCATCACGTGTGAAAAGGGCAACCAGTATGCCCGCGAAATGACCCATGCTAACGTTACCGTCGGAAGTTGATAATGGCATGCGTCAAATTCGAGACGTCGTGAAGTGAGCAAGCGCACAAGGAACCAGCTCACACGAAGGTGAAACCAGGGGGAAATCTACATAGGCTCGCGGTGGCGGAAGGTAAACCTGAGCGAGATCTTCTCTTTCATGCTATATATTGACATGTTTTGACTGTAAAAAAATACAAACTCACTTGACCAGATGGCCGAGCGGTTAAGGCGACAGACTAGAATCAACTCGCTTCTCATCTGTTTCTGTTTCAGAGCGCAGGTTCAAATCCTGCTCTGGTCGATATAACTTTTGTTCGCAGGTCCAATGGCTGTGTAGCTCCGGGTTTTCTTTTTCTCTGGGTAAGGTCCCGCCTCTTGCAGACTTCGAATGGGCAACCCAAGCGCCTCTGCCCCGTGCGCAGGGTGAGAGATGGGGGGGGCTCTGCAGGCCAAGTCTCGAGCTGCGGGCATGCACAGCTTGTTAGCTGTGATCTATTGACAACGCAAAAGCGCCAAATTTGTCAGCCCCTATGGCTCAGTGGCAGAGCGTTCGCCTAGTAAGCGAAAGGTCCATAGTTCGATCCTGTGTGGGGGCAATTCCCCTTTTTTGTTCTCAACGACGGCACTCCACGCTCTTCCTTGCCTGCATGTCTCATGGACTTGTTCACAACGCCCAGGTAAGAAGCGGGGGATACGTGCCGTAGACGTCCACAAGCGGATACTGGAGCGCTCCGTCGTCTGTGCGGCCAGCTCTCCTCGGCGCACATGCTCGCAAAGTCGACCGAGCACAGAGGGTTTTGAGTGCCAGACGTGTCGCACTGCACGTGCTGATGATGCAACAGGTCGCACGCCTTGGCGAGTTTGTGTTAGCCTCCCGCATCTCGTCGCCTCGACTGGCCATGGATTTGGCTTTGCGTGAGACGTACCAGTTTTGTAGCACACGATATATATATTGTAAATTACTCCCAGCCTTCATCATCTGGTCGCATGGTGTAGTTGGTCATCACGTGTCCTTAACATCGAGTTCGGACAAGGTCTCCAGTTCAAACCTGGATGTGATCATCTTTTTGTCACTCTGCCCTCTGCCCTCTCGCGCAACGAGAACGTACCTCTCTTCCTCCTTGCGCGTCGGCAGCTACGTTTTCGCTGCAGCGCAGGTCGCCCCCTTGAGAAGTGACCCCGACTCACTGTGGACTAAGAGCTGCTTGCAATTCCGCCGGCTTGGCGGGCGCGCCAGCGCGACTCCTGCCTGTCGGTGTCAAGCTCGTGCTCCCGACTTGCTACACCGCGTAGAGGTTGTTCTATCGGGCCGGCGCCGGCACTCGCTTGAGGCGACCTTGCTACTTCGATTGCACTCGCCGCTTCCGTCAGCTCGAGCTCAAGTGCGAAGACTCGGCCTCGTCCTTGCGTTCCGCATAGAGCGGACGCGAGACGGTCAAGGGAGCGAGCTTGTGCGTCACTAGGAGAGGAAGAACACGATCAGGTGAGAGATGCAGGGTATGCGAGAGATGCGGATTGTAACACCTGCAAGAAGGCTTCCTCCTGGCTCCACTTGGACCGTGCGCTCACAAACCGTCCCACCACCAGCCCCGCTTGCTTCATAGTCAAAGGCTATGTACACCGCGACGTCGGAAAGGGACAAAGTCGCTCGTGCAGGATCGTCGCGGCGGCGAATCGGAGCTTGCGCGACCGACCTCGCTCCTATTTCACCTTTGCTTATGCATTTTATTTCCTCTTGCAAAGCCCCGAGACCGTGCGAGGTATCCCAAGCCCTGCAGGGTATCTGCGCACCTCGGCAGACATCTATCTCTCTTCGCGGGCGGGAAGCCAAAGGCGCACGGGTGCAACGTCGAGCGCTGTGGCCTGTCCCTTCCTGCTCGACCACGGGTCAATCTCCCAATGATGTACAGGGTTACCGAACAGAGAGGTGCACGCGAACTTACCCCCGGTAGATGCCGACACGGTCGACGTTGCGGTCCGCGACGCCGCGATTCGAGACGAGTCGGCATCTCCCTTCTCGGTCTCGACGAGCTCTCCAGCGCAGCTCTGCGCGGACGATGCAACCGCACCGGATCTAGAGGAACGGCGAACGGACACCAACAGAGTGTAGTGGGGAAAGGGGGCGGTGACGCCGTCACTACATCTCCCGTAAGTCCGCCTTGCTCACAATCACCTCCCTCGCGCCTGATTACCGTTGGACGAGTCCGTAAGGGTATGTCCCAATCGCGCTGACGCAACTGCTCGCGCTACAGACCGGATGGCCCTGAGATCGTAGCCGAGGAGCGGTTCCAGGAATGCCAAGCTGCCGGACGGGGCGGCGGGCGAGCACGCTGTCGGAGTGGCGACCCCGCGAGACACAACAGGAAGGGCAGCGGAGCTAGACGGCAAGAAACTGGAACGAGGGCGAGCGTCGGCTCCGCGTGCGCATGCTCCTTCGCTTGCTTGCTCTCTCGCCCGAGCCACGGGGGGTCGCACCGCCAACCTCGAAGCGGCACAGATTGGACCCCGAGACGCAAAGCCTCGTGCAACCACAGGCTTGACGACTGCGTGGTCCGCCGTGTCGTCTGCCATGCGGGTGTCAAGTGAGACGCAGCCTGCCGAGCACCAATCGGACGGGATCGAGACAGAGTACACACTGGCCATCGGCGGGCCGTGAGTCCGGTCTCCGCCCTTGTGACCTGACGAGTACTGATCGCTTTCTTTGCCGCTGCAGCTTAGAGGCTCGCGACTGGGGCGGGTTTCGAAAATCGTCGCATCTCGCTCCTCGAGCCGCTTTAATCCCTCGGCGCATTGAAAGACAGACCGCGCCTTCTCCGCCACATCGAACGACAGCAACGCGCTCGATATGACCTTTTTGGGTTGGCCGATCGGGAAGGATGCGTTCGATAGGAAGGGCGAGGAAATCAAGGCTGTACACTGATCCACGGCGCTCGAGGCCGAAGGCAGAACCGGTGGGTTACCGAGTCCTACGCGGCTGGCGAACGACCAGTTCGGCACTGACCATCTGACGGTTCGGCGGCGCAGAGCAACGCTGTTTGGTTGCGGGGCGTGTGACTCGACGTATCTCTGCCTTTGCACCTCCTGCCGCCGATCACCTGTGACAGGCGGACAAATTTGCCGGTTTCGGGTAGGTTGATGAAGTGCGGTTAAATTGAGAACGTGGATCGAGGAGGAGACGGCGTGGCGCCGGAGCTGGCTAGACCTTCAGGTTCGTCCCTCGGTCCCCGCCACCCCCACCGGCTACTGCCGAAGCAAGCACGCCTTCCGCAGGCATCACACTCGCACCTGTCAACGGGATCGGGTCCTCTGTTGCTCGACATGGAACGAGCTCACGGGTCGGTTCGGACCGCGATGAGCTGACGCGCTGCTGCGCTCTATGCAAGGACGTGCCACACGAGGTGTGCAGGCTGTGACCGAAGAAGGGGAACGAGGGTGGCAAAGCATTGCAATGTCAGGGATTGCGCCGCGCGAGCGCCCTGTGCGAGACCTCGTCAAAGCGCGATGCGAGCGAACACTGCACAAGAAAGAGCATGCGAAGCTCCCGTCAGGCAAAAGAAATGAATTTAGGGGCAACGCCGGAGCGAAGAGCAAAAATGAAACTGCTCAGTGGCGGGATCGAACCGCCGACATCGGACTAAACTGTTAAGTATTAGGTCCGCATCATAACCAACTAGATCAACCGAGCTTGGTCATATGTGAACTAGCCGAAACATGGCATATATATACTTTGACATGCAACGGAGAGACAGAATCGATTTCAGCTGCGGCCTCACGGCCAAAGTACCCACCTGAGGCGGGCATCCCCGCTGGACCACTATAGCCGCAACAGCGGCTATATAATCGACGTAGCACTCCAGGTCCGCTTCTTTAGATTAAATGCTCTCGTCCGATTTGCCCAAACTTGCCCAGTGAGCAAAATCAATTCGTGATGCCACAGCATTTCAGTACTTGCTCGCACTCGAGCTGGGATCCGGTTCAAGTAAGAAAACGGGCAGGGTGACCAGTCGGTAGTAAAGCCTGGAGAATGGGAGCGATGCCGCAAACGCTCCGAGGAAAGTTGCTTCGTCATCTGTCGTCTCTGAGGCCAATTTCCGATATAGAGCTACGGTTCGTTCGCGGAGTCGCTGCGATGCTGCGAATCACGCTGGTAGGCCCGCCCCGCATCTAGGAATACGCGACTTTCATTTTCAACGAAGCGATCGCACGACGGGCAGATTTTGATTCCTTGAAGTAACTGCCTGTGCTTGCTGCGACCGGCAGTCGATGGGAACGGTTTCTCGGAGGTTGGTGGTTGATGGATGTGTGATAGAGTCGGATAAATGGATTGATGTTACCGATGAGAGTGAACTCGTGCGCGCGTGAGGATTCTCTTATTCTGCCTCACGCATTACACGCTACGTTCTCTCCCAGCCCGACATCGTCTGGTTTCATGGTAGCGACTCACAAGTCCATCCAGAACTTGCTTTGATCAATATCTTCGAATGCATCCCCCGTACTCCCAATACCGCATCCCGGCCACTCCCGCCGGCTAAGATCGACGCTACATACCACCAACGGGATGTATGCCACTTCCGACGCACGTTCACGCCTTCCCCGCGCCTCAGATTCTGATCCCTGAGCGATGAGCTGCAGTCCGGAGATAAGGTTGTGGCCGATCTTCGGGGCGTAGTACACGTTGTGTATGTCGACCGACGAGAACTGTACCGTCTCCGAGGTCGAAGTCCGCCTTGAGCACGCCTTTTCCGACTGCTATCCCAGACCCTCCCCAAGCTCCCCCAAATCGCACTTGCCTGCTCGGGGGAAGCGCCTCGTAGTCGTGTAGGATCTCGAGACGATCGGTGAGGTGAATCGCGGCGCCTGTGTCCCAGATGAATTGCCCGGAGCGACCGTCCGTCGTCGTTCGGGCGAACCCGTCGGAAATCCGAGATTTGAGGACGGCCTTCACCAGCGAGGAGGCAATCTTCTGGACACGAGCGCCTCGATTCACCTCACCGATCCGCTCGACATTCTACACGACTACGAGGTGCTTCCCCCGCGAACAGGCAAGTGCGGATTCGCGGAGCTTGCGGAGGAACTGAGACGGCAGTCGGGAAAGGCGTGCTCAAGGCGGACTTCGACATCGAAGACGGTACAGTTTTCGTCGGTCGACGTACACAACGTGTACTACGCCCAGAGGATCGGCCACAACCTGATCTCCGGACTGCAGCTCATCGCGCAGGGATTCTCGACAAAGAACACTTGTACGAGGGTCGACCTCGCCTCTCCCGACAAAAAGGTCATCGCTCACTTCGTCGTCGATCTCGCTCGCGGTTCAAATCTCGTTCCTGCACGCTGGGTTCCTACTCCCTCTCCTGTCCCGGTTCCATCGCTGACCGTTTTGCCTGCCGTAGGTCTCAAGACTTGGCACGAGCGACTCGGTCATGCCGACGAACACACATTGAGGTTGATGCTGGATAACAGCGTAGCTTTAGGAATGGAATTGAAATCTGGCTCGTCTCTTCAATCCTGCGAGGACTGTTCGGTTGGGAAACTCGAGAGGTCGCCCGTGTCGTCGACGGCTGCGAATCGAGGAACGAGCGTCGGCGATCGACTCCACGTCGACGATCGACTTCACATCGACGTCTGGGGTCGAGCGCCGGACATTGGGAAGAGGAACGGCGAAGAGTACGTGTTCGGGTGTATCGACGATTTTTCGCGATACCTTCTCGTGGAGGGAATGAAGAAGAAGTCGGCGGTACCGCAGGCGCTCGTCGATACGATCACGAGGATGGAGACGCAGCGAGGAGTGCAGGTCAAGATCGTTCGACGGGATGGTGCCAAGGAGAACGCGTCGAAACAAGTTATCGATTCTTCGCGGCTCGAGGGATCGTTCCGGAGGACACCGTGCCGTACGCCGACAACCAGAACGGCGTCATCGAGTGAGTCTGGAAATCGACCCTCGGAAGTGCTCGCACTTGGCTCATCCGTGCGGGACTCCCTCGCTCGTTCTGGTTCCTCGCCGTCGACGCCGCTATACACGTCTACAATCGACTGCCGCACTCCTCGAACGACAACAAGTCCCCGTACGTACGGTACTTCGGATCCGCTCCCGACGTCTCTAATCGCGAAGTCTTCGGTTGCATCGCTTACGTGGTCATCGATCCCGGACTGCGCGACAAGCTCTCGCCTCGTACGAATCGGTACATCTACGTCGGCTACGTCGAAGGAACGAAGGGATGGCTCTTCCACCACCCAGCCTAGCGGAGATTCAGCACCGGAGTCAACGTCATGTGGTTCGAAGACCGATTCCTCTCGAACGATGCACCGGAATAGCTCGAAGAGGAACGCCAAGCGATCACGCAGTGGGACCCTGTGGATGTGGATGGACGCGGCGTGCGAGGGGGTGCGGATCAAGGGAGTGATGGAGACTCGTGTGACAATGAAATTTCGGGGAACACCTCAAGTGACGACTCGACGCTCCCTCTCCTACTTCGATCCCCGTTCCCGACCGCCCTAGTTATCGACTCCTCCCACCCGAGGCGGAAGATACGGACGCTCTCGCCAACAAAGGGGGAGCAACCGGTCCGCGTCGACGAAATCGCCCCGCTTCGGTCGCACAGGCCCTTCGCATTCGGACCCTTCCTTCCTCCGATGCTCTCGTCCACTCCGTCTTGTCTACTGCATCTTCCGATCTCTCGCTACAACCCTCGCACTCTGATGTTGACGAAGCGGCCGAGATCGACGACGAAGGGAAATTCGCCTACGTCCGTGTCGCCGACGCTTCGAACCCCGATACTCCGTCGTTCAAGGTCGCCATGTCGGGTGAGGATCGCTCGCAGTGGACGGTTGCGGTAGAGGCCGAGCGCGCGGCAATGAAGGAACGAGGAGTCTTTGACGACGACCTGGTCGACTTGCCAGCGGGAGAAAAAGCGATCCCCCTCAAATGGGTATTGCTGATCAAGACAGACAAATTCGGGAGCGTGATCGGATACACGGCACGGTTGGGCGCGCGAGGGGGTCTACAGCGACCGGGAATCGACTTCTCCGAAGTTTTCTCCTCGGCTACCCGGTTCGCCTCGATCCTCGTTCTCCGGCCCCTAGCCGTTACGAGAGGTTGGAACATCCTCCAACTCGACGTTTCGACCGCGGTCCTCCATGCGAAGCTGGACGAGAACCTCGAACTCTTCGTTTGGCAGCCCCCCGGTTTCGTCGATCCCGACAATCCTTCGAAAGTCCACCGCCTTGGCAAATCCCTCTACGGACTCCGTCAAGCCGGCCGTCTGTGGTCGGAGCACTTCATTGGGTGTCTGAAGGAGATGGGATTTGTGCGATGCAGGGCGGACGAGTCTCTCTTCGTGAGGTGGAAAGATGGGAAGGTGGCGATCATTCCGATCCACGTCGACGACGGACTCGTCATGGGAACGGACGATCTCAAGAGTATTGTGAAGGATCTCTCGTCTTGACCCGACAACGGCGTCAAGGAGGAGCCGCTCGGGTTGTTCCTTGGTGTCAAGATTGCTCGGCAGGAGGACGGGTCCATCACGTGAGACGAAGCTCACTACGTTGACAAGCTGGCCGAGCGCTTCAACTTTGACGGGGAATCGACACACGGACCTGTCGCTTCGGCGCGACGACGAGGAGAAATTCAGCGGTCCGTATCGCGAACTTCTTGGCGCTGTCGTCTACCTCCCGACATGCACAAGGCCCGACATCTCGTACACCGTTTCCGTCGCCTCTCGTTCCGCCGCCGATCCCGCTCCCCGTCATTTCAACATCTTGCACCGCCTCCTTCAGTACCTGATGAACACTCGCTCTCTCGGCCTTCGCTTCGTCCTCGGTGATTCCCTCACCATTTCCGGCTTCCCCGAAGCAGATCACGCAGCCGACGACGAGAGTCGCCGCTCGATCACAGGATGGGCTTTCGTCATGGCCGGCGCCTCCATTCGCGAGCTGCACAGGCATACGTCTGAGCCCGACACTACAAGCAGAGAACAAAAGGTCAGCGCAAGCGCGCCGCACGACTCCCGCGCGAAAGAAAGCGTCGAGTTGCAAAAAGATGATCACATCCAGGTTTGAACTGGAGACCTTGTCCGAACTCGATGTTAAGGACACGTGATGACCAACTACACCATGCGACCAATATTTGATAATCGGCGCGAATGTTTTGCCACTACATAAGAAAATGGCTTGGACAGCTCTGCTCGGAGTTGCTCAAGGGTAGCGGGTAGCGCACAAGTGCAGTATGGTAACCTCGCCTGTCCGCCTGACTTAGAAATGTTGTGCTTCTTGTCATCTTTGGCAGCCACCCCGTCAGAAAGAAAGGCAAAACACCTACGCAACGATAGCAAGTGCAAAATTACACCTACTTCGCGCGGACATAAAAAAGGTAAATGCCCCCACACAGGATCGAACTATGGACCTTTCGCTTACTAGGCGAACGCTCTACCACTGAGCCATAGGGGCCGGTTACGTCCGCGGCTTAGCATATACAATATATACCAAGCAGACACGCTAGGCAGGGTTTTGCTGAACAGCGTCAGGGTTCGAAAAAGTATGCGAATGAGCTGCTTTTGATCCGGATGCCAACAAATAGCCGTCAGAAAGATCAGGTACGTACACACCATTGACTGAGATGAAGCAGGAGTGGCAAAAACAGATAGCACATATCAGGAATTCCTCATGAGACGTCTCCAGCCTCCCCGGTCTAGCAAAAATGTAACGACCAGAGCAGGATTTGAACCTGCGCTCTGAAACAGAAACAGATGAGAAGCGAGATGATTCTAGTCTGTCGCCTTAACCGCTCGGCCATCTGGTCAGCGAGTTGCATAAAGCCCCCAGGACTAAACAACATATATATACCAAGCGTTTAATGCTGATTGATTTTATCCATTACGTGTGAAGCCGCAGCCCAGTCCCGCTGGCATTTTTCTTTCTTCAAAGCCTTCAGAAGCTTACAAAGCTTTCGTGCATATTCACCAACCACAAGGGGGGTGGACATCTGCTTGCTCCTGGTAGCGTCCCTCTCAATGGTAAAAGACATCCGTCGGTAGATTCTTGCTTCTCAACACTTCCCATTCGTGCCAGATACGTCAGCATCGCAACTCACCCAGAGCGATTGCTTCTGCCTGAACAAGCAGATACATTCTCGGTACACGAGAGACATAATAAGCATGCGTCAAGTCAGTCCACTGAGTGCTCTCAGTCCGCGATATCCATACTGTACACTTCATGATCAGTGGGACGAATGCACTCGCTATCAGAGATCCCAGCAGCGATCCGACTATGTATTGAGCGCGCACGCACACGCGCAAAGTGGTGTACCCTGTCACTATGAGGCATGCGTTCCACGTGGACCTGGGTCACACGACCGTCCATTCGACCCCGACGACATTATTCACACGTCGGGTTCGCAGTCGGGGTATTCACAGTTGTAGCACAAAATGCGGAGGTCAGAGAGCTCCAAGAAAACTAGCTGAGCCTTTCAATTGACTGCAGCTCACACCTTGCAGCAGGCAAGACAACACGACGCCAACCATCTTCCCTCCATGAATTGTCAGCCTTCGTTAATATTTGGAGCTGTGCAGTGCAAGGTGAGGCAGAAAGGTTTGTACAACCACACAGCTTCGACGCAATCCCGGCATGCGTCAGAAGTGCTCACTCTGATCTTGCTGTGCATGCGTCAGAAGTGCTCACCCTGTCCTCTCTGTGCTATATGCGCTGTGATCAGCCCATGGCCTCGTCCTGATCGCCGGCGCTTATGCGCTGTGTTGGCCTTTCGAGAATCATGAGACTCGACTATTGATGCTACAGTGGAGCAAAATCTGTGGCGAAGCATAGGTCGTAAACCGCAACACTCACAGGAAACACGCCTCACTTTCCAATGGTCGAGTCCCGCGGTACAACAGCAGCATTGCCCAGTCGAAGGATGAGCCCCTCCCTATCCCTTCATTCTTTCCCATCATCTGAGTCATTGGGGAAATGAAAAAGTCGGTGGAGTCGTAGAATTGTCCATTATGAGATATAGAGCAGACCCGCCGTTCATTATTCATCCGAACATGTCTTCTGTGCGTCTTTGTTCGCTACCAACGCAGTCATACTCGGAAGTGCATACGCAGCCGACTTTTGTAGCTGGGATGAAGACAGCCCCTGCGCCGCGCGGACGATGCGGCTTCATCCAGATACAATGACCCGAGTCTTTGTCAGTGGAGAGCAAAACTTTCTACGGCTTCAGGAATCGAACTCGAGGTCGATCACGCGAGTCCTCAAATCACTGGGCTACGATCTCAAAGGTTGCGCACCACGCCGATGATGCTGCAACAATATTGACGTGTTGAAGGACATGGTTTCCGTTAACTTGCGACATCTGGCCCAGGTTCCGTGATGACACTGAAGAAAGCTCGCACTATCTCACGACAGTGATGCTCTGATCACGCTGTTCAAACGAAGAGGCTCAAGGGAGTCCCTATTTTATGCACATCACAACCATACTGAAACCGCACTTGGCAACTCACAATCACGGTGAGGTCGATTCTGTACAGCAGATCGAAGTATCAGCAGTCAGATGTAGTTCAATGACGGTTCGGCTTGTTCCAGCGCCTTGCTCTATTTGTTGCCCACGGCGGTTTAGGGTCAATGAAGCGTGCTGACGATTGTCACCCGGTCAAAGGCAAGATTCACGGCCACAGTCGTTGGATAAAATGAAAGAATGAAAGATTGATCGGACAGCGGAACTGCGAAATGTTACAGAGCGGACATTCCATTGCTTTTCTGCTCGTCTGTCGGGTCCTCCTTCTGTTGAACACTTCATGGAAGGAGGCATGGAAGAAGGTATAGATCACGGTATGAAGGGGGCTAAGTATTTTCACTTCTGTGACTCTTTTGTGTAGCTCTTGTGCGTATGAGTTGCGTGAGTGCGTCGAAGGGACGTGGGAACTGACTACGATTCTACTAGACCGAGATTTCCTTTGCTGTTTGAGCTCTCTGTTCCCTATCGCGCTTTCATAATGACGTTTTTGTCCTTCAGTCTTCACATCCGGTCAGTAGCACTGGTAATGAGCTCCAGTCGGGACTTGGGGTGTTGTGCTTCTTGGTTTCCGCTCTTGTTTCCCTGGCATTCATCAACAGGTGGGCCAACTTCTTGCCGAGCTCTATAGTCATTTCAAATAGACAGTCACTTCTCTCTGCCCATATAGCAGAACCCGACACGGAATTTGTCAGTGGAGAGCAAGACATATCAGGCAAAAGTCTTGGCATGCTCAGAAATCGAACCCGAGGTCGGCCTGTAACCACGCGAGTGCTCTGACCATTGAGCTACAATGTCGAATATTGCGCACCACGCCAATGATGCTGCAACGTGGAAACGAGTGCAGTTCCAAGATGAGCCCTTGAACGTGAGCAGAAGCCTTTCTGTACACGAAGCCTCCGAAGCGAGCTCGAAAGAAATTGGTACTCTCCAGATTCGGAGCGAGGAGATGCTAGCTTCACCGTTTGCTGCTTGATGGCTCGGCTGGGCAATGCTGCTGTTGTACCGCGGGACTCGACCATTTGAAAGTGAGGCGTGTTTCCTGTGAGTGTTGCGGTTTACGACCTATGCTTCGCCACAGATTTTGCTCCACTGTAGCATCAATAGTCGAGTCTCATGATTCTCGAAAGGCCAACACAGCGCATAAGCGCCGGCGATCAGGACGAGGCCATGGGCTGATCACAGCGCATATAGCACAGAGAGGACAGGGTGAGCACTTCTGACGCATGCACAGCAAGATCAGAGTGAGCACTTCTGACGCATGCCGGGATTGCGTCGAAGCTGTGTGGTTGTACAAACCTTTCTGCCTCACCTTGCACTGCACAGCTCCAAATATTAACGAAGGCTGACAATTCATGGAGGGAAGATGGTTGGCGTCGTGTTGTCTTGCCTGCTGCAAGGTGTGAGCTGCAGTCAATTGAAAGGCTCAGCTAGTTTTCTTGGAGCTCTCTGACCTCCGCATTTTGTGCTACAACTGTGAATACCCCGACTGCGAACCCGACGTGTGAATAATGTCGTCGGGGTCGAATGGACGGTCGTGTGACCCAGGTCCACGTGGAACGCATGCCTCATAGTGACAGGGTACACCACTTTGCGCGTGTGCGTGCGCGCTCAATACATAGTCGGATCGCTGCTGGGATCTCTGATAGCGAGTGCATTCGTCCCACTGATCATGAAGTGTACAGTATGGATATCGCGGACTGAGAGCACTCAGTGGACTGACTTGACGCATGCTTATTATGTCTCTCGTGTACCGAGAATGTATCTGCTTGTTCAGGCAGAAGCAATCGCTCTGGGTGAGTTGCGATGCTGACGTATCTGGTACGAATGGGAAGTGTTGAGAAGCAAGAATCTACCGACGGATGTCTTTTACCATTGAGAGGGACGCTACCAGGAGCAAGCAGATGTCCACCCCCCTTGTGGTTGGTGAATATGCACGAAAGCTTTGTAAGCTTCTGAAGGCTTTGAAGAAAGAAAAATGCCAGCGGGACTGGGCTGCGGCTTCACACGTAATGGATAAAATCAATCAGCATTAAACGCTTGGTATATATATGTTGTTTAGTCCTGGGGGCTTTATGCAACTCGCTGACCAGATGGCCGAGCGGTTAAGGCGACAGACTAGAATCATCTCGCTTCTCATCTGTTTCTGTTTCAGAGCGCAGGTTCAAATCCTGCTCTGGTCGTTACATTTTTGCTAGACCGGGGAGGCTGGAGACGTCTCATGAGGAATTCCTGATATGTGCTATCTGTTTTTGCCACTCCTGCTTCATCTCAGTCAATGGTGTGTACGTACCTGATCTTTCTGACGGCTATTTGTTGGCATCCGGATCAAAAGCAGCTCATTCGCATACTTTTTCGAACCCTGACGCTGTTCAGCAAAACCCTGCCTAGCGTGTCTGCTTGGTATATATTGTATATGCTAAGCCGCGGACGTAACCGGCCCCTATGGCTCAGTGGTAGAGCGTTCGCCTAGTAAGCGAAAGGTCCATAGTTCGATCCTGTGTGGGGGCATTTACCTTTTTTATGTCCGCGCGAAGTAGGTGTAATTTTGCACTTGCTATCGTTGCGTAGGTGTTTTGCCTTTCTTTCTGACGGGGTGGCTGCCAAAGATGACAAGAAGCACAACATTTCTAAGTCAGGCGGACAGGCGAGGTTACCATACTGCACTTGTGCGCTACCCGCTACCCTTGAGCAACTCCGAGCAGAGCTGTCCAAGCCATTTTCTTATGTAGTGGCAAAACATTCGCGCCGATTATCAAATATTGGTCGCATGGTGTAGTTGGTCATCACGTGTCCTTAACATCGAGTTCGGACAAGGTCTCCAGTTCAAACCTGGATGTGATCATCTTTTTGCAACTCGACGCTTTCTTTCGCGCGGGAGTCGTGCGGCGCGCTTGCGCTGACCTTTTGTTCTCTGCTTGTAGTGTCGGGCTCAGACGTATGCCTGTGCAGCTCGCGAATGGAGGCGCCGGCCATGACGAAAGCCCATCCTGTGATCGAGCGGCGACTCTCGTCGTCGGCTGCGTGATCTGCTTCGGGGAAGCCGGAAATGGTGAGGGAATCACCGAGGACGAAGCGAAGGCCGAGAGAGCGAGTGTTCATCAGGTACTGAAGGAGGCGGTGCAAGATGTTGAAATGACGGGGAGCGGGATCGGCGGCGGAACGAGAGGCGACGGAAACGGTGTACGAGATGTCGGGCCTTGTGCATGTCGGGAGGTAGACGACAGCGCCAAGAAGTTCGCGATACGGACCGCTGAATTTCTCCTCGTCGTCGCGCCGAAGCGACAGGTCCGTGTGTCGATTCCCCGTCAAAGTTGAAGCGCTCGGCCAGCTTGTCAACGTAGTGAGCTTCGTCTCACGTGATGGACCCGTCCTCCTGCCGAGCAATCTTGACACCAAGGAACAACCCGAGCGGCTCCTCCTTGACGCCGTTGTCGGGTCAAGACGAGAGATCCTTCACAATACTCTTGAGATCGTCCGTTCCCATGACGAGTCCGTCGTCGACGTGGATCGGAATGATCGCCACCTTCCCATCTTTCCACCTCACGAAGAGAGACTCGTCCGCCCTGCATCGCACAAATCCCATCTCCTTCAGACACCCAATGAAGTGCTCCGACCACAGACGGCCGGCTTGACGGAGTCCGTAGAGGGATTTGCCAAGGCGGTGGACTTTCGAAGGATTGTCGGGATCGACGAAACCGGGGGGCTGCCAAACGAAGAGTTCGAGGTTCTCGTCCAGCTTCGCATGGAGGACCGCGGTCGAAACGTCGAGTTGGAGGATGTTCCAACCTCTCGTAACGGCTAGGGGCCGGAGAACGAGGATCGAGGCGAACCGGGTAGCCGAGGAGAAAACTTCGGAGAAGTCGATTCCCGGTCGCTGTAGACCCCCTCGCGCGCCCAACCGTGCCGTGTATCCGATCACGCTCCCGAATTTGTCTGTCTTGATCAGCAATACCCATTTGAGGGGGATCGCTTTTTCTCCCGCTGGCAAGTCGACCAGGTCGTCGTCAAAGACTCCTCGTTCCTTCATTGCCGCGCGCTCGGCCTCTACCGCAACCGTCCACTGCGAGCGATCCTCACCCGACATGGCGACCTTGAACGACGGAGTATCGGGGTTCGAAGCGTCGGCGACACGGACGTAGGCGAATTTCCCTTCGTCGTCGATCTCGGCCGCTTCGTCAACATCAGAGTGCGAGGGTTGTAGCGAGAGATCGGAAGATGCAGTAGACAAGACGGAGTGGACGAGAGCATCGGAGGAAGGAAGGGTCCGAATGCGAAGGGCCTGTGCGACCGAAGCGGGGCGATTTCGTCGACGCGGACCGGTTGCTCCCCCTTTGTTGGCGAGAGCGTCCGTATCTTCCGCCTCGGGTGGGAGGAGTCGATAACTAGGGCGGTCGGGAACGGGGATCGAAGTAGGAGAGGGAGCGTCGAGTCGTCACTTGAGGTGTTCCCCGAAATTTCATTGTCACACGAGTCTCCATCACTCCCTTGATCCGCACCCCCTCGCACGCCGCGTCCATCCACATCCACAGGGTCCCACTGCGTGATCGCTTGGCGTTCCTCTTCGAGCTATTCCGGTGCATCGTTCGAGAGGAATCGGTCTTCGAACCACATGACGTTGACTCCGGTGCTGAATCTCCGCTAGGCTGGGTGGTGGAAGAGCCATCCCTTCGTTCCTTCGACGTAGCCGACGTAGATGTACCGATTCGTACGAGGCGAGAGCTTGTCGCGCAGTCCGGGATCGATGACCACGTAAGCGATGCAACCGAAGACTTCGCGATTAGAGACGTCGGGAGCGGATCCGAAGTACCGTACGTACGGGGACTTGTTGTCGTTCGAGGAGTGCGGCAGTCGATTGTAGACGTGTATAGCGGCGTCGACGGCGAGGAACCAGAACGAGCGAGGGAGTCCCGCACGGATGAGCCAAGTGCGAGCACTTCCGAGGGTCGATTTCCAGACTCACTCGATGACGCCGTTCTGGTTGTCGGCGTACGGCACGGTGTCCTCCGGAACGATCCCTCGAGCCGCGAAGAATCGATAACTTGTTTCGACGCGTTCTCCTTGGCACCATCCCGTCGAACGATCTTGACCTGCACTCCTCGCTGCGTCTCCATCCTCGTGATCGTATCGACGAGCGCCTGCGGTACCGCCGACTTCTTCTTCATTCCCTCCACGAGAAGGTATCGCGAAAAATCGTCGATACACCCGAACACGTACTCTTCGCCGTTCCTCTTCCCAATGTCCGGCGCTCGACCCCAGACGTCGATGTGAAGTCGATCGTCGACGTGGAGTCGATCGCCGACGCTCGTTCCTCGATTCGCAGCCGTCGACGACACGGGCGACCTCTCGAGTTTCCCAACCGAACAGTCCTCGCAGGATTGAAGAGACGAGCCAGATTTCAATTCCATTCCTAAAGCTACGCTGTTATCCAGCATCAACCTCAATGTGTGTTCGTCGGCATGACCGAGTCGCTCGTGCCAAGTCTTGAGACCTACGGCAGGCAAAACGGTCAGCGATGGAACCGGGACAGGAGAGGGAGTAGGAACCCAGCGTGCAGGAACGAGATTTGAACCGCGAGCGAGATCGACGACGAAGTGAGCGATGACCTTTTTGTCGGGAGAGGCGAGGTCGACCCTCGTACAAGTGTTCTTTGTCGAGAATCCCTGCGCGATGAGCTGCAGTCCGGAGATCAGGTTGTGGCCGATCCTCTGGGCGTAGTACACGTTGTGTACGTCGACCGACGAAAACTGTACCGTCTTCGATGTCGAAGTCCGCCTTGAGCACGCCTTTCCCGACTGCCGTCTCAGTTCCTCCGCAAGCTCCGCGAATCCGCACTTGCCTGTTCGCGGGGGAAGCACCTCGTAGTCGTGTAGAATGTCGAGCGGATCGGTGAGGTGAATCGAGGCGCTCGTGTCCAGAAGATTGCCTCCTCGCTGGTGAAGGCCGTCCTCAAATCTCGGATTTCCGACGGGTTCGCCCGAACGACGACGGACGGTCGCTCCGGGCAATTCATCTGGGACACAGGCGCCGCGATTCACCTCACCGATCGTCTCGAGATCCTACACGACTACGAGGCGCTTCCCCCGAGCAGGCAAGTGCGATTTGGGGGAGCTTGGGGAGGGTCTGGGATAGCAGTCGGAAAAGGCGTGCTCAAGGCGGACTTCGACCTCGGAGACGGTACAGTTCTCGTCGGTCGACATACACAACGTGTACTACGCCCCGAAGATCGGCCACAACCTTATCTCCGGACTGCAGCTCATCGCTCAGGGATCAGAATCTGAGGCGCGGGGAAGGCGTGAACGTGCGTCGGAAGTGGCATACATCCCGTTGGTGGTATGTAGCGTCGATCTTAGCCGGCGGGAGTGGCCGGGATGCGGTATTGGGAGTACGGGGGATGCATTCGAAGATATTGATCAAAGCAAGTTCTGGATGGACTTGTGAGTCGCTACCATGAAACCAGACGATGTCGGGCTGGGAGAGAACGTAGCGTGTAATGCGTGAGGCAGAATAAGAGAATCCTCACGCGCGCACGAGTTCACTCTCATCGGTAACATCAATCCATTTATCCGACTCTATCACACATCCATCAACCACCAACCTCCGAGAAACCGTTCCCATCGACTGCCGGTCGCAGCAAGCACAGGCAGTTACTTCAAGGAATCAAAATCTGCCCGTCGTGCGATCGCTTCGTTGAAAATGAAAGTCGCGTATTCCTAGATGCGGGGCGGGCCTACCAGCGTGATTCGCAGCATCGCAGCGACTCCGCGAACGAACCGTAGCTCTATATCGGAAATTGGCCTCAGAGACGACAGATGACGAAGCAACTTTCCTCGGAGCGTTTGCGGCATCGCTCCCATTCTCCAGGCTTTACTACCGACTGGTCACCCTGCCCGTTTTCTTACTTGAACCGGATCCCAGCTCGAGTGCGAGCAAGTACTGAAATGCTGTGGCATCACGAATTGATTTTGCTCACTGGGCAAGTTTGGGCAAATCGGACGAGAGCATTTAATCTAAAGAAGCGGACCTGGAGTGCTACGTCGATTATATAGCCGCTGTTGCGGCTATAGTGGTCCAGCGGGGATGCCCGCCTCAGGTGGGTACTTTGGCCGTGAGGCCGCAGCTGAAATCGATTCTGTCTCTCCGTTGCATGTCAAAGTATATATATGCCATGTTTCGGCTAGTTCACATATGACCAAGCTCGGTTGATCTAGTTGGTTATGATGCGGACCTAATACTTAACAGTTTAGTCCGATGTCGGCGGTTCGATCCCGCCACTGAGCAGTTTCATTTTTGCTCTTCGCTCCGGCGTTGCCCCTAAATTCATTTCTTTTGCCTGACGGGAGCTTCGCATGCTCTTTCTTTCGCCCTTCCTCTAGGTCCGGTGCGGTTGCATCGTCCGCGCAGAGCTGCGCTGGAGAGCTCGTCGAGACCGAGAAGGGAGATGCCGACTCGTCTCGAATCGCGGCGTCGCGGACCGCAACGTCGACCGTGTCGGCATCTTCCGGGGGTAAGTTCGCGTGCACCTCTCTGTTCGGTAACCCTGTACATCATTGGGAGATTGACCCGTGGTCGAGCAGGAAGGGACAGGCCACAGCGCTCGACGTTGCACCCGTGCGCCTTTGGCTTCCCGCCCGCGAAGAGAGATAGATGTCTGCCGAGGTGCGCAGATACCCTGCAGGGCTTGGGATACCTCGCACGGTCTCGGGGCTTTGCAAGAGGAAATAAAATGCATAAGCAAAGGTGAAATAGGAGCGAGGTCGGTCGCGCAAGCTCCGATTCGCCGCCGCGACGATCCTGCACGAGCGACTTTGTCCCTTTCCGACGTCGCGGTGTACATAGCCTTTGACTATGAAGCAAGCGGGGCTGGTGGTGGGACGGTTTGTGAGCGCACGGTCCAAGTGGAGCCAGGAGGAAGCCTTCTTGCAGGTGTTACAATCCGCATCTCTCGCATACCCTGCATCTCTCACCTGATCGTGTTCTTCCTCTCCTAGTGACGCACAAGCTCGCTCCCTTGACCGTCTCGCGTCCGCTCTATGCGGAACGCAAGGACGAGGCCGAGTCTTCGCACTTGAGCTCGAGCTGACGGAAGCGGCGAGTGCAATCGAAGTAGCAAGGTCGCCTCAAGCGAGTGCCGGCGCCGGCCCGATAGAACAACCTCTACGCGGTGTAGCAAGTCGGGAGCACGAGCTTGACACCGACAGGCAGGAGTCGCGCTGGCGCGCCCGCCAAGCCGGCGGAATTGCAAGCAGCTCTTAGTCCACAGTGAGTCGGGGTCACTTCTCAAGGGGGCGACCTGCGCTGCAGCGAAGACGTAGCTGCCGACGCGCAAGGAGGAAGAGAGGTACGTTCTCGTTGCGCGAGAGGGCAGAGGGCAGAGTGACAAAAAGATGATCACATCCAGGTTTGAACTGGAGACCTTGTCCGAACTCGATGTTAAGGACACGTGATGACCAACTACACCATGCGACCAGATGATGAAGGCTGGGAGTAATTTACAATATATATATCGTGTGCTACAAAACTGGTACGTCTCACGCAAAGCCAAATCCATGGCCAGTCGAGGCGACGAGATGCGGGAGGCTAACACAAACTCGCCAAGGCGTGCGACCTGTTGCATCATCAGCACGTGCAGTGCGACACGTCTGGCACTCAAAACCCTCTGTGCTCGGTCGACTTTGCGAGCATGTGCGCCGAGGAGAGCTGGCCGCACAGACGACGGAGCGCTCCAGTATCCGCTTGTGGACGTCTACGGCACGTATCCCCCGCTTCTTACCTGGGCGTTGTGAACAAGTCCATGAGACATGCAGGCAAGGAAGAGCGTGGAGTGCCGTCGTTGAGAACAAAAAAGGGGAATTGCCCCCACACAGGATCGAACTATGGACCTTTCGCTTACTAGGCGAACGCTCTGCCACTGAGCCATAGGGGCTGACAAATTTGGCGCTTTTGCGTTGTCAATAGATCACAGCTAACAAGCTGTGCATGCCCGCAGCTCGAGACTTGGCCTGCAGAGCCCCCCCCATCTCTCACCCTGCGCACGGGGCAGAGGCGCTTGGGTTGCCCATTCGAAGTCTGCAAGAGGCGGGACCTTACCCAGAGAAAAAGAAAACCCGGAGCTACACAGCCATTGGACCTGCGAACAAAAGTTATATCGACCAGAGCAGGATTTGAACCTGCGCTCTGAAACAGAAACAGATGAGAAGCGAGTTGATTCTAGTCTGTCGCCTTAACCGCTCGGCCATCTGGTCAAGTGAGTTTGTATTTTTTCACAGTCAAAACATGTCAATATATAGCATGAAAGAGAAGATCTCGCTCAGGTTTACCTTCTGCCACCGCGAGCCTACGTACAATTACCTCCTTGAGATATATCTGAACGTTTCAAAATTATGAACCCCCGGGCGTACTGCATTTCCTTGTTTCACGGCGTAGAGTCCGAGCCAGCTGCGTCCAGCGCCAAAAACATTGTCCTCCCCGACCTCCACTACCTCGACCCACCCAGTTCCACCATGCCGAATCCTGCTATCACCAACCTCATGGTCTCTCTCGGAGCCATGCAAGTGAGTCACGCTCTTTCTCGCCTCGACGGCGACGCGGAGGCGATTCGTCAGTCATCGCGATACAAGCGATCTGCGCGCCTCGTGGCCCCACGAGTGCACCAGCAATCGAACGCAAGGAGGTCACAAGAGCACCACGATGACACGAGCCCGAGTCAGGCAGTGTATTGCCAGAGTTCGGCCGACACGAGGAGGACACGCCATCTCGACACGACACGACGCTCTATGTCTCGGCTTATCAAGACAGTCACGAGCACACGCAGGCGTAGTTGGTAGTCGATCGCCCACTAATTCGTTTTCCCTTGTCGTGTAGATCGCCCGCAAGATCGATTTCGAAGACCCTCAAGTTCTTCTCTATGTTCGATGCCTCTACGTTGGAGCTCAACTGCTCTCCCTGGGAGTGTACTACTACACGACGCTCAAGGTGAGCCCGATCGACAAGGATGTAGCCGGGTCGTGCTCGAACGTTGATCACGCCGAGACCGCCGTGTCGCTCCACAACAGATCAAGCAGAAGAATGACCTCAAGGTGCTCAAGTACACTGAGCCTGCCAAGCCCATGGTGAGTTCTAGCCCATGGTCTCCGATCCTTGACAGCCTGGCTGACCCGGAGCCATCGATCACTTTCCTTGAAAGTCTGGCGATGGGCCTTCGACCGTCACTACCACCGTTCGCGATTACGATCTCTCGCAAGCCTCGCAAGCTGTTCGCTCAGTTCTCGTCGGTTGCGCTTTCGTAAGTGGCGTCACTCTCTGAGAACCTCGTCGTCGCGCGTTCCGGCCTAATCCCCGTTCTTCCTCCAGATGGCATTCATGCATCTCTACATGAAGTACACCCAGCCCTTGTTCATCCAGGGTATCATGCCTCTCAAGTCGCTCTTTGACTCGAAGGCAAGTCTAGAATCCTGCTTCTGTCCTTTTTCTTCTTGCGTCGTTTATCTCGATTCACTGACCCGTCTGCGGACACACCCACAGATCCTCAAGATCCACCTTTTCGGCAAGCCCGCGACGGGAGATCTCAAGCGTCCTTTCGAAGCGCCTGCTGGCATGTTCGGCACTCCCGCCGCTTCGAACTCGATGGAAACCGAAACTCCTGCCGTCGAAAACAAGAAGGAAGCAAAGAAGGACAAGTAAACAGGACGTCAGATCTTTCGAACAGTAGCGGATCGTACTGCAGGATGAATTGAGGCAGGCGGACGGGGGTAGATCCGGTATCATGGCAAAACAACAAAGCATCGTTCCATTCACGCTCGAGATATTGCCACAGGCTGCCTCCTCTTCGTCATTCAGACTCGTACTCGAATCCGTAGTCTTCCTCTCCGGAACCTGTCGCTTCGACGTCGCCGGCTGGTACCTCGACCTGGCTTCCGTCTTCAGGGGAGCTCTCATGCCCGCGGACGGCTGGGTGAGCGTCTTCGTTCGCCATGACGTACTCTTCGGCTGTCCCTTCTGCCATGTCACTGGCTTCAATCTTGCGCTCGACGGAATGCGTGCCTTCGTACTCCTCTTCTTCATCCCTTACGTCCTCTTCGATGAAATTCTGCTTGGCTCTCAAGGCACTCGCACGGGTCGAAGGCGCTCGGCCACCGCTTGCCGAGGCGATGCTCGGCGCCAAGGCAGGTAGTCGGATTCGTAGAGAAGTGCTCGAAGCGGGCGTTTCGATGGCGTGTTCGGCGGCTGAGCGAGTGCTGCGAGTGATTCTTTTACGAGGTGGAGGGCGCTCTTCTCGCTCATCAACCGAAGCGGATGATCCTTCTGAAGATGGGGAAGAGGGTGATTGGCGGGAACGAGAAGGTCGTTTCCGAGCTGCTGGGCTGCCGTTCCCTGCGCTCTTTGTGGTTGACTGCGGTTGTTGTGGCGCGGGAGAATTTGACGCCGACGTGGTCATTCGAGGCTGTGGCGATTTTGTCCGCACTCAGTTGTCGAGCTGACGGAAAGACAATTAGAGGGGAAGCAGGACTGACTGTACCGCTCGCGCTTGCGCTCGCACTGTGCGATGCAGCTTCTCCGACAATACCACTCTCGACATCTTTGAACTGTCCTTGTAACCTCTGACGGATGCGGAGTCCAGTGATGAGCTTCTTCCAACGTTTGAAAACTCGATCCTGTTGCTGCGCGAGATCCTTCTCGAGAGTTTGCTGTTCTAGATTCGCGATAGCCTAGCAAAGCACAGATGGTATTGCTTGTGAGGATAACAAGGACACCATTCCGTTTCCGAAGAAAGGATGCGCGTACCTGACGAAGAGTCTCGGCGTGCTCTGCTGCGACCACGATTCCGCTCATCGTTGGGGTCGCTCGTCTCTGACGGAATTCGAATCCAGTCTAAGAGCACATTGGAGCCAGGAACAAGTCAGACTAGCTCAGTTGCCTCGCGGGGGCCAGGTTGGAAGAGTGCAAGGGAGATGAACTGACGATCGCCTCGGCGTAGTCAAATTGCAGCATCTTTGCGCATTTGACGGCGAGCTTCGATGGTAGGTGGACAGAACCCTCTGGAAGCATCGAAGGTACGAAGAGATCGATATTCCCGAACGAGTTCTTGGGTACTTTGCCCTGGGAGTAATGGCAGGAAATGGTTAACCCTCGAGACACCGCCAAGAACAACGAAGCGGGCCACTTACGTCGACAACGGGATCAGGGATGTACACTTCTGTCTGGTCCTCACTGTAAAGAGGCTGGTCATCGACCTCGCCTCCATCGAGCTTGATCAATTCCTCCCTCCGCTTCGAATTGATCGTAACTGCCCGCCCTTTGACGAACTTCCTCGGCATTTCGCCCTCTTTTACGGCGCGACCGATACGGTACCAGTTCTCGGTCGATTTGACCACGAGTACTGCTGAACGAGGGAAGACTGGAGTCGTCGATTTGAACAACCCGAGGGGTTTCGTCCCCGCGACGAGGGCCTCGTCTCGATGAAGATGCTGTTCGAGAACGAAGCTGAGACACAAAGGCGAGTCGTGAGCACGAGTAGATCCTTTTGACTCGGTCAACTCAGCCTCACTTGGGATGGTTCTTGAAACCGCCAAACGACGTCGGGAAAGGCTCGTTCTTGGAGCGGTGCCAAAGCTCTTCTTCTTCCACTTTATCGCGATTCTGGCGGGTAGATCTCCGAACGTAAGCTGCTAAGCTACGGAGGACCCGATCGACGAGGAGAGCATACGCACGAGTTCGTACCTCCTCCCCCATGGCTGCAAGACTGCCGCAAACCAATCCTTACCGCCGTTGTCTTTCTTCGCCTTGCTGCTCGTCGGCACTCGAAGTTTCGCGGTCGCATTTGTGAACGATTTCGAGTAACGCGGCGTCACGTCGTGCGCTGAGCCATCTGAGGTACGGGGACAAGATTGCAGATCAGTTGCGGAACAGGAGAGATACATGGCGACGACCCACCTTCTTCGAACCCGACGACGTAGACGAGCGCGTTTCCCGTTCCTTTCGCTTTCCCTATGGGTTCCATCCTTCCTTTGCACCTGACCAATTTCCTCGTCGGATCCAGAGTCACCCATTCCTTCAAGTAACGAGAGTAAGCTTCCGGCCACTGAGTCGGCGGGACTGACAGCTCATCCGGATCTGTACGCCATGGGTCCATCGAGTAAGCGCCACAACAGTAGACAGTAATTGCGAGAAATACGCACCAGGCGAAGGAGATTTCATCATCATCCGTTCTTTCTGCCAGCTCGCCATCTTTTTCTGACTTGGGCCGCTTCTCCTCAAGTTCGGCTTGGGCACTTTGTACTTGAGCTTGCCTCTCCCATCCTCCCACCCTGCAACGTCTTCTTCCGAATCGCTCGAAGTCAATTCGATTGCTTCGACTTGTTTCCCGCTCCCCTTTCCCCTCCCTCGGACGCGGTCTGCTTTGCCCCTTCCGCTCTCTTTCGTGGTCAAGCCCGCTGCGCTATCGCTCCTCCATTCGACTCCTTGTAAGCTGATGACGAGGCGGGCCGGTACGTCCAACCCCCTCAACAAGGCGACAAAGAGTTGAACCGACAAGTCTTTCGAGCCTTTGAGATTCGCGGCGGCGGCGTAGAGTGTCGAGATAGAGGAGACGGGCTCCCAATTTGAGGGAGAACCGTTGAAAGGTCGGACCACGGGCGTCGTCAAAGACGCGGAGGTCGAGCCGGGTTTATGTCTTTCTTGGGCGGCCAGTCGCTTCTTTCGCTTGTCGAACGAAAGCTGTTCCTCCTCCTGCCAAGGGAACACCTTGTAGCTCGTCGGTTCGACCTGCTGCTCTTTGCCTTTCCCCTTGTCCTTGGCCCGCGCTTTCTGCTCTTTCGTCGACAACCTCGCGAATTCTTCCTGCCACCCGCGCAGTTCCTCGTCGACCTCTGCGATCCCCTTGCGCTTCAATTCCCTCCCCGGAACGATTTTGAACGTTTGAAACCACCACGAAGTGAGGTCTTTGAGACACGCCTCGAACAAGCGAGAGCGATCTCGCGGGTTCGGGTACTTCTCGCGAGTGATCGAAACAAGGGCAGCGTGGATATGCGAGGGCAGTTGTGATATCAGACGTGCCTGTACAGGATATCCTCTCGTGAGTAAGCTACGAGGCAGGAGAAAGACGGTACGGCCAAGGGCACGAGGGGAGGGAAGACGAACCTGAAGTTCCTTGTCGTTCAACCACTTGTTCCGGACGAGGCCCATAGCGAGGAGCGACATGACGTGTACCTTGTGCCGCTCTTGCCTCAGTTGGCGCTCTTGCGGCGTCAGGGCGGTCGATTTCCTGTCGGCGAAAACTGGCGGTGAGAATCGGGTTTCGCAACGAAACGTGCAGACGGGGCGGGCTCACTTCTTGGCGTTGCTCGTCGGGTCCTTGTCCCCAGCCTTCCTGATGACGATCTCGAGGGCTTTCTCGGGCGCGCCGTTGCGACCTTGTTCGACGTCGAGGCCGGTCTCGCGGTCGCCGTCGAGCGGTTCGTTCGGGATGTCGACTTCATCCCACGCGCCTTCCTCGTCGGAATCATCGCGGTCGTCTTGGGCGTCGTGGTCGTGGTCGTGGTCGTGGTCGTGGTTGGCGAACGGGAGTTTGAACTCGTACGTCCGGTTCAGCTGGTGGAGCGCAGGCGAGGGCGGACCCAGCTTGGACGGGAAATCTGAATCCTCGGATCCAGACGCTGTCGAGTAGCGCGGCATACGAGAGGGTCGGCAAGTCGGATGAGAAGAGAAGAGAGGAGGAGTACAGTGATGTCAGAAACTTGTTGAATTCAAGTTGTTCAACTTCGCGCGCTTCATCTCTCAACACGGTGCACTCACTCGGCTACTCGCGCGCGCGACGAGCAGTCGACACACGATTGACATGGCCCCGCATTCGGCCGCGTCCTCGCGCCAGTCGCTCCCGATCCCGAGGTCGCGTACCCCGTCGCTCGAACGCGTCAATCACGCCCCGCACCACGGCCCGAAGATCACGAGGCACTCGTCGACGGATCTCGTCATGGTCAGCCCCGCCGTCGTGTCGCCGAGGATCCCGTCGCCCCTCCCCCTCCCGGCGCGCCCGGCGTCGTCCTTGTCCCACTTGACGACGCACGCCGCGACCATCCTTCCCACCGGACGCAACACGAATGGTCCCGTCATCACGCGCGTCCAGTCCGTCATGGGCGAACCCCCGATCCTCGGCCCGGCTCGACCGACTTCCCCGCCTCGAGCTGCCCGCGGCTTGACCCGACACGACAGCGCTTCGTCGTACCGCAACGTGCACAGGATCGACACGAGCGACTCGGAACAGGAGGAGGTCGTCAGCCGGGCGGCGAACTCGACGGAAGGGCGACAGCTCTACCCTGCTCACCCGTCAAACACTTCCCTCTCGCGAGCACATCACGCTCGGGACCAGACAAGCGAGTCGACAACGGCGTCATCCGTCGCCACCAATTGGAACGGGGGCTTCACGCCGAAAGCGAGTCAAGATCCGCTCATCCTTCACCACGAGCGCCAGGCTCTTTCCGCCTCTTCTGGACTCGATCTGTCGCGTGCCGCCCCGCCCCGAACCCTCGAGCGTCACGCGTCGTCCGGCGAAGCGTCTCTACCTCGACAGGTCCTCAGCCAGCCCTCGCCCTCGGCTGCCTTCGAGACGAACTCGCCTTCGGCTCCCTCCGGCGCTCTCCACCCCCCACGGCCTTCTCAGTCGCAATCGATCCGGGTCGCTCGTCCGTTCACGCAAATCCCGTTCGAACCGATCCTGTCGCAACGGACGAACAAGCCCCTCAAGCGGTACTCGCTGCATCAAGGGTCGAACCGCTTCTTGCTGTCTGGCTTTCTTTTGACCTCGAAGGACAATCCCCTCCCTTTCCTCGCGAGTTTGTGCGTCGCAGCGGGACTCCCGGCTCTTTGGCTTGCGTTCGTAGGGACAGGCCTATGGAACGACTCGCAGAGCGAGGCAGGGTTGGGCCGAGGGGGGAAAGGAGCCGTGATTGTATTCGCGTATCTCGCGCTCGTCATGTGGTCGAGCATGGTACGTCATCTACGCGACTTCGCCCGATTCGTGTCCCGGATGCGCCGGTTGACCGCAGCTCGCTCCTCTCGTCGTACAGCTCAAGGCATCGTTGTCTGACCCGGGCATCCTTCCGAGAGACTTGGACCCGTCTCCCCAACGCAAGTACGTCGAGTCGGACACGATCGATCAGGCAACAGGAGAGAAAGGACCTGGTCAATTCGTCGCAGAGATCAAATACCTCCGAGTTCGGGACGGAGTCGTCGGGTCGAAGTGTGCGTCACTGCAGTTTTGCATCTCGATCAACGAGACATTAATTGGGATCTCCAACAGGGTGCGAGACATGCGAGATCTATCGCCCACCGCGGACGAGTCATTGCCGATTGTGCAACAACTGTGTCGAGTTGACGGATCACCATGTAAGAATCTCTATTTTCCGGGCGACAGGGTGTCTGTTTGAACGAGGCTGATCTCGAAGAGTGCGTATCGGCCGCGGGACATAGTGCGCTTTCCTCAACAATGTAATTTCTCCTTTAAAGCCGAGGTTTTTTTTCCACAGGCGGGCTCTCTAACGAGCTTGAACTTGTCTTGATGCGACAGTGTATCGGTCGACGGAACTACCTTCCCTTCCTCGCATTCCTCTTCTCGTCGAACCTCCTTCTTGTGTACTCGATCGCGTTCACGGCATACTACATCTCGCTCACGCCGTCCAGCCCGAGGCGCTGGGATTCGATCGGTTCATACATCCTCCTCGCACTCTTATTAACCGTCACAGTCCCCGTTGCCGGGCTCGGGCTCTACCACGCTCGTTTGGTGTGGAAGAACCGAACAACGATCGAAATGGTCAGTCGCGATCACCTCCGGGCCCTGTTCGTGGGCCACCTCGTTTGCTCGCGAAGTACAAGCACTCACGAGATCGAACGTGGATAGTTGAGACCCAAGTCATCCCGAGGTGGGTTGAACCCTTCGACGGGAGAAGCCATGTCGAACCTGTTTCAACTCTCGAGTCCGGCCAAGAACTGCTTGAGCGTGTGTTGCAGGCCGGGGCTCGATTACGGCGGGCGAGGGGGCTGGAGAGATGTCGCAGGCCGGGATGCGAGAGCTGGCGCCAGCGCTGCGGAGGAGGGCGATGCGCGCACGAGGATCGAGGGGAAAGAAGGCGTGTGAGCGTGCGACTCGGTCGCCTCTGCTTCATACTGTGAGTCGATTCGAGATCAACAAGTGCGAAAAAAAATCGAATATTGACCCAGGTTGCTCGCAGCCGCGCTTCATGTGTGCCTCCGACAGAACGCAGTAGATACCCCACGAGCTTTTTGTCTCCTTTGTTGTTACCCAGGTCCCTTTCTATTCCCATCAAACTTGCGCCCATCGTAGTCGTAATCGTAATCGTAATCAGTGGTACTTGCTAACGACTGGCGGCCTTGCACGACGCCCGGAGACAGGTGTTCGCAATTGTCGCTGCGAACTACAGTTTCTGCGGAAAGTTACAGCGAGAGCAACAATCGAATTACTGTACCAAGATATGTGACTGTCTGCGTCTTTAAACGTTATCGAAGGTAAATAAATGGCCGCGGAGTCACGGAGAGGCGCACCACATCTCTCTCTCTCTGCCCCTCTCTCTCTGTCTCGTTCATTGCCGTAGCTCGCCTCGTCGACCACGGAAACTGCATGCCCTTCCAACAAGCCCTGTCTTCCATCTTCCTGCCGTCGACTTCGATCTACGCCTCTATCGACCCGGGACAGGACACGGCGTCGCCTCGACTCGGCGACCGCGACGCGTCGGATGCGACCGGCCCCGGGCGAAGGCGTGCTGCGGAGCCTGTCGCGCACTCGACACCGAGCCTCGACCAGTTTTCGGCCGACACTCCCGCGTCTCCGGCTCCCGTCCCGCTCCCGCCGCCCGACCGGGGGAACGACGACAACGGCGGCGACGCCGACAGCGACCCGTTCCACGATGACCTCGACCGAGACCGAGAGCGGTCCCGTACACTCGCCGAGGATGCGACCCCCGCCGGTTCGACGACGACGTTCAAGGACGCGAACGCAACGAGGAGTGCCGTCATCGGGAGCAGGAGCCTGATGGGACTCCTCGGAGGAACGACCTACCGACCGAGGGACGCGTACTCGACCGAGCAGGACGACATCGAATCGATCCCGAGCGACGGTGGGCTCGATCCGGATTCGGCGGTGGACGCCCCGCGGAGTCGATCAGCGTACGCACGGCATCTGAATTCGAGATGAAGCTCCAGAGGTCCCAACTGACTCTCGCTCGAGCGCGTCCCTAGGCTCGTGGACTCTGCTTTGCGAGAGACATTGCCGAGTTCACCTCGATTCAAACCCGCTCAGGCTCGCCGTCTGTCGAGTGACTACATTTCCGGAGACCACGGAGAACACGGGGAAGATGAATATAAAGGATTTAATGGGAGGCCAATAGACGGAGAGCAGGAGGACGAGGACGACGACGAGGAAGAAGAAGAAGACGAAGTTCCGCCAGATTTCACCACTCGGATCCCGCTCTTGTCCTCTCAACTCCGATCGCCAGTCACCGCAGAGACTTCGAATCGGAAGCGCACTCCAAGGATACTGCACCCACACTCTCCCTCGAGGTCGGCATCTTCGCATTCGCGCTCGCGCCCCAGCCCCTCGAACCCTTCAAACGGCGGGATCCTTGGTCATTCTCCTCCCTCGAGGCCGCGAACTGTGCTTTCAATGTCGGCGCGCGAGAGAGCTCTATGGAGGTGGGTCAATGTCGACGACTTGGACAGGTTCCTCGACGAGGTGTATCGGTATTACGTCGGCAAGGGAGTTTGGACGATAGGCTTGGAACGGATTCTCAATCTCTTGTGAGTTCTGCTCTGGACTCTAGCAGTTTCGTACGACTCGCTTAGCAACCGCATGTCAGAACGGTCGGCTGGGTCATCGGCTTTTCAACTTTCCTGATCGGCTGTGTCGATTATCCGAAACTGTGGCACGCGGACAAGTTGTCGGACGCTGTCGTTTCCAAATGCGTCAGCCGGTGAGTCCTCCATTCTCCTCCTTCGAATCGACTCGTGAGCGATAGCATGCTGAGAGAGCTCCCACATGCGCTCCCAGTCTGTCCGGTTTCACCTTTCTATTTTTCGTACTTTTCGTCGGCTTCTACGCTTGGCGGGTCGCAGAGTTCGGACTCGAGTTGAAGAAGCTGTGGGAGATGCACGAGTTCTACACCGAACTTCTCGAAGTACCCGAGGTGAGTCCCCCACGCTGCAAGACTCCCTCCCATCGCTGCGAGCGAGTCGCGTCTGAAGCTCATCGTCTCTCTGCGCACAGGACGACATCCAGACTATACCGTGGCCCTCAATCGTCGATCGCCTCGCACTCCTCCGGGCGTCTCACCCGTCGTCGCTCTCGTCCCGCCAGCAGGCCCGCGACGAACCCCTCGACGCTCATTCGGTAGCGAACCGGATCATGCGCTCCCAGAACTACCTCGTCGCCCTCCTCAACGCCCCATCGGTCCTCGACTTCTCGCTTCCGCTGCCGAATATCAGCCTCGTCAGACGGTTCATCGGCAAAGACGGAAGGTTCGGACAGGGCTGGCTCACGAAAGCGCTCGAATGGAACCTTGATTGGACAGTCCTCGGGTTCGTCTTTGACGAAAGAGGTGCTGTAAGAGAAATGGTGCTGAGTGAGAGGAAGCGGTCCGAACTCATCAAAGCGTGAGCCGCCCGATGTCCCTTTGCAAGGCCCGTCGTTCGGAAGCTGATGCAAAGGAGGGATTCGCGATTTGCAGGCTCAGGAACCGCTTCATCCTCGTCGGACTACTCAATGCTCTGTTTGCACCTTTCATCGTCGTCTACCTGCTCATCTATTCATTCTTTCGCTATTTCGAGGTTAGCCCTCAAGTTTCCCCTCTTTCGCGCGCCTGCCGATTCTGTTTTGACTGGCTTGTAAGAACGGCGTCTTACCTAGGAATACCACAAGAACCCTTCGACGCTCTCTTCGCGACAATTCACGCCGCTCGCCATCTACAAATTCCGCTCGTTCAACGAACTCGACCACGAGTTCTCGCTGCGCCTTTCGACCATTCGGCCCCTCGCGAACCTCTACCTTTCGTCCTACCCCCGAGCGAAAACGGCACTCGTTTCCCGCTTCGTGGCGTTCCTCGCCGGGTCTTTCGCGGCCGTGTTGATCGCGTTTTCCATCATCGATCCCGACGCGTTCCTTCATTTCGAAGTAACTCCGGGACGCACCGTCTTGTTCTGGATCGGAATACTCGGAGGAGTTGTCGCAGTTGCACGAGGGATGACTCCCGCCCAAGACGGAGAAGCGGTCAGAGCGAGACTCGAACCGGGCGAGATTATGAAGGAGATCATCGAGCTGTCGAGATACTGTCCCGAAGAATGGGAGGACAGGTTACACGCATACTCGGTCAGTCGAATTTCTCATTTGCAGCCATATGCGTATCTGATCGATCGAGGGCCCTGCTCAGGTTCATCAATCGTTCGCGCCGCTCTTCCCTCCGAAACCCCTTCTCTTCCTGCAAGAACTCTCTTCGGTCCTTTTGACGCCACTCATCCTTCTCTTCACGCTTCCGAAGTGTGCCGGAGACATTGTCGACTTTTTCCGCGAATTCACGATCGAGGTCGAAGGACTGGGACGAGTTTGCAGTTTCGCGGCAAGCCTTGTTACCTCGACACCGCACATCTACGTTTGAGAACTCACTCGGCTCTCGGATTGCTGCTGTACAGGTGTTCGACCTCAAGAGCGATGGGGCTCGTAGAGTGAGTTGACTCGTTACGTTCTGGCACGGAGCTTGAACCTCATCTCTCGTCTCGGTACCCTACAGCGTGCAACCGCCGGAGTTGCACCTTCCACCGCAGGTACCGATCGAAGAGAACGGCAAGTCTCGACACCATCCGTGACGGCGAGGTTTCGAAACATGGAGAACAAGATGGAAAATAGTCTGCTCAACTTCGCCGTTGTGAGTCTGCAGTCACGAAGCGTGCTCTCTGTCAGACTCATACTGACGATGACCGCGAATAGTCAAACCCCGACTGGCAACCACGAGACGAAGCCCAGTCTCTCTTCTTGTCGCAGATGTTGTCGGATCATCCTCCCGCATCAACAATTCACCTCCCGCACCAGCAGCATTCGACGGCCTCTCACCTTAACCTCGCCCTCCGGTCTCCGCCTCCGTCGCGGTCCCACTCACAGGCTCGCAGCACCTTGCATCCTCGTTTCTCCACTCTGACGACCGCCGCGGAGGCCCCGCAGGATTCAACCTCGCTCGCGCTCCGGCATCGCCGCGCAGCCGAGAAAGCTAAATTGTACGACCGGGCGTTTCAGCGGAGCACGCTACTCTCCTCGTCGAATCTACCGCGTGGGCCGGGAGGCGGCGGAGCTCGGGGAACCATCCGCGAAAGCCGACGATGGGGCGGTGAGAGAATCGAGGAAGAGTCGAGACTGGACGGTGAATCATTCGTCGCACCGACCGAGGAGCTTCCATTCGGGTTCATGGATTCGCTCCAAGAGCAAGAAGGGTCGGAAACGAGCGCGCCGCCGAATAGTAACCTCGGGAAACTCGTCGGAGAACTGTACAGGAGATAGCGTCGGGTACCTTGAACTTGTCGTAGCAACATCACGCTCTGGATCGAAAGCAACCTTACCATTCTGAGAACGAGAGGGGTTGCTCAACGGGGAAGGTCAAGGTGAAACAGAGGACAGAACAGATCCAGCACAGAGAAGCGATTTCGCTGTCTCGCCGAGTCAGGCGCCGATGACTCTCGTCTGTAAAAAAACTTGACCCGCACCTTACTGACTCGTCATTCTGTACGAGATGAATGTCGAGATGGCCGGTTCGGGAGTCGGTCGTGCACGGCGCTTCAAAGCCGACGCTTGGACCTGAGGAAGACAAGCCGGACGGATCGCATCCGTCAGTGCCGTCTCTACCTCCGATCTGCGGTTGAAGCACAACACGAACTCTCGTCCTGATACCCACGCCCAGGGTAAGGGGTCCAATCCGTGGCGTGAACGCGGAGGAGATCAACTCGGTAGTCAAGCGATGTTTTTACGCTTCGCAATCGACGGAAAGGAACCGAGCGCGTATTCTCCTATATAGAAGCACCAACGACGAGGATCGTGGCGGCTCGAACGTCTCGAGATACCGCAAGTGAGCCACGACGCGCAAATATGCTTTGGCTGGAAGAGGTAATCTCGAGATTCTCGCCTACACAGCCAAGAGACGGGCAAGGGGCTATCCGCGTTTCAAAGTCAGAAGGGCCATTGTTGACCTGCAAGGGGCAAGTTGCTCAGGCCGTCTTTTGGATATTGCGATCGGTTCCTGCGTCTCCTCCCTCCTCTCAAACGGTACAGGAATGTATCGTTTCCAGAGTTCCGGTAGCTATACGGTGCGAACGCCACGGGCAAGCCAGGGTGAGCTCGTAGGAACCGAAAGATTAGGGGAGACGAGGAGATGCGAGGACACGAAATGGAGGAGAAGGTTCGGTGGTCAATGCCATCCATCCGCACGGGCTGAGAGCGAGTCGACGAAGAACTTTGACAAAGAGTGCGATCTGGCTTCGACAAAGAGCCAGCTTGGGCCATCCAAAGTAGCCCAGGTCCACGTTCAACGACCAGGTTGAGGCCATGCGCTGTCCCCTCGAGCCAAAAGCAAGAGTCGACGGAAGGTTGAACGAGGAGCGAACGCAGCACGAGCAAGCGAGCGAGCGGCACAGCAGGCCCGCGAGCGCTTCTCACGAGGAGGGCACTCGATGTACGAGACGAAGCCGGAGCAGGACAGAGGTACGGCAATGACGTTGCGAGAGCAAGGCGAGCAAGGAATTGTACAAAATTATAAAGATCTCAAAAGTTGCGCCGCGCGACTGCCGTCCACTCGTCCCACCCGCACACGCTTGACACCCGACCGAAACACCCACCTCGGCTCGGAAATCCCGCCAAGTTCGAGGCGATGGAGCAACTCCCAGCGCAGATCACGCAGGCCATCTCGTTTGCGTTGAATCCTTCGCCCGCGATCCCGCAACAGCAGCGTCACGAGGCCTACGCGTTCCTCCAGCAGGTCAAGGACGCGAGCAACGAGACGTGGCAGGCGTGCTGGAAGCTCTTCCTTGATGGCCGCACCCAGGGTCTCGGCAGAGAAGAGCGCATGTTTGCCGTCCAGGTCGTCGCAGAAGCGTGAGCACAACTCGTTCTCCGGTCATCCATGCATACGAT
Organism: Sporobolomyces phaffii; assembly: GCA_037042985.1. Lineage (NCBI taxonomy): Eukaryota > Fungi > Basidiomycota > Microbotryomycetes > Sporidiobolales > Sporidiobolaceae > Sporobolomyces > Sporobolomyces phaffii. The sequence goes on along the minus strand of JAWNFN010000012.1, from coordinate 12,512 downwards.
GCCCCACGTCGAGAGCGTCTGCGCCCTCGAACGAGCCCGAGGTGGCTCCGACGACGACGACGAACTTCGCACAGTCGTCTCTCCGCACTCGTGCTGACCCCATACGTCTTTACTGATCCGTATAGGTTGCCTTCACTGTCTCCGGAAGCGCTTGCCATGCTGCAGACTTCGCTGTTTGAGTACTTCCGGGAAGAATACGTAAACGGATCCGCCGAGAACGGAGTAGCCTGTACGTCCCACTGTGACGAGCGTTTGCTGGAGGCGAATCATGCCTGATGATATGCGCGTATCGTCGTATGCGTCTTCGACAGTCCTCAAGAATGCGACCGTGAACCTCGCAGCGCAAATCTTCGTTTACACTTACCCTGCGATCGCGCCTTCGTTCCTCTCCTCGTCCCTCTCACTCCTCCGAACCTACCCGCCGTCAGCCTCGACGTCCTCTCCGCCTCCGTTGAATCCGCAAACCACCGACCTCCTCCTCCGACTATTGCACGAAATTTCGCTCGAAATCGGCGACGCTCAACTTCGGCTCAACAAGCCCGCGGCGCGGCTCGCGAAAGACACGGAACTTCGAGACGCAATTCGAGAACGAGATGCAGCGGCGGTAGCGGGCGCAGTGTGGGAAATCATCGCGGAAGCTGTCGCAGGAGTTGACCGGGAACAATCAGGAGATGGAAAAGTCGGGTTGAGCGGAAAGACGGCTCGCGAAATTGGAGAAATGGCGGTAAGGGTTGCCGGAGACTACGTTTGTGAGTCGACTGCTTGCATCCAGTGCTTCAAAGTTCGCTAATGCAGGCTTCGTGCATTAGCTTGGATCGACATCAACCTGATGGTGACCCCTCCGACCATCTCGCTCCTCCTCCGAACGCTCAACCTTCCATCTTCTGAATGTCTATCTATTCGTACCGCGACCGCCGACACCCTTCTCGAGACGGTTCTCAAGGGGATGCCCGCTACCGACAAGCTGAAACTTTTCGAGGTTCTTGACGTTGCGACCGTACTCACAGCTCTCAAGGACGTTGGCCGAGAGAACGGTGCATCGGCAGCGAGCGAGGAAGAGGAAGCTTTCCGGGAGAAACTTGCGAAGCTGTTGAATGGGGTCGGAACCGAGTTGTGCAAAATGCTCGACGAGGTCAGCCCTTCCTCCACTACTCGCGCCACTCGCGAGACAATTCAAGACAACAGCTCACGTCAGAAATCTACTGCAGACTTCGACTCCCGACGACGCGAAACTGCTGGCGACTTCGTCTCTCACGCCCTTGCTCCCCCTCCTCATCCACTTCCTGTCCGACTCGCATACCGCAACGTCTCTCGCCCTGCATCCGTTCGCTTCTCAACTCCTCTCGCTATACAAGAAACAGAAACGTGCGGCGGGTGCAGGGCAGGTCATGGTGGATCCGACGATGACGAGCGAGAAACGCGCGTTCCTCGAAGAGTTGCTCAAGGCCGCCGTGAGCAAGATGGCGTATGGACCCGATGCAGAGTGGGAGATGGCGATTGTGGGCGAGGAAGACGAGGACCAACTCTTGTTCGAAGAGTTGAGAAAGGTGGGACGATCTTACGAATCGAAACCGCCCATTGAAACTGGAAACTGACAGTTTGCGAATTCCTCCCAGTCTCTTCGAACGATCGGAGATGGAATTGCGTGGATCGACCCGGAACTATACGGTTCTGCGATCCGCACAATCGTCGGAGAGACGTTCGACGCGTACGAGGCGTCCCCGGCGAGCGTTCCCTGGCAACGAGTCGAACTGGCGTTGGCGCTGCTTTACGGTTTCGGTGAGTCTGTCCGCCCTGCCATGTTCGAAGTCTGGACGCTAAGTACAGAACGGGCCACAGGACAAGCGATTGCAGGTCAAGGTCCGTCGTCGTTCGTACTCGTTCCGCAAGAGGAGCTCGTGCGAGCGAAACGGGAAGCAAACTACTCTGTCAACTTCAACCAATTCCCGCTCTCACCTCTCGGGGAACTCATGCTCCGGGCATGCCGCTCGAAAGTGGCTGCTCACGATCATCCGGCTGTCAACCTCGGATTCTTCGAGACTATCGTCCGGTACTCCGAGTTTTTCAAGCTCTGTCCGGAATACATTGCCGAACTGCTCCCTACTTTCCTCGATCAACAGTGAGTTTTCATCCGTGCATTATCGACCTGCGAAGAGGGCCTCATCTGATGACGACCATTCATGCAGTGGCCTCCATCAAGAGGATCCTGCGGTTCAAGCGAGAGTTTGCTACCTCTTCAGCCGCTTCATTTACCAGGCGCGGACGATCATTCAAAGTCAAGTCTCGGGAGACTTGATCCGCGGCATCCTGTCAGGAATTCAAGTAAGCGCGCTCAGGTCTCGCTCGTTCATCCGATTCGACTCGACTCGACTTGACTCGGGACGCTGAACCTGCTTCACTTTCTGCGTAGGACCTCCTCGTCATCAACGCCGAGCTCCCCGATTCCGAGCCTCCATCGGAAGCGATCTTGACGAAAGCTGCGTCGTCTTCGAGCCTCTTCGAATCTCAACTTTACCTCTTCGAGACCGTCGGAACTCTCATCTCCATCCTCAATCAAATCCCTGCCGAACAAGTCGTTCTGCTCAACGCGGTCCTCGAACCTCTCCTTTCGCAACTCGAGCAATCGATCCGACCTTCGGCTTCGACACCCGCCGATTACAACGCCGTTCTGACTGCTCACCACCTCATCATGGCCCTGAGCAATGTCGCGAAAGGGTTCCCCGATCTCAGCGCGCGATCACCGACAGCGCAGGGTGAATGGGTGCAAGGGTTCAGGAAAGCGACAGAGGCGGTCTTGGCGAGCGCAAAAATCATGGCTGGATTCGTCGTCATCCGAGATGCCGTACGTCCCGTGTCGTCCGCGTCTATCTCGCGCCAGGCATCGACCGATCACTGACATGGTCGGATCTCACAGGCTCGCTTTGCGTTCAACCGGATCGTCGCGACGACGGGACAAGCTGTTATTGACCTCATTCCGACTCTGATCGACTGCCTCATCGGCCAAATCACTTTCCCCGAACTCGCCGAACTCCTCTCGTTCCTCGGACTACTCGTCGCTAAATACAAGGTAGACTCTTTTCTCTCGGCCTGCTTCAGGCTCGCCGAGCTTCACTGACCGCAAGATTCGCACGCACGCAGACGAATTTTACCACTGTTCTCGATACCCTCCTTCTGCCCGTTTTCAACCGCGTATTTCACTTCCTCCAGCTGCCCATCACCGGTACCGACGACCAGGTACAGCACTCGACTCTCAAGCGGGCTTACTTTAATTTCATCATCACGATCTGCACCTCAAACTTGCAAGAAGTCTTCTATTCCGAAAGTGCGTCACCGCTCGAGCCTCCATTCGAGATGCGCATTTGTATTGACGCTTTTTGGACTCGTCAGAAAACCAACCTCACCTTCAGTCAATCCTTCAATCGATCACGCACTACATTTCGAACAACGCGCTAGCTCAAGACCAACGTTACGGATTCGGCGTCCTTGTCAAGCTCGTCTCGCTTTGGGTCGATCCGTTCCCCGTCCCCACCAATACGAAAACGCCCGTCGTCCCCAGCCCTGTGCCCGGATTCGAACGTTTCATCTACGAGAACGTGGTCGGAATCTGCTTCGAGATCCCGCTTAAACCCGAGTTCGACTTTTCTGATGCGCAATCTTTCCAAGTGAGTCTCGGTGTATTGCCAACCTCGCTCTCATCGGTAGTATTACACTCGCTGACGTTTGATCCGTCATTATCAGGTCGTCGGAGAGATTGCGACCCTTCTGAAAGTGCTGCATCAGAAGCGACCCGCCGAATTCGAAACCTTCCTTGAAACTTCCTTCTTCCCGAGTATCAACTGCCCTCAAGAGAAAGCGCAACCGTTTATGGCAGCTCTACGAGATGCGCCCGAGTGAGTCTCTCGAGCTCATAGCTCTCCGATAAAAATGGTCGTGCTGATGCCTGCGTCTGGTTCTGTGCTTGTACAGCGGGAAGCAACTGAAAAAGTTCTTCGGCGACTGGCTTAAAAGCTCTCGAGGTTGAGTTGCTCGCTGCCTGGTGGTCCACTCTACGTCTCGCAACCTTTTCACCTTTTTCTAGTTTTCGCACACGACGCAATTCTTTCTTTTCTACCCCTCTCGCGAGTCGTAGATTGGACCTCCCAACCATCCCACCTCCCCTCGTACAGTATAAACTAGCCCTTGGATTAAAAGAAATGGCAGACGAAAAAGATTGCTGCGCCTCTCTCGCTCCTCGGTCTCCTTTGCTCTCTTTCGCAACGAGTACCGGCACCTCGATGTCAAACCCATACCTGTCGCACCTGCTCGAGCGGCTGCACGCCGACCTCGAGCTGCTCGCGCGGGAGAAGCTGCTCGACGGCGCCGACGTTCGCTTCATGCGCTCCAAACTCGACTCGATCCCGCTCGAACGCGGCGTTGGTGCCCTCCAAATTGGTCCCAGTCCCGGTCCCAGTACCGGCTTCGGCTCCAGCTCCGGTCAAGCGGCCGCGGCAGGAGCGCCTCGAGTCGGATCGGCGAAGGGGCAGTGCAAGGCGGTCTGGAACTACACCAAGTCGCAGGTACGTACTATCATCGACGTGACCGAGTTGCCCTCTGGATGTCGATGGGACCAAACCCGACGGGCGTCGGGGACGGGGCTGGGATCTGATCGTACTCGCCGGATCTCCGGATCTCGAGCGGCTTGCGAGTCCGACCGCGCCCGAGCACCGCTCGGACGAACGTCAAGAGGACCACAGGAGCGTTCGAAGTCTAGGCATCGGTCGGGGAACAAGCTCATCGCGATCTCGCACAAGTTCTCATTCTCGAACTGACTCACCCTCGCTCTCAACCGTCCGTTCTGGCGTGTCCATAGCCTGACGACCTCGGCTTCCAACAAGGGGACGTTATTGACATTATTGAGGAAGTAAATCACGATTGGTGGAAGGGTCAGCTGAGTAAGTCTCTCGCCTGTCATGGTGCCTGCTGTCGGCGGTTGCGATCGCTCACAACCGTTCCAATCGCATAGATGGTCAAACTGGACTTTTCCCATCGAATGTGAGCTGGCACGGATCGCTCAGAGTCGCGACAGGTTCGCTCACGTAGCCGTTCGTGCAAATCTCGCGACGCAGCACGTTGAACGTATCGAGAACAGCTCGAATCGGGCCCCTCCACCTCCTCCGCCGGCACCTACTCACTCTCACAACAGCTTGCCATACAATGCCATGTACTCGCAACCTGTCAGTCCTCTAGTGTCCGGAATCATTTCGCTCAATGTCAATGGCTGACACCATTCCGGTTCCTGACTCGTCAGAGTCAATCATCATTCTCCTCTACACCTTCGATGGACCCCTACGTAGCGGGACCTCCTCCACAATCGCAACAAGGGCAGTTCGCTTACCAAACACCGCAAAACTATTCGCAATACTCGGAGAAGCAGGCCTACCAATCCCCGCCTCCGCCTCCTGCGCAGCACTTCACACCTCCGCCTCCGCCGCCTCAACACTACGCACAACCCTCGAGTCAAACTCCGAATGTGATCGTTTCTCAGGAGGAGGACAAGCAGAAGAAGAAATTTCCGGGAGGCAAATTCGGGAAACAGGTCAGTCTCGCTCCTTCTTGTCGCCATATTTCTTTGCTCCTAGCCCTGACCATTCATACAGGTCGGGACGGCGTTCGCGGGTGGTATGGGTTTCGGAGCCGGTTCTGCGATCACCGTAAGCACGATCACAGATCTCTCCTATTATCGAGAATCGAGAAGGGACTGACGAAATTTTCCTTGAATCCCATGTCGGATTCTCCCACTCCCTGGTCCTCAGTCAAATGCCATCAATGCGATTTTCTAGCGGGTTCTTTCTTCTCCCTTCGATCGTTAATTGAAGTACGTTGCTCCTCACGGCGCGATTCTCGATCTACAGAGCTGCATGACTAAAACTTGACTCGTCTGCACAGCGCTTACCTCGCCACCGAGTCTCGATTAGCATTGCGGTCTGTGTCGCTCGCCTTTTTGCGGTTGTCGAGCGATCTTCTCTTCGTCATGTGCATTTTAGCCGTATCCCCACGACCTCACTTGCGAGATGTTACAGACGTTTCCCCGTCGTTGCGTGGTCAGCTCCGTGATCGTACGGCACGAACAGCGAACAGGCCAGCGATCCGGACCAAATTCTCGACGCGAGACCCGAGAAAGAGTAAACGCTTGCCGCAGAGGCACGGCTCTTGCACAGGTGTGAAAGGGCATCCCGGTAACCCTGGGTTTGCATTTCCTGGCTTTCTCTACTCTCGACTCGATGCGGAGCACCTACTTTTTCTCCTTTCCGCTGTTGCCTTTTCCCTTGCCCGCCCTCATGCGCAAGTGGTGATCCGGGATCCAATCTTGGTCCAAAACCCGTTCTCCGTCCTTGACCGCCTCGGCCGAATCCCGAATCTCGCTGTCTTTGGCGACCACGTTGGGTCTCGGAGCTCGTCTCGAGGCCCTCGACGAAGCCGACGAGCTCGACGCAGCAGGTGCGAGGAAGTAGGACTTGTACGCGAGGTAACCGATCGAACCGAAGAAAGCCGACAGGATGATGTAGAGCGAGATCCTAGCCGGTCGTTGAAAACGTATCAGTCTCGTACGGGAAGAGGTCGGGATGGGGCCACGAGCGAGAGAGAAAGTCATACAATTCAAGGTCGAACCAAGATGAGGCGGGTTCGACGATCTCGACCGTGCCTTCGTAACCGAGGTAACTCCACTTTTTTCTCGACTGCTCGAGTTTTGGAAACGAGGACCAGCTCAATACGAGCACGAACGGAGTCAAGTCGAGGGGAAAAACGTACCGAGTCGAGTACGTCTACAAACACCCTCAAACCGACTTGGCCGATCTTGTTCTCCGAGTGGAAACGATAGGGAATCACGGGGGATTTCGCCCGCGCCGGGAGGTCAATCGCGAGGGGAAAGTTTGTCGTCTGGGCGGGATAGAAGCGCGGTTGCGAGAGAGAGGGAGCAATGTCATGAGTATCAAGTGGAGCTCGATTAGTCCTCGAGGCGACTCACCTGACGCAGGGGTCGCTCTTTGCCCGACGCCTCAAAGTACTGGCCGTGTACGGCGACGACTTTGAGCGGATCCGACGCGTGCGACGACACGCGGACGTTGACGAGGTTGTTCGAGACGCCGTTCGTGACGCGGCCGAACGGGTTCTTCTCTGGAAACTTGACGACGACATCGACGTCGGGCCGGCCGACCTGGAACGCGGGCGCGGCGCACGCGGCGAGGGCGAAGGACGAAGCGAGCAATGCGCCTGGACACGCTCGAGCGAGGGGTCAGACTCGGCGCAAGACGTGTGCGGAAGTGCACTCGACGTACTCAAGTGGTGAAACCGCATCTTGGCCAGGAAGAGCGAGAGGTTGAGAGGAAGGGAGAGTAAGTCGAAAAACGTGGCGACACGTCACTTTCTCCCCTCCACCTCCGCTCTCGGCTCAAGCCATCCATACGTTCGCACGCAACGACTGGGAGCCTGCCACCGTTGCTCTTCATCTCGATCCCGCCTTCAAGCTTCAACTCGGCTCGAAAGGGCCGCAATCGAACTGAGGCCCAGTTTGCAGCAAACACAAAGCTCTTGCGAAGAGTGGGGATAGCGATCACTGCTCCTTTCTTTGTCCTCGCAGGATCTCTATGCATGGTATGTCAACGTTCATCTCGGGCGTTACCGCGTCGCTGACGATCCTGCCCACAGGCTGTTCTCGCGCTTGGGGCTCGAGGGGAAATTCTGTTCGTCGGTCAACGAGTCTCTTCGAGGTGGAGTCTGGACGGGTACAATCATTGGGATAAATTGTCATCGCAACGGGATCGTCAACGATTCGATCGGTATCTGTAATACACCACTTTCATCTCGGAGAGTTTGCACACGCTCAGAGACAAAGGAACTACCGTCTTCTCGTCTTCCCCACCTCGTCGATCTCGCTATCACTACTGTCACTGGCACTGTCTTCCCGTCTCAATGCTTCTTCTTTATCCCTCGGAGGATATGTCAGATGCTTCTTCTGACGAGTTTGCCGGCTGTGGAAGAGAGAAAACCTTGCTCACCTTCTCGCGCCAACTGTTCGTCCTCGGCTCTCTCACGACGCAACGTCTTTTGCCTCCCTCGCCCGCAGCTGAACTTGCAACAGAGAACGATCGAGACGAAGACGACGACGGGGACGAGGAAGATTAAGACGAGAAATACGGCTTTGTTGCGTTCGAACGTCGTCGACTCGGGCGCGTCTTCGGCCAAGCTTGCTAACGTCGGCGCCGAGTTGTCGGAAAGTGGGACTCGAGTACTGGTCGTGCCGTCCGACGAGGAAGCGCGAGGTCCGGTTGGGTTCGGCGAGTCTTGTTCGACTTGGTCCTCGATCTTGACCGACTTTTGGCTCACGGTCGCCTCGTCGCTTCTGTCCTCCTCGATTCCCTTCTTACTGACTTTGAGCTTCTTCCCTTGCCCTCCGACGAGAAATCCCGAAAGTTCGACCTCATTCTCGATTCCCGGTCGATCGTCTTCGTTGCAAACGGTGACGTCGCCAGGACCGTAATCGATCGGGTTGCAGCCGGGAAGAGCCGAGAGAGTACCGAGAGATTGTTCTTGGATCGCCGAGGACTGAACGCAACCGTCGGGATCGGATTGATCGGAATCGTTGAACTCGAAAACTGAGCATCTGCGAAATCGAGTCGCAAGACGCGGTCAGCGAGAGCGGCGAAATGATCTCGAGATGAAAGGTACCGACTCTTCAATGACGCCGGTTGATGACGTGCAGTCCTCGGTAGCTTTTTGCAAAACGTCAATGTCCCATCCGTTGAGAAAGTCCCTGCGCGCACGAATGAGAGTTTGAGCGATAGCTTCCAAAGGCATATCGTCGATTCGGAAACTGACCCGTGCAACCCGTAACCGAGAGGATCTCCAGTCGAGAGGACGAACGGTTGCGACGAGTTCATCGCGTCTCGCCAATGATCTTTGAAGGGCGCAGTTGACCACCACACCTCTGCGTCATCGTGCTCTCACATTAGCTCATTTGCTCAAGGTGGCTGAGCAGAGAGAGAGCTCGACGTACCGTAAAAGATTGTAATGAGGCGTTTTGGATGAGAGGCGGGACAAGGACCGAGTTCACCCTATGGATCGCATTTTCCAGTCAGAGCCGAAGTCGAGACGCGGCGAGCGCCAGCCAGACATACCTCATCTGGGAACGCCATGTGAGATATGTGATTCGACGAGTCGACGTTCTTGCCGTCTGTCGCGATGCAACGAGCGTGAGTCGAAAGCGGTACTACCGTCGAGCGAAAGGCAGACACAGACGTACCCCAACACGACGGGAACATTATTTCTGCTCGCAAGCTATCCTGTCGCCGTACCATTGTCAGCTGCGGATGGATGCGCCTCGTCGGGCAGAAGAAGACTCACTTCGCAATTAACGGTCGGAAACGAGGGGTTCTTCGTTTCGCCGACCTTCAATCCTTCCCCGCCCAAACAGTTCCATCCGATTCCTCTTGCCATTGCCGACGAGTCGTCGTAAGATCGAGTCTAGGCTGGTAGCGTATGAGACGCTCGCTCGAGAACAGAGGACCGGCGAGCCGCTCACGTAAGGGTTTCCGACGAGCATGCGGAAATCTTTCGGGAACGCTTCGACGGGGTACCGATCAGTCGGATGAGAGTGTTGCATGTAGTAGCTGCGTATTGCGATGGTCAGGTTTGATGGGCGAGAGGGAAGGACGGTCTCGGAACATACACGAGAAGATTTCCACCACCGACGCTTGTGAAACTGCGTTCGAGTCAATTAACAAGTTTCGAGCAATGCACCCTCGATCAAGAAGCTCACCTGCCGTTCTTCCACGCAAAGTACAGTTGAGGCGTCCAATAATCTGGTGGCGAGGGAGAACTCTCGAGGTCAGGAAAAAGCCGAATGACCGATCTGACGGTACGAGCGCACTACTGAGGTCTTGCTTGACGTTACAGCTGTACGAAGCGCGAGTCAGGGCGCGGTTTGCTGAAGCGGGATACGCTAGAAACGGCGTCTCACCTCGTACAGAGACTTTTCGTCGCGTCGTCGTAATTCATGTCGAGGTTGAAATTCGATCCGCCGTGGATACTACGACGTCAATTGCGATTTTGCGTGAGAAGGTGTCGCCCGAGCGCGACAGAGTGATTGAAGCGCAGGAGAGAGAGAAGGAGCACTCACGCGTGAACATGTTGCGAGATCCCTCCCGGGTTCGTCAGAGGATCTAAACGCGAGCCAGATCAGTCGCCAAAGTCGGAGCCGGACGACACAGCAGCGCGGAGGGCTGACCGGCGCGCTCGACGACCAGGGGCGAGCCTTGGCAGGGCAACCTCCAGAACGCGCGAGTCGGAACAATGACGAGGGACACGAGCGCGAGCGAGACCAGCCGCCGTCGAGCTTGAGGCGAATCGCGAGGTCGTGTTGATACCATGCTGGGCGAGCAAAGAAGCAGGAAGGTCGACAACTCGGCGCGGCGACTCGAATCGAAGGGGATCCGTGTCGTCCGAGGCGAATTTCGGATTCGAGGTACGGGCGCGTGAAGCGGGAGCGGAACACAGAGCGAGCATTACAGAGTCGAAGCTGGCAGAAATAGGGCAAGCAAGAGAGGCGAGGACCGGGCGGTCTACTTGAACGAGCAGCGCATTGATCCTGCGTCGCGCATCGTTGGTCGAGGAGAGAGAGAGAGAAAGAGATCGAAGTCGGAGGAATCTCGCTCTTTCGCCGGACACTATGGCGGCCGCTCGACCCAGCAAGCGATTGACACGGAAGTGTATCGTCCGGCACTCACTCAACTTGCTCGAGGCGAGAGAGGCGCTTGTTGACGTCCTTGTTCGCGGGGTGTCGTCGGCCGAGTCGTTCAGTCCACCGTCGCGTGGGACATCGATACGCGAGTCGACTTGCGCGTCGGGGATACGTGGGCGGCAGTTGGAGACGCGGTGCGGGGGAGGAAGAGAGGACGAGGAGCGCGCGTCGACCGCGGTTTGTTCGGACGACGACGACGGCGACCACTCTCCTCTCCTACCTGTACTCACTCGTACCTCACGCGTGCACGTCCTCGCTCAGCAGCTCGTACTCTCGTGCGATTCGATCCGATCGCAGTTCACAGTACGCCCGACGCGTTTGTCCGATCAGTTTACCCGAGTCTCCTCATGGGCGGGCAGGCGAGCTTCTGAAGCTCCTAGGTTGCTCGTGGCTCCGGTGACATGCTTGTCGACGCGTCGGATGACCGGTACTGTCGCCTTTCCCGAGACCCCGAGGCGTACGTCCCCCTCTCTCAATCGAGCGCTCTCACCCTTTTTTTTTTCTGCAACTGCAAGCGACTCGACCGTTGTTTACTCGTTTGGTGTCGTTCCTTGACCGAGTGTCTCTGACTACGTTCTCGGTCGTTTTGGCTGAACTCGACTCGCCACAACTCGCGGTCTGAACTGAGCGACTCTGACGCGGACGCGTTAACTGTTGTCGTTTTTCGACGTTACCCACGCACTCTCGGGTTTTGCTCGACACCAACACGTTTGGCTCTCCGACTCACTCGCAACGGCCTTCTTGACGCTCTCTCTCCCCTGCGGTCGTGCTTGCAGCCTTGCTCGGTCGGTTCCGTCGAAACCGGTTTCCGCCTTGAACGTGGCTTTTTTGCGACGACTCACCCTCGGTCCTCTGTTCTTGGACGTCTCTTCCCGTCACTTGACGCCCGCACCTGCACACTGCTTGCTGTGACGTACGCCCTGACTTGACCGCACTCGGACTCGGTTTGCTGACGAACCCGGTGTCGCTTTCCGTTGTTTCCTTGGTCACGTGCACTCGCTTTCGTTCTCGCTCGTTGCTGCAACTCGACGGGTTTGCTCTTGTTCCAACTCGCACTTGACGCGTTGACACTGCTGCTGACTTCGCTCTCCTGCGCGCGCCGTGCGGAACACCTCGACTCGCGTCGCAACTCGCACAAAACGGAAAACGGTCAACTCGATGCTCCTCACTGCCGCGCTCACTCTCGCCGCTCTCAACTGTTCCGTTTCACTTTTGTTTGACGTCTCTACTGACGCGCCACTTGCGTGTGCGTGCAAGCTCTGACTTGACCTTGTTTTGTTCCGCGTGGTTCAACTCGACGCTCGACTCGAAGCTTGTCGCACTCGGACCGGTGTCGTTATCGGCGTCTTGGGCTCACTCGCACTCGTTCTCGGTTGACACGTGTTCTTCTCACTCTCTCGCCCTTGTTGTACTTGCCACCCTCGTGTTGACACTCCCTCTCAACTGCTGACTTGCTCGGTCGCTTCGGTCGGAACGGACTCGGGTGTTGACGCGTGACTTTTGGCGCGACAACTCTCTTGCTGTCGCGTCTCGACTCTGTTGAACGCAACTCTGACAAACTGTTGGCTGCGGCTGTGCTCGACTCGCTCGACTCGCTTTGACCGCACTCAAACTCGTCGGGACGGACTGACGCGGTGTCCCTTTCACCGGCGTACCTTGTCACGTGCATTAGGGTTAGGGTTAGGGTTAGGGTTAGGGTTAGGGTTAGGGTTAGGGTTAGGGTTAGGGTTAGGGT